>CAWUFW010004560.1:0-1200000 GCA_963921515.1 Calotriton arnoldi | reverse complement strand
TTTTGTTATAAGTACCCCTTGTGCGTGCCCCATAGTCTCTGTAGCTTTAAGGGATGGAGCAGGTAGATGTTCCTAAATCAGTGTGGAGCATGGCATTTTTTAGGGGTGCACTCTGTATGGCTGCAGAGCCCCACTGGGACTGCCTAGTCCACACACGGGGTCGACCTAGGAACCCCTCCTTGTACTCAATAAGCAGTCCAGTGCGTGAGCAGCGTTAGCCAGCGTGTAGAGAACACCCAAAAGAAAAAAATCACGGTTGCCAGTTACGTCAAAAAATAAACACGTATTTATAAGCACCCCTAATGTGGACGCTTAATCAGCGGATTGCAGGTTACTCTTCTGTTTAACTTGTTCAATCAATTTTACTGCATTTTCAGTGGTAGTTTAGATTGTTATTTTTCCAGTTTAATAAAGTTCTAAAACTTTTTCTGGTTTGAAATGTAATTATGCTTCTGTTTGTCTATAGCGCTTGGTTACCTCTGATTTATTTAGCGCTATTGAAGTGATCATAATCTATTTTCTGATGCCGAGCTTAGTCCAGGCAGTGGCGTTTTTAGAACTTTTTTTTGTGGTGTGTTTTTTTTTTTTTTTTTTTTTTAACTAGGGAGGGGTTCAGATCAAACTCGTGGGGCCACTTCCTCATAGCAACTATTAAGAGTGTGTACGTGTATATACACTCACTCGCTGTAAAAAATGTTTACATCTGACTGTGTGTGTGTGTGTGTGTGTGTGTAGATCTATCTAGATATATATATATATATTTAAACACCTAGCAATCCAGTTTAACACATTTCAAGTAACTTTGTAGACTCCTTTACTGCCTTTAAACAACTCCGCTTTGCAGTGCAGGGATGTGGAATTCCTATAGCCCAACCCCCCAGGATATATTGTTTGGGATCAAGGGCAGCAAGTTTTCATGTGTACTTTGTCATTGGAACAAGTAGGCCCAACCCCCTGCAGCACAAACCCTTTGGCTGCCAGTTTGCAGTACCACATTATGGATCAGGAAAGGGCACTGTCTGCAGTAAAGGTAATATTTTTGCCCATATGTTAATGCTGTTCAAACTTGTATTTGTGGTTCAATAATTGAAAGCCTTTATTATTAGGGTGAGTGCTCTAAGTAAATGTTGTAAGCTCCGACTGCACTATTGACAGTGGTTCCAGTATAAAAACGTGTACACACGTTTTCGAAGTTCAGCAATATGAGGCTATGTATAATGCTCCCAAAATGCTCTCTGATTTGATGCAAAATATACAGAAGCTTGAAAGTAAGATTGATAATTCTTTGCTTTCGAAATAAAATGTTCCTAAAAAAAAATGAAAGCAGGAAGAAAACATTTTGCTAAACTACTGTAAAATTTCAGGAACCATTTCTTTGCAACACCTCTGTTGGTTCTTTCTGCATATCTCTTGCTTCTTTCTGCACCTTTCTTCGTCTTTCTGGACTTCTGTTGCCTCTTTCTGCATTTCTCTTGCTTCTTTCTGCGCTTTTCTTCCTCTTTCTCCACATGTCCTACCTTTGTAGGCATAGTTGAAAATTAGCATTTCAAAAACCTTTGAAATTCACTGAAAAAACCATAGGTTTCAGGGACGTTATAGTTAGTTGGACATTTCACTCGGACAAAACCAGAGAAATTCGGCCGTTATAGTTAGTTGAGCTAACTATAACTCTCACCCCCGCAATGCACTGCTGATGATGTCACATATTACATCATTCATGACCTGGTCAGTGACATCACTGATGACATCTCAAATGACATCACTGATATCATCCACGTGATAATCTGATGCACCTCCTCATACCCTAATATAACCTTTGATACACCCACAAAATACAGACTACCATTTTCGAAACCATAGACACACCAATACCAGTTACTACATACCCACTCACTGATTCCTAGGTCTACACACATCCACTCATTCACCCATACAGTCACTCATCAATACAGCACTATCATATGCACTCATACACCTATACAGACACTCACACACCGACACTCATCCATAGTTACTCACACACCTAGTCAGTCATGCAAAGAATCAATCACACTCCCATTTACCCACCTATACAGTTATACACACACCACATCACTTATTCATACAGATACTAACACATACTTACTCTCTTATACAATCACTGATACAAGCACACACTCATCCATGCAGCCACTCTCACAATCACTCTCACATAGTCATTTATATACTCACACTCACATATACTGCCTTTCACATATGTAGTTACTCACACATGTACCAGTGAGACATCCATTCACTCACCAACACACCCATACACACACACTTACCCACCCACACAGCCCTTCACACATGCAGTCTTGAACCCATACACCCAGTGAATCACCCACTCACACATCTATGCACAGTCACCCCCCCCACAGACACTCAGGCACCCATACAGATATTCAGACAACCAATCAATAACCCATATAGACACTCATGTAGCTACTCACCAACCCATGCAGCTGCTTACACAGCAACTGACAGACTAAACTGTGTGAATGTCTGTATCAGTCACTAACCCATGCATTCAGTAAGACACGTTTAATCTCACTTATACAGTCAGTCACGCATTTACTAAATCATACATTCAGACACTCGTACACCCACTCATTCTTCAATACACCTTGGCATTTATATATATAAAACATATTTAAACTTTACAGAAAGTCACTGGATGATGTCATCATTTGAGATGTCATCAGTGATGTCACTGCCAATGTCATGAATGGTGTAATATGTGACGTCATCAGCAGTGCATGGCGGGGCGCGAGTTCTAGTTAGCTCAACTTCTCAGCTCTTCTTGCTGCCTGTCCGAAGAGCAGAGATACCCCTCCGGGGGTCGATTCAGGCGCTATATAAATAAATAAAATAAACTATAACGTCTGAATTTCTCTGGTTTTGTACGAGTGAAATGTCCAACTAACTATAACGTCCCTGAAACCTGTGGTTTTTTCAGTGACTATATGTGTGTATGTATATATACTTCGCCACTTCAAAGCTGTGCATATGAATGACCTTAACTGTTTAAAATACTTTGTAATCAAAGCTATTCCGAAACCCCATAGAGGAGGGAATAGAGAACGCATGCTTAGGCAGCTGGAATCACACACGATATTGGAACTGGACAGTAAAACACCAAAGGGTTTAAATAACAATGAAGACCTTCACAACTTTTTATGAAATCTTTTTATACCCTACATTGATTTTTTTTATGAAGAATTTTATGGAAATTTTTATGAAATATTTTTATTAATGTTTTATGAAGATTTTTTTATGAAGTTCCTTATGAAATTATACTAATCTGGACAGGGATTACAGTACTCCAATACTTTCTGACAGTACACTAAGTAGTCACAATAATGAATTTTAACTATGTGACCAGCCAGATAGTGCCACAAACAATTAAATGAAATGTCTAAATAGATGTTTACAACACAGAGGAAACACTTGAGAATAGAGCTAACCAAGAAGAGTGTAGTTGACGACACTCTGATATAGAATATTGCAGCAAAATAGCCGCCCATGGAATTTTTTAATTTTTTATTTAAACAATAAAAATAACAAAAACAGTATTTTAGGGATATATAGGAGTTAGGTGGCATTCTAGTATAACTTGCACAGTTAAGCACTAGGCACTTTTTTCACGCACTTAAGCACTTAATGAAAAGCAATTTTGCACAATAGCACATTTGCACATTGGAGAAATAGAAATAGGCAGAACTCCTACATAAGTAAGCAGTGAGATCTAAACTGGGAGACTTTCTAACACATGTTAATTTGAATTAGTGATTATGTTAAAATTAAGTGAATACCCAAATGAGGGGATTTCAATATAACAATGCATTTAAGCAGCTAGCAAACATGGCTATACCATTAAACCAAACCCCCAGTCATAGAATCATGAGCAAGCGAAATTGCGGATCTCAGTATGACTATCAAGTATAGAGAATGCAATGAATCACTCCAGTATTAACATGTATTTAAGTATATATTTATGTAATACCATGTAACAATCATGAAAAGGTATTAGACATAAACATATGATTGTACATTCGGTAAATGATCAGTCTCCCTGGTCCCAAAGACTGAGATCACGGCAGAAAACAGTCTGTTTACTATGCCTATGCTCCTGTATGTCACGTGAGGAGATCACATGGTATGTTTAAACAATGGTAGAGTATAGCGTTTCATTATGTGAGCAAGGTCACTTGGTGACCGAAACGGGTTATGATACTTTGGAAGGGTAAATAAATCATTTTGCAAGATAAGAGGAGTTTGTGCTCTGTTGGGACCGTCGCAACGGAGACGGCGAGGGCGGATACAGAAATCTGATATATATAGATATATATATAGATAGATGCAGATATATATATAGATAGATAGATAGATACATATAGATAGATAGATATATATATATATATATATATATATATATATATATATATATATATATATATATAATGCCCAAGTAAGGAGAAAGGGTGAGAAACCAGAAATACAGAAAGAGAAAGAAATTGTGTGCATGTGCTTGAGAGAGATGTGAGAGAATTAGCCTAGCTGAAAAGATCGGTATCGTTATTGTGATCAGCATATGTGATTTTTATTGGCACGTCGACGTGTGTAAAGGGTCCCAAAAAGAAAACACACGCTTGGGGTGGCCCTCACCAGTAGCGTCGATAGAGGGGGTGGGGCGAGAGAGAAAAGATTAGCCCATCTTGATCACCACCACCGCAACTGATGAACAACACCAAAAAGCATAGAACTGCATATTGTCACAACACCTTTGCCCAACTACATTCACTGCAGGGGTGTGTAATTTAATAAAATATTTACTTGTCCAAGGGGCAGGTTGCTACATAAATCTCCTTCTCCTGTAACAAAATCCACTTGCCCTTTTGGTGCCATGTAGTGCAGCGACAAATTATGGAGGCAATCTCATTCTATAAGAGCTCTGATATAGGCTCCATGATTATGCCAGGGCTCATACCATAGTAGTGTTTGAATACTAGATCTACGTACTGGGGCTGAAGGTAGTGGTAAGCAATAGTTTCAGGGTTAGAATGCCCTTTTAAGTCTGTGCAAACCTACTAACTGCATGTTTTAAGGGTTTTCAACAACTCTTCTCTAATCTTTTCAAATACTGAGAAATGTTGGAATTTACTCCTGACAATGGCAGACGTAAACCTTTTTCCAGAGTTGGGGGGGGGGGGGGGGGGGGGGGGGAGTGGTTGGAGGAAAAGTGAGCTTGCAAACACTCAGATTTTCACATGAGCAAATCTACACATGCATATTTGCTTATGCTACAATGTAGTTCACATGTTTTCTAGGAGCATTATTTCTTGTCCTACTTCTGTAAATTCTTGGGAATTCACGAAAGCCGTATAGCTGCACTTAATGCAAGGATATATACCATGGGTGCACTTTTGATACTTTCTTTAATAATTGGGCCCCTAATTTGGTCTGGCGTTGACCGTGACCTTTTGTTTTTATTAAAATTCTCTCTCGCTCGCTCTCTGTGTATCGGCTGGCTTCACTGTGTGACAGCATTCTGATCTTTCACAAGGAGCAAATCAGCACACAAAGTTTTGTTCAGTGCCAGTAACCACTATGGCAGTGTGTGCTTTTTGAGACCAAAAAAACTATTTTTGCTTTTGCCAATGCTTGTTATAATGGTGAGGGCCCGGCGGCTCCCACACCAATAAGGTTTTACAAAATCCATGCCAAAAAAGTTGCACCTTGGCAAAACTAAAAAGCTGACCACCAATTTCAGACCTACTGGCTTTGCCAATGCCTGTTTATTTTTGTTTCCCATAATCTTATCGAAACTGGTTAAACTGATTTTCCATTATGAATATTTTTGGGAAATACTAGCATGCATCAACACAAGTTACTAAATGATGCTGCAAAGAAATGATTCCTGAAATTTTACAGTAGTTTAGCAAAATGTTTTCCTGCTTTCATTTTTTTTTAATGAACATTTTATTTTGAAAGCAAAGAATCAATCTTGCTTACAAGCTTCTGTAAAAATTTGCATCAAATCAGAGAGCATTTTGGGAGCATAATACATAGCCTCATATTGCTAAACTTTGAAAACGTGTGTACACATTTTTATACTGGAACCACTATCGATAGTGCAGTCGGAGCTTACAACATTTACTTGGAGCGCTCACCCTAATATTGAAAGCTTTCAATTGTTGAACCATAAATACAAGTTTGAACGGCATTAACATATGGGCAAAAATATTACCTTTACTGCAGACAGTGCCCTTTCCTGATCCATAATGGGGTACTGCAAACTGGCAGCTAAAGGGTTTGTGCTGCAGGGGGTTGGGCCTATTTGTCCCAAGGACAAAGTACACATGAAAACCTGTTGCCCTTGACCCCAAACAATATGTCCTGGGCGTTGGGCTATAGGAATTCCACATCCCTGGGTCAGTTATACATCACATCTTCTTAATTATATATAAGGTAACAAAAATGCTTAACACTGTATCACAACTTTGCAACATGCTGCACAGCAGCCACACTACTCTACAGCATATCTGTCCGAGGTCTTGGATGCATAATGGTGCTTTTTAAAATTTCTTTTTGTAATACTGCTGCAAAGTAGTCGCTACCTTTAAAACTAGTATTTGTGGTCCTCCCATTCACACATGAATGCTGAGTCACGGCTGATGTCCAAGTGCAGCAAGTAATTTGCCACAGTTTGAATGTGCGATAGTGTAGATGACGCTAGCTTCTGGCTGGTGATAATGGCCACCCAATTCTAAGAGAGAATGCACCCCCAGTGCCCCCTCTTATCCCTCCCTCACGCTCCCTGTCTCCTCTCTGCACTGCCTGCTCACACATTCCTTCCAGAACCTCCTCCCGCTGCGCTCTCGGCCACCTCTCGACCCCCTCACTGGGTGCCCCTCCCACTCGACTCAGTGCTGCTCTCACTTATACTCTTTCCTTGCTTTCTCTGTCTGCTACTACACCTCTCGGTTCATCTGTCACCTGCTCTCCCCTTCCTTCTCTCTCTCACACTCTTTCTGCTCCTCTGTCTGGAGTTCATTCAGCACTTCGTGCACAAACTACCTATCCCTCTCTGTCTTCCTGTCTGTCTATTCTGTGCAGCTCTTAACCCTGTCTATCCACCATGCCACATTATTCCACTACACAAATCCACTGCATACCACACATTTCCACCCCACACTTTTCCACAACTAACAATTCCTATCCAGCCCACATAATTCCATCCCATGCCACATGCATCAACTCCGCTCCAAACACATGGGTAAAAGACATTGTCATTTACAAGCCAGTAGCTCTAACTCTTGCAAATGCGAAACCTGTTGGCATTGCCAATGCTTGTTACTGTCTGGTCTGGGCCTATTACTGCTCTACCTGGTCATAGCAGAGAAGCTTGCTAAGAAATTATTATAAGCATACTGTTAGCTATAGAGACTTTGGTGACCGCAAACTGATGCGGTGTGATGAAGCAGCTGAGTTAGTAAAGAAGTGTCATGAACTGCAGGATGCCTTGGGTCTTTTGCAAGTGCAGTTCACAATGGGAATGAAGTTTATTTGGCATTGTAAGTGCGTATCTGTCTTTATTTAAGGATCTCTAAGCATTGCCTTTTACCGAGCATGTGGATCGGCATTTGTTTTTTGTTTTTTAAGCCGTGCACATACTGTGTTTCCTGCTGGGCACTCATAACCTTTGTATAAGGCACGTTACCTTTGTATTCTGTGCAGTGTTCACTTTTATTTAGCATTTTCCATCACGGGGTAAGAACAAACGCAACTTAATTAACTTTTGGGAAATGCGATCACCGTGTTTATTAAAGATGATGTTACTAAATATTGAGCGTTGTTTCGACACTAAGTTTCGACCGTCTTTTTAACATGAAAGCAGTAGGAATGAAAGCTGAACTTGGAGATCCTGGGCTGTATCTACATCCGTGTGCAGGCTCAGAAAAGGGTTCATGTATCTGTTTTTGCTAAAACTGCACCATCTGCAGCACATACTAGGAACCAGAACTACTTACTAGCTGTACTGTCTACCACATTTACAGTAACTCACACACTTTCTGAGTTAATGTGTGGACTGAAAGCAGTACAGTTTCATCAAAACCAGCTCATGGACCTCTTAGCATGGCACAAGGGCACTGAACATGTTCATGATATGGCCCCTGATTTTCTATATGAACAGGCATACTTTTTAGATTATCAAAATGGAAGCATAGGAACAGGAGCATTGGGTGTTGTGTTTTATGGGACAACATTGATTCTGAAGGATTCCATATAGCCAGTTATTTTGTTGTCACAATCCTGATACCTGAGCTATCAGAAAACAAAGATAATTGAAGTAGGATGGAGATTTGGAGGTGCTTCTTGCCCTGGTCTGAGGGACTGCTCAGAGTTAAGCTGCGAAACAGCAGGCCACTGAGTACAACATTGAGTAAACAGTAAACTGTAGCATTATGATGTGAGCCATGCTTTCAAAATGGGATAGGGAGTAGGTAGTAGGGGTCCAGGTACTTTGCGGATGTCCACAAGAGCATATTAAGTGGCTGAGCGTAGGCCGTGGGAATGATAGTATGAGCATCCATCACAGAAAAGTGCTTATAGGTAGAGGCTGCATTTATGCTGTTTGACATCGGAAAATAAACGCGGGTTTTGTGTATTTTGTTGATTGTGAAATTAGGTTGTTTGAGGCAATAAGTGTATGAGGAGATTGAGTGAATGGGGTGTAGGAAGTGGTATATGTAATGTCGTGTGTAAATATGTAAATGTTTTTATTGTAAATTGTTTTGACAATGTCTTTTCACAAATTATAAAATGTTTATACTATGTCGGTGGTGAAATTTTTGATTAATAAAGAAAAGGTATTTTTGATTAAATCCAACGGAAAAAGTGGTTGTCTTTGGCATGGTTTTGTTTCAATGCTCAATGATTAATGATTTAAGTGAAGAAGCAGCATGGGCATTTTTTTGGTTTTTGGTTTGACATCGGATGGCACCAAAGCTATAAAAGTTAGTGAAAATCCAGTGTGTTCCAATTTATAATGAAAAGCACTTATTCCTTTCAGTGGCGTTTTATCGGGTAGAATCGGAGGCTCAAAATATCTTCCCTCCGCCCCTGTTCAGATCATACCAACTTCATCACATACTGCATGACATCTGTCTTTTAGAACAAAAATAGACAATAGAGAGTAAAAATGCTGTACAAAAACAAAAGCTTCTTTTCAAAGTGTTTTCTTGTATGACAATGGGCAAATGAAGGAGTTTGGACTCTTGCTGGTTCTTGAGACCGCAAGAGTTAAAAAAAAAAAAAAAAAAAAAAAGAAAGAAAAATCAGGATGCGGTCTCTGTAGCTAATCTTTTGACTTCTTCAAGGATACTTTGGCTGTGCATCTTAGGACTACTGGATGTGAACTTTAACAATTCAGTTACTCCACAGCACAGGAAATTCTTGAAATCCATGGCGCAAAATGTGCCTTTTCGATTCATAATTATTCCATTTGGTGTGTAGCTCGCAGAAAGGGTTCCATTTTTGACGCTAGTGAAGTGAGTAAAGCCAGTACCAAAATTGCTTTACTGGCTATTGTGGTGGCTGAGTTGGTGTGCTTTTGTACCCCAGAGAAAGTAATCATAAAGATTACCATGGTTCCCTAAGAATCATGTGGATTACCCAGAGATTACTGTCTGCTGGCCCTGCAAGTCCAGCAGGCGCGATAAACGTTCTTGTGGCACTCCTTCACCATACTAATGTCAGCCACTGTCCTGCCATGGCTTGACCACTTTGGTAATCAAGGGTAATTATCGCTGTGACAATGGAATGCAGGGTGAGGGCTAGCTGTAGGGTTGGGTAACTTAAGGCACTGCCTTTGCCCATGTCTAAAATCCAGGCCAAGATTGTTTCCTGGAGCAAGGCCCGTTGTAGTAGCCGGTCTCGGACAGAAACCTTTTACTTTTAACCCCTTCTAGACAGTTGCTTATTCTGATAGTAAGTGAGACCAATTATTCACTGCAGACCATACCATACAAGTGTTGGGTCTGCATGTCCGCATTAGCAAGTCAGTAGCTACCACAGTTCAGATTCGTAATTGCTTGGGACCAGTGATAGCACAGGCATTAAATAGTATGTCCTTCTGAGCAGGTAATGTCTTTCAACCTACACAGCAGTCATGTTTCAGCTGATCTGTCCCCTGCTTGGGCTGGGGGCATAATGCATTTTCACAGGGCTCAATGACAGATAAAATGAAGTCTGTGCAGGGTAGCCTGGAGAGTTCACGTGGATACCGGGCTGCGGCTGTCTCTTTTGTTATCTTTACATTTTGCCTTATTCCCGCTCGGTTCAGTCACTATACATTAGTTATTTGTCTCCTTTGTTCCATTA
This sequence comes from Calotriton arnoldi, assembly GCA_963921515.1. NCBI lineage: Eukaryota > Metazoa > Chordata > Amphibia > Caudata > Salamandridae > Calotriton > Calotriton arnoldi. Next base: position 1,189,596 of record CAWUFW010004560.1, on the reverse strand, counting down.
ACCTTGACCTGTTTTCAAGCGCTTGCTTTATTATATTTTGAGGCATTGCGAGTTTTGCTCTTATGTGAGCGTTTCATGGTATTACTTAGTAGGCGCTTGGCTTAGGATAGGCTTTGCCGTCTTCAATAGCTTATTTTTTTGTACGACCAACTTTTATTTTATGTTTGCTCCGCCACTCTAGTACGTTAGGTACACACTCCCTTTAGCGCATTATAGCCCCCGCCCATGTTCTCTTGTGAGTCACCTTTTTCGCATTCTTATAGCTCACCGTATGTGATGTGAGAGGTTAGGGTGTCATTTCAGAAATCCTGTTATGTAATGTTTTCCAGCCGTTCTAGTCTGTTCGTTTACTGAACAGTTTACTTTTTATTTAGATACCTACATAACTACCACGGAACGGCATAACGGAGGCAATTGTTTTTCCTCCTACTTTCTTGGACCATCCATTTGTACATACACTTGGAGGTTAGTGAGCTCCACTGCGTTTCACCGATTTATACTTTCGCAATTGATTAGAACCTCTAGTCATATGGATCTTTTTACCCTTATCACCAGGCTCTTTACCTCCTAATTTCTCTGTCCTGCGACGGACTTGATGTACTTTGGACGCGCACTGTACCTTGCGGCGCACTTATTCATACTCGCCTTGGTAAGCGCCTTTTACATCAATCTGGCATTTTAATGAAGCCCTTTCTTCGCTCACTTTTTCTTTTCCAGCACAGTGTCTTGGGAGCTTTTGTTGTTACTCTTTCGTCTTCTGCACTTCTTACTGTATAATGGCATTTGCTATACAATGATTCACTTTTATCACTTAACACGGGTGTACGGAGTGTTCACCCTTTTCTCAATGATAGTCTCCTCCCGCACTACACTTCATATGTAGCATACTCTGTTTTCACCAACCTTGCACTTTTTATAAAAAAGTCACCAATTAGTTTGCAATTTTAAGAACTGCAGGCTACATTTTTGGTTTTATTTTAAAAAAATATTCTTAATTAAAAAATTCTTTTAAATAATTTTGTATACATTGTATGATATTACAGCCCTGAAGAAGCCCATGTTTGGGCGAAACGCGTTGGCTGTCTTGAATACCATTTATGAATAAAAACAACTAAAGATTACAAGCTACGACGTGGAATCGATATTTAACTTATTTATTGTATATACCTTTGAAGTGTTATTTTGCATATATTGCCTCTCATACCCCTGTGAATAATAGCCTGGAGAGTTTATGGAACAAGGAAGACATACTGATGCGGTCGGAGACAGCTGCAACATTCATAACATGGTGGATGTGGATAAAAGCAGAAAACCTGATAAAAAGGATTTTTTTTTTTCTCACAGCATCCAGCCCCATTTCAGAACGCAAGTAAAAAACCCATCTCTCCTCGGATGGGGGGTGCACATGGAATATCTGCAGATCTAAGAGGCAATCTCCCCCTGAGTCTAAATATTCTCTCAGAGGGGTACTGTGCACTCGGAGAGCTGTCAGTCCACCACTAATGTCCAACAATCTGACTCCGACAAGCAGCAACCATGTACTACCTGAAGAAGCGCGGATGGCCACAGTTTGAGAACCCTTTTGAGAGAAACTCTAGCCTTTGGCGATGGCTGATGGATGTTGCATCCACGCCTCAGGCTACCTTCCAGGATTACAGAACAAACCGGCAGAGACCGTATTCAGTCCTGTGAAACCCATTAATGGGTCCTTGCAGACCACATTCCAGATCATATCTTCAACAAAAGTCAGTGGACGCAGCAAATAGAAATGTTTTCTGTCACAGAACACATTTGTGAAAGGTTAATTAATGAACTATCAGTTAACTGACCTAGGACCTATCATTATGCTTTTCCTATACTTTTTTGACAATGCATGATTAAGAAGTTCAGAGAGGCCATGAAAAAAAATGATCCTAACAGCCCCAATATGGCCGCACCAGTGGTAACTCCACCAGTCGCGGCCGGCATGGCTCACGGGTGGAGGGGGCCTGGCGCGGGGGATTTGGAGGGACAGACGGACGGGTGAGTGGTCGCAGGGGAGGAGGGGGTGGGGTTTAAATAATAAAGAACTTACCTTTCCCGGGTCCCGCGTCTTCACTGCTGGGTCTGCTCCTGCTTTCCTGCCTCCGCAGGAACAGGAAGCAGACCGCCTCCCTCCCCTCCCAAAACCATTCACAACGCTGCAATGGCAGCGTTGTGATTCGTTGGGACGCCGACCACACAGGCGTCTATGGGGAGGCCATTTTCTCCATGTAGGCTACATGCAGCCTACATGGAGAAAAAAGGGAGAGTGCGCTTGACTGGTTTGGTCGGCCCCAGAGGGCCGACTAAACAGTCAGTGCCCACAACAGTGGGCAAGCCACTCCTCCCCTGCCCTAGAGCAGGACCGCACGCCCACCCCCAACCAAACCCTTCTGCTTTCTCGCAGTGCGAGAAGCAGAAACATATAATACCATTTTATGTTGCTGCTTCTCGCACTGCAAGAAAGCAGTGGGGCGACGCTCCTCCGCCCACATGGAGGAGCCCCCCTGAACTCAACCCTCTACCTCTTTTCATAACAACCTCTTCATAGTGCAGATCAGACCGTCTGACTAGGGCTTAGGGCAGAACTGACAGCACCAATTTTAATGTTAAACGTCCATGGGTGAATTCCTACACGATGGACAATTAAATGTCTTATGTGACTGCATGAACATTCTAAGAGAAGCTAAGGGATCATCCAATATCATGTTTTTCATTCAGGTATGCAAAAAGGCGATTACCCCATCTCACATTTAGCACAGCCTGGTTTGCCCTGTCACTCTGTTTAGATACATATACCAGTTGTTATGGATTATTGAAAGTATTTATCACCAACTTGATTTTTTTACTGTACAAGCATTTGTGGACATTTGGGGAGGGCTTGGTGTTCACTTTCATCAAACTTGCTGCTCCATGGTAGCCTCTATGCCATAGCTACACTACTATTGACCCTGTCAACTCTACTTGTATACTAGACACCGACCTTGTGGGAGTAGAGTACAGTAGCGTGTGTGACCTACGGAGTGCAGAAGATTTTACAGGAATGCAAAGCCAAATGTAGATGGAGAGATCTTCATTAGAACCTATGCTGAAACGGTTTGCTGTGGTTTGTTTTCTGTACATTGGTAGTGCTATTGTTTCCACTATAGTTGATTTTTCCACACTGCATTATGATGATAAATAATCAAGCGTTACTGGAAACTGAGCATGCCATTTCAGTAAATGTAGTAATCCAAATTATTTTATATTTATACTCTTGTAGTATCTTCAGATTAATTTCAAAAGTAGTACTCGCCAGTGCCCTATTAAGAGGTGGTTTCTTTTTTTTTATCAGATCCACAAAAAAGAGTAAAAATGTCCATAAACCCAGCTGACCTATTTCGCTGAGGCGGTTTGTCTATGAGCTATTTAAAGGCAGTCATGACAGAAAATGAAACCAATAATGGTTGATCCTCAGAGTGTAGGTGTTGAGTATAAATGGAAAGTATATTTCCTATTACTGAAAATGAGAAAGTGTTGGAAGAAAGTGTGTTTAAATATAAGCACAGCAAGTGTATTCACATAAGGGAGTGACCATAAAATTCCAAGGAAGCAATACAATGATTGCATGTGAGACTGCCAAGTGATTCAAGGTATCGTTGCCATCCTGTCTATCGGTGTAAATCTGTTTTCAAAAATAACATCTGCCAACATTAACTACTTTCCACTATTATGCATTAGTTTTTGCACCTTGTACTTATCTAGATTTGCATGCTGTGCATTATTGTGCCTTCTAGTTGTTGATTAGAAAAATCATTTTTATCGTGTTGCTGTAGATCAGTGGTCTTCAGACTTTTGAAGCCGAGAAACCCCCCACGCCCCCTCCCATAAATGTTCTCCAGAGAAACGGACAAATTGTGGTTGCACCTCATTAGTACCAGTTGAACACCAAAACATAGCAGTAAGCAACAAATAGATGACCAGTGCAGCTTTATAAAGGGCCTTCTACTTAGCGGCAACACCTGTTGCTGCTTTTTAGTAACTTTTGAACCTTTTGGGTAAAAACAATTTTTGTTGTTAAAATCAGCATATTATGCAGCAAATGATGGATTATGGGGCAAATGCAGCAAATCTATAATTATGCTAAAATCGCTGCGGCCGCACAATCACATAATCCCAGTGGCCCTTGGTATAATAGCTGTAATGCATGAGCTGCAACTTTATTGCACGGCATCAGATGAAAACCATACTATGTCGGCTTGGCATTTACAGTTGCATGTAACTGGAGGTAGCTGAACATCATTCATCATAATTTAAACATACCATTTACAATCATTAATGATGAACTGTAAGGTCCAAGTAGTATGCTTTAATTCCAGGGTAGGAAGAGGTCCCTTAATCTTCCTTTATGCTGTTTTTCTAAAAGGGTTTTTATTTTTAACATTATGAAAATAAATGCTTCTATTTGAGCAAAAACTGACTCCTGGTTATATTAGTTTGCTGCTGCTGTTGACTTCAGTCATGTTTTGGGGAGCTGGAGGGCTTTGAGAGTCTGAACATGGGGCCTGGGTCAAAGATGTGGCTAAAAACAAAATATTCTGTAAGTTTTTTAGGTCTTTCACCGTCCGGTAGCTACATATAAAATAACAGGCACCTTCAATGAATATTGAATAAAAAAAAAAAAAGTTGTTTCTCAGTGGGAAATGCACTATAGTAAATTTCGAAACCTCTATTAGTTGATGCACTGCAAAGGTCTGTGTGAAGCCAGAGAGCCACAGAATTAAATAGTGGTTGCTGCAGTGGAGAATAGTGACTTGTGTATTTTTAGTGCTATGAGGTCACAACCTGTGACAGAAAGCACTGTGAATATGTAAGTCTTTATTTTATACTTGCATTAAACACAGTATAAGATTGACCACTACAAAATGCGCAAAATGTTTTACGATAAAATGGTGCTTCCAAAATATAGGTGCTTATTTGCAAGCCCCTTGCGCTTCCGGTGCGTCACTTTTTATGACGCTCTAGTTGCGCAGAGTGCAGACTCGTATCTACGAGGCCACGCAGTGTCACTTTTCATAGCCTCCTAGATATGGTGTAAGGCAATGCAGCGCAAGCCGCTGCGTTGCCTTACATTGCGTCAGGGTGGCGTTCCATGGGCGTTGTGTGTTTTCCCATGGGTTTTGACACATCCTCAAGTTTACAGATCCTTGTAAATCTGGGAATGTGTCAAAACTGTAAGCCTGCTTAGGGGGTGCGAAACGAGGAGAAATATCTTTTTCTCCTCAGTTGTTTCCTCATTCTTTATGCAGCGCACACAGAGTAAAAAGCCTCCATAGATTTTTTTTGTGTAGGAAGGTGTGCACTACTGCACAAAAACAATCCTGCCAACAATGCAGACACTCTTGCACCATGGTGCAAGGGTGCCTCGTTGGCGCTAGGCACCAAATTATGTGCCGGCAGAAAGGACAGAAATGCACCATATCTTATAAATACGGTCCGTTTCTGCCCTTTCGAATTGGCGTAGGGCAGCACAGCAAAAATACCTGCTGCACTGCCCTACACCATTACATTGTAAATGGGACCCATAGATTTTAGGTATACCCAGACCCCGTGTAATGCAATTTTTTTAAAATAACTGTCTCTTCAACACATCAGGGATTGTAAGTGCTGTGTAAATACAATGACAATTAAAATCAAGCACTTCACAGCTCAGTTAACTCTATGCACTACCACTCAAAAAGCCACAAGTGATTAGATCAATTAACTGCTATAGCACTCTCCTGTACTGTGAAATCTAAGCCAGGCAGACAGCTAAACACGCCTTTCTGCCAGTATGCTGCTGGCCTGAAAGAAATGCAAATGTGCACAACTAGTTAATCTGCAAATGTAAAGGATTTGCAGATTAACTTTTTGTGCACATTTACATTTATTTCAGGCCTGCAGCACACTGCCAGAAAGGCGTGTTTAGCTGTCTGCCTGGTTTCGATTTCCCAGCACAGGAGTCCCTGAATAACACTCCAGCCGAAGCATTTTAACTACTGGAATTAATCGTCTGGAATGTAGTCTTTTTGCAAAATGAAGAGTGTGACCCCCTTCCCATGACTCCATTGCCCCCCTGGGGGTCGCGCCCCACAGATTAAAGACAACTGCTGTAGATAAACATGCTCTGCATACTCCAGCCATCTAGGGTTGGGTTACTGATATTACAAGTTTTTCTTCAAGAAAGTCTTCAGTCTCAAGATTGTGACTTCTCTCTTAGCCCACAATGCACAAGGGCAAATACAACTCCCACCCATCTATCTGCCACTCCCAAGAGTTTTTTACAGCGTTCTAGAAGGAAAAGCTATTCTCATAGAGACCGACCACATGATTGTCATATATTTCACACAGAAGAAAGATGACACATTCGCCCCAGCTGTCAGGGTTAGTGCCAAATACTCCGTACACAGGAGGCTTCCTTTCTTTGCTGCCCATTAGTTTTGAGAAAGTGCGGCCCGGCTGGAAGACTCTGCCAAGAGCTCTGCTCCCCGCCGAGACGAAAAAGCAAGGTAACGCATCAGTCACTCCACCACAAGGGACATAACTGTATCTTGATTGGCAGACAAGAAAGAAAAGGAGGAAGGGGTGGGAGGGAGGAGTTTTTATATTGGGAGGTATTTTTATATATGGGTAGGTGGTGTCTTGAATGGAGTCAGGGAAGCCTAAATCGTTCTGAATGAAGGCGAGGTAGGGATGTGGAGGTAAAGTGAGTTTACAAGCACCAGTTTGCTGGAGAGATTAGTAATGAAGAAGTTAAACTCCAACAGAGCTAGCATATGTCCGTTTCCCCTGTTTCAGCCTATTAGCAATTGGAATTTTACTGGAGACCCTCTGGCCAACGCCATTCTTCACTCTCAACATGTTGTTGTGGTATAAAAGCTGGATCGCTTTAAGTTTCTTTGCAGGAACGTCGCCATTATTCAATTTCTTTTATAGTCTATTCCTCAGTACACGGTCGAATAAGGATTTGAAGGCTAAGATCAGTTAGTGAGTTACAAGCCTTAACAGTAAGAGAACCCATCATCCATGTACACAGCAATAACGTTGCAAACTGTCCTTAAGTTTCCACCAAAACTGCTTTCCCCTTTTTATTTTAACCTAACAATCCATTTTCTTTCCACACCTATAGTCGGAGGCTGAAGTAGTATTCCACAAGTTACATGTCAAAATATCATTAATGTTTTACCGAAGTAATTCATCTTTCCCCTTGTACAGTTTGGCTGTTTCTTCCTACCACCACCTCAACACAGCTACAAAATTACCCATAAAATAAAAATAAAAACTCAGACGAAATATGCTGATTGCTCATGCAGTTTGATTATTCTTTTCCGTAGTGAAATTTATCTCTATTTTAGCGCTAGGGGTATGGGAAGAAGTGGTCTGTAATGTGGATAGAGTAAGTGTTTAACTACATAGTTGCTCAGATGATAGTAGCTCAAAAGGATAGGGAGCATGCAGCACAAGCAATCTGTTGTATTCAACCACATGTTGTTACATGTTGATAGAAGTACAATTTAATTTAAAAAAAAAAAAAACTGCAAGAGATGCATACATTTATGTTAAACTCGGTTGTTTGAAATGCATAACAGTCTGAACTTGCCTTTCTCCCTTACTTGTTAGTCTTGCACAATACCGTGGATAGTGTCATGCTGGGAAACAGTTTCTTTCAGTTAATAATGGGAAGTTGCATGTAAACTTGGTGTACGTTGCTGTGTGTGCTTCCTTATTTTGCATACGTTTTTCTAGATTGATTATGCCCTTCTCTAAACCCCATTAAGCTTTTATCTTTTACATTTTTTTTTCTCTATGAAAGGCTTTTATCAGCTGGTGCAACAAAGGTTTATGCCATTTTGACTCATGGAATCTTTTCTGGGCCAGCCATTTCACGGATAAACAATGCTTGTTTTGAAGCTGTGGTAGTCACAAATACGATTCCTCAGGAAGACAAGATAAAGCACTGTTCTAAAATCCAGGTAAGCCCATTACCCTGCTCGTTGAAGTATTTTTGCCTGCTGTAGAATATATGTTGCAAATCCAATCCACTTTCAATAAAATCCAAGAAAGGACCGGCTGCAGACACCATCTGAATGCTCATTTACTTATTCAATCGTTGCACTCACTCTGCCATAACTCGTTTCAATCAAGACACGCAGCCTTGATTATAAACAGTTGTGGCGCCATTTTCTTTCCCACAAGTACCGTGCACCAAATGAATAAAAAGAGAAAAAATACTATTATAGCATCATGTCAATAGGCAGACTATCACTAAAAATGTACCATTTCCATATACAAGTCATGAACAATAAATCTACTTTTTCTACTGTTTACTATTCTAAATACTTTAATTTGATATCTCAATTCATTATTGAAATGAGAATTACCACATATTGGTGCCAACTTGTTTCCCTCAGTTCTGCCCAAGTTGGCTCCTATAACCAGCCCTACATAAAACATTTTTATCCATGAAATAAAAACTGCATTTCATTGTAAATTAATTTTCACCAATGTGGGGGGGTGGTGGTGGTGGTGGTGGTGGTGGTGGTGGTGGTGGTGGTGGTGGGGGTGGGTGGTGGTGGTGGTGGTGGTGGTGGTGGTGGTGGTGGTGGTGGTGGAATATTCTCGCGATTGCCGACCTGCAGCAAATGCATGGAGGGGAGGGGGACGCCGCCCAGGGTGGACCGCCCCCCCTCCTCCTTGCTACGCCACTGTATTTATGTATAAGGTAAAATAATGTTCAAGGCATATGAGCTGTAGATCATATTCTTGTGCATAGATCGCCATCTAGTGTTGGGTCCGGATGTTTGCACTTTGTTTTTCTCGAAGAAGTCTTTCCAGTCACCGAGGTAGGGGACTCCTCCTTTCGGTGATAGTGCGCATGGGCATCGACTCCATTGTTGGATTGTTTTTTTCCGCCATCGGGTTTGGATGTGTATTACTGCGCTCCGGTACTGTTTCTCGGACCCCTTCGACTCGCAATCCATACCCTCGACTGTATTGTTATCGATCGCGGTTCCCCTTTCTTCGCGTATCGTTTCAACTTTAAAATCTTCGATCGGAAAACTCGTGGAAGGCCGTCGGGCCTACCCGCGCCGACCGCTCTAGCAGTCGATGGAACGGACTCCCTTCAAGTTATGTCCCAGGTGTCGTGCTAAATTTCCACGCACCGACTTGCACGAAGTGTGCAACCTCTGTCGGTCCCCGGAACACGATGAGAGACTGCGACGCGTGCCGATCGTTCCGATCGAAAAAGACTCTTCGTGATCGTCTGGCTCGACGTCACGAGATGCAACAGCAAAGCGGCTCCGCACTGGACATCTTCAGGGAAGACTCCGAACATCCGGCCCAAGGAGCCGAAGAAGAAGAACACTTCTCCGAGGCCGACTCAGACATCGAAGAAGAGGAGCAAGTTACTCCGGGTCAGCGTACCGTGAGTAAAGACAACCCCTTGCCCCCCCAACAACCTAAGATAAAGGCTTCGGTCCCTCCTCTGCCTTCGGGCCAAGGTCGGCACCGACAAAGTTTCCGACGCCCCGCCCTCGGGCCTGGCTCAAACATAAAGAAAAGCCTTCCGGTTCGGGCTCGAACCGACCCCCATCTTGGTGCCAACCCAACACCTTCGGCACCGAAACACAAATCCAAGCCGACGCCACCGGCGACAAAAGGCTCAGAGCCGAAACCTTTGACGCCGAAACAGGCAGCCAAGGATAAAGAGACTCCGTCGAAAGAGCCTCGGTCCAATCACTCTATTTCGGAACAGAAACAGTTGGTGATTCACCCTGATACAGGCCATATTCAGGCTACTCTACCAAAAAAGAGGAAATTACACCTACCAGAGGACTACCACATTCCTCTAAAGAAGAAAACTGGGCACTAACCCTTCCCCTCCTTACATCCCATCTACGTCTCCTACTAATCCCAATTTACTTATTTCACCTGAAAATTCACCACCACCACCAACTTCACCTAACCCACAACATGATTGGGATGGAGATGGGGATGACAATCCAGATCCCCCACAGGACACTGATCCTTGGCAGGATTATCACACTGATCCAGATCCTGATAATGATCCAGATTTGTACCCCTCCTTACCTTCCCCACCAGATGATAACATTGGATACGTTGAGCTCCTTAATAGGGCTGCTCAATATCACGGGGTGGAGTTGCATTCAGAACCATTAGAGCAGGATTTCCTCTTTGAGACTTTTTGCTCCTCTCACAGAGTCACTCCCACATTACCTATGCTCAAAGGCATGTTAAAACACACTGAGGACATTTTCAAAGACCCTGTCGGGGCAAGAATTATTACTCCTAGAGTGGAGAAAAAATATAAGCCCGCACCCACCGACCCTACATACATCAAAGGTCAATTACCGTTAGACTCTCTTGTAGTCTCTAATGCTCGCAAGAGAGCCAACTCCCAAACATCAGGTGAAGCTCCTCCTCCAGATAAGGAGTCCAAGCTAATTGACACCTCAGGCAAAAGAGTAGCTTCACAAGCAGCTAACCATTGGCGTATTGCCAATGCTCAAGCTTTGCTGGCTCGTTATGACGGGGCTCACTACGATGAGTTGGAGAAACTCATACAGTTCTTACCCGACGAACACATGACTAAGGCTAACGATCTTATTCAAGAGGGTAAGCTCATTACAAGTACCTCTATCAGGTGTGCCCTAGATGTGGCAGACACAGCAGCCCGTACAATTAACACCAGTGTACTATTACGAAGGCATGCTTGGTTGAGAATTTCACGTTTCAAACCTGATGTGCAAACCTCTATCCTCAACCAACCCTTTGATAAGGAACATCTCTTTGGACCAGCAGTTGACACCTCGCTGGAAAAAATGAAAAAGATACAGAGGTCGCAAAGTCCATGGGGGCTTTGCAGTCACCCACCCATAGGGGTTCCTTTCGCCGCTCCTTTTATAGGGGTGGCTCTAAAAACATATCCACCAAGACTACCTCCTCCTCTTACAAGGGTAATACTCAATCCCCCTCACCAAGAGGTTATTTCAGAGGAGGTTTTAGAGGGAACAATGGCAAGGGAAGAAGCAGAGGCAACTCCACACGCTGTTTGCCCCCTCCAGCAACAAACCGTGACTTCCATCCTCTACCCCTGATCACTCCACTCCTGTCGGGGAACGTCTCTCCCAATTTCTCCCTGTCTGGAACTCCATCACTTCAGACAAATGGGTACTGCAAATTATCCAATATGGTTACTGCCTGGAACTTACAGCCAATCCCCCAAATATCCTTCCAAGACCACATGCAATGTCACCGGAACATCTCTCACTCTTAAAGCAAGAGGTTCTCTCTCTCCTAGGAAAACAAGCTATAGAACCAGTCCCATTACAATACCAAGGGACCGGGGTATACTCCCTGTACTTCTTAATTCCCAAGAAGGACGGCTCGTTAAGACCTATATTAGACCTCGGACAACTGAATCTCTACATCCAATCAGACCACTTTCACATGGTCACACTTCAACAGGTTCTCCCGCTCATTTAACAAGGCGACTTTCTGTTCACTCTGGATCTAAAGGACGCCTATTTCCATATTCCCATTCACCCCGCTCACCGCAAATAACTCAGGTTTATGGTAGACGGCCAACATTATCAATTCAAAGTCCTCCCATTCGGAGTAACTGCAGCACCCAGGGTTTTCACAAAGTGTCTAGCAGTAGTCGCAGCTCATCTAAGAAGACGGCACATTCACGTCTTCCCCAACCTAGACGACTGGCTAATAAAAGCCAGCTCGCAACAGAGCTGCCTACGCCACACTCCAAAAACAGTCCAACTGCTTCACGACCTCGGGTTCACTGTAAACCTCACCAAGTCTCCTCTCCAATCATCCAACACACAAGTGTATCTAGGAGCCACAATAGACACTCAGAAAACTTCAGCGTGTCCCAACCCGGTCAGGATCTGCAACATGCAGACTCTAATATCGCAGTTTCAGCCTCAACACTCATTACCAGCTCGAGGGTTCATGCAATTGCTAGGAATGATGGCAAGACTCCGAATGCGTCCTCTACAAGAATACTTAGCACGTCGGTGGAACCAAGCTCAAGGTCAGTTACCAGATCTAGTGTTGGTGTATGGCCGCACCCATCGCTCTCTGCAGTGGTGGAACATACAAAACCTTTCCAAGGGGCGGCCATTCCTCGACCCGGTTCCACAGATAGTGCTAACAGACGCATCGCTCACTGGTTGGGGAGCTCATCTTCAAAAACATACCATTCAGGGCATGTCGACTCTGCAACAGAAACAACTCCACATAAACCATCTAGAACTGCTAGCAATTTTTCTAGCATTAAAAGCCTTTCAACTTCATCTAGTAGGCAAAGCTGTCCTGATTCGCACAGACAACATGACAGCAATGTACTACATACAAAAAAAGTGGGGGGGGGGCACTCTCCAGCTCTCACAGCTAGCCCAGAGCATCTGGAGATGGGCCATACCTCAGAAAATATATCTCCTTGCAGAACACCTCCCAGGAGTAAACAACCAGATTGCAGATCTGCTCAGTCGTCAACGACAGCAGATCCACGAATGGGAACTCCACCCTCAAGTTCTCCTCCCATTCTTCCAAATGTGGGGCTTCCCAGAGATGGATCTGTTCGCCACCCACCTAAACGCAAAATGCCAAAACTTTGCATCCAGGTATCCACACCCCTTGTCCAAAGGCAATGCACTATTGATGAACTGGTCAGGGATATTTGCTTACGCTTTTCCGCCTCTCCCAATCATTCCATTAGTGGTTCGGAAGCTCAAACAGCAGTCCCTGACACTAATCCTAGTTGCTCCCACATGGGCCCGTCAACCCTGGTTCACAACCCTATTGGAGCGATCAGTAGTTCCTCACCAAAAACTACACCTTACTCCCTTATCTTCTCACTCGGAACCGTGGAGAGATCAGGCATCCAGATCCCAGTCATCTCAACCTTGCGATCTGGCACCTGAAATCCTAGAGTTTGGTTATCTTAATCTTCCGCCAGACTGCATGAATATTATCAAAGAGGCTAGGCGCCCTACCACAAGAGCATGCTATGCAGCAAAGTGGAAGCGGTTTGTCATTTACTGTAACAACAATAAAATCAATCCGATAGATGCTTCAATTCAAAACATCATTTGCTATCTACTACATCTACTGCGTTCCAATTTAGCGTACACATCTATACGCTTACATCTTGCTGCATTAGCTGCATATCTTCAAAAGAGACAGCATTTGTCTCTTTTTAGAGTGCCTCCTATTAAAGCATTTATGGAAGGACTTAAACGAGTCATTCCACCCAGACTTCCACCTGCTCCAGTGTGGAATCTCAACATATTTCTTACAAGACTCATGGGTCCACTCTTTGAACCATTGCACAAAGGTGAACTACAATTTCTCACTTGGAAGGTAGCCTTCCTCCTAGCCATCACATCTCTGAGAGTGGGTGAGCTTCAGGCACTAACCACAGAAGAACCATTTTTACAAATACACCAAAATAAAGTGGTTCTAAGGACTAACCCCAAATTTTTACCTAAAGTCATTTCTGCCTTTCATATCAACCAATCTGTTGAGTTGCCTGTGTTCTTCCCTCAACCAGATTCAGTGGCAGAACGTGCTCTTCACACCTTGGATGTCAAAAGAGCATTACTATACTATATAGAAAGAACAAAACCTTTCAGGAAAAGCAAGCAACTTTTTGTCGCTTTTGCTCCACCACATAAAGGCAATCCAATATCAAAATCAAGTATTGCACGGTGGATAGTTAAGTGCATTCAAATATGCTACATTAAAGCTAAACGCACATTAACAATTTCCCCTAGAGCGCATTCTACACGCAAACTGGGGGCTTCTATGGCATTCTTAGGAAAAATACCCATAGACCTCTGCAAAGCTGCAACATGGTCTACACCACACACATTCACAAAACACTATTGTGTAGATGTGTTAGCAAGACAGCAAGCTAGTGTGGGCCAGACAGTTTTACGTACACTATTTCAGACCACTGCAACAGCTACAGGTTAGCCACCGCTTTGGGAGATAACTGCTATGTAGTCTATGCACAAGCATATGATCTACAGCTCATATGCCTCGTCCGGAAAATGCTACTTACCTAGTATGCATCTGTTCTTGGCATATAGAGCTGTAGAGTCATATGCGCCCACCCGCCTCCCCGGGTACCTATACCTGTTGCAGTAACATCTTCCTTGGATACATGCATTCATGGACATCTCCTTTTACTACTCTTACTAACTCCATTATCACCTTCTGCGGGAAAACAATCAAACACTGGAGTCGATGCCCATGCGCTCTATCACCGAAAGGAGGAGTCACCTACCTCGTGACTGGAACGACTTCTTCGAAGAAAAACAAAGTGCAAGCATCCGGACCCAACACTAGATGGCAATCTATGCACAAGCATATGACTCTACAGCTCTATATGCCAAGAACAGATGCATACTGGGTAAGTAGCATTTTCTTTTACTTAATGGCGGTTGCCAGTAGGTAGTTATAGTTGGGACCATGTTTCCATAGGAAAAACATTTTTTGATTTGCCTATAACTTTGGCGCCGTTTGACGAATCTTCACAAACTTTTCCCAGAAAAAGTGCACCGCTAATTTTGGTTGTGAATGGAAAGTTTCAGGCTGATCCGTCAAGCGGGGCTGAGAAAAAAAAAAGGGGGGGGGGTGGGAGGGATCAAAGTTCAGTTCCATGTTAATTACCATGGAATCTTAAGACGTGCCTGTAGCCCGAACTGTTTGACAGAATTACACCAAATTTGGCAGAAAGTTTGATTTTGTTCCAGAGATCACGCTTTTTATTTGGTGTAAATCCGTTCAGTAGTTTTGGAGATAGTATAGGCAAAACAAATTTGTATATCTGGGCTGAGCCTAAACACAGATCTCATGGTGGGATCTGATTGGCTGCCAACACTTCAACCAGGAAGTGTTGGCAGCATCTTGAGACCAATATACATAACACCCAATTGAAATGCATTGTAGTGAATAGCAGGTTTGTAGGGTCACAAAAAGGAGAACGTATGAAGGATGATAACATATTTTAGTTACGATATAAATCATTTGTTGTGGGTACCATACTAATTTTAGGATTTGTGGGGTTTTTTTTGTTGGTTTTTTTAAAATCCTTTTTTATTCGATTTTCAGAAACTCAACAAAAAAAGAAAGTACATATGCCAATGAGTACCATACATTGTTATCGATTCATAAATTGCAGATATTCCATCATTCCAAGACATGCAATTCCGGAACTACACGTTAAACCAGACTATATTATGGGAAGAGGTTCACTCCGATGAGGCTGACACCCAGTTTGGGGGATATACCATAGTGAAATGTAGATTCTAGCGGTACACTGCAGGGATCTGATGGAGAGGGCACTTGAGAGGAGACTGCAATGTGGACTATTTGGGTTATTCCAGTGTCTGAAGGTAGTCGCACAGGGGCTGCCATATATCGATTGGTCGCTCCACCTGTGGTTGGAGGGTAGCGTAGTCTGTGCTAAATTTTTCCCAGTTAGGCATTTGCTTGAGCCATGCACCAGGCGATGGGTGTTTTGTATCTCCCCAGTGTTTCGCAATTTCACGTTTTACTAATAAGAGATGGTGGCGAGCCTGCGTGATGACTTGGGTATGTTAGCAGTATATCCGAGGAGTGCCACCATGGGGTCCGGTCGTAGGGCAGTGCCCAACATCTTAGCTATGGCCGAGTATATCTTGACCCAGTAATCCGAGATAATAGGGCACGTCCATGTGAGATGCGCAAAGTCGGCCTTGGGGGCACAGCACTTGAGGCAAGAGTCGGTTCTAGATATATCATATCTAGCAATGTCTAGTGGCGTGAAATACGTCCTGTGAAGAAATTTGAAGTGTAATAATTTATGCCTATGGTTGGAGGAGATTTTCTGAGCTTGGGTGCAACAGTAGGACCACATTTTGTCTGTTATCGGTACATTCAGCTCCCTCTCCCAGGCCTGCCTCACCCTGGCGGTAGTGTCTGATTTCAGTGCAAAGCACGTGCGATACAGTTTGGACGTCATTTGTGCGCCATCCGATGTCGATATTACCAGTGACAAGGGGGGGGAAATCCTCCGGGGCAAGAGGGTAGCTAGGGATATTGGAGAGTAGCGTCTCATACAAGCGTTGGAATATGAATCGCTTCATATATGTCATGTTTTGGAACCTGGCGTCCTCTATGATCTGTAACACATGACCGTTAGGGAGGATTTGTGGTGTGTTCTAAGGTAATTTTACCCCGTGAAAAAGCTTTCTGCTGGGATTTTATGAATCCTGTTTGAGAGAACTGTTTTCTTATGATTTTCCCATAGAGGTTATTGAAGGTGCTCCAGAAGCTAAAGTGATAGCATATTTTCTCTTTCTCTGCCATATGAAAATAAAGTCTGACATTCGCAGTAAATCATGTACTTCCAACGGGTGCAGCCTGTCTTATTGATTACTTTGTGTTGTACTCCAGCCTCCTATAGTGTTCTAAAGAACAGTGTTGCTTATGAGACAAGTATGGCACCCTGAAGCCATATTGATTGATATGGTAAAACCTTAAAACATTTCATTTAGAAAGGAACAAAAGGAGGGGTTCAGTTTGTCATAGAAATTATGGTTCGAGCTGTAGAAAGAAAAATTAGGACACATTTTAAGTGAGTTCTCAAATATCTTACTCTTCTGTTTCTTTAAAACATTGTGACATGAAGACTGAAACATGCACTTTCAACACCAGCAGCAGACTACTAGTTAACTACCTGGTGATCAGCAGCTTTACTATGGTGTACTAATGAGCAACTAGAGTGCTAACATTCTGAATTTATCTCAAAAGTGTGGCACATCCGAACGCCATCTTGTTGCCGAAGTGGAAAACAAAGCATTTTCTACTGAGGTTTCTACTGAGCTTCGTAACAAATAGGTCTCCCAAGATGACCACCAGAGAAAAGAAAAGCTGAAATGCAGCACAAATATCACCCAAATGTAGCATAAGTATAGCCAATGACGGAAGTGTGCAAAAGACTTCATTTTTTGCAGTTTTATATTGTGCAGACTTGGCCCGAAGTTATTGGAGTGCTTTACATGAGCATCAGTTACATTACTCAAGGACACATTCATTTTGGTTTTAGGCAAGGGGAGATTAGTGATTAGTCCAGAATCCCAGGATGACGCAGAAACTTGAACCTGGTTCCCCAGTTGCAAAGTCTGCAGCTCTGGCGATAACGCCACATCTCTTCCTTGAGCTGGAAGGGGGCCTTGGTATACCGGCCTCCTGGTCCGATGTATGATTTTCCTCTTCAACTTACCGAATTAATCGCCCCACATGTAATTGCGAGCAGCAATTTCTTGCTGCTGGGCGATTTTAACATACACAGTGAGTGCGGTTCTAATGCGGACACAGGGTCACTTATAACGGAGTTAACTACTCTAGGGCTGACCAAGCTCAACGAAGGCCCTACACATGTAGCTGGCCACACCCTGGACATTATTTTCTCTAATTCCCCTAATGTCTCCTGTAAATCCCCCCAGTTTATGTCCTGGTCTGACCATGCGTCAATTGAATTCTGTATTCAGGCGCCTGGGAAGGGAACTCACATTACCCATGATACCCCTCTTCTTTTTAGACAGTGGAAGAGAGTTACGCCAGAGGGCTTTAATCAGTTTTTTGAAGAGCCTCGGATACTAGAATCGGACGACATCGAAGAGGCTCTTGATAAGTATAACCTGGCAGTTTCTAGAGCTGTGGACCAGTTAGCCCCTCTGAAATCCTTCCCTAGCTCCCCTAAGCATCCCCAGAATGCCTTGTTCTCCCCTCAACTTCGCGCCCAGAAACGAATCTGTAGGAAGCATGAAAAACGGTGGCGCCTTACTCATGAGGAGGAAGACAAGGAGCGGTTTTATACAGCTTTGGCTAATTATCATGGGGAAATCAGGGCAGCACGTAAAGCTCATATAGCTCTACAATTAGACCAGGCTAATAATGACCCCAAGGTGCTATATCGTATACTTCAGTCCTTTACCAATCCTAAAGCATGTGAGAACTCAATAGCCCCGACACAAATATTGAGCGATTATATTAGCACCTTTTTTTACACAAAAAATTGAGACCATTTACGATAAAATAGTCCAATTAGGAGATCATCCCCCTTCTATTATGATCCCCAAAGCACTTGGGCTGACAGTTACTCAATCATTGGGAAGTTTTCCCTTGGTGACGCAGGCGGAGGTAGAATCACTGATCCGTTCAGTTAAATCAGGATCCCCCCTGGATTGCATTCCGGCAAAAACTACCATCTCTCTTGCCGGTTACCTGTCCCCCTCCATTGCACATCTCCTCAATCTCTCTCTGCGAGGAGGCTTGGTCCCTCTGGAATGGAAAGCAGCACAGGTCATGCCTATCCGAAAGAACACCAAGGCCCCGCTAACTGAGTTCTCCAATCTCCGTCCCATCTCCCTCCTACCGTTCCTGGGCAAGCTATTGGAGAAACATATTAACATCCATCTCTCCAACTACGTCGAACGGACGGGTAGTCTTGATTCTTCTCAATCAGGCTTTCGCCCTAAATACAGCACAGAATCGGCCCTACTAGTGGTCACCGATAACATCAGGATGACCCTAGATAGAGGCCATTCCATGATTCTGGTGCTGCTGGACCTATCCGCCGCGTTCGACGCGGTTTCCCATAAGATTTTGCTCAGGAGACTGGAGGAGGGACTTAGAGATTTGGCTCTGCAGTGGCTGACGAGTTTTCTCTCATTCCGCTCACAGGCGGTTAACCTTGGTCCGTATCGTTCCGCTGTATCAGAACTGTCCAAGGGAGTACCACAGGGCTCTTGTTTGAGCCCGACTTTGTTTAACATCTATGTGGCTCCCTTGGCCAATCTGTTAAGGAGTAGCGGGTTTATCCCCGTCTCCTATGCTGACGATACCCAGCTGCTTTTTCCATTCGAAAAATTCACTCCTTCAGTACAGGCCGCTTTCTCTCTGGGAATGAAACATCTCACAGTGGATGAGGAGTAACTTTCTTCAGTGCAATGTGGGAAAGACGGAGATTATGCTTTTTGGGGAGGCTCCACTTCTGTGGACCCCCGATTGGTGGCCCACAGATTTGGGCACCACCCCTGCCCCCAAGTCTTGTGTAAAAAACTTGGGTGTTCGCCTGGAGCAGACCCTCACCATGAAGGAGCATGCCGCACAGACAGCTGGCTCCTGCTTTCATGTGTTGGGCCTACTGCGTCGCATCCTTCCCTTGCTTCCTGATTCATCCAGGAAGACGTTAACCCAGGCGCTTATTTTAAGTCGCCTGGATTACTGTAACTGCCTATTGTTGTCCGCTAATGAGGCTGCTCTTAACAGATTGCAGGTTGTCCAGAACACGGCGGCCCGTCTGATCCTGTACGCCCCGCCCAGGACAGCCTCCCGGCCTCTGCTCTTTCAGCTCCACTGGCTCCCAATACGGGAACGAGTACAGTTTAAGATTTGTTGCACCATACACAAGGCCTTGTCCAATTCTGGCCCTAGCTATCTTGCAGATAAATGTATTCCCTATACACCTCGGCGGTCTCTTCGTTCAGGATCTAAATCCTTCCTTGCAGTGCCTAGAATCAAACGGTCCAGACAAGGTGGGAAGTCTCTTTCCTATTTAGGCCCCTGTTATTGGAACAAGCTTCCCGTGCAGCTCAGACAGTGCAGGGAACATTCCCATTTTAGGAAACAGCTCAAGACCTTTCTTTTCTGTTCCTGATTTTTAGCAGATAGTTTCTTTCACAGGTGCCCCGTCCTGAGCGCAGAGATACCCCTTCGGGGGTCGATTCTGGCGCTTTATAAATAAATAAATAAGTGTAACAGTTGATCAAGTGATCAACTGGATAAAAAAAAAAAACAAAGATAGCAAATTATTTAATAGTGATTTGTTGCTATTTGAGAACTCAGAAAATATGTCCTCATTTTACTTGTCTAGAGCACTAACCATAATCTCTATGGGAATAAGACCCTCATGGAGGAGGGTGCAGAGGCAGCAAGTTGACCAATCTGGGCACTCGGGAGGGGCATAGTATAAATGAGAGGCTATGGCTATATAAAAGACCATTGAGGGCAGAAGGACGAGGCAGTGGCAGTACAACCATACATGCCAATCGTCCTGATTCAAGCAGGAGACTCCCAATGCTTTTAAGCCCAAATGGGCTTTATTTTATCTATCCCCTGCCTTAAATCTCCTCTTTTTCAATGTAAATCAATGAAGAAAATCAATTCTCCAGTTTTTTTTTTCCTCCAAAATCTCCCTCTTACCAAGTTCAAAATGTTGGCAAGTAAGGTACATTGGATCACGGAGGCATGGGGCTGGGACATGGACTCAGATAACAGAGGGCAGGAGGGAGATGGGCAGGGGCACCAAGCTAACCTTACAGGGCAGGCGTCGGGGGTTGCAGCAGCATAATATACCACACATGGCAAGCAGGACAGCAGTGCAGCCAAACTGACATTGGAAAGCAACAGAAAGAGGGACAGGGCCATGCACATGGACTACAGAGAGAAGAGTGGAACGAGGCAAGGGCTGCAAGCTGACCATACCTGACCAACAGGAGGGACTGTTGCAGCATAACGGACCATGAAGGGGAGGAGGGAGGTGGCAGAGGCATGACAACTGACCAGTCAAGGGGTGAGGAGATGGGGGGGCTGCACATGGGAAAACTGAGGGAAGTGGGCATGGCAGGAGCGGCGATCTGACCATGGAGGCCAGGTGGGATGGGCACTAGAAGCACAACAAATCATGGAGGGCAACAGTGAGACTAAAATGGGTCAGGGGCAGCAAGCTGACAAGACACAGGGCAGGTGGCAGCACAGATGACCATGCATGGCAAGCAGGAGGGTTTAGTGGCAGCACAACAGCCATGGTGGGAAAGAGGGAGTGGGCAGGGGCATGCACAAAGGACCATGGAGGACAGAAGGTAGAGGGAAGAGTGTGAACACAGACACAAGAGGGCAGGGGCTTCACAGCAGACCACGCAGGGCAGGCAGGCAGGAGGAGGAGCAGTTATAGCGCAACAGAGCATGGAGGGGAGAAGGGAGTGGCAGCAAAATGGACCATGGAGGACAGGAGAAAGGGGCATGGAACTTGGACAGGCAGGATGGAGGTGGCAGGGACAGGCAGCAGTCATCTGACCATGCTAGGCAGGTGAGCGGGGCAGTGCCAGCTCAACAGAACCCTGAGTAGATAGGAGGGTGGCAGGTCCTTGGAATATGGTGGGTGAAAAGGAGGGAGCATGGGCATGCACACAGACATCAGAGTGCATGGGGCAGGAGAGTAGGGGCAGCAAGCTAAGCAGGAGAACAATGATGGGGCATAAAATTGGGCAATGGAGGGCAGGAGTAGTGGGCAGGGACATCAAGCTAAGTGGAGGGCAGTGGTTGCACATTGGACCATGCAGGGCAGGTGTGCATGAGGGCCTGTATGGGTGCGTGATTGGCTGTATAAGTGAGTGATTAGGTGTCTGATTGAATGTATGGGTGAGTGACTGGTTGTGTGAATGTATCAGTCTCAGTTGGTATCTGAGTGACTGTACGGGTATGTGAGTAGGTATGAGTAGCTGTATGGGTGTCTGAGTGTCTGGGTGGGTGAGGGGATGTGTGACTGCCTGTATGGATGAGTGAGTGGGTGAGTAGGTGGATGTATGGGTTAGTGAGTGTGTGTGTGTATGAGGGGCTGTATGGTTGAGTGAGTGTATGGCTGTGTGGGTGGCTAGATGTGTCGGTGGTAAGTGGGTCACTAACTGGGCATGTGAAAGGCAGTATAGGTGAGTGATGGGTTATGAGTGAATGTGAGTGGCGGTATGGGAGTGTGTGTGCTTCTCAGTGACTGTATAGATGAGTGAGTACGTGTTAGTATCTTTGAGTGAGTAAGTGGGTGTGTGTGTAACTATGGGTGAGTAAGTGGCTGTGTGATTGACTATATGGGTGACTGACTCAGTGTGTGAGTGGGTGTATGAGTGGATGTCAGTGGCTGGATTAGTGAGCGAGTGGGTGTATAAGTGGGTGTATGGGCGAGTGAGTGGATGTGTGCGTAGATCTAAGAATCAGTGAGTGGGTGTGTAAGTACTGGTATGGGTCTGAATGGTTGAGTGGGTGTATGAAAGGTTTTATGGGGGTGTGATTGGGTGAGTTAGTGGTTTTGTGGATGATGTTATTAGTGATGTAATTTGAGATGTCATCCGTGAGGTCACTGACCATGTCATGAGTGATGTAATGTGTGAGGTCATAAGCAGTGCATTGCAGGGACATGTTATAGTTAGCCCAACTAACTATAACTGCTGACTTTCACTGGTTTTGTACGAGTGAAACAGAGCCTAGCTATAACATCCCTATAGCCTTTGGTTTTTTCAGTGAATTTTTATGGGTTTTTTTAAGTAGTAATGGTGTTTGCTGAGAGCTGTAGAAAGGGGCAGGCCTCTGACCAGCTCTCAGAAATCCCGCTGTGTAGGACTTGCAGAAAGTACCAGGAGGGCTTCTTGGCCCCAAGGTCCCTCAGCATCCAAGAGGACTTAATTCCCCAACCAGTAGTGCGCAAGGAGACACGTTTGCTGAGTGATGGAGGAAGGGGGGCGTGGCCTCCGAAGACCTCTCAGCAATCCAACTGCGTGGGACTTACTGGAGGTAATAGGAGGGGTTGTTCGCCCCCAAGGACCCTCAGCAGCCAAGGGAACTTCATCCCCAACTAGAAGTGCACCAAGAGACGTGTTTTTAGAGTGGGAGGGAAAGGGGACAGGCCATGAAGACCTCTCAGCAATCCCAGTGTGGGACTTAATGAAGGTAACAAGAGTAGTAGGTGGCCCCCAAGGACGTCCTTGGGGGGGGCCAACAACTCCTCCTGTTACCTCCAGTAAGTCCCACACAGCGCGATTGCTTAGAGTTTTTTGAGGCCATGTCCCCTTTCTCCACCACTCTGCAAAAATGCCTCGTGGCACTCTGCTGGTTGGGGGAAAAAGTCCACTTTAGTCCTGAGGCCCTCAGGAGGCAAGGTGACTTAATCCTTCAACCAGCAGCATTGCAGGAGGCACGTTTGCAGAATGGTGACGAAAGTGGTGGGGTCTCTGGCAAGTTGCCGGGTATATGTTTGTTTTCTTTTGCTAGGGAAGGGGGGTTGCATAGCCCCCCTTCCCTGGCCCGATTGCGACCCTGGGGCGAGACATTTTTGGAATTGGGTGGGGGGGGGGGGCGTGGACCCCTTCCCACGTGGCCCGGCCCTTTGTTGTTTTTTTATTATTAAAGGGAGGGGGGGGGGCGATCAGCCACCTTTCGGCCTGATTTCAGACTTGGGGACCCCATCCCTCGGGGCCCGGCCTTTGTCCCCGCATCAATTACCATTAAAGCCTTGGGGGAGGTGGCGGTCCCCTTGGCTTTTGGGGGGGGTGGGGTGTCTCAGAGGCCCCCCCATCAACAAAATAGAGAGGGGGACTCGGTTCAACAGAGTCCCAAGATGGCTGCCAACACTTCCTGGTTGAACTGCTGGCAGCTAATCAAATT
Source organism: Calotriton arnoldi (assembly GCA_963921515.1). Taxonomy (NCBI): domain Eukaryota; kingdom Metazoa; phylum Chordata; class Amphibia; order Caudata; family Salamandridae; genus Calotriton; species Calotriton arnoldi. The sequence goes on along the minus strand of CAWUFW010004560.1, from coordinate 1,166,031 downwards.
TCAGTAGTTTTTCATTAGGAATTTGGGACTCCCAGATATCTATATTTTTTAAACTTAAACATCTCTGAAACTACTGAACAAATATACACCAATTCGCGCTTTCTGGACCAACATCAAGCTTTCCGACAAATTTGGTGTAATTCCGTTCAGCAGTGCGGGCTGTAGTTGTGTTAAAAAATGAAAAATACCCATAGTCATAACATGGGAAGCAAGCTCAAGCTTCAGTAAGTTCTGATGAGTACAGGCAGTGAAAAGTGCAGGCTTTCACATGCTTGTTTTTCGCCTTCTGACAATTTTAAACCCCATTCCTTATTTCCATTCATTTCTGTGTACGTTGTTCATTGTCTATTTCATTTGCAAGTCTAGAACTCTATATACTACTACCTGAAATTTAAGACCTGTTGTGCACCATGTTCCTTTTTGTATTGGCAATTGCTTCGTGTAGTTTCTTTCGCACATTGCTTGTCTTATTTGCTGCCAATGTACTATTTCTTTATTTGAGTACGTAAATATTCTAAACTCCAGTTGATATGTAGGAAGCTAAATGCAATATATGCTGCAAGTCCAGAGTTCATTTGTGCCTTGGGACACCTCGAGTTCCGGTACAGATTTTTAAAGCCATACTGAGAGCCTTCGTCCACAAAATGTTCCCACAGCTGAGAATTAGTCTGTGGTGATCTGAGTGTTAAATCACATTGTGGATTCCCTCAGCATTGTGTTATTGTGTGACACCAATCTGTTCGACTGAAGGAGTGCGTCTATGCTTTCTCTCCTGTTTTGTGCTTCTGAGTCCTTTTGAATCTGGGTTGGCAATGTAGGTTCTCTGAGCCTTGTGGTCCTGCTGTGGCCAGACCTGTTCTGGTCTAGAATCTGATGTATCATTCAGCAGGGCAGACCTGCTGGCTCAGCGGGGAATATTAGTTTTTTTACCGTTGTCCTCAATTGGTGAACTTGCCCCATAGTTTTTTCGATGTATTGAGCTATGATAAATAGGGCTTTTATAAAGGCTAACTTGAAAGTTTTATAAATACCGCATTAGGTGGTCTACCAGGACCTACAATGCAGGCTAAGTGGATGGGTTGTTAAGACTTTGCTTTAGCAAAGAACACAACTTCTTTCGTGCCGTTGAAAGAAATGCTCGCTTTTGTCTCAGTAGGAAAATTAATTTTTAACCTATTGGGTAGACAGTCCACTGTTTAGATGCCGGATATGGCCGAGTGTCCTCTAACTAAGAATATTAAAGTTTGTAGCAAATAAACTGTTTTTTTTTTTTTTTTTTTTTTTTATTTGTTACGATATATAGATATATATATATATATATATATCTCTCTCTCTCTCTCTCTCTCTCTCTCTCTCTCTCTCTCTCTCTCTCTCTCTCTCTCTCTCTCTCTCTCTCTCTCTCTCTCTCTCTCTCTCTCTCTCTCTCTCTCTCTCTCTCCCCCCCCCGCCAGTAGATAGTTAGGACCTATTTTCCATAGGAAATCCGCGACATTCTATTTGAAATAACTCTCTTGCCGGTTGACGAATCTTCGCAAAATTTTCAAACTTTATGGCCCGCTCCGGTACGCTCCTACCCTGAAAGGCTCGGGGTGATTCGTCAAGCGGGGGCCGAGAAAAAAGGGGGGTCCCAAAACGTGTTTTCCCCATTCATTTTCCCATAGGAAACTTTAGACACGGCTACAGCCCGAACTGCTGAACGGAATTACACCAAAATTGGCAAAGAGGTAGTTCTTGGTTCAAAAGAACCCTTTTTGTTAAATGGTGTAAATCCGTTCAGTAGTTCCTGAGAAAATCAAAATGAAAATCACATATATATCTATGGCCACGTCGGATTCGCGCACCCTCCAGATCACGAGCTGCATGCTAATTGGCTGTCAACACTCCAAATCAGGAAGTGTTGGCAGCCATTTTGTCCCTCGGTAGAACCGAGGGACAGAAACAAGTGCGCAAAACGCACAAAGGGGGCAGGGTAGAAACACCCTGACCCCCTGGGCAGAAAAAAGCATTTTTTTTTTTTTTTTAAACAGGGTGTGCGGATCCTGCTGGAAAAAAAAAAAAACGAACCGCGGTCTCCCGTGCTTCGATGCAAATTTGCCCCCGGGTGGCCCAAGTCCCGGGGGCATGCGGGGGGGTGTGGGTTTATTGTTTATATGGCCCCCCAAGCCCCGGGGACCGCAACCCCCCGGGGCTTAATAAAAAAAAAAATGGTGCGGAAGGGCTCTCCTGCCCTCCCGCAGCCCCGGGGACCGCCACCCCCGGGGCTTCTTTTTTAAATTTAAAATAACGTGTGGGGGGCTCCAGCCCCCACACGCCCGGGACCACCACCTCCCCGGGGCACATAGAAAATAAATGTGGGGGTCCGTTACGGACCCCAGAGCCCCGGGGACCACCACCTCCCCGGGGCTGTGCAAATCAAGGGAGGGGGCCGCGCGGCCCCCTCCTGGAGCCTGTAATGGCCCTGGGGACCGCCACCCCCAGGGCCGGCTCCTGCAGTGTCCCGGGGTGCCTACCCCCGGGACACTGTAGTTTGCAATGACAGGACGGGAGCCTCGCGGCTCCCGTCCTGTCATTGCAAACTGCTTTGGATATTGGAAGAGAGAGCAGGAAACCTGCTCTCTCTTCCAATATCCAAAGCACATTGCTTTCCACATGGGGAGCTGCATGTTAGCAGCTCCCCATGTGAAAAGCAATGCCGGCTCCCAAGGGACGCGGGGAGCCGGCGGGGCTGTGGGGGATTGGGGACCCCCCACAGTCCTCAACGGAGAGGGCCAGCCCCGGGGGATGGGGTCCCCGGGGCAAGTAGTGGCCCGGGAGGGGGCCACGCGGCCCCCTCCCCAAAAACAAAAGCAAAATTTAAAAAAAAAAAAAAAGGAAAGGCCGGCCCCGGGGGATGGGGTCCCCGGGGCCTTAAATGGCCTGAGGAGGGGGCCACACAGCCCCCTCCAAATTAAAAATAAATAAATCGAGGCATGCCCCGGGGGATGGGGTCCCCGGGGCAAATACAGGCCCAGGAAAGGGGGGCCACGTGGCCCCCTTCCCGTTTTTTTTTTCTTTTCATTTAAAAAAAATAAAATAAAATGCTCAGGCCCCGGGGGATGGGGTCCCCGGGGCCAAAAGTGGCCAAGGGAAGGGGGGCCACGCAGCCCCCCTCCCATTAAAAAAAAAAAAAAAAAAAAAGAGCGGCATCGTGCCGGAGGCCCCGCCCCCTCCCTGCAGTACTCTGCAAACGCACCCCCTGGTGCGTTTTAAGAAGGGGAAGTAATTCCCCTTGAATACTGGGGGTCCCTGGGGGCCAACTAGCCCACCAGGAACCTCCAGTATGCGCCAGGGGGCTGCGTTGCAGAGGTGTACAGAGGCCACGCCCCTTTTTACACCTCTCTGCAACGCAGCTCTGTGGCGCTTTTTAGAAGTACATGGTGGGCTAGTTGCAGAGGGGTGTAAAAAGGGGCGTGGCCTCTGAAGGTACAGGGTGGGCTAGTTGGACCCCAGGGACCCTCATGATTCAAGGGGCCTTAATCCCCCAAGTTAAAACGCGCCACGTGGCGCGTTTGCACAGATGTCACCTCAGGCCCCGCCCCCTCCCTTCACCATTGTGCAAATATTCCTCTAAAATCAGCCGAAATACGAATTCCGATTTACTCACCTGTTATCAGGAGAGACCTCAGTGCTGCATCTTTCAGCCCAGTACTGATCCTGTAAAGTAATTTTAACCGTACTTACCAGTAACTTGAATTTCCTTCCATAGGATATCATTGTCTGCTTTTTGCTGAAAAAGTTTCTAAGTGTCGATTTTTGAAACATACAAATATTCCTCTAAAATCAGCCGAACTACGAATTCCGATTTACTCACCTGTTATCAGGAGAGACCTCAGTGCTGCATCTTTCAGCCCAGTACTGATCCTGAAAAGTAATTCTAACCGTACTTACCAGTAACTTGAATTTCCTTCCATATGATATCATTGACTGGTTTCACTTGGAAATTCTTCTAAGTGTGGAGTTTTGGAACTTTATAATATTCCTCTAAAATCAGCCGAACTACGAATTCCGATTTACTCACCTGTTATCAGGAGAGAACCCAGTGCTGCATCTTTTAGCCCAGCACTGACCCTGAAAAGTAATTCTAACCGTACTTACCAGTAACTTATATTTCCTTCCATAGGAATCCATTGTCTGGTTTTCAGCAGAAAAGTTTCAGTGTCGATTTTTCACAAACTACAAATATTCCTTAAAAATCGCATGTATGACTTAAACGCATTCTTTCAACTGTTTACAGGAGATGCACCAGTGCTGGATCCAGGATCCAACACCGAGTATGAAAAAGTAACGATAACACTACTTACCTGCTAAGTGAATTTCCTTCCATAGGATAACATTGGTGATTCTATGTGAAAAAGTTTCTAAGTGTCAACTTTTAAAATACAATAATATTCCTTAAAAATCACTACTGTAACCAACGCTTTTACTCAACTGTTTACAGGAGATGTCCCAGGACTGAATCTAGGATCCAGTCCTGTGGTTATAAAAGTAATCCATAAAGTAACTAATTGCATTTAGCTAGAAATTCACATTGAGCTCAATGTTGCATTGTGTTTGAAATTGTGTTGCCCATTGCAACAACTGTAACTACTGTACTTAAAAGTCTATTGCCTATTTGCAAACTATTTAAACTAAAGTAATTCATTCTGAGAAAGTATATTTTGTAATGTATAATGTAATTACAATGTAATTTAATAAATAAAATATCTAAAAATAAATAGTTTTAAAAAATGTAGTAAATCCGTATCAAAAAAATAAATATAACAATTAATACATTTAAAAATTGTCATTTACAAAACCTTTGAAATTCACTGAAAAAACCATAGGTTTTAGGGGCGTTATAGTTAGAAATTCGCATTTACAAAACCTTTGAAATTCACTGAAAAAACCATAGGTTTCAGGCACGTTATAGTTAGAAATTAGCATTTCAAAAACCTTTGAAAATCACAGAAAAAACCATAGGTTTCAGACACGTTATAGTTAGAAATTAGCATTTCAAAAACCTTTGAAATTCACTGAAAAAACCATAGGTTTTAGGGACAGTTATAGTTAGTTGGACATTGCACTCGTACAAAACCCGTGAAATTCCCCCGTTATAGTTAGTTCAGCTAACTATAACTCGCGCCCCCGCAATGCACTGCTGATGACGTCACATATTACATCACTCATGACATGGTCAGTGACATCATTGATGACATCATCCACGTGATAATCTGATGCACCTCCTCACACCCTAATATAACCTTTGATACACCCACTCTAAATTACAGACTGCCATTCGCAAAACCATAGACACTCCAACACCAATAACTACATACCCACTCACTGATTATTAGGTCTACACACACACATCCACTCACTCACCCGAACAGTCACTCATACTTATGGTCACTCAGTACAGGACTATCATATGCACTCTTACTCCTATATAAACACTCAAACACCGTCACTCATCCATAGAGGTACTCACACACCTAGTCAGTCATGCAAATAATTAAACACACTGCCATTTACTCACCTATACAGTTATACACACACCAGCTCACTTACTCATACAAATAGTAGCACATTCTTACGCTCTTATACAATCACTGATACAAGCACACACTCATCCATACAGCCACTATCACAATCACTCACTCTCGCTTATAGCTATTTATATACTCCAACACACATATATACTGCCTTTCACATATGTAGTTACTCACACATGTACCACTGGGACATACATTCACTCACTAACACACTCTTACACACACCCACCCATACAGTCTATCACAGATGCACTCTTGAAACCATCCACCCAGTGAATCACCCACTCACACATCTATGCACGGAGTCGCACACACCCCTCCCACACAAACACTCAGGCACCCATACAGATACTCAGAAGACCATTCAATAACTCATATAGACACTCCTGTAGCTATTCAAAACACATGCAGCCACTTACACAGCAACAGACAGACCGATACAGACATTCACCCAGTTTAGTCACTAACCCATGCATTCAGTAAGATACGTTAAATCACTCACTTATAGAGTCAGTCACGCACCTACTAAATCATCCATACAGACACTAATAAACCCACTCATTCTTCAATACGCCTTTCCCTATATATATTAAAAATATTTAAACTTTACAGAAACAGTCACTGCATGATGTCATCAGTGATGTCATTTGAGATTTTATCAGTGATGTCATCAGTGATGTCACTGACCATGTCATGAGTGATGTAATATGTGACGTCATCAGCAGTGCATTGCGGGGCGCGAGTTATAGTTAGCTGAACTAACTATAACGGGGGAATTTCACGGGTTTTGTACGAGTGCAATGTCCAACTAACTATAACTGTCCCTAAAACCTATGGAATGGAGGACTATCCACTCTGATCGTTCCTGTGGAAGAGCAGCTTTTCAGAGGCGAAGGATTGATTAAAAAGTATGTAAATCCGGAGAAAGCACATGTATGCAGAAAATAATGTTCACTAAAGTAATGCAGGTACTTACTATGAACTGGGGAACACCCGAGCGAATGCGGATCTATCAAGATTCCATGTGATACTTTTGAATTATGGTATACTGCATTATGGGACTTGTAGGATAAGACTATGTCATGTGACTTTGAAATATAAAAGCATGCACTGCGCACATAGCTTTTTCATTGTGTTTCCACCTGTGATCAAGGCTGTAATGCTGAAACGCGTAAGGAGTTTGGAAACTAGCGTGCTGCTGTCTTCGCAATAAATGCTCTTTCACTCGAAATGGGCCTCAAATCTTCCTTGCTGTGTTGTTTGATGGGCTGCTCCGTGCCCATTGTTAATTGAGGCCGCCCTACAGGGTCGGGGGCTCCGGTACTCGGAGGCTTTTGTTTGGACTCATAACGAGGAGCATGACCCACTCGCAATCGCCTAACCTACCAAGGAGATGCCACTGCGCAAAAAAAGGTGATTGTTTGTAGGAAGAGATTCGGAATGGAGGACAATCCACTCTGATCGTTCCTGTGGAAGAGCAGCTTTTCAGAGGCGAAGGATTGATTAAAAAGTATGTAAATCCGGAGAAAGCACATGTATGCAGAAAATAATGTTCACTAAAGTAATGCAGGTACTTACTATGAACTGGGGAACACCCGAGCGAATGCGGATCTATCAAGATTCCATGTGATACTTTTGAATTATGGTATACTGCATTATGGGACTTGTAGGATAAGACTATGTCATGTGACTTTGAAATATAAAAGCATGCACTGCGCACATAGCTTTTTCATTGTGTTTCCACCTGTGATCAAGGCTGTAATGCTGAAACGCGTAAGGAGTTTGGAAACTAGCGTGCTGCTGTCTTCGCAATAAATGCTCTTTCACTCGAAATGGGCCTCAAATCTTCCTTGCTGTGTTGTTTGATGGGCTGCTCCGTGCCCATTGTTAATTGAGGCCGCCCTGCAGGGTCGGGGGCTCCGGTACTCGGAGGCTTTTGTTTGGAGATATATATATATATGTATATATATCATAAAATAAACTGGCTTCTTTGAGTAATCAGCAGCTTATTTATAATGCTGAAACAAGAGGTAAGTAAGCACTTAGGGAAAATTACAGGTGGAATAGGAAGAACACCACCAAAAAATAAAGGCATGAAATAAGTCCAATAGTCTTGACTCATTTTAGTTTTAAAAAAATAAAAAATACAACTTTTGAGCAAAATGACTTCAAGTAAATATGATGGAGTAGATACTAGAAACACATTGAGATTTTTTTTTTAATTAAACGGTGCTCTTTGAAAGTAAATGTAAAGCGCAGTGAGCTGTCCAAGATTTTCAAACATACAAAAAATTAAATGTCATGAGTGATTTAACACCTACACTTATCCTCCTGTCATCTAAGGTTCCTGCAAGACTGCCATGGATGGCTCTTCCTCTGAAAGGAAAAGGATGACATAGAATCTGTTGACAGACAGATTTGATCACATAGGGTACCCCATGGCAGCAATAGCTTTGCCTGCGAAAGCTTTGAAATGGGTCAGTTTTAGTATGTCTCCCCCAGAGAAGGATGAGGCTTGAAAAACTAATTAGCATGAGGGGGGCCAGTGAGACTGATGCCATTTCAGACTGTTGAAATGTTTGGACAGAAATGTCACTGTAATTGGGAAGTAATTTCAACCGTTGAGGTAATTGAAGTTTCGTGCAGATTGATGGCTTATTTTCCTAGAATTACTTAGAGGCATTGACCATGATGTCCCTACTGTTCCTGAACAGAATTTATTGAAAATAGCTTTTAAGCTAAAATGTCATATTTAAAATGCTGCAGCTACTTTCTGAAACATTGCTGTCAGCTCAAGTTAGCTTTTTGGTGGCCAGCTTAATGAGCAGGGCTGCACCCAAAGCAACTGTGCTCATCTTTTAAATGCACGTTACATCTGACCTAACCCACAAAGTGATCAATCTTCCATTTGTAGTGTAAAAATTACTTTGCCTTTTTAGTTTAGGCCGCTACATGGATATTTCTAATACCAGTGGTGCAGTTTTTACTCTGAATGTGAGTGAAGAACATGTTCGAGGCATATGAGCTGTGGATCGCATACTTTTGCATAGATCGCCATTTGGTGTTGGGCCCGGATGTTTGCACATTGTTATTGTAGAAGTCTTTGTAGTCTCGATAGGTGACTCCTCCTTTGGTTAGTAGTGCGCATGGGCATCGACTCCATCTCCAGATTGTTTTTTTCTGCCAACGGGTTCGGATGTGATTTGCTGCGCTCCGGGTCGGTGTCATTTTCGATTCCCCTTCGACGTGCAAAACTCTCACCGTTCAACGGTATTGTTTCGATCGTGATCTCCCTCGACACGTATCCAAAAACCAACAAAATCTTCGAGTCCGGTCGTCGACGCGGGCCGATCGACGCCATCAACCAGCATATGGAAAGGACTCCGTTCAAAAAATGCAAGTGTGGGGCTAAATTCCCACACACAGATCTCCACGAGGTCTGCAACCTTTCTCTCTCCAGAACACGAGAGTCGACACTGCCAGGCCTGTGATTCTTTCAGGTCCAAGAAAACTATACGTGATCGCCGGGCTCGACGTCACGAAATGTCTAGATCAACAGTTTCGGCGCCAGACAACATCTTCGTTGCAGGCCCCGACGATCCAGAACCAGAGACAGGAGATGAACATGCCAGTGTCTCCGAAGCTGAGGAATCGGACTCAGAAGACCACATGATTACTCCAGGTCAACGGAGTGCGAGTACTGAGTTTGACGCCCCTGCCCCGAAAAAACACAAGGCTCCGGTAACACCCTCACCTTCGGGCCTGGGTCGACACCGTGACACTACTTCAGAAGCCCCGCCTCCGGGCCCGGCTCCGAAGTCCACAAAGCCTTAAGGCAGCTCTGGATCGAGCCAGCCACACCACGGTACCGAGAAATCATCTTCGGCACCGAAAAACAAACCCAAGGTATCGTCGACACCAGACCCGTCGGCACCGACCAAGGTATCGGATCCGAAAAAACATTCCAAGTCAAACTCCACCTAAGCAGAAGGAGACTAAAACCCCTCCTAAAGCTAAAGACGGCAAACCAAAGCACCACTCTGAGCCTAAGTCCTCGGCGCCGAAAAAAGACAGTGGATCAAAAGAACTGTTTCATCCAGATCCACCGTATCCTAAGCAAAAAACACTCCATATCGACCCCATTACCGGTCAGGTCACCTCGATACCACCTAAAAAGAGGAAATTGGACACCTCAAACACCTGAGATACCCTTAAAGAAAAAAGACTCAGCCACTTTACCTATGAGGCCTTTCTCTCCACCTCCACAGCTTCCAAACATAATACTCTCTCCAGCACACTCTCCAGTGCCTCCTCTTTCACCTGCACCACAAGATGATGAGGATATAGGGGGTGGGGATAATGACATAGACCCACCACATGATCAGGATGATACTGACGATGACACCCACAGTATCCCACCTCATGACTCTTGGGATGATTATAATGCCCAGATGTATCTGAGCCAGATGTATATTCCTCTAGGCCATCCCCTCCAGATGACAACGTAGGGTTTGCGCAACTAATAAATAGAGCTGCACAATACCATGGGGTTCAACTCCACTCAGACCCTCTGGAGGAAGATTTTTTATTAGAGACCTTCTCGCAGCCTCAAAAATCAACAAATACTCTCCCTATGCTAAAAGGGATAATTAAACATGCCCCTGAGGTTTTTAAAGATCCTGTCGGGGCTAGAGTGCTCAATCCTAGAATTGAAAAGAAATACAAACCAGCTCCAAGCGATCCAGCTTACATTAAGGGTCAACTCCCTCTGGATTCACTAGTAGTGGCAAATGCCCGTAAACGGGCAAATTTCCAAACCACAGGTGATGCCCCTCCGCCAAACAAAGAGTCTAAACTATTGGACGCATCCGGTAAAAGGGTTGCGTCACAGGTGGCAAATTTTTGGCGTATCGCTAACTCACAAGCTTTACTAGCAAGGTATGACGGGGCTCACTATGATGAGCTTGAAAAGCTCATGTAACATTTCCCAGACCAATATAAGACCAAGGCAAATGATCTCATACAAGAGGGAAAGTTAATCACAAATACCTCTATTAAATGTGCCCTGGATGCAGCAGATACAGCATCTCGCACAATTAATACAAGTGTGTTAATACGCAGACATGCATGGTTGCGCATATCTGGTTTTAAGCAAGAGGTGCAGTCTACCATCCTTAATCAACCTTTGGATCAGGAACACTTGTTCGGACCTACTGTGGACACATCTTTAGAAAAGATGAAAAAGGACACCAACAGCCAAATCTATGGGGGCTCTACAGGCAACAACTAGTAGAGGTTCCTTTCGTCGCTCCTCTTATAGGGGCGCCTCCAAAGCCATTGGCACAGAAAACATCTCTTCCACGTATAAAAGCCCCACTCAAACTTCCCCTAACAAAGGATATTTTAGAGGAACTTACAGAGGCAATAACTACAGAGGGAGAGGACGTGGTTCTAACACCCGCAACTCCCCCACCACAAAACAGTGACTTCCCTCCACTCCCCCCAGACCACTCCACTCCGGTCGGGGGAAGACTATCACAGTTCCTACCCGTCTGGAATTCCATCACCTCAGACAGGTGGGTGAGACAAATTATCCAGTATGGTTACTGTCTGGAACTCACTTCTACCCAACCCTCCCCCCCCACATACCTCCCAGACAACGTCCAATGTCCACAGAACAAATCACGCTGCTCAAGCAGGAGGTTCTCTCTCTTGCAAAAGCATGCAATAGAACCAGTTCCCCTACATCAACAACGTACAGGGGTTTACTCCCTTTATTTCCTCATTCCAAAAAAGGACGGCACTCTCAGGCCAATATTGGACCTCAGACCGTTAAACCGGTACATACAATCCGACCACTTCCACATGGTCACTCTACAACAGGTTCTCCCACTGCTCCAACAAGGCGACTTCCTTGCCACTCTAGATCTCAAGGACGCCTACTTCCACATTCACCCTGCTCACAGGAAATACCTATGGTTTGTAGTGGACGGCCAACATTACCGTGTTCAAAGTCCTTCCATTCGGAGTCCCAACAGCACCCAGAGTCTTCACAAAATGTCTTGCGGTGGTAGCAGCCCACTTAAGAAGACAACACATTCGTGTGTTTCCTTACCTAGGCGACTGGCTCATAAAAGCCAAGTCACGCAGCAATTGTGTACAACAAACACACAACACAATCCAGCTGCTACACAACTTAGGATTCACAATAAACCTCACCAAGTCGCATCTCCAACCATCTCACACCTAACAGTATCTAGGTGCAACAATAGATACTTCCAAAGCCCTTGCATACCAATCCAGCCAGGATAGCCAGTATGCAAGCTCTCATAACAAAATTTCAACCACAACACTCACTACCAGCTCAAGTGTTCATGCAACTAATAGGGATGATGGCCTCTTGCATCTTAATTGTCCCTTACGCAAGACTCCAAATGCGTCCATTAGAGGAATGTCTAGCACATCAGTGGAACCAAGGTCAACTTACGGATCTGGTGTTGGTGGACAGCCGCACATATCGCTCTCTGCAATGGTGGAACACACAAAATCTATCCAAAGGGCGGCCGTTCTTAGACCCGGTTCCACAAATAGTGCTAACAGCGGACGCATCGCTCACCGGCTGGGGAGCTCATCTCTTAAACCATACCATTCAGGGTATGTGGACCGCTCAACAAAATCTCCTCCACATCAATCACTTGGAGTTACAGCCCATATTTCTCGCTCTAAAATCATTTCAGAAATATCTCGTAGGCAAAGCTGTCCTCGTCTGGACAGAACATAACAGCAATGTACTATATACAAAAACAGGGGGGGGGGGGACACTCTCTGCAGCTTTCACGCCTAGCACAAGGCATATGGAGATGGGCCATTCCTCAAAAAATATACCTCTTATCAGAGCATCTACCTGGGATACACAATAAGATTGCGGATCTGCTCAGTCGTCAACAACAGCAGATTCACGAATGGGAACTTCATCCGCAAGTTCTTCATCCATTTTTTCAAATGTGGGGCCACCCAGACATAGATCTGTTTGCCACACATTTAAACACAAAATGCCCAAGCTTCGCCTCCAGGTATCCACACCCATTGTCCAAAGGCAATGCGATATGGATGAACTGGTCGGGCAGATTTGCGTACGCTTTTCCGCCTCTCCCGCTCATTCAGTTACTGGTGCGCAAGCTCAAACAGTCTCTCACAATGATCCTCATTGCTCCAACATGGGCCCGACAACCATGGTTCACAACACTGCTGGAACTCTCTAGTTCCACACCAAAAGTTGCACCTTTCCCCAAAGCTTCTCACACAGAACCATGGAGACGTAAGACCTCCAGAACCAGCTCAACTGAACCTAGCGATCTGGCTCCTGAAGTCTTAGTTTGGTTACCTCAATCTCCCAGCAGACTGCATGAACGTCCTTAAAGAAGGTAGACGTCCTACCACTAGAGCATGCTATGCAGCTAAATGGAAAAGATTTGTTGTTTACTGCAATAACACAATCAATCCACTAGATGCTTCAACTCAAAACATTATCTGTTATCTCATGCATCTACACAGATGTAATCTGGCATACACATCCATACGATTACATCTTGCTGCTATAGCAGCTTACTTACAAAACAGACAACACTTGTCATTGTTTAGGGTACCTCCCATCAAGGCATTCATGGAGGCCTTAAAAGGATAATTCCTCCCAGAGTTCCACCCTCTCCAGTATGGAATCTAAACATTGTCCTTACTAGGCTCATGGGTCCCCCATTTGAACCTTTACATAAATGTGAGTTACAGTTCCTCACATGGAAAGTAGCTTTCCTTGTGGCCATCACATCTCTCAGAAGAGTAAGTGAGCTCCAGGCATTAACCATACAAGAACCATTTTTGCAAATACATCACAACAAAGTGGTTCTTAGGACAAACCCTAAATTCTTACCTAAAGTAGTTTTGGCTTTTCACCTTAACCAGTCTGTTGAGCTCCCAGTCTTTTTTCCTCAACCAGACTCCATAGCAGAACGCGCTCTTCATACGCTTGACGTCAAAAGAGCTATTCTTTACTACATTGAAAGGACAAAAACTTTCAGGAAAACTAAACAACTTTTTGTAGCTTTCTCACCACCACATAAGGGCAATCCTGTATCAAAAGCTGGAATTGCCAGGTGTATAGTTAAATGCATCAAAATATGCTACCAAAAAGCAAAGCGTACATTATCCATTCCCCCTAGAGCACATTCCACACGCAAGCTAGGGGCATCCATGGCATTCTTAGGAAACATCCCCATGGATGACATTTGCAAAGACGCAACATGGTCTACACCGCACACTTTCACAAAACACTACTGTGTAGATGTGCAGGCAAAACAACAAGCTAGTGTGGGCCAGGCTGTACTAAGAACACTTTTTCAAACTACTGCAACACATACAGGTTGCCACCGCTAACGGGGTAACTGCTATATTAGTCTATGCAAAAGTATGCTATCTACAGCTCGTATGCCTCGAACGGAAAATGCTACTTGCCAGTATGCATCTGTTCTTGGCATGTAGAGCTGTAGATCCGCATACGCCCACCCGCCTCCCTGGATACCTATGTGTTGCAGTACTATCTTACTTAGATACTGTTAGATTTGGGGGTCTCTAGTTGGCAGAGGTAGGTACCTTTGTCCAAATAGGGACCCTTGAGTCTAGTCAGGGAAAGTAGATACACTCCCGAAATAACCCCTGCTCACCCTCTTGGTAGCTTGGCACGAGCAGACAGGCTTAGTTCAGAGGCAGTGTGTAAAGCATCTGTGAACACATACAGTAATCAAGTGACAACACTACAAATGGACACCACACAGGTTATATATTTATAAAAATAGGTATACTTTATATAGATTTATCACAAGACCATAAACGACAAAAATAATCCACAATACTGTCGAGTGCTTAGTTCTGATCAAAAAGGCTTAATTCAAGGTTCTGTGCGAGTCGGTAGCCTCCTCCGGCTACGGCGATGTCGAGAACAAACAGAGTCTAACAAATCCAGCTGACCGCGTCGAGACGGGCCAACACAGCGTAGACCGACTCGGTCACAGTACCTTTTACTTGAAGCGGCAGGCACGGGCGTGCGAGCCGGATGGCTGTTCGTCGCGGTCGCGATGCAAAAATGGAAGCGTTGCAGGACGCGTTGTCCCTCGATGCGGTGCAGGCAGCGGCTCGTTGACGTCGTCGAGACGGAGTCGGTGAGACCAGGGCCGTGCGTTGCAGGGCGAGACGGTGCTTCGATGCGGTGCTGGCAGGTTGCGGTGCGGCGACGGAGCCGGATTCAGGAGCTGGCGTCGATCGGTCCGGACAGCGGTGCGAGTCGGGCGTCGCAAAGCGTGCGAGCGGTGCCCAACTCCGGTGCGGTCACAGGACTCGAACTCAGCAGCAGTGACCGTGTCGGTCGGACCAGTTCGATTCGGTGTAGCGAAGCGTTACAGGACGCGTTGTCCCTCGATGCGGTGCAGGCAGCGGCTCGTTGACGGAGTCGGTGAGACCAGGGCCGTGCGTTGCAGGGCGAGACGGTGCTTCGATGCGGTGCTTACAGGACACCGAGTCGGTCGTGAGAGTCGGTCACAGCTCCCTACCTCTGTAGCCACTGAAACAGAGTTTCCAGCAGCAATTCACAAAGGGGTGAAGTCCAATGGTCCTGGGACTTCGGTCAGGGGGCAAGCTCTCTTCCAAGCCCTTGGAGATCCTTCACAAGTTGATGAAAGTCACAGCAAAGCAAAAGTTCCTTTCTCCTTTCTTTGGCAGTCAGGCAAACCACTGCAGGCCAATCCCCAAGCAGCACTTCAGGCTTAGGGATAGTCTCTCCTCAGTTTCTTCTTGGTTCCGCTCCTCAGCAAAGGTTTCTTCTTGTTCCCAAAAGTGATCTAATTTTCCTGGGGTCTGGGTGCCCCTCTTATACCCTGATTCTCTTTGTTCTCTGGAGGCAGAGAGGCCTCTGCCTAGTCCAAAACCAGTTCTGGAGCACTTTGTTTTTCTGACTCCTTCTTTCCTTTCAGAATGTGGGGCAGAGTGCTCAGCCGCCCGGCAGGAGGTGGAGCCAGCATTGTGGAAGGCAGGCACAGCCCTATTCAGACCCAGGGGCAGCTCCTCCCTCCACTCTGGATGCAGATCTTTCTATTCAGCCCTGCGCTGACTCACCCTGTCTCCTGTAGCCACCCCCAGCCCCTGTCACTCAATCTCCAGACAAGGAATACACAACCTAGCAGAGGCTGGCTTGGATAGTTAGGTAAGAAAATACCCACTTTCTAAAAGTGGTATTTTCAAACACAGAATGTTAAAACCAACTTCACTAAAAGATGTATTTTATCATCCTGAGTTCAGGCATACTAAATTCGTTTTTCTACCATGTTCCCTGGGTCAGTTCTGACTATAAGGTGTAATAGTCAGTCTGCCCATTCTGGCCTATGGGGAGCAGGTAGCCTTGCAATAGTGAAAAACGAAAATGGCTGTAATTCACTATTAGGACATGCCACACACACCAGGGCATGTCCTACCTTATACTTACAATGCACCCTGCCCTAGGGCCTACTTTAGGGGTGACCAACATGCAGTAAAGGGAAGGTTTAGGGACTGGTAAGTGGGTGTACTCACCAAGTCGACATGGCAGCCCTAGGCTGCACAATGGCTCTGCGATGGCAGGCCTGAGACACATTTTACAAGCCGCTTCTGTGGGTGGCACAACCAGTGCTGCAAGCCCACCAGCGGCATTGGATTTACAAGCCCTGGGCACACTGAGTGCACTGTACTAGGGACTGACAAGTAAACCAATCATCCAATCACGGAGTCACTAATACATATATCAATTAACGATAGGGAGCACTTGCATTTTGGCACTGATTAGCAGCGGCAAAGTGCCCATGAGCATCTAGTCCAGCAAAAACATATCGGCAACAGTGGAGGCATTATGAAAAAATGGAAGGGAGACCCACGCCAAGGATGCCAGGTCTAACAGATACATTACACATGGACATCTTTTCTAGTTCTAACTAACTCCGTCATCACCCTTTATGGCGAAAACAATCTGGAGATGGAGTCGATGCCCATGCACACTACTAACCAAAGGAGGAGTCGCCTATCTCGTGACTACAAAGACTTCTACAATAGCAAAGTGCAAACATCCGAGCCCAACACCAGATGGCGATCTATGCAAAAGTATGCGGATCTACAGCTCTACATGCCAAGAACAGATGCATACTGGTAAGTAGCATTTTCCTTTCTCTTTAGGCTCTCATTTGAAAATCCTTTTACGCGGCGTGGGCCATCAGTTGGTACATTGCAGCTGACTTAAACATTTTTATAAAATATGCCTGTGTAATTGCCAAAAGGGTTGTCTCTTAGCAGATGATACTGGAATGCTTAGGCATGCCCCAAGTGCCCAGAGGTCAGAATTAAGTCTGATTGTAAATGCAGTGCAGCAATGGATTTCCTTCACACGCTCCCCTTAAGGAAGCAGATACAAGCTCACAACCCCTTGGTAGATTTGATCGCTATGGTAATAGCGCATGCACATTTTCTCAAATTTAACAGGACAATTTATAGTTAATCTCCTCTGCTGCGCTCCGTCGCACCACTAAACATATCCCGTGGAAACCCACTCAACCTGCTGACTCTACCCTCAAAGTGAGCTACAGCCTGACACAAGTTGCATCCTATGCAGTTACAATTATGGAATTGGTAAACCAGGATATCACCAGCTATTCCTCTCATTTAATTTTCCTGCCCACACTATTTTTACAAGGTTATCAAAAAGCAAACCCTACTATGTTTTTTCACTTGCTTGTCAAAATTGACAGCAACCAATTTGCTTGACCAGGCCACCATTCTCTTGCATGTTAATGCACAAATCTAATACCTGCATTAGACATCACTTCGGCCTTCACGGTCACCTCCAGATTCCTAAGACCTTAACAGTCCGAGTCACAACCTGTTAGTGCTGCATGACCCCCACATCCTAGCGCCAAGACTCTTAAGTCGAGAGTCTGGCACAGTGCCTAAGACCACTCTATTCACTGTCACAACTAGGCTCTCACACTTTGTGTAGGGAAGATGCACACAGAGCAACATCACCTTCTGGTAAAAGGGACATATCAATCTTGATCTTACTCGTGGAGACAATGTACCTGAAAGGCACCGGTTTAGGCCAGTTAATTGGCCCTCAAATCCCTAATCCAGGCCTCTCACTCTGCTTCAAAGCTGCAATGACCTCAATACTGGCCACTTTGGTCAGTGCACTCCTCAGGATTGCAACCCTTAAGGTCACTGCTTCTGCCTTAAGTGACTAGGGTCCACTGTGTTCACCTGGGTCCCAAAACCTTCGCATAAGTCATGCAGAAACTCCTGACGCCCCCAATCGGGGATAACTTTCCTGCCTCTAAGCTGTTTGTTAAGATGCACTTTCTTCGGGTGGGACACGACAGCTGCAAGCTACAGTAACTCTCCTTTTACCCTTGCCTCTGCCATCTCAGGGGGGCACACTCAGACTGACATCTTGCCTGGCAGTCATAAACGTCCCAGATTTCTTCACTGCCCACTTCCTTAAGGGTCAGTCATTCTGCCTGTGCCAAGCAGGGGTCTGCCTAAAGAGAAACTTCTGTCACGCAGACCTCACCAGTAGTACCTCCAGATCAAAAGTGGCCCCTCCAGTATAAGTTTCAAGATCCTGTCATTTTATAGTACTTGACCCAGACCTATTCACCCCTGCAGGCTGCTCTGCCTTCTACCCTCCCTTCACTTTCCTCTTGGGGTCTTGAACCTACTGTAAAGAGGCTCCCATGACTAGTACAGTCTCTCCTCGCCAGCAACACCTTATCCATTGTAGGTAGTCTTTGATTATGGTGTCTGAATTACGTTTTAATTCAATGAATACAAAAAGTCAATCAACAACACTAGGAAACTTAATACAAAAGAAAAGCTGAGCGTTGTTTCTTTAGCATTGTGCAGATTATTTCTTACATCAATAATCAGTTTGCCAAGATGATTTAAACACCTCTGGTCTATTTTTCTTTTCTTCTTGTCAACTATTTCTGCAACAGTGCATTCCATGCTTTTCTGCCTTCATTTGAGCCAAGCTCCTGCCATTACTTGTCCGCTTGAGTCAAATAGTTGGCTGGTTGTGCTCAAACAAGACATTTCCTGCAGATGAGCAAGGATTGGGGTTTTATTGTTCGCTACAATAAGTAGTTAGCTGGTTGTTCGTAAGCAAAACACAATCTACAAATAGAGCATTAGTTGCCACAAACAGCGTGCTACCTGACAACACCTGATAAATGTAAGTACATATTTTAAAGCCATTCATGTACTTAGCCTACATATTGAGTTCATGTTGCATTATGCACTTTAAAGTATTCCATTTGCTAATGCGTTCTATTTAGCATTGTGTGCATGAAGTTTGCATTTACTGATACATTATACACCTCATTCTTAGGCGATCAAACCTAATTATGTACTAAAACAAAATGTTTAGGCCTATCAAATAGGCCTCCTTGAATATAAATTAAATCATTTTTTTTGGTTTACAAAAGGGGAAAGCAGTGAATTGGGAAAAGCGAAGTCCTAACCTATGGATCCGTATACACTGTTTGTCTGTGAAGTAGTCTTGAAGCTCGCCCTCCTGGACCACGACTACAACTGGAAATTAACTGCCCATGATTCATCCTACTGGCAGAGACTACTTTCCTCGGGCAGTAACCTCTCTCCTATTTCAGGGTAACTATAGTCAATGGGCGGGCATGCTTAATGCCATATACATTCTGGCTACCACAAGTCTTGCAGCTCAAGTACTGTGCAAGAGAATCCCGGCTTTCCACCACCACAGTCCGTCTGGCAAAAATATCCCACAGTGTGGTCACAGGGCTGTACTCACTGATGCTTCCTGAAAGTAAGGGTACCCAAAAGGGTTGGAAATCGGTCTACTCTCTGGGCCCACCTTCCAATTAATGAGACCTCCGCTCCATCCCTTTTGAAAAACTTCCTACTTTCAGCCCTGAACTGGTCACCCTAAAGGATTGCCTACCAGTTGGGGGCTTCCTAGTGCAAGATGGAGCCCCTTGTTTGTGCACTTATTGCAATCAGCAAAGCACAGCCCCCCCTTAGCTGTGTGGCATCCCCTTTCTTCCCTGAGTGAAGGAACATGGATCTTTTCTACCTTGGTCCACATGTGGGACTGTTGGCTAACATGCCAAATACTGGCATAACTCTGGAAAGCAGTTGGCAAACTTGATTCATCATTAAAACATTCACATCACACTACCGCCTTATAGTCGGCCATTTACTGCATCGCAGAAAGCATCCTTTGAATCTCATTACAAGGGGAATGACGTCACTCCGTTTATTATAGTAGGTAACTGGGATTCCAGGTTTCTAAATATTGGCAGCTTAATTCCTTGGGAGTGTAAGCTCATAATTTTAAGTTTATCATTTTCAAAACTTTGTAGTCTGAGGGTTGCTCTAGGCCCCTAGTGCTGGAATTGTAGAAAGCCTCCATTCGGGTTTATCTCGCCAGCCTCCACAAAACCCTGCAGTATGATATCAGAAACTGAAATTTTAACCAAGACCCTTTCTCAAAAGCAACCTTTAACCTCAGACTGTGGAAGAATCAGTAGCTTAGTAGAAGTTGTTTTACCCATTATTTGTCCATACTTTATAAAAAATCAAGTAACCTCATGGTCTCCTTAAGTAAAAAAAAGGTTTGCACTTCTTTAAACACATCTTTTAGGGCTGCAGTCCTTATTTGGCTTCTTTGTCTAATTTCTTGCTCCTCTTCCCAGCGACAAGAAGCAGGGTTTTGGAGGAAGAATTAAAAAAAAAAAATGTTTTTATTGGTATTAGTTTGAGATCACAGTGAGATGCATGATTAACACAGGAGATATGTGGCTTTGTGCATTGACAAGGTAGCGAGTCGAAACAATGTTAATGTAAATACGGATTTTAGCTGGTGTGGCCATCACATAACAGATGTCCATATTAAGTACACATACTAGATATTGGCCTAGGATAGGAAGCTCCCCGGACCTCATCTGGCATCTATATAGTAGTTTGTGACTGTGACCCATCTACCTCCCCTCTCATTTCCAACCCCTAATTTCTCATCGAGGGGCTCCAGAGCTTATTGAATTTCTTAGGGCACCATCTTGTTTTGTCATCTTTTCCATGACCATGTATAGGTCCATGCTCGTCCTCCAACCAAGGATTGTAGCGAGGTTTGGGATGCCCCAGTTTCTGGCTATGTCTATAGACAACTGCGTCTCCAGAACTTTATTCAGTTCTTCTTTTATCTGAGACCAATATAGTTTGATGTGGTGACATTTCCAAAGTGTATGTATATAGGTGCCTCTCACTGTCTTGCATCGTAGGCAAGTCTGTGTCTCAGCCCTCCCCATTGCGTGTAAGTGTGCCCTATCAAAGTACGCCTGACACCAAAATGGCGCCCGCCAGGGAAATACCATCGGTGAGGGAGGATCCCGAGGTTTTTAACTGGTCAAAAAGCATTACGGAATAAAGAATCTCAGTACAAGAGACAAGACAAACTGCTGAGTCACGGGGTTAATCAGTCCCCCCTTAAGCATCTCTCCTTACCCGGGACTTGCCTGACTCTAAAATGGCGCCCAGACTTCAATTTATGACTATGAAACCCCATCTAAGCGTTGGGCCCGTTTACTCTACCTTCTTGGGCCCCACGAGGTTTTTCACTCCCACTGCTGATCTGACCCGCTTCCCAGCCCCCTGTCTCTCTCCCCCTCCCCTCCCCGCCTTTTTCCTCCCTGTCTCTCTCCCCCCCCCCCCCACTTCCCTCTTTCCTCTCCTGGGTGACTTGTTTCTTCTGTATCGGACTTTTGCAACTCTAACTATTGTAACCATGTGCCCTTTACCAAAACACTCCTTCTCCCCTTGTTGGGGAGGGATCCAGCATTTATGCCCTGGAGTCTCAGAGACCCCTCAGAGTCCACAGCGTAAAGGGAGCCACACACAACGGAGGTGTGGGAATGATACCATTTCCACTGAGATCACAGCACACCGGACGTTGGACACTGTTTTTCCTCGTCTCCCGGTTGTGATTTTTTCACTCTCCCCCCACCTCTTTCCCTCTTTCATTCTTTGTCTACCTCCCCAGCTTCTATCCCCTCTCCCCTGAATCTCTCCCCTTGCCTGCTTTTTCCTTATGTATATGTTTTTAACGCATGTAACTATGCTCCAGCAACTTGTAACTATGCTTTGAAACTGTGTAACTTGTAACTATGTAACTTGTAACTATGCTGAAACAATGCTCGTCCTCATGTAAAGCGCTCTGATACCGCCGGGTCTAGCCAGCGCTATATAAAACTTTTCAAATAAATACACCCTGTGTAAAATCTTCAATTGAATCATTCTTAATCTTAGCTTGAAAGCCACCTCCCTGGGGTGCATCAGCGCCGCTTCCCAGTCAATGTCTTCTAGTCTACCGGTTGTGGCTTCCCATTTGGCTCTAAGGGCTGTTAGCCTATCAGGGATATTGTTAATTAAGGTTTTGTATGTCCACGAAACAGCTTTTTCAGGTATTTCCCCCCTGCAGTAACCTTCCCTCTAGGGGTGCGAATTCAGGGATATCGGAGGTATCTAGCTTCTCGGCCCTCCATGCGGGTCTTAGCTGTAGGTATTTATATCTTTTGGGTATCACTCAGTTGGTATTCCCGTTGAAGAGAGCTGAATGAAATCAGGGTGCCCTTCTCCAAGAGGTCTCCCAATCTAGAAATCCCTATCATATTCCAGTGTCTGAAGCCTACTAATTTCCGGCAATCTCATTCCCTCCCACAGTGGGGGTTCCCTCTTGTATCTCTTGTCTCATTGCATTTGTCATTCTGCGCCTTTCCAAGCCCCTCTCGTTCTCTGGGTTGCAGGTAGGAGTCCGATTCCCGTGCCCCCGTAGATGTAGTGGACGTGTGTGTCTGAAATTGGAGTCTTTCTAGGGCATAGGTGGGCTGGTCTCCCGGCATATGCCCCCATTTTTTAATCATGACTAAATGTGCCACCCTGTAGTATGATCGTATGTCTGGGAAGAGCGATCCCTCTGTTGTATTGGTTACGTTGGAGCTTCTGAAGTGCCACTCTCGGATGACCCCCATCCCATAGGATCGTGCGAAGTTCCTCGTCTATTTTAAAAATCCGGCAGTTTACTAACTGTTTTGTATGATGTGGAGTAGTTTCGGAAGTATAATCATTTTATACATGGCGGCTCTACCCATCAATGTTAAAGGAAGTCTTCATCTTTCAGCGTTTTCGTGGAATTCTGTCAGAACCCGCCTAATGTGTTTAAGACTAGCTATGTCATTAGTTGTTATATACAGGCCTAGGTATCGGAACCCCTCTGTGACTACATGGAGTTTCCCCGGACGGTCTTGTGTATCCAGGGTCCCTCCCACTGAGTTAAGGGTAGATTTGTCCCAATTTATAGTGTATCCTGCGTGGTTGTCGTGGTTTTTTTAAATGTCTTGCAGTTTTACAGGGAGCGTCCTATTTGGGTTGGTGACGTTTAGAAGAATATCTTCGGCGTAGAGTGAGATCCGTCTGTCTCTCAGCAGCCCCTGTTTGTCTCGGAAATCCCTAATGTCCGGGTGTGTTCAGACTTTACTTGCCAGTGGTTCCAATACTAGGGAAAAAAGTAGGGGCGATAACGGGCAGCCTAGTTAGCTGTAACTCCAGTGTTAGTATCTTTCACACATCCACATGCGACTCATCCCTGGTCTGAGCTGTATTTATGATACACTCCTCTCTCACTTCGTGCTATGACATCTGCACTATGATGGCCTCTAAGGGGAGTAGGAGAGCTAGCACTTCCACCTCCGTTGACTGAAGTTTGAGTTGCTTCAAATTAGGTGCTTATTCTTCTAAACACTGCTTTTCAGACCTGTGACCGTTTTAACATCATTTACTGCTATTTGAGAATACCGGGGATTCCCAGCCTGATGGCTGGGAATGATTCACGCAGGAATATATGAAAGATACCAGCGCTGGAAAACTGGAGTTATAATAAGCAACTTATTTCTTGAGCTGTCTGTGTACCCTCCCACCATAGAAGTACAACTAAAATTGCAATATTTAAGGACTCCTCAACCATGGATGACCTAAAGTCTTCTTGACTCCTGATATTCAGTAAACTCCTTGCATTATATTTTCAGCTACATGTTTTTATTTGAAGTTATTCATAATTTTCTAGCACTTCTATCCATTTATTAGTAATTGCAGTGCTAACATAGGCTTGGTTGCCAATTCATTTTGGGACCTGTGTTGAAGGCTTAAGCAGAGCAAGTTTGCTCCTGCTACACTATTAATTACATTTGCAAAGCAACACCCTGATCAACAGTGCATGCCTTTGCCAAACACTACTACTTTAAATTCCCGTGTTTTTTTAATTAATTCATAAACTACACTCCATGATAACCAGACGAGTGGCTAGAAGATCGGATATAAAAAAAAATCCCTAAATGGGCTCTCAAAGTGAAATACTACACTTCTATCCGGAGCAGTCTGCTCCTGTAAGCCGAAAGTTCCAAATTTTGCTCTGAGGATGCTTTCGAATGACCGTATTTCTGCATTAATTGTTCCATTAAAGGCATGAAGAAATCTAGTATTTGCTGGTGCAGTTGTATAAGATCTTTTCAATTCTTTTTGGGTTCATTTAGAAAATTAAACCTTTCCTGTACACAATCATTTGTTTTTTAATTTTTTGCAAGGGATTCTCTTTAGGGAATAGTTTTTTTGGGTTCCTGCATCAATATGGATAATTTGAATATACATGTACTAAAGATACTGTTGTGGAGAACTAGGACGAGGAAATCTACCGCTTATATTTTGTAGCATGTGTTGCTGCAAATCACAAACTGCACATTCCTGCCATCTAGTGTCGGGGGCAACGTTTGCAAGTTTATTTTTCTTTGAAGTAAGTGTTGGTTTCAAGAAAACTTGTGATCTCTCTACAAAACCCACAATGCGCTAGAATTGATTCTACATATCAGATTGTGTTTTTTCTGCCATCTGATTTAGATGTGCTTCCCAAATTCGGGGAAAGTCTGTCTCCAAGTCACTGCAACCATCGAAGTACCACCTTTCACCAACAACGCTTCAAATTTGACCAGAACCAGAGGGTTCTTCTTGTTCCATGATTTATGAGAACGTCATATGGGATGAGACAATATGGAAAATACACCCTTTTGTTTTTTCCTCAAATGCAACTCGAACTTTTTGTGGTCTATCACCAAGTTTGCAATCTTTGCTTGTTTCTGGGCCACGAAGAGTCGGCCTGTTCGGCCTGCCGGGTATTTAAAAATGACTGGCATGTATTACGTCCACAAATGAGAGGGCAAACACTTCTCCAGCTGTCAGAGTTAGCACAAACGTTTTGGCACTGGACCACTCCACTAGTCCAGCTCAGAGTGAGCATCTGCTGGAGGTGGACGATGACTTCGCAGACCTGTTAAGCAAGATGCATCAACCAGTACATGAATGTGTGATGAATTCCAAAGTGCTTCGACTGTACGTTCTAAAATGGGGTGTGCCTACGGTGCATTTATTCACCATTGCAGAAAATGCAAAAACTTGGCTTCCAGACACCCACAGTCCATGGACGATGCACTATGGCTGAATTGATCAGGGATATTTGCTAATGCTTTTCCACCACTACCCTCTCCTTTTATGTTGTGAGGAGGCAAATTCAAACATCGATGACACTTATTCTTGTTGCCCCTAAGTTTCAAAATCGGGACGCAGGAGTCTGGAGTCCTTTCTTCAGGATTGAGTTGGGTATGGGCGACCCTTTCCAGTAGCCTCAGTGCCGTCTAGAGAAAACAACTTCACTGGGCAACTGGTGTCTTAAAGAATGAGCCCAAAGAAGGTAAAAGCCACATGAGCAGAAAAAAACATCTTCCGTAGGTATGTAGCTGAACATGGTTACTAGGCGCTGTAACCCAGAAGACTGGAGCCAGCGTTTCATGAAAACTGTACAACTGCTCAGAAACGCAGAATAGGCAGGAGCAGGAAGGGCCATAGGAGAAAGGTAAGGACACAGGCCCGTAACAGAAATACTGGTAGCTTACCTGTAGGAGGGATGCATGGTTTGTAATAAATGAAGGATAGTATTATGAGAATCTCTGGTACCGTGGGTAATTACTGCGGACACCGCAGGTCTCTGACACAATTCTAGGCTCCTCCCCGGGAGTCTCTTGAGGGCAGACATGGCACTATTTGGGTAAGGCAATCTTGATACTCAGTAGTACTGGAAATGTCTGTATATCCACAAGAGAATTTGCCCAAGAGCAGAAATTTTAAATCCGCATCTGGGTCAACTATATCATCCAAATCTCAGGGAAAGGAACTTTGTGATTTGGCATTTGAGGTCTTGGCTGCTTAGTTACTGAAGAAGTGTATGCATATTCTGCAGGTAGTTAGTTTTTGTAGGCTCACAAACCAAGCACACAAGATTATTGTGCAAAAAAATTGAAGCGTTTTGTCTGCTACTGCATACACTTACTAACCAAACCCATGAAAGCGTCGGTTCAGGACATAACATGCTATTTGTTAAACCTTTAAAAGGCAGGAGTACTATGCAAATCAGTAGTAACCAATTCCCCCCTTGCCCCCTATATGGGCTACCTACAATCTTATTTAAGTTCCAGTCATTAAAGCTTTCTTAGAAGGACTTGAGTCATTCCCTCATGGATCTCACCGGTCCCAATGTGGTACCTCCGATGTAGTCCTTCCTCAACTTGGGCACCCTCTTTTGATCCATTGCATTCTTGTGAATTGCTATACATTTCTTGAAAGGTAGCGTTATTGCGTTCTCGGTGTCAGTCGCCTCCTTGTAAGTAAGCTGCATGCTTAAACAGTGGAGGAGCCTTTCATCCAGGGTCACAAGGATAGGCCTCCTCTGGCCAAGTCCTCACTTTCTGCCAAAGGTGCTCTTCCCATTTAAACCATCGATTGACCGTTTTTTGTGTGTTTTTTTTTTTTAATACCACAACCTCGACGGCAGATGAAAGAGTATTGCACACATTAGCTGTTAAGAGGGCTCTAATGTATTAGTTGATCA
Source organism: Calotriton arnoldi (assembly GCA_963921515.1). Taxonomy (NCBI): domain Eukaryota; kingdom Metazoa; phylum Chordata; class Amphibia; order Caudata; family Salamandridae; genus Calotriton; species Calotriton arnoldi. The sequence continues at coordinate 1,139,382 of CAWUFW010004560.1, read as the reverse complement.
GAAATATATTCTCTAAAAGAAGCAACTTTGTTGCATTTGCCAAACCTTAATTGGGAAATCCAGTTCCAAAATCTAGTCTTGCGAGATGGATTGTCAAGTGCATGCAAGTCTTTTATACAAAAGCAAGACACGCTCTCCATTCTGTGCCCAGAGCACATTCAACAAGGCAACCCGACACTAGCAGGCATATGTAAGGCTCCTTTATATTCAACACCGCGCACATTCACTAAGCATTATTGTGTGGACATTCCAGCCTGGCTGGTAGCACAAATCAGGCAAACGATACGTAGAATCTTATTCCAAGCATGTGCCTCATTTGCTCACTAGCCAGCACTTTATGTGGAGGGCACTGCCATATAGGCTGTTTAAAGGATGTGATCTGCAGCAGCACATGCTACACACGGAAAATGGTATTTACCCTGCACCTATCGTTTTGTAGCTTGTGGTGCTGTAGATTCACATGCACCCTTCCAGTTCCCCAGAGGCAAGTACATGCTTCAGATGTTTTATACATTACATATATATTTAAATTCTTAAAATACCTGTAAATTGTTTATTGTCCTACACTTTCCTCTACAGCCACATAACCTCGCTCACCCACTAAGGAGAAAACAATCCATGTTTGCCCCAACACTGGATGGCAAGAGTGCGCAGTGTACCCGACTCCTCAACACTACAAGCTACACATTATCCGTTACAGTGCAAGTTGCATCTTCCATTCTTACTCTTCATCCCCGATTTCCACCGTTTCAGCTGTTCAATTCTAGAGTCCCTTCATAACAGCGCATTCATCTCTGAAAAATCCAATATTGGAGATGTATGTTATCAGTACGTATCTACTTGGTCTGAGGAGATATTTAATAATATGCAATTTAAAACAATTTCCAATCTGTTTTGACCTTTACTTTGGATTAGAGGGGCGCCGACAGTTCTTATGATTTTTTTTTTAACGCTAGTTGGTTGTATTACTTGAAGGATGTTTAATTTATTTTTGTTTAATTCCACAGGTTATTGACATCTCTATGATCCTAGCCGAGGCAATCCGAAGGACACACAATGGGGAATCTGTCTCTTATTTGTTCAGCCATGTTCCTTTATAACGTTTGCAAAACCTGCTTCCTGAAGCCACATTGAGACACCAAAAAGGTTACTGCGTATTATGAAGTTAAGAAGATCCTGCTTGTTGCAGTTGCTGCGCTTCATATTTCAGTTGCATACTGCCATTTTATTGTAGCCGCTCTTGGCTCTTTTGGTGAAGGACAAATTTGTGAGGAAATGGGAGCAGAAGATGTTGCTGTACTAGCCTTCAGATATTCACTATGAGACTAATAATTTGGTTTGATACTTTTTGTGAGAAATTATTTTAACGTAAGCCGTGATTTACAAAATGTTAATTGGCAAACAATTGATGCTACAAAGGGCCTCAATCGTTGAGTACAACAATGGAAAATGTGTTCTTTCAGTGTTCAGAGGAATGCAAGAAACTTTATTTGTAATATGGTGTTGAAAGCCCTTCGTATCGCTGTGCTGGCAAAACAAAAATCCTGCCCAATAAAGTGCAAAATTATAAAACTGTAGACAAAAGTATTTTAATAAATTTTCATATTTTCTTTAAAAAATGATATGTCCAGCAATAGTGTTCGTTTCAGACAGGTACAGGTTCTGCTGAAAGCTGTGTGCAGCATGTTCTGTCTGTTGTAGGGTCATAGAAGAAACTAACGGCAAAGAATGTGAAATATAGCTATGCTCCACTGATGCAATTGCTCAGGTGGGCTACAGCTGTAGGAAAGTAAGCCTGATGGGCGTATTGCTTTATAGGTCGGAACTTGATTTTAGAACTCGCCATCCTTCGTACTAGATTTCAGCCTTGCCTTTTTTTTAAATTTAAAGTTACTCAGAGGAGTATTTTCTGAGGTAGTACTATTTAATTTAAAACTTTTTTCTGTTTTTCAAATACGTCCAAAGTCAGGTAGTGTTTTAAAGCTGTGTACTTTTTCCGTTCGATATATATTGACAGTTTATTTTCTTAATGCTTAATCGCAGATTCGCAGCTTGGTATGTATTTATTCTTACAGCTGAGTTTATCAGAGGCAGAAATTCAGCACTTTATCTCTCCTGAATTCTAAAAATATAAACTATCAGGATGGTAAAGAATATCCCTTTTCTCAACTGTTTAGAGATGCTTGTAGTTCACTAGCAAATGAAATGTACACAGCAACAAATGACATTGTTGGGTGTCTGTCCCCTCATGCTCACATGCCGTTCTTGGGCTCCTGCTCATCCTGTGCTCCGGAACATCAAACTGAATACCGTAACATCCTCTGCAGCTTTAGTTTCCCTTCAGTGTGCAACTGATCAGTTGTTTATCATTTTGGGGATTCGATGCATATGGTGACCATCAAAGTTCGGATCAGAAACTGCTCGATTCCACAGCTTTAAGGCTACTTTATGTATTTTTTATACATTTACCTCTTTGCTTTGTAGTTTTTTTATATTGTTGAATGTAAAACCAGTGCCTGCGCCTTTAATGATAACACTATGCATGGCTAAAAGAATTGACTGCATTCTGAAGGCTTAGGATTTAGATGGTGAAATGTGAAGGTAAAACTCGTATCTCTTCTGCTTTGAGGCAAATGTAAAACCTTACTGGAGCGATATGGGATATGACACAGAGGACAGTGAGCAGTGAGCAGTCTTCTATTTTCATCAGGGCTGGCATTTGTAGAGCAGGTTCTGGGCTCTTAACAATTCAGCTGTACGAAATGGATGCCTCTGCTTCATAAAAAAATCTATCACATTTGATTCCTCAAATCATTTTTATCATTTAATTAACTCATTATAGTTTTCTCTTTTGATTGTTGGTCGTGTTACTAGTATCTGCTTGTTGCAGCACAGCGCTTCATATTTCAGATTCATAGTCGTGTTTTATTGGATATTTCTAGCTCATTTATGAAGGACAAATTTTGGAGGAGGTGGATTTAAAAGATGTTTCTGGGTTCATCTACCCACTTGTGGACTCTAATATATTTTCCTACTTTTTCAAGCGAAGGAATTTCAGCATAAGCTGTAATTTGGAAACTTTTTAAAGTGGCTAAAAATTTAAATTACAAAGGTTCTCATTGTCCTTGTGGTGTTCGTGAAATAGAAATAAATCTAGGCGCTAAGTCTAGAAATGAAGGAGAGGAATACTTTGGTTAGTTTGGATGTTATGCTGGAAGTGAGAAGACAACACTCCAGGCTGTAAAGTTGATTAAAGCAAGTCCGTTTTAAAGGCGAACTAGTACAAAGTTTTAGCTTGCTTGTATTTGTCTCCTGATCCTACCCGAGCATTTAAAAGGTGGTTTTCTTTTCTGCATAAAGGAAGAAGCTCGCTGATATTTTGGATCCAACTTTTCGGGTTTTCTAGATGAATCTGCCCAGTTATTCTCTGAACTTGCGCCCCCTGCATGTACATTTCTGATATCTGCATTTGTGTACAGGACCAGAAGTGGCTTGGCGTTCAATCCACGTGTATACTTCCAGCCTTAAAAAATATTCTAAGGGCAATGAAGTACTAAACTGTCAATTATGATTTTTAATTACCCCCTTAGCCCTATTCGAATAATGTGATTCCATTTTGACCAAGATGCTGGGAAAAAAAATGCATTGCTTGCAAGCACTTTGTGTTAACGTGTTTACATATGTGCTTCAACACAGTTGCATAGTCCGACATTTTCTGTAACATTGTGGCTATCAAATCTCTTTACCCATTTTCAGATTCCATCTTAATGCTTTCACCAAGTTGTTCATGCTGATACTTAATCAAGACTTTTGTTTTAATCCTCTGTCAGCAGGATGGATTGTTTTTGTATACATTTGAGTACATTGCATCATGCTTGAATTCAAGACCTTGCATCTGTATAGATAAATCGTCCTATTTGAGGCATAGTAGAAATCTGAGGCTGGAGTGTTTTTTGCCACTAGTTTTATATGTAGATTATATAAAAGTCAACTCGCCATGAAATACAAATCTCTTTGCTCAGCCTTCACTCTGCGCTCTTCTTGGTTTTATTAATGCCATTGTTGATAAAATGGGTCTAAAAATTGAGAAGAACATATGGGCATACATATACAAAAATGGCTTATGTTGGGAAATTTACAAGTGCCCGACCACTTTTATCTGTCCCTTTTCGTTTCTACAATTTTTCATCATTTTTCTATTGATTTTGCCCTCGGCTGGCTGACTAGGATTTTTGGCGAGCAATGTTTTTTGCAGGTTTTCATAGCAATTATCACTAGTTAGTAGTAAAGTCCCCTCCTTTGCAGGGAAGGGAACTGTACTCGGAGTTCTGTTCAAAGCACAGGTATGTAGTAGCCTGTTCTGTTTACAAGTTATCTATGGGCATCTGAATTTACATTCATGTAGTCCGAAGGAATGTGAATGCACCTTTTGGCTCCTATTGTTAAACATATTGTGTGTAAATGCAATTTCTGTCATTACAATAAAAAATGTAATGTTTGTTTTTTTATATGCACTGTGTGTGTCTTACTTAGAAGTCTGCATGCTTTACTTTTTTTCCTTCTCTTTTTTTAATATAATTCTCCTGGCAAGTGAGTTAACTAACTAACTTCATAACGGAATGGAAAAGATGATGATGTATTTTCTTGTGAATGTTTGCTGGTTGTTCTCCGATCGCTTGACAGCCTGCAGAAGGTCTGTCCTCCGTCATTGGACTGAAGTATTGAGTTACAGATATTTTCACTGGTCAGTGAATTCTTGTTATAGAACTCAGACTTATGCGTATCTCTTGATCTTACTAATTTTCTTGATCCTACTCCTTTAGATTCTAATAGAACATCTAAATCTCCTCCCTGTAATCATACCATTTTTGGTGGAGTGGAAGCTTGTCCCTACCTAATTATGGGACGTTAAGCTGCTGTATAGATCTTTTTTCATAAAATATTCAAGATGGAACAACACTTGTCCTTGTATGTTTCCCATTCCTTGTTTTTCCTGTATCTTTTTGGCTGTCCTCTTTTCCCCTGACAGAAGTCAAGAATCTGCTTCTACGTTGATGACTTATTTTGCGCTTCAGTTTTAATTCTTTTGTTATTTACTCTGGGGGTGCATAATTTTGGCTCTGGGCAAGACAGCTTTAGTTGTCTCAGATAATGTAGAAGGGCGCATTGACTTTGTTTTTTTTTTTTTTTGTTTTTTTTTTTAGCTGCCTTTGGCTTGTTGCGCGCATCCTTTGATGCATAGAGGTTTGTCATAGCGGAATAGCATATGGACATTTCATTGGGATGAGTCCATACAAACCTTTTTTCAGCATACAACACAGCAATTAAGAACAGTACACTTTTAAAATCGTTTCCATGCTGCAGAGAACGTCCAAATGCACTGATTTAACTCAGCCTTACTTACTCTAATCTATTTCCTGATGAGTAGTGTAGTAGTTGTAATAACTGGCGAACATGCAGTTTTTACTGAGCATCTATGAATGTTCTATAGTGATGAGCTTTCAGCATGTCAGTAACTTCTCATTTAACTTGCATTTTTGTGGTATGTCATCTTTGACACATAAAAACAGTAGCAGATATTCAGGAAGTGTAATCCACCTTGATCAGTCACAATTTAATAACACCCTCTTACCTAGACGGTGCAATTCATTCAGACACAAGAGATAAAGCTCATGATGAGAGACGGAAGTTATAGACCTTTTAAATACAGTTCTCCAGAGTTGGCATCGTCAATAGATTCAAATGCTTTTATTCTTTCCAACCATCAGGCTTGAAAACCCCTTTATGTTTTTGTATCTCCATTGTGTTAACTCATTCATGCAGAGTAAAATGTACAATAAGCAGATTACTCTCCTTGTGAATTTCTCCAGACTAGAAACCTTTTATAGCAATTCTATTGTGTCAGTAAGTGGAGTCGTGCAGGTCAGCGTTGGATCTGTCCCACCCCAGCTAAGCCGTCAGGGCCACTATAATCTGTGCCACCTTCGCACACTGACATCAGTTAATTTCTTTGTACGCCTTCCGATGGGGATCTGGAGCTCCATTGCATTTTGTCAACTGACAGAAATTCTTTATTTTCCTGAAATCCTCCAGCGACGCCACAAAAGCTGCACACACCCAAACTGGCCGTGGAAAAAATATTTGTTACCTAACCTCCCCCACCCCAGATCCCTCTAGAGCACTTTTGGATTCGAAGGATCGGAGGTAGCCTCCAGTCAGGTTTTTGCCAGCACCTTCCACCAGCCCAAACCTCCAGTTCCAGCACAAACTCCAACACCGAATTCAGCACTTGGACTGATGCTGCAACCCCAAGCTTCAATGTTTGCTGTGACTTCACTGACACCAAAAGAGGAATTGGTAGGTTTGTCAGACTCAAACTCAATTTCAACCCCAAGGCCGCAAATAAAATGAGCCTGTACTCCCATTCAGTCCCAAAGATCACACAACTCCATGCTGACTAGGATAATGACGCTGAGAACGTTCTTTACAGTGATGAAAATGTATTCATGGACTACATGCGAGTGGACTGGGTACGTCCTCAGACATTGCCCTCTCCTCAGCTAACCCTGCTATGTCCACAGAGGAGACTGCCTCCTTCGCAAATGTTATCAGAAGGGCAGTAGAAGCTTTAGATCTCACCCTTCCCACAACAGAGTTGAAAACAAATGGTTTAACTGAGGTATTCAACTTTGGTCAAAACAAGAACCTCTTTTGCCCTTCAATAAGGCTCTGACTTACAGGTAGGCACCTGGGAGAAACCAAGATCTTAATGAGCAAGTGGCAAGGAGGCATAGATTCGCTTCTGGGGACCCGGATTTCCTATTACAGCATCCTACTCCGGAGTGCTTGGTAGTGGAGGCATCTAAAAGTAGCCTAAACCCTAACACGTTTCCCATGACGCCACCAGAGAATTCAAGCGCATGGAATCTGCCCAAATTTATTTTTTCCTTTTGTCAGCCTTGCCCTTCGATCTGTCAGTACTAGTTGCTTCCTGGGTATGTACTCATGCGTTTTGGGACAGAGACAGAGTGGCGAACATCTTGCCAGCTGTCAGGCCATCCCTACTATGCCTCATCATGGGTGGCCAGGGCGCAGTGATTTGCTCTATACGTTCGGGGTTGGACACAACTGACTGGGTATGGCAGTCCGGACCAACGTGGTGCTTCAGCTCCATGCCTGTATTCACTCAAAGGGCTTCCGCAATGACGTCCAGCCATCAATAATGGACATTCAGGGGGCGTGGCCAACTGCCGAAGGGAATGGCCGCACGGTAGCCAAGCTCCGCTGCGCCACTCCCGATCAATCCGACATAACACATTGTGCCCCGGCCGGACATTCCAGTGGGCGAGCCTACCTGGCCCTGACGTTGTCCCCTGCAGCTGGGCGAAGAATGGCCTCGATAGGAGGCGTCCCCGCGGAGATATCGAGTCCCGAGTGTTTGGCGGCTTTGGCGGCTCTGGGAGTGCTCCGCCGATCCCCTCGCGTGTGCGCTACTCCACGCCACGGCTGCAGCCTTGTTGACGAGCCGGCACCTGAGTTGAGGTAGCTGCGCGGCACTATCTGCATCGGTGGTGCCGGCGGTGAGTGCGCCGCCCCCGCAACTGTTCTTCTGTGGGGCGGCCGGATTGCTCGTGGGCCGCGGGTGTTGCTGCTTCCTGCAGGGAGTTTGCGGCCTGCGTGCTGGGAGCCCCGGGCTGGCGCGGTGTCGGATTTGCCTGCGGTTGGGGTGACGCCGCATTCTGCAACATCTGTGAGCCAGGTGATGAGCACGAACCTTCCATCTGCGGCTCCGGCGGCACTGGGAGTGCCCCGCCGATTCCCCCCCAGACGAGAGCATTAATTTACGCTGCGGCCTGCTGATGGAGGGGTCGGCGCCCGAGGTAGGGGGGCCGTGCTGGGAGATCTGTGTCGACGGCGCTAGCTGTGAGTGCGCCGCCCCAAATAGTTCCTTCATGCTGCCGGCTGGACTGCCTGGGGCCGCGTGTGTAGCTGTCCGCGCCCGGCCCTTTGTTCCCCTTGAGCCTCTCGCAGGGTGCAGCTGTGCATCGTGGCTGCGGTGTGTCCGGCAGCGCGGCCCCGGGCGTGGTTTGACCACGCAGCGATACAACGAACTCTGAGTGTGCGGCACAGGGCCCCCCTATGAATGGGTGCTGCGCCTGGGATTGCAGAGTTGGTGCCTGACCTGAGCTTGCGCTCCCTTGGTTGCCCCGGTGCTGGAGGACGATTTAGGGGCCCGGGCCGCTCCTGGGCGAGGGGGGCTTTGACTATCTCTAGCGGACCGCAATTCCACGCTTCCAGCCCTTGAAGACTGCACAAAGCCACTGCATTAACAGTGAGGTACTAGTTGGACATCTTTATATACTGGTCTGGGCGCTGCTGGTAAAAGCAGACAGGCTGGTGTGGGTGCAGCCCACTGCAGGCGGCGGTGAGTAGCTGGTGCGGCTCGACCCTCTCTCGGACACCTCGCACCCAACTGCGACGACATGGCAAGCGGCCGTAGTGGTCGTAATGCTGTGCAAGCGAAACTGGATAAATTCGCGTGGCAAAAGGGCCAGGATGGGGAGCACGCTAACCCCAAATCACATGGGGAGCAACCAGAACTCACGTTGCAGGACATTTTAACTGCTATAACAACTGTGCGTACCTCACTTGAAACCTGCATTGATACGGTTGCCACTGAGGTTTCTTTGATTCGGGCGGACATGAGGAAGATGTCTGAACGCATTAGCTCCGTTGAAAGTACAACCAAGGAACTGGCGAATGATACGGATCTTCTTAAACATCATGTAACTGCACTTCAAACTACACAGGAGGCACTTACCCTACAGTTGGACGATTATGAAGGCCGCATGAGACGCAATAACATACAAATTTTAGGGGTGCCGGAACGGGCAGAGGGTCAGGCCGCTGACCTCTTTGTTGAGGAATTGATCCTGAAACAGCTTTAGCCAAGGGGCCTCCAAATGCTTTTCAATTGAACGAGCGCATCGTGTACCTGGGGGCAGACTGAAACCTGGAGCGCCTCCCCGACCTCTCCTCGCAAGAGTTTTTAATTTTCGAAATAGAGATGCCATTCTCCAGACAGCGAGGGCGGCCCCACCATTGACGATCGACAACAGCAAAGTCACTTTTTTCCCTGACTTCACCCTGAGGGTTCAGAAACAGCGGCGTAGCTTCCTGGACGTGAAGTGTGCGCTAAGGGGCCAAGAAATTAAATACGCCATGTTGTTTCCGGCAAAGCTGCGGGTCGAGTCAGAGGGTAAACTATGGTTCTTCACTAGGCCGGAGGACGCTTGGGACTGGCTCAATGGCTGGCGAACTGTTGGTAAGCGTCCCCACAAACCTGTGGGCGATGCCGGTAATGCTAGCAACCGATGCCAGCGGCAGGGGTCCCCACCCGACAGCGACTTGGTGGCCCAGAGCCCGAAGGGATGAAGGTTGGAGATCGGCAAGTATAAGTGACTGCCCCCTGAGTCATATGACTTCCTGAGCATGCATTTGGTAGCGGCTTTCAGTTTCAGAGTGCCTCACCTTTTGCATGGGTTCCGATAGGCCAGGGCTCATGCCGATCCAATTCCGTTTTGTTCTTGGTTTTTAGTGTGCACAATAATGCTATCTCTTGACTACTGCAACAATTTACTTACTGTGTTAGATAGCATGTTATGAGATTATTGGCCAGGACTGTTCCTGTCTTGAACCGTTGCCCCAGGGAGTGGGGTTGTTCACGTTCCCAACACTGTTGAGGGAGGGCGACATGCACTCTGCAAGTTGGGGGTGGCGGGTGGTTTTGTACCCATTGTGCAGGGAGGCAGGGTGGGGGGGGCGGGTGTTGAGTTCTGGGGGGATGGGGGTTCTTGTTTTTGGTGTTTTGTTCACTGTACTTGTGCAATGCTATTATTTGTTTTCCCTTTCATCACTGGGTCCAATCGTCCTATGCACCTATTCACTTTTTCTATGACATATTATGCTCACCATCAGAATACTGTGATATCACAATGGGGAGCCCCAGGGATACTTAGAGATGTGCACACTTGCCCACTCGTGGAAGCTACTGGAGCCCGATCCGTCTCATTGCCGCACAGCGGGCTCGTCCGCTTCCGCTGCCCCGATGACACAATCCTGGTCCCATCCTCTGCGTCCCGACTATGTCGTCCAAACATATCACACACATGGCTTCACACAGTTCTTAAACTCCTCACAGTTCTTAAACTCCTCACGTGGAATGTCCATGGCCTGGGTGACGAGATTAAGCGGGGAATAGTACTGCAATACCTTAAGCGACAGGCCCCGGACATCGTCCTACTCCAGGAGAGACACTTGGTCGGGAACTCCTTTGGGGCACTGAATAGGTGGGGATATCGACTGGTCACTCACTCAGGGTGTAACTCTGGTTCGCGGGGGTGGGGGTACTCCTCCGCAGGGGCTGTCCATTTATGATCCACAGGACTTGGACGGATGAGCAGTGTAGATATGTAGCACTATCTGGCACCTGGGAGGGGCAGATTCTCAACGTCATATCCATATGTCCCCCCTGGATTACAGCTCCCCGTGTTGCGAGACATAGGAGCGCTCATACTTGACTTGCCGTTGGTGTTATTAGTGCTGGGGGGGAGACTTCAATTTGGCAGTTGACGGCTCTAGGGATCGCCTCCCACCCCGTAGGGACCCCCGGGGGATCCCAACTGAATGCATTTTCGTCCGCCCTGGGCTGGGTGGATATCTGGAGATGGCTTAACCCGACCACCATACAATTTACGTTCCAATCTGGGGCCCACAATAGTCAATCCCGCATTGACCACATGTTCACGCACGCCCAAGATATCCCTGTTTTTTCTGAGTCCCGGTGCCTTGCGCAGGGAATCTTTGATCAGTCCCCCATTCTCACGACTTTAACCTTGGGGCAGACCAGGCGCTGTATTACCCTCTATCAATCCCTGGGCGCTTAAAGTACCCCACATTAGGGAAGCACTGCTCAAAGACACTGACTACTATTTCACAGAAAACGTGGGGTCGGTCACTTCCGCCTGTGTATTGTGGGGGGTGTTTGGTGCTGTCATTAAGGGCCGAGCCTTATCGCTGATGGTGGGGCATAGGACGGAACTCGCCAAACGAGTAGTGGAATTGGAAGAGGAAATTCTGGTCAAGGAAAAAGCCCTTGCGTGTGCTCCTGACTTGGACGCACTGCACGCATTAAATATGGTGCGCCTGGACTATCAGCAGCTACTGACGGAAGCAGCCAAGACGTGCTATCTTGCCACCCGCCACAAGATTTACGAGCATGGCGAGCGAACTGGTAAACTCCTGGCCTGGCTAGAAAAAAGGGAGCAGGCATCCTGGTGGGTCCACTCGATATCTGGTACTGACGGTGTGCTCCTCACTGATCCCCCAACAGATTGCCGAAACATTCGCCTCTTACTTCTCATCTGTATATACTTCTGCCGAGACGTCCCAGTCCCCTATGGCTGCGGACCTCCTGTCTACTATTAAAGTTGCTTGCCTGTCCACACATGACAGAGACTCCCTAGAGAGTGACATTACAGGGACTGAAATTCAGAAAGCAATTCAGGACGTACGCTCCGGTAAAGCTATGGGACCTAACGGGCTCCCAATTGAACTCTTTAAACCAATGGCTTTCAAGCTCTCCCCCCATTTATTGCGCATGTATACCGAAAGTTTTGATCTAGGCATCCTTCCAACCGATGTTGGGACAGCCTCAATTGTGGTTATACACAAACCAGGCAAGCCAGCGGAGGACTGTAAATCCTATCGCCCTATATCCCTCCTCTCCGTTGAGGCGAAAATACTGGCAAAATTATTGGCCAACAGACTTATCCCCTATATTACCGAGCCGGTGCATCCGGATCAATCCGGGTTTATTCCAGGAAGGAACACGGCCTTGAACCTGCGGCGGTTGAACGGGGTCCTTGGTAGAATAGGTACAATCAGGGAGGATGCGATCCTGCTGTCACTGGATGCCACTATGGCGTTTGACACCATCGAGTGGGACTTTCTCTTCGCTGTACTGGCTCGGATGGGCTTTGGACCCAACTTTATCAAGTGGATCCAGCTACTCTACACCCAACCGACTGCACATGTAACCGTTAACAACCACGTCTCTAGGAATTTCTCATTGCAGCGGGGCACTAGACAGGGGTGCCCTCTGTCGCCCCTTCTCTTCGCCCTTGTATTGGAGCCACTGGCTGTCTGGATCAGGGGCGACCCGGAGATGAGGGGGCTTAAATGGACAGAGGATCACGAAGATCGCATCTCACTTTATGCGAATGACATCCTCCTCTATTTGGCCTCGCCCTCGCGGTCCCTAAGTCGTGCTCTCCACATATTCCATATATTTGGTGCCCACTCGGGGTATACGATTAATTGGACCAAGTCCCAACTATACGTGTTGTGGGGGGAACCGCCACATAGCCCCAGGGGCTACGACATACCTGTGGCATCACGGGTCTTCAGGTACCTCGGCATCTTCATTACCCCAGATCCGACTTTATTTTATGTGTCCAACCTGCTAGGGCCCTTGACCCGTCTGAGATCGGACGCTAAGCATTGGCGGTCTCTCCCGCTGACCCTTCTGGGGCGGGCAGGACTCTTTAAGATGCTAGCGCTACCGCGCTTTCTGTACGCACTGCAAAATACCCCCAATGTAATTCCCAACGCATATTTTACCAGTATTGACAGTGTAGTGCGAGGACTCCTATGGGAGGGGCGGGCACCGCGCATAGCCATGAGCAAACTTACAATGGGATGGTATGATGGAGGAATTGCATTGCCTGATATGCGGCTCTATTACCAAGCGTCTCAACTGGTCGCGGTCAATAGGTGGGTGCATGGGGAGTACGACGATCCAAACTTTCGCACAGACCGCTGGCTTTTGGGACAGGGAGTATACAACGGAGCACTCTACACGAACCCCCGTAAGCTCCGACTCACGGGGCCCACCGCACACACAGTGGAGGTCTGGCATGGAATCACTAAGAAGTGGGGCTGGCATAACAGACTTACAAAAGCCACGCCACTTTGGGAACCGGATATGTTGGGTCAGCTTAGTAAATGTCCTGGCTTTGACAGGTGGGATATGATAGGCATTTCAACGGTGGGGGACATGTGGGTGAAGGGGAGACTGGCCACATTTGCCGACCTACAAACCAAGTATCAATTAGCGCCCACCGAGACTTTCAGATATCTACAGATCAGCCATGCCATCACAGCTGCCATGCCCAAGGAGCTTCCTCTGCCTGAATCCTCCCCACTGGAGGACAGATTGATACTTGACCCTATGCCCACAAAAGCCATATCCCTTACCTATAAAAAACTGTTAAATAATCGGCCTGATCCTATGCAACGCCTGCGGCAGGGGTGGGAGTCGGACCTGGGGAACATGGACGATGAGGACTGGTGCGATGTACTGGCTTCTCCCAGAGAAGTGGCTATCCCAATGCGACTGGTCCAACTGAAAATCCCCCACCGTGTACACTTTGATGCAAAGCTTCTGTTTAAGCTAGGTAGGAGGCCTGACCCCTTCTGCCTTCGAAATTGCAACCAGACAGGTACCTTCTTCCATATCTTATGGGACTGTCCAATAGTGGGACAATACTGGGATAAGGTTACAAAACAGATGGAGAGGGCGTGTGGCAAGACTCTGAAGGCCTCCCCTCAGTTGTGCCTCCTTAACGTGTGGGAAGCCACAGACCTCATGCAAATTGAGCAAACATGGGCCTCAATGGGGTGGGCCATTGCGAAACGCAACATTGTGCAGAGATTGGGGGGGGTGGTACGGGGGGGTGGGGACGGCCCCGTGTTTGCGAGACTGGGCTATTGACATGGATAGGGCAATGATTGCCGAAAAGGATGTGTTTAAACATAGAGGGTGCCCCAAGAAATGGGCCCATAAGTGGGGGAAGTGGAATAAATACAGAGGCTATATATGTTTATCCCCATCAATTGAACTGCAACGTGAAAGATGCTTATTGCTGGATGAGCCTGGAGTGAAGCGGCGCCCTTGCCCTGAAACATGTAATTACCGACTCGATTGAAGATGCCATTTGGTGTGCGCGTATTGTTTGCATGCTTATACACTTTAGTACTGGATGCCTACTGAACAGGCTTGGCACTGTCACTCTGGTTCAACTTTGGTAAGTGAATGGTGCTTATCGAACGATCTTCGTATTGCAACATGTGTCTTTGTATTGTAGACCCGACTATTGTTTTATCATTTCCTTGTACCTTTTCTATTTTCTTAATAAAAATTGTTTTCTAAAACAAATAATGGACATGCAATTTGAGGGCGCTCAGCTCTCTGGAACGAAGGCAGGCTCTGCCTTGGAAAAATTTAAAGATTAAAGAGAGCAAAGCCACTGTTCACTCCCTAGACCTACTTCTGCCTGTTTGACAGTTCCCACCCCTTTCGAGGCTTCGGCAGGGGATACCAGCACAGACCGCGCTAAAACGCACCTCAACATCTAACCTCCTAGTCCTTTTGTGGTAGATGCTGTTGAAGAGGCTAACGTCCATGCCCTCTGGGGCAATATACTACTCAAACCCCAGCCCTTCCCCTGCAGCAAAACGTCTTTAATTTGTCCTCAGCGGCACATGATTACCTGGTAGGAGGTTACATCATATCTCACCCTCCCCGGTGGAGCATCGCATCCGACCAAAGAGTGCTTCAAATCATGGAACTCAGTTACTACTTTCCATACTGCCTTAGCCTCCGGATATGGCACCCACACCACCCGAAGGGCCACTTGTCCACACTCAGGAGAAATTCAGGCTCTTAGCCAAAGGAGCAACAGAGTGAATACCTGCATCAGAGTTCGGGACTGGCTGTTACTCCTATTTATTTCCTGGTGCTGAAGAAGGATGGAGGACTTTTTCCAACCCCCCATCTTTGCCCTCTGAGCTTCTCCCTTCAGAAGGACAAATACAAAATGCTCACTCTGGCCCAAATTCTGTCTGCCCTGAACCCAAGAGACTGGATAGTTGCGTTGAATCTGCAGGATGCCTGTTTCCACATTATCACAGACTTTACCTATGGTTTTAGGTAGGCCAAGAGCACTTTCAATTATCTGTGCTCTCCTTCATCCTTACTATTTCACCTCTGGTGTTCACAAAGGTGATTTTGATGGTCGCAGCACCTCTGCGGCAGTTGGGAATACCAGTCTTCCCGTACCTCAACGACTGGCTACTGAAGGAGGGCTCGCCTCAATCAGTTGTCAACCACCTCCAGACGAATGCCGACCTGTTGACATCTTTGGGCTTTTCATCTATGTGCCGAAGCCACTCCTGACTTCTTCACAAAGGCTCCCTTTCATCAGTCATCCTGGAAAATATGCTCTTTCGAGTGTTCCCTCTGCTGCAACAAATCAAGAACATTCAGGCTATGATTCCGGTGTTTCAACCTCTGACCTGGGTCTCAAAGAGAAGCTCTGAGGCTTCTGGGCATCTTGGCCTCCGGCCTCCTGAAGGTGATGCCAGATGGCACGCAGGGGCTCTGCGGTAGAATCTGAAGTCTGAGCCGAGCACCAAGGGATGCTATCAGATTCCATCTAGGTGTCAGAAGAGAATGCATAAAGACCTGCAGTAAAGCCTGCTTGACTGCAAGTGGACCAGTGGCATACACCTATCCCTACTCCATCCAGAGGTACCAGTCGTGACCGATATTTGTTGCTGGATTGGGGTGGAGATCAAGAGGACTCTGGTGGAGACTCGCCTCCAGATGAACTTGTTGGAGTTGAGTGGTTCGCTTGGCACTGAAAGCATTCCTCCTGAACATCAAGGGGGAACGGGTACCAATTTTCAGACATGACTGCCATGTGTTACTGCAACAAACTGGGCAGTGTGGGGTTGTGAATCCTGTGGCACTACTTCTCTGGAAATGGCTGAATGCTGAGGGCATCTCCATAATTGCCCAACACCTGGTCGGATCTTTAATCGCCAGGGTGGACAAACTCTCCAATGTTGCCTAGCAAATCAAGAATGGCAGTTTCACTCTGAGGTGATGCAGGACATCTTCGAGCAATGGGAAGAAACCGGTCTATCTCTTTACCACTGTAGAGAATACTTAGGGTTGAAACTATCATGTGTTGGAGTTTCCTAGGCAGCTCTCCTTTAGAGACCCCTTCCCCCGGGCTGGGTTGTCGGGACTCCTGCACGAGATGAGGGCAAACCCTTGAAAGCTCGAGCCAGAAGCTTGGCTCTAGCTCCGCTCAGGCTCCTCATGGACTCTGGAGCCAACACAATATGAGCCCAACTACTTCCTCTTAATAAGGAACTGAGGCTCTGCAAACCAACGTTGTTTAACACAAACATGGGTGGCATCTTCGACCAATAGGCAATACACCGGTTTGTGTTTCTTACAGTTTTAATACCATACAAAATTTCCAAAGGGGTGAATTCAAGTTGAGTAAATGATTGAGCACTCACTGTATGGTGTATCAGTGTATATCTCCCAGTGAGATATTGTGGTGCTCTAAGGGAAGAGATCACCCTAAACCCTCCTAACTGGATCCAAAAAAGGAATCCTAATTAAATAACCCTGAGCACACACTCCTATATAAAATCACAGTTTCATAAGTTGTTACAAAAAATTATAATCAATATTTGTTGTCTTTATTTTCTGTCTTCATTTAGCC
Source organism: Calotriton arnoldi (assembly GCA_963921515.1). NCBI lineage: Eukaryota > Metazoa > Chordata > Amphibia > Caudata > Salamandridae > Calotriton > Calotriton arnoldi. The sequence continues at coordinate 1,122,739 of CAWUFW010004560.1, read as the reverse complement.
AACTCTTGTTTCGTCGTGTCAGGATTAACCCACAACTTCTTCAGGGCTACAAAATATAATAAACAACACCATTCTGGTTGCAGTGTGCTTACGTAATACTGCCCCACTGTACCTGTGACATAGTGCAGTTATTAAGTAACGTTATTGAGTGTGAAAATGTGGAAACCCATGTCGATAATCTTTATACAATTAAATCATCATTGTTTTGTCATGATGATATCCTCAAATTCCTTGTACTTATAAGATCATTTCACCTTTCAGTTGTCAATGGGATAGGACGTGTCAAGAATTTATAATTCAAATAAGAAAATTGAAATTGTGATTCTATTTGTAATATCGACTATAGTAAAAAGGTGGCACCCTTAAGTCCACCTACCGCCTCACTTACTGTAATCTTGAAATATTCAGCCTGCAATGTACATCATGACGAATTGTCAACATCTCTAATAGATAATTAATTATCCCAAAAATATACTAGCTTCTTCCATATGTCGATATAAGCCTACCTTACTGCCGGTTCTACTTCCGTCCCGGTGCAGTTTCAGTTCAATTTTCTACTCCTTGTGTATTGTATATATCTGTAAATAATATTGCCTCATTATACCTTCCAGTTTGTATATATATTCATAACCCCATAAAGTGTGAAAGAACCATATCTCACCCGTATCCGCCGTTTGTTTGGTTCTGTATTATCATCATCACTTCGTGCTCTTTTCGATATGCTCACACACTTGGTAGTGTCATTATCTAAAGTGAAATCAGGGATTTTACCGTTAATTTGATGTTTCATTTCCAATTTAATGTCCCTAATATCCGCGATCATGTTCTCCTTAAATTCGATTTCTTACCTGCAGGCGAGTACGCTTGCACGGTTCAGATTCCAAACGTTCCGACCGCCGTCCTGAGTTTAATGCGGAAGCGAACCTTTGACCTCACTCTATTTACCAGCTCGTATGCTTAAAAACTAGTGCGCAGACCTAACGCGTACCTCCGTGGCCATGATTTGTCTTACAGAGTGAATTTTTTTTTTTAATTATCCAACTTCAACAATACTTTATTTGTTGAGTTCGGATACTTCCATTGATATATGAATTCCGAACGATATATATACATCCATATCAAGTATTTCCATATTTCCCAATTGAGAAGTTATATTTATCGCAACAGAAAAGAAGTATAGTATTATTGTCATGTCCCATCCTACTTCACATTTATAATTCTTTCAAACATTGTTCATATAACATTTATAATTCTTTCAAACATTGTTCATATAACATGTCTTGTTGTCCTAACCAGAAGGGTTAATCATATCTGTATGCTTAAGGTAGAGCAGCTGAGTGGCCTTTTAAAAGCTGCATAGGGATCCTCCATCCCTGAAATCTGCAGAGAAACGCTCTGACAATGCTATCAAATACCATTGTATAGTCAGTAAAGCTAGTGAATAGCCTCGCCTGTGTTTAGGAGGTGGCTTTGTTCTACCTAACAGATTGCCAAGACATTATCCATCATGTTAACAGTCTGAAAAATTTAAACTAGGTTATGGTACACCTGGTTTTCTAGTTTGGTTAGCCGGACAAAAGCAAATGCATTTAAAAAAAAATGTATTTAGTAAGGTGCAACTTTGTTGATGAAACCAAATGAGATACATTTAGCTTTGCAACATTCATAAGTGCTCATATATTTCTGTGATGCATTCAATTAGACAAAGGTACATGGCATGGAGTCAATGAAAAGACCATATCGATGCCACGGTTAGAAAAATGGGATGCTCACAGTGCCTCAACGGGTAACACAAGTATTCATGAGTGCGTTGGTGATTCATGTGCTAGCAGGTAGGAAGAAAGAGGGTCCAAGTAATCTTTAGGTCGTGATTTAGGGTGGAGTCCCTCCGCGTAAATTTCTATCTGTTTTCTGCAATATAGCATATCCTGAAGCCAGTTTGCAAGCTTGGCGCCATTCTGCTCATCCAAAACACTGCCACCCTCCTTTTGGTCAAAAGCAAAGCCATGCTGACAAAGCATCTAATGTTTTTGGGCACGTCCGTGTGTATTCCCCAGCTGTGCCAACCCTGGGTCTAAGTAGAGGGAAATGTCTACCATAGTCTGCAGAGTAGTGAACACACTGATATAGTAGGTCTATATCCTCGGACAGAGTCATGCCATGTGCATAAAACTATGTCTCAACGGGTATTATTCATGGACCAGTACATAGAATGCAAAAAAACAATTGTGACGCAAAGACAACAGGGAAACAAAAACAATTATATTAAGGAAAAAAGCAGTCTGTATTGGAATTTCACAATTATAAATTGTGTGCTTTTTATCAGCACTATTAGAATATTTATAAATGTAATCCAAGAAATGAGTGTACACAAAGTGCTTGTGCAGAAAGTGAACGGCACAGGTAAACATGTGACAAAGTGCAAGAAACAGCGAGAGGCGACACAACAAATAATGACTTTAGAAAATGGTTACAGAACATGTAAACTAGTACATTTTGCTGTGCTGCCGTGCTCCACCAGACCTGCCTACAGTAACACAAAACGCTTTTATTAATGCCCCAGCCATTTCCCGGCGCTCCGCTCTGCCCCTCGAGTGAGGTCTTCATTGACATCAATGGAATCACACCCCCAACCATCTGGTGTCTCCCCCTCCTTAGAGGGTTAAGAGGTGTCAGCCCGGGCTGAGACAGCTTCCCGTGCACACACAGAGCTGCCAGCCGCACCCGAGTACTTCACAGGTCTTTGAAAGACCATTTACTTGTTAATGAGGCTTTGTTGTTCTTTCACCCCTTCTTAGAGCCCCTGCCTCTTCACTCTTTTTTTTCTTTTTTTTAGGTCAGTTCTAAGAGCACTCCAAGACATTCTAAGAGGTAGTCGTCACTTGCTTGCAAGAAGCTCTCCCCCTTGCCACCGTGGTCGAGGGAAGGAGTGCAAAGCCTGGGTCTATCAGTTACAATAGCATCTTCTGTTTCAGACTGCATTTATTTTTTGCTGGTGGACAGCAGCAAGCTGTCATTTGCTTACTTGAGTGACTGCGCCTGTCAGGCATCTTTTAAACGTATTCAAAGATGGGACTGTATTCAGTTCTGCAAATGTTTGCAATAGTGGTGCTCCTGTTACTGGAGAAGGACTTTCAATCTTAAACTAAAAAGTCTGCCATTGTATCTACGGCACCACAAAACACTTCCTACAGTTCCTGCGGTCCTTCGTATCCTCCACGCCTCCAGGAACACCTGCCTGGTTCCCCAGCACCCTGCAGCTCCGAGTCAGACCTGGTCCCCCACAATCACTGCACTAGAATACTAAAAGTAAAGTTTGCATACAACATCCCAAGCAGCTATGATTGTAGGGGGCGCCACTCACCCTTCACCGATGAAGGGACTGAGCACCTCGTTCTGTGATAAAGGACTCACGCCCTGCACTCTTCATGTCGGTGTAACAAAGGCACCCGATGGAGACAGTGAACAAGTGGACCCAGGCTGAGGTATATCTCGAAGGCCGAGCAGAGGGCATCGGAAGGGACACTCACCTAATGCTGGGATGAGTGGCACCTACACAATGTTAAGACAGGGCCACCCACTGGTCCAGAAAGAAAAATCTCAGGGGCAAGGTGGAAGCAAGGACCGCTTGCATGCTCAAGGGATGGGGTGCCGATACAGTGAAGGGCAGGAGGAATCGTAGTACAGGTTGCAGGGGGCCTTTGTCAGCAGTACCCTTACACTTGCATGCAATGTTCAGAGCCTGGAGAGGGCAGTGACCACCTGCATAGTGCATTTCGTCCCAAGGGGTAAGCTCCCCCACAGTGATGCCAATACTAGGGAGAGGGAGGTATGGCATGGGTAGTAAGTATTGCAAGTACCCCCACGAGGGGGTCCCCTGGGGAGGACAGTACCCCCCCACACCCCCCACAGAGGAGGCTGCAATACCCCCGGGCCCATGCACGGTGCAGTCACACAGCCCCCGGTCGGTGGGGGTCCCCCAGGCCCCAGCCACACCCACTTGGGCCACTCGCTGCTGGCCGAGCAGATGAACATCATCGGCAGCCGCAAGAAGAACGTCAACATGACCGAGTGCATGCCGGTGCCCAGCTCTCCAAGCATGTCGCCGAGATCGTGGGCCGGCAAGGCGAGTACCGGGAGCTGGGCCTGCCTCTTCACTCTGCCGATTGCTGAAGAATTAGCCCCCCGAAATTTTTATTAGCCCCCCACCCCCCGAAATTTCACTCTAGTTGCGCCTCTGAATGTGGGTCCCTTCCAAATGGTTTGACTTTGATTTTAAATAAACCCAGAGCTTCGACAAAGACTGGCAAGGGTGCAGTTCAGTTTTTGTTTATCGCAGGTTTGAAGCTACCACCAACATCAGGGCCTTAGAACCGGCCAAATTATCTGTTTTCTGCTCATTTGTAATTTGCAAACACAGTGAACGCTTTTGGAAAGTCCTTCATATGTGTCATCGCACACTTACGCCCTCATTACGAGTGTCCCAGTAAGTTCCAGTGTCTGTGGTAACTCCTGTTACTGCACATATCGGATTATGAGTTTTGCATTTTTTATTGCATCCAGTACATACTGGTGGGATAGAAACCCATTAGCTGGATACATTTCGGCATGCCAAACCAGCAGACATTTATCAATGGGAAAATGGCAGGTGAATAATGGGACATGTAGATTTTAGTGTGTACGCTCCAAACTTGCAATATGTGCCCCATTTTACGGACAAAACTCGGAATAAATGATAATTATTGCACGCAATAAATTCCGTGCACCTCTGTGTCGGTTTTTATCTTCTGCACACACAAAACATCAATCCTCGTAGTGATGGCCAGGGACAGCTTTAGCGCTGGTGGGACACAATTGGGTTGCAGATGAAGGCAGTGTGAGTTTCTCTCAGTGGGGGAGAGCATGTGGCACTCTGCCGATGACAGAAACTGCAGGGCTCTGAGACAAATGGCTTGTGATAGCACTTTTAAGCATATTTGGGACATTCTGCAAATGGCAAAGTTTTCAGATGAATGTATATTGTTGACCAATAACAACCGAGCGCATGTGTGCATTGTCAATTTAAATAAATGTGGAAAAATACTAGCTGTAGCGTCGTCTTTTGCTTGTGGCAAAAATAAATGTGGATAAATACAGAAAAAATGCCCAAAAAATAAATATGGATAAATACAGACGGAAATGGCAAAAAAATAAATGCCATAAAACCGGGAGCCCTAAATATAATATACTTCAATTACCTGTTTGATGATTTCCTTTCTTTTCCTATTCAGACAAGTGGCAACCATTGCTCTTTCTGAGAGCGCCACCTGTTACCTGCCGAGGAGGAAATTATGAAATGAAAGATATAGTAATGCAATGCCAAAAACACCAACTTGGTGATGCTTACACTCTAGGTAGAACAAATGGAGTAGGTATAACAGTCCACACGGCAGGCAGGGGCCACTGGGCCCAATCGTGGGGATTGAGGCCTTTTACTCCTGCTGTCCGTGGGCCCGACCTACTATGCATCATGAACAGCTGGGCCAGGATCTACCCCTTCAGCACTTGAATCTCCGTGGTAGCACAGGTTGAGCAATTCAAGACTTCTCGGGGAACATAGGTTATTGCATAGGTAAGCAAAGACGCAAGACTCCATAAAATCAGTGACCCCAATAATCTAGATTGTCCAGTCTTGTATTTTTGGTAAGAAAATAAGAATTTCACACAAAGTATAATATAGTGCACTAAATAATGCACACTAAAGGCTCTCATGGTGAGCGCTCTAGGGCTTTCCTAGACAGTGTCCTGGCGTGCCCCCCGCCTTTCTCCCCCCCTGCTAACAAATGTGTTCCTGGTGGTTTACTTGAGGCGAACTAGCAGTGCGCCCACACTGTCAGTGTGCACTGATGTCGCACTTTGGCCCTGAAATTCAGTAGAGTTCATGCAAATCTCAGACGACCTGCCAGTCCTGCTCCAGTATTACCTAGCTGCAGCCTGAAGAAATGTTCGGGAGCCAGGATGTGTCGTCCGTGCTCTGGCATTGAGTGAGATGCACAGAGCCCTCCCATGGTCCGTGGGAATGGTGCGCTGATGCTGTCGGAGTCGGTGACTGCTTCCGGGTGCAGCAGTCTGCTTCACCTTTTGTGGTTCATACGGTTAAGGTGATGGGGCAGCGGCGGTGATGCAAGGTGGCTTTTGATCTTGAGTTCGTCAACAGTCCTAATGGCTTCCTCCTGGCATACGGGGGTCACAGGAAAGGGCAACAGCTCTACTTCAACTGGCGATTACCCAAAACTTAACATTGGCCCCTGTCTGCAAGTGGGCAGACTCGCAACAACTATCCCGATTGATCAAGGTACCTTCACTTTGTTCATAAAGATCCCCGTACCAGGATCCCCACTGGGCCTTGTTCTCTTCAGGCTCCTCATCACAGAGCACACTGGTCTTGGTAGGCAGGCAGAAGGCTGGTGCTCCAGGCACAAGGCATGTTCTTGGCCTCCTGGGTGATGTCCCTCACCCAGCTCGGAGACCAGCAGACCTTGGTCCCCAGTCCTAGGTGTAGCAGCTTGAAGTCGTGGTGGTGATGTCTATGCTGATTAACAATTTCTGGCTCCCATTATGTATACTATTCTCTAGACACTAGAAGTAATTTAATATCTTTTTTTATTTTATTAATTCGTGGTGTTGGTGTAGAGTGCTTTGAAGGGCCCACTCCTCTCTCCTGGTCTTTCTCAGAGGGCAACCTACCTTTACAGGGTTGACACCAGAATTAATGGTCCCAGAGCTCTGGCCATGGATACAGGTTCAGGGTTATACCTAGATGTCTGCCTCGCTGATGTATGCTTCACAAATGTTCAAAGGCCTGTGCCTTCCCTCTTTTGTGATTCTGTATTCCTGTAGTTTGTGCCTTATCAGAACCACCATCTACTCTACACAGCACACTGCCCCGCCCCCACTGACCAGCACAATTCCTGAATCATGAAAGTCTTTGATGTGCACAGAGTATGCTCTGCTCCTCTCCCGTCAGTGAAACCCATTCCCCGCCCCAGGAATATCCGCAGTGCACATCTCCTGTCTTGGTCTGCAGTAAACACCTTTGTTCTAGCACTCCTAGGCACTGCACTTTCCAAAATGGAATCCAAAGGCACCCACACATGCAGTCACGGGCTGTAAGGAGCTACTTACATTGACTGTGTAGGCCAAGGCGAGTTAAATGCATCCCAGCAGAACTTTACATAAGTGGGTCTGTAGGCACCACAGGTAAAAATGCCTGTTCACACTGCTGATTACTATAACGCACACAATGCCACCATTGCACTCTTGCCAGTTAACTCCTGGGGAAGGGTAGTAGCTCTTTGCCACTATGAGGGTAGCTCTTGGTGCACCCCTCCCAGTCTACCAGACTAAAAATCCATTAGACAAGCCTAGGTCACGGAGCACACCTATAATCAGTGTTCGCCTATGGCCAAATATCAGTACCAGGGTTCCAGATGTCCGTGCAGCTGGGGCACTCCGGACAGGAGTGCACACCCGTCACCTTGCAGGAGACTTCTGTCCCAACAGATGCCCCTCTCACATTCAACTACCCTGAACTAACTCCTGACATGGAGAGTTTAGGTCATCGGATCGGAAAAACGGCGCAGAAAGTCCATCTGTGTTTCCGTGGCTCAATCTGGCTCTGTGATGCACTACAAAATCTAACCCTTGCAGTTAAATAGACCATCTCAGCAACTTCGAGTTCTCTCCCTTCATAGTCCTTTGACGCATTATTTGGCTTATGATCAATTTGTACTACAGACCTAGTTCCAAATTCGTAAGGGTGTAGCATACGCAAGACCCACACTGTCACAAAGCACTCCTTATGGCCTTTCAGTTCTGTTCCTTGGTGTCAGAGTGAATTATCAGTTGAAGTGGATGGTAGTTCTCTTCAAGTAATAATAGCACTATTCCTTACTAGGTCCTGTTAGGGCTCAATAATTTAAACCTGAACTCAACCCCTGTAGCTGTAGCACAGAGCAGACCGGCTTAACGTAGGAGAAATGTGTAAAGTATTTTTCAGTACCAAAACAATAAAGTAGAAAACCAAACACAATAAAAATCCCACTCTAATTTATGAAAATAGTATACATTTTAATTTTTAAATTGTGAGAAAATGAGTTGTTGGTTGAGGGGGGTGAAGCCCTGGTTAAGCAATAGGCACAACCCTTGTGAGAGTGAACCTCGGTTACTAAATTAGCCTGTTCTTAACCGTCTGGTAGCTTGGAACAAAAGCAGTCACGCTTAACTTAGAGGCAATGTGTAACATATCTATGCAGCACTTAATACAGTAATAAAGTGAAAACATGACAAACAAATTCCCACACCTGCCTAGAAAGATAGATCAAACTTTAATAAATAATTTAAGACCAAAATAATAAAAGTACAATTAGTAGATCCGGAGATGTGCGATTTTAAAGGTTTTGAAGAAAAGTACCTGCAAGAAGCACCAATTGCAGTTATCTTGTCATGGTGGACTGGGTCCAAGTCACAAAGTCAGGCCATCCTCGATGGAGCGGGGGCCAGATACAGGACTGAGTTTAGTCTGCTGTTAAAGTATCTTCTGTCCGGGGCATTGAGATGTGAAGTCCTTATGTAGGCCTGTGTGGAATGGGTGTTGAGGAGCCATTGACTGGAGCTTATGTTGCGCTTACGTGTTGCCTCCTGCGTCACGCTTCGTCGGTGCTGGTAAAGCTGCTGTTCAGGAGCTGTGGTGGGGGTGTCTTGATGCATCGTGCTGTGTCAAGGCAAATGAAACCGCTGGTGCTGCAAGGACTTGTTCTAAGATGCTTCCCACTGAATTGAGATGCGTCGGGTTGGGCCGGTTGACTGTGTCTCGATGTGTCACGCTGAGACAGCGCTTGCGAAGCTGCTGAACAAACGTGGTGATACGTGGGCCTGCGTCGGCGCTGAAGAGCCTGTTGTGTCGCTGTAGCTCAGAATAGTCGGTCAGCCAACTGCCCCTTGGAGACAGTCAGAGGTGCTGGGTCCAAACAGGCAGGCTTGCCTCAGCAGGGCAGTTGACTGCAGCAAGAGAGCCCTTGAGCAGCAGAGCAGGCCTTGTGCAGCAGAGCTGTTCCAGGTCAGCAGGGCAGACTTTGCACAGCCGGGTAGTCCTGTCCTCCAGTCCAGAAGTGATCTCTAGAGTGGGCCTGAGGAGCCCCTTTTTAGGTCAAGCCTGGGCAGCGCATGCGCTGCTCTGCGAGGCATGCTGTATTGCGGTAGAGAACTGAAGCTCTGCCCACATTTTTCATTGGCTTGTCATTGTCAACTGTAAACTGTGGCTGTTCATTGGTCAAAAGGCTTAGTAGTCCCTCTATTGTACCACTTTGTCCCATTTTGTAACCTTCCATGGAGCCACCCACTGTTACGTGTGTTGTTGCTCGGTAACCTTTAATTACAGCCTCCGAGCACTGTTTTCACAAATAGCTTAGTCCTCATGCTGGCAGGACACGCTCGCTCCTAACACTTTTTTTTATTTTTATAGCACTCATTTGCAATGTAATAGGTCTTGCATTCGCAAAAGTTTAAGCTATTGGCATTGTAAATGACAATTCCTTTTATTTATCGGTTTTAAAAACAAAACATAAATAAAAGGCATTGTCATTTACAATGCCAATAGCTCAAACTCTCAAAAATGCAAGACCTATTGCATTGCAAATGTTTGTTATACCTGATGCCCACTTTGAAGTGGGAGAACCTTCTCGAGTTTCCCCCCTACAGAGGTACCTGGAATTTCCTACATCCCTGCCCTGGTCCCAGTCTGTCTGGGGGCACAACAGGCTAGTGTGTAGTTCTTTGTGTGTATGGTGAGGCAGCCCCATTGAATTGCGTGCAGCAGGTGACAACTCTGCCCCCTCATCCTGCTAGAGATGGCTGATCTTGCCAACACCCAAACCCCCTATTGTGTGGCTGTCTAGGAGGAATACACAAAGGCCAGCTGCTAGTTGCATCTTGCCATGTGACCCAGGAATATGCTGCAGCCATCAATTAGTTAGGACAAGAAAATGTCAACTTTCTAAAAGTGTAATAGCAACAAGGGGTTTGGCCCTAGGTGGCTGAACGGGGCCGTAGTGAACGAAGAAAAGAAGGGGGGGGGGAGGGGTGTCCTAGCCGTCCCATTCGAATGCTGCTAAACCAATTTAACAGACTAAAGGCCATCAGTTCAATTGATATGGGCTTGAAGCATTTATTTGCTACTTCGTTCTGTACACTTTACTCCACATTTAATCATGGTAAGTGCGGATATGTTTCAGTCAAGAGCAAATTATACATATTAGGGCAACAAATAAAACAAAGACATACAGACTTTGTGATGAAGTAATATGATGCAACAAACAATACATGAAGCGTGATACATAACAATTATCTAAACATATCACCAGTCTTAGTTCACAAACGGAGCAGCTACTAGGACAACCTTTAGCATCCACATTGTGTAACAAATTCAAGAAGCTGCTACCCACGGGGAAAAGAGACATTAGACCCAGTAGTGAGACAATTCAAATAACATTTCTACTGGGGGAAACCTAATTAAAAGCGAAAGTCCTCGCATTGTGTAATGCCTACACAATTCGATTCCCAAGGTGGTTTGTGGGATACTCTTCAGGGAGTGGACTGCTTTATCTAAGAAACAAAAAGGGGGTATGAATTATACACTTGGAGGGACTCTAAACTTCCCAATTACTCAAATTATGTGGTGATTTCTCAAAAGTACCTGATTGAATAGAGAAATAAATTTGCACGTTGCAGGCGAGAAGAGGCAGGTTAAAATGTGGATGGCACGATCTAAAATGAGAACGGATCCACCATCAGTCATGCACATGGTTTGGTAAATGTAAATATTTTGTAACTGGAGGAACAAGAAAAGACACCAGACGGGCAGTGCTTTTACGAAAGGTATAAGAATGCTTGCTGTCGGTTAAATGGAAACCTAGTTGTACTTTGGTTCTGTCAACCTATAAACAGAAATGAGTGCTACATCAATAGAGTATCTGAATAGATACATTGTAGCTTTGTGGGCGAAAGGCAACACTTACTTTCGCCATGCCGGCGATGTTTCCTTTGATGCTTCCTTTCAGCTCTGTCGGTTCAATAGCTGAACATATAGCTTGAACAGCGCCGCTCCGCTGCAAATTTCACAAAGCGATAAAAAGAGTTGCTTCCTTTAAAGTTCGCACAGAAACTGACTGCATCGCGTCTCTCTGTGTAAACAGAAAAGGACGTGTCAGCATGTGTCTTATTCTATAAAAAGAATTTAGCGCGCCCGTGTAGTAAAAGTTTGCATAGTCTTACTTGCAATCGGCTGTGATGGTCATCTAATGGTGTCTCATTCCCAGTTTCTCTCTCATGCTTCCAGGTCACAGGAAGTTAAAGAGTGACTTGATCCCATTGCGTTATGGTTAAGTGAGTTTGTGAAGCTATTGAAAATGAGCTGTGCTCTAACCAAATCATATACTAAGGGAAAGATAGAACATATATATCTTTTTAAAGGTTTGTGTGTACATAGGTATTAAAAAATATACATGGTTCCAAAGAATATTTGATTCATGGTGCAAACTGGAAATGCAAAACCTGTACTGTAACCGTTTTAGCATTTACCCATTTCTGACATTTCATTCAGTCCTTTGGTGATGCTATTGAAGCGAGCTATCATGTAGGCTTCTTTTCTTAACAATGAAGCCTCAGCGTCACCCCCTCTTGGTGATGGTTTAATGACTGATAGCACAGTCCATTTAAACTCAAGTTCGTGGTGATTGGAGTCAATGAAGTGGTTCACCATAGTTGCTGATACAACTTAATTTTTTTATCCTCGATCGGTGCTGCGCTACGCGTTGACTAATCTCTTGCGTAGTTTTGCCAATGTAAATGCTTGGGCAGGGACAAACCATTGCATAAATGACGTTTTTTGTCTTGCAGTTGGAAAATTGTTTCCTTGTCCACTTAATGTCATTGTGTATGAAGTCAATACCCACTATCGTGTTACTGCAATTCATACAGGTACCACATTTATGGTGGCCCGTCAACAGCTTCATATTGAACATTGTTCTGAGGTCTTTCTTTGTACTGGAAGGGGGTAAGTCCGCTGTTACAATTCTTTGTCCAATGCTCATTCTTCTTCATAGTGAAGAGAGGGACATCCATCTCAAGTTCAGAATTCTGTAAAGGTGCCAATTTTTCCGTATAATTGACCGGAATGCATTCGTGTGTGGTCCATATGTTGAGACACAAACCAACTTCTTCATCTTGGGTTTGACTTTTTTAATGAGTAAAGACTCTCTTGGTGTACACCATGCCCGTTTGAATGCATGTTTCAGCAGTTTTTTGGGGTACCCCTGTTCTTTCATCTGCTCACAGAACGCCTCTCCATGTATTTGGAAGTCATCATTACGGGAGCAGTGCCTTCGAATCCTAAGAAGTTGCCCATAAGGAAGGTTGTCTTTGAGGTTCCTAGGGTAGACACTGCGATAATGCAGAATGGCATTCTTGTCTGTCACTTTTTTGTGAAGCGTAGTAGCAAGTTTGTTCTGATGAGAAAAGACCTCTAAGTCTAGAAAGGTTAGTGTTGTACGACTCTTAGTTCAGGTGAATTGGATGTCCTGATGTCGATGGTTGAGCCACTCGTGGAAGTTGTTTAATTCTGACTCAGTCCCACTCCAGAGACACCAAACATCATCGATATAACGATACCATTGGGTAAGATTCTTCTTGAATGGATTGTTATTATAGACAAATTTGTCCTCGTACCTAGCCATGAAGAGTACGGCCATCTCTGGAGCAAAGGGACAACCCATGGCTGTCCCTTTGATTTGCCAGTAGAATGTCTCCTCAAACCTGAAGAAATTTTTCTTGAGTGCCACTTCAGCTAGTTGTAGGATGAAACTCATGGGGACTCTGTGTGGTCATGTTCGGGCTTCTAAAAAGAATTCCATTGCTTCCAGCGCTTCATCTTGCGGGATCTGGGTATACAATGAAACCACATCAAAGGAGACAAGCAATTGCTGTGATTGGTATTAAGGGGTATCTTCGACTTTAATATTAAAGTCCATGGTATCCCGTAGATACGAAGGGACCTCTGGTAAAAACTCTGAGGAATGTGTCCACGTATTTAGAGATTGGTTCCAGTATCGAGTCACACCCCGATACTATCGGTCTCCCCAGGGGTTCCGGTAATTGCTTATGGATCTTTGGGAGGAAGTAAATGACTAGAGTCCTTGGATGTTTCTTAATCAGAAATTCATACTCCTTCGTCCCGACAATCCCTTGTTCAAAGCCCGCCTTGACTATTTGGCTTATTTGTTCCATAAGTTCACGTGAAGGATCCTCTTGAGTCGGTCTGTAGCAGGAAGGGTTGTTAACCTGCTTATGTCCTTCGTTTAAATACATCGCTTTTGGCCACACCACCACCGCACCCCCTTTATCGGCCTGTTTAACGACTATGGAGTCGTCTTCCTTCAAGGCTTGTATCGCTTTGTGTTGCGCGCTGGTCAGGTTATTTTTACTGCCGGATTTTCTCTTCTCGAGTTGCTGAATAGAAGAGAGAACGACCTGCTCAAATGCCAAAACTTCTTTAGGGATAGTATGGACTGGTGGGATGAAGCTGGACCTATTTGCCAAGCCTGATGGTTCCGGAATAAGTGAAATCTCCCTGGATGAAAAGAATGCCTTAAGTCGAATTTTGCGGAAGAATTTCATTGTTTCCGTCTTCAATCTGGTGAAGTCCGAACGAGCTGTTGGTACAAATTTCAGCCCTAATTGAAGGACTTGTTCTTCTTTTTTTGAAAGTTGCTGGTCTGATAGATTCACAATGATTGTCTTGGTTATGTTTTGTAAAATTGGCGCCGTGTGTGCATTTCCCAAGGCTGAGGTTTGAAGCAAACTTTCTTTTGAGGTTGACCCTTCTCTAAAAAAGAATTTTGCCTTGATTGATTTTGATTTGATGGACTTTCGCCTTAATCAGATTCACTTGTAGACTCCGAAGAGGATGTTTCAGAGAACGTCTGGAACCTGTTCCTAGACCGGCGTTGATATTTTAACAGAGCCCTTCTGGATTCTGCTTTTGTATAAAAGTCCTCTTTTAAGTACGGATAAACAGACTCCAGGTTAAACGTTTTGATGTCTTTCTCAAGTTTGGCTGGATTAAAATTGTGTTGTCCTTGAATGTAGTGAGTTCTTTTTCGATCTTCTCGAAGAGGGATTTGGCTTCACTGACAGTGTGATTGTCTTGATTTGCTTGAGTAAGTTCAGCCAGTTCTTCAGCTTCTTTCATACAAATGCGTTGCGCTGTTTCAATGGTATGCACCATCAAGTCCCAGCCTCATTTAGTGCTGATACAGCTAAAGCCTTTCTTGTACTCTGGATCATCTGTAAATATCACCGGTGCATTTTTGACCTCTAAGCCCCAAGGTATTATGCCTGCTTTGAGACTTTCCAAAAGAAAGAAGCCATGCAACTCCGTTGTTGTGTGTTTTTTGTGGAGGCGCATTAATTTCTCTGACTCCTTTTTCTTGTCTCGCTGAGGTGCTTAAGGAAATTGTAGAGAAGGGGGAAGGTGTAGAGATCAGTCTTTGGGTGTGTTCCTCCATGAATGACAACGTATTTCTCTCTCTCTCTGACATCCTATTTACGTGGTGTCCAACCCCTAGGGATTGCACCAACTAAACCTAAATGGTAAGTGATCAATGGATTTGATCAAGTATAAACCCTCTCGGGTGGAAACCCGCCCGTGAGCGTAATAGCAACAAGGGGTTTGGCCCTAGGCGGCTGGACGGGGCCATGGTGAACTAAGAAAAAAAGGGGGGGGGGTCCTAGCTGTCCCATTCGAATGCTGCTAAACCAATTTAACAGACTAAAGGCCATCAATTCAATTGATATGGGCTAGAAGCATTTATTTGCTACTTTGTTCTGTACACTTTACTCCACATTTAATCATGGGTCAGGTAAGTGAGGTTATGTTTCAGTCAAGAGCAAATGATACATATTAAGGCAACAAATAAAACAAAAACATACAGACTTTGTGATGAAGTAATGTGATGTAACAAACAATACATAAAGCGTGATAGATAACAATTATCTAAACATTATATCACCAGTCTTAGTTCACAAACGGAGCAGCTACTAGGACAACTTTTAGCATCCACATTGTGTAACAAATTCAAGAAGCTGCTACCCACGGGGAAAAGAGACATTAGACCCAGTAGTGAGACAATTCAAATAACATTTCTACTGGGGGAAACCTAATTAAAAGCGAAAGTCCTCGCATTGTGTAATGCCGACACAATTCGATTCCCAAGGTGGTTTGTGGGATACTCTTCAGGGAGTGGACTGGTTTATCTAAGTAACAAAAAGGGGGTATGAATTCTACACGAGGAGGGACTCTAAACTTCCCAGTTACTAAAATTATGTGGCGATTTCTCAAAAGTACCTGATTGAATAGAGAAATAAATTCGCACGTTGCAGGCGTGAAGAGGCAGGTTAAAATGTGGATGGCACGATCTAAAATGAGAACGGATCCACCATCAGTGATGCACATGGTTTGGTAAATGTAAATATTTTGTAACTGGAGGAACAAGAAAAGGCACTTACTTGCGCCAGGCGGGTGGTGCTTTTACAAAAAGTATAAGAATGGTTGCTGTCGGTTAAATGGAACCCTAGTTGTACTTTGGTTTGACGACCTATAAACAGAAATGAGTGCTACATCAATAGAGTATCTGGATAGTAGCAAATAAATGCTTCAAGCCCATATCAATTGAATTGATGGCCTTTAGTCTGTTAAATTGGTTTAGCAGCATTCAAATGTGACGGCTAGAACAACCCCCCTTTTTCTTAACTTTCTAAAAGTGGCATTTTCAGAATTGTGATTTAAATCCGACTTTACTATTAGAGCATTTTTAATTACAATTCCTCAGATGCCAAACATGACTTTCCTACCTGCTTCCAATAAAAAGTTATTACATAATAAATGCAGTAAGGTAACCAAAGGTGGTCCTATGGGGGTTTTTACTATCGGGACATGGAAAGCTTAAAAGTACTCATAACTTTTTGACTAAAATGTGCCCTCCCCTATGGACTGTTTAGGGACTACCTCAGAAGTGACTTATAGCTATTGAAAAGAAAGGTTTAGGCCTGGCAAAAGGTTTATCTTGCCAGGTCGAAATGACAGTTTGAAACTACATACACAGGCTGCAATGACAAGCCATTATATTTGAAAAGGGTACTTAAGTGGGTGGCACAATCTGTGCCAATTGGGTGTAAGCCAATTTTATGATGTTTAAAGGAGAGAGGACAGGCACTTTAGCACAGTCCCAAAAGCCAACAAAAATTGGCTTGGAAAACAGGAGGCTTAAGGCAAAATGTTTGGGGATGACCCTGCAGAGAGGGCCAAGTTCAACATAAATAGACACCAAAATTAAAAAACATCTGATGTACTGAACTGGACAAATTATTTTTCAAACATGTTTCTAGTGCCAAAACGTGCAAAGCGTCAACCGCAGGTATCTGGTCGTGCTAGACCAGGTCAAAGCTAAGACATGCTGCAATGACGCGAGTCAGATACAGGAACCAGGTTCGGTGGAAAGTTTTACCTTCTGACTTAGCCTCTGGAATGGAAGTCAAAAATCCTCAGCGGGACAAGGCAGCAGGCTCTGACAGAGATGGGTTCCATGAGGCCAGATAGCAGTTGGACAAAGTCCCAGTGAAACTTAACTTTTGCAGAGAAAACTCCTAGCGGGAGAAATTCTAAATTCGCACCCAAGGAAGTTCTCTTACCAGCTGGATACTTCTGGCACATTCTCCCAGTGAAGCTTTCTATCTTCAGACTTAAACTTCTTTGGAAGGCAGGATCCTTTCAGCGGGGCAAACAAGCGACTTCAATTTGTCAATCAGTAAGACATTGGCGAGTGTGGCTTTGCAGCATTCCGGTGGTAGCTTCTGGTTCTTTTGGCAAACATCATTGAGAGAGCTTCTAAGTCCCAGCTTTTAAGGTTGGGCAAGAGGAGTACATTCTGATGCTTATCCAAGGGTCACAGGCCCTCAGATACAACTCTAGGGGGTCAGAACTCACTCCAGGGGAAGCCACCAGCAGGGCAAGTCAGTTACAACTGGTCTGCTAAGCTCTTCAGGATGGTGAGCAACTTGCGGCTTATGTGTTGCTGTAGCTTAACAGTAGGCCAGTCCACTAGCCCTTGAAGTACACTTCTGTCCTGGTGTTCAAGGGTGTGCCGTTCCAGCCCTTTGAGATTTTCTCCACAGGTTGCAATAGGTGCAGTCCTCTTTATGAAGTCCAAAAGTGGTTCAGCAGGGGCAGTCTTTTGTCTCTTCCTCAGGTCCAGCAGTGTTCTGAGGAAGGTAACCAGGGGTGCCACTTATATGACTGGCAGTAGCCTGTGGATGGGGGTAACTCCCTGTCCAATAGGGTAAAAAAGGTCCCAAGGCCAACGCTACTCACTTTGGCATTACTTCCTGGGGGTGTGGCCCTAAAGAATCCCACAGCCCCTGCTCTGCCACAATGGAACATGGCAGAATCTTTTGTTTGCTCAAAGCTCTGGGCTCATCCCTGAGGTGTGGCTAGGGAAAGGAGGAACCCCACTCTCCCTATAAACCAGTTCTTAAAGGTTTTCACCCCACTGGGATTGTGCCACTCTGGCTACTTGGACAATGGCAGAGGCAGGACTAGGGGCGAGTTATATCTGCCTGTGACAGGGGATGCCCATTTGAACCTTGTACAGTTGGTGGACACATTCTCCAAGCCATCCTATTAGGAGGAGGTCATCCCTCCTCCCAGTCAACACCCTTTTGTTCCATTACCTGGGCGCCATTCACCTCCCAACAGGTTGCCAGATGACAGTGTGGAATTAACTTTGAAAAGGCTACTAGGGGTTTTTAGTCAAGAAGATGACAACTTTCTAAAAGTGGCATTATCAAAATAGTAATTTAAAATCCAGCTTGACCATCTGATTGGGCTTTAAATCCTTATTAATTTGAGTCCTTGAACCATGGTTCTAGCTATTCCCAAACTGAAGTTATTCAATTTCAGGTGACAGATGCCCTGCTTCTTAAGTGGCACACTCCCTGCCCTATGGGCATTTAGGGCATACCTTAGGGGTGACTTACCAGCGTTCAAAAAGGAAGGTTTAGGTTTGGCAACAGGTTTATTTTGCCAGGTTAAATTTGCAGTTTTAAAACTGCACACTCAGACTGCAGGGGCGCTTTTACTTTGTCACTGTAGTAATAGCACAATCTGTATTTTGATAAAGGCTCCAAAAAAGTGATAGTGTAGGGGGGAGGGGAAACCGGGAACTAGCGACACAAAGGGCTTTAAAGTAGGAAAAGAGAAAATGGAGCAAAGATAGTAAAAAGCAGAAAGACTCTCCTTAAGGAACTGTGTGTGCAACATGTAGTCTCAGGGTGGTGGCAGGCAGGGCGAGGGTGCTGATATCGCTGAAATGTTGTTTGATTTGTTATCGTCTGACAACTTTGTTGATTTAAAATTCAAATGAAATGTTTAATTTAAAAAAACAAGATTGGCACTGTGGAAGGGGTTCAGTTATCCCCAGAGTTAATGCCTGAGCTGCAAAGTGTACAAAGGTGGGATTGTTTTCCAACCTCTTCTCACTGACTCTAGGGTTGACACATATCTGTGCCGACAGTCTGCTAGAGAAGGGCAGAATGTACAGGATGTCTGACCGGGTTCAGGTATGCATTAAGGCAGAGGTAGCCAAGTTTTGCATCTAGGGGCCATTGAGAGATCTCACTACTTGGTCTAGTCTTGAGGTGCTTCTACCAAAGCTAGGGTCTAGAGCCTTAAGGTTTGTATGTGGACTATCCAGCCCTCAATGAGGTAACCACGATCGATGCTCATTCAATCCAGAGAGTGGATGAGCTAGTGGAAATGTTTGGTGATCCTAAGTACTTGACAAAATAGTAATTTAAAATCCAGCTTGACCATCTGATTGGGCTTTAAATTCCTATTAATTTGACACCATGGTTCTAGCTATTCCCAAATTGAAGTTAATCGATTTTGGGTGACGCATGCCTTGCTTCTTAAATGCCACACACCCTGCCCTATGAGCATTTAGGGCATACCTTAGGGGTGACTTACCAGCGTTCAAAAAGGACGTTTTTTTTTTTTTATGGGAAGATAATAGCCTCTCTATCCTGGATGATGTATGGGTTTGTACCCTTTAAGCAGCTTCGTGTCCAGTATGAAATGGCATTGACACAAATATTTAAATACTTATAACTGTGCCATGTACTGCAAACGAGGATCCCACTGGGAGAAGAGACCAAAGAAGACCCCCCGAGAGAAAGTTATTGAATGGAAACTGGACTAGAAAGGCTATTTCT
Source organism: Calotriton arnoldi (assembly GCA_963921515.1). NCBI lineage: Eukaryota > Metazoa > Chordata > Amphibia > Caudata > Salamandridae > Calotriton > Calotriton arnoldi. The sequence goes on along the minus strand of CAWUFW010004560.1, from coordinate 1,103,380 downwards.
CTCTCATATGACACACTGATGGCAGGGTGAACTAGACCAGCTGAGGGCACATTATCGGAGAAATATAGGAGAGTTGGAGGATGACAATTAGAGAGGTGTGCTACAATTCCCAAGAGAAGTGGGCTTAAAGGCGAGCTTCCGCCTCATCCACTTCAAAATCTTACATAGAATTTACTATATCAGAGTCCAATCCCCATTTTCCCCCCATACACTCAAAGAAGGGCTACTCTATGGCATCAAACACTTTATTTACTTCCAGTGATACTACAGCTAATGGTGCCTTCACTCCCTCTGCAGCAGTGATCTTATTATAAATGTGTTAAAGGTTTAGCTTGGTAGATCTATGGAACATGAATCTGTTATGGTCTGCATGCACCAGATCCGAAATCACTCCCCGCAGCCGGTTTGCTATTACTTTGTCTAACACATTGGTGTCAGCATTGAGGAGTGACATTGGCCAGTTTGAGTCCCATCTTTCTCTGGGTTTCCCTGCCTTGGGAATTACTCATGGCAGTGCATGAATCTTTAGGGAGCCCTCGCTGTGCCTCTGTACTTTTCATGTAGTGGTGCAATTATCCTGCCTGATGTTTTCTTTAAGAACTCTGCAGGAAGGCAGTTTGGGCTCTGGGCTTTCCCAGACTGCAGTGGTGCAAGTACTAATTGTACTTCCTCCTTCATTAAATCTCCTTCAAGCTCCGGGGCCCTGGCATGGGCAATCTTTGATAAACTGGTGGGGTTTTTTCTGCAAAGAATCCCTTCATGTAATCTGCCATCACTGTCTCTATTTTCTCACTGCCTGTGACTTTTATGCCGGCTGGGGCTAATGTCCCTGATTTGATTGCTGTCCATTTCCCTTTTATTGGACCAAGCTAGGAGCTTTCCTGCTTTAGCTCTTGCTTCGTCTATTCCTTACTATTTGGCTATATGTCGTTTTGACTTCATCGGTGGCCAGTGCACAATATTACTCTGCATCCTTCTTCGTGTCGACATTCTCTTTATACTAATGCTCTGCGACTTTATCTAGGTGCTAAACGTCCTCTGTTTGTTGAGCACCATGCGGCCATTCTCCACTCTCCCTTCTCCCATGTCTTTTTTGTCACTAATTTAATACTCCGAGGTGAGGGATCTGATATTCTCCTCGCCTTATATTCAGCTTCTGTGAATCTATGGAGTTATGTTTCATATAGTACCCTAATATAGGCCCGGGTAATATCTTACACCTTCACCTACATTTCCCCCCCTATACTACACAGTAACGGACCTTTTAGGATTGAACCTTTACCTAGTTCTAGTCCTGGGCACAGAAGGAGGGTTTCTCCGTGAACAATAGTGTCCTATAACTTCATCAATAGACTCGCACAGTATGAATGAATATTCATAAGGGTTCTTAGAAACCAGGCTGGGGCTACACCACCTTCCTCCCCATATCTACGTACACGGTTCATCCCATACGTCATCCTCAAATCCAACAGTGGCTAATACAAGCAACAAAGGAACCCTAGATACTTTCTGTATAAATACAGCACCTCTTGCTAGTGTTAGTTAGAGGGAACCAAGACTTCCAGGCCGACACACTGACCAGAGACGCTGAGGCTCCTGCATGCAGACGCTCCAGCTGACAGTGGTCTAACACATCCCTTGCGGGGTGTCCAACTCGAGACCAGGACGGGGTCCCACTCTCTCTCTCTCTCCAGGTAATGGGGTTTGACCCAATCCTAGAGGGATTCTTGGCTTCACACCTACTCACATGCTAGGTACATCTAGATAGGCATCGTAGGAGTACGCGCTTTCTTTTATCATGCATTTTATATCCATGTATGCATTTATGATTATTGCAAAATGGTAGAACTGTACTATCCATTTATATTCACCATACTGCTGATTATATATATCTGCTACTGTCTAACAATTATTGCAGCACATCTATTTTACACTAGAAGAACAAATGTACAATAAATACTTATTGTAACACGCCCGACTGCTTCTTCTGTGTAACTCTCTGAGACAGAATAAGTAAGCATGAGTGACTGAGCGAAAGGTAGTACAATGTTTCCACGATCCTGAGGGATCAGGGTTGTCATGTTCTAAGGTTGCCAGAAACTATTCTCTCCCCGATAAGAGGAGACACTTGTGGCACTGTGAGCTAGCTAATGCAAACAGGCTAACATTTTCGTTGGGGGTGCTCGGAGTCCGTCTGCCACCAAGCCCACAGTTCATGTTATCCAAACGTGCAGATTCTGTATAGGTTATATATAGGAACTACACGACATGGCGCCACCAACATTGGTTGGGTACTCATTTAACAGTAGAATCTGAGTAGTTCAGTCGTGCTAATTCTCAGAGACCCCTACTCACAAAACACCAGAGACGTCTGGAGTGGGTGGGCACAAATTCCGCCACAGTTAAGTAGGCGAAAAATCCTATTTATTAGCTGTTGGTTAATCCAGCTTGAAAGGACACAGTGTTCCTAAAATTGTGCATAACACCTTATCTTAGTTCCCTTGAACAAACTTCTCCTTTACAAAATGACTGAGGGTGCAGATAACCCAGTGGTGACTCGACGCCTCTCAGCAGGAGATGAAGAGGTGGATGGAATTCTCATTGCACCTAAATTTAGACGTACTATCACCCTGAAATTACTAGAATATGGTTTAACACCTAGGGGTGGTATAGTAGCTTTCGTAATTGAGGCACACAAATCAAATAAAACAGAGGTATTCTATTCGTGGGTTACATTCCTAGAAGCAGATGCAAGAACAGACATTTCACTACTATACAGAAGGAGATGCACCACTGGAATATGGTCCTTGCGAGGACATAGAAGTTCCACTCACGTACCAGGAACACATATACTGGTTTAAAGGCGCCCTACCCCATATAAGAAACCGTGTAAGATTAGGCCCGCTCGGAGGAGACGGGGCAACATGGCCAATATTAGCGGCCTACACACCACATCCTGACATTGAAACAATGCCACAGCCAGACTTACTCTTACAACACAAGGATTTAATTAAAATCTACAGAAATTTGACACAATTTGTCATGAGGACTTTCACAGTCCAGTCAGCAACAGTTGCAGCAAATGGTACCCAGTCTCAGGGTACAGCAACTAAAATACCACCACAAACATTACACGCGGTAATGGGTAAAATGCCCACAAAACGTGAACAAATACCATTCTGGGTAGCTCAGAAAATACCTCAGCTCGAGGCAGTATTCCCAAATACTACCCCGTATGAAAAACACAGAATGATAACAATCTGCTTGCCCATGGGGATAACACCACAATTAGAGGATTGTACCACATGGGGTGCCGTTTTTGCTGCCATTTATACCAGAACTCATGGTATCCCGTCATTAGCAGTAGTACCTGATGTATTGAGACAAATACAAAACGAGTACGGAGCAGAGCCTGCCCTAAACTTGGGGATGAAGTTACTAGGTAACTATGAGCAGGTATCAGCCATAATACTAGCTAATATTAAAGGGGAAGCAGCTTCAGTGGCAATCCGCCAACGCCTAAGGGAGTTCAGTCCTATAGACCAACAACACGAACTACCCAAAATAATTGAAACTGCATATGCAGAATTGGGCAGAGACAGTTTAGGTGGGTAAGCATTAAAACCCCCACTGATGGGCAGTTCTGAAAAGGACACTACCAAGCAGACACCTGCTTCTAAAAAGAAGTGGGATAATAAAAAACAACAAAGCTTTAATGGAAACAGATCTCAATCCAGAGGCAGATCTCCCCCACAGGAGCCCTCTGAAAAGAGGTATAACCTCAGGAATAGGGATAATATTAGGAAACCTGACGGGTATCAGGATACTGATACAAGTTCCTTTCAGGGCTCGACGAAAAACTCAGAGAGAAGGATGGTCAGAACACAAAGAAGAGCGTACAAAGTCCAGAGACAAGCAGCACGCTCAAGACTATACTTCCAAAAAAGAAGAAAAGCCAAAATCAAAACCTCAGTTTAAGAAGAAGAAACTTGCAGGCATAAAGATCAGACATGCCCAGAATTCTGAGGACACAACTTCTGAACGGGGAATGGGCTCAGACGATGCTAGACAGTGCGGCAGAAGTAACAATAGCTCGCCATAACCTGATGGAATTTCTGGTGACAGCGAACTTGAATGATTACATCACGGTGGAAACACCAGATACAAGGGTGAGCGTCCCACATAAGTTACACGAAATAACACTCCAAATGGAGGGGGACAAGCCCAGGAAAGTTAAAGGTCTCTTTTGGGAAAACCTATCATCTGGTTATGACATCCTGTTAGCTGAACAAGCTTGGCCGCCAGCATTCGTTATGGAGTGCCCTAGGGGAGAAACGGTAATTTTTCCAGCATTTTCCGACCTCGTTCCCATTCATCTTAAACATGCATATGCACAGGAGTGGGCAGTAGCCCTAGCTCCAGCATTGTACAAAAATCATGCCGGATGGGATGAAGGTTCAACCCACCACGTGATCCCGTTAAAAATTTCACCAAATGCACAGAGACAATATGCAATAAAGCAAGAAGCTAAAAAACAGGTCAGGGAGATCTTAGATCAACTTGAATACCAAGGGGTGATTGAAACATGCACCTCACCAATGAACAATCCTTTGTTTCCCGTATCAAAACCGGACAACTCATATCGTCTAGTTTTAGATTACAGATATTTAAACACATGCACAAAGACATTCGCTGTCCAAAACGCACACAGTGCCTCATTAATGAATAACATTGTGCGGAAAAAATACAAAACCACACTGGATATCTCAAATTGATTTTTCTACCAAAATATAGCACCTGAAAGCAGGTATTTGACCGCATTCTCAGCGTTGGGGTCACAGCGGCAATTTTGTCGTCTCCCTCAAGGGTATAAGAATAGCCCGGAGGTATTTTCAGCAAGATTAACTGAGTTACTCCAAAATTTTGATGAGGAAGCATTGTCCTATGTGGATGATATTTATCTGATGGACGATGACTTAAAAAGACACTTGACCAGGGTGAGCACCATTCTCATGGGATTCGCCTCTGAGGGCTACAAATTTAATTTTAAGAAATCTAAAATCAACCACCTCAATGTCCTATTTTTAGGATATGAGCTTTCAAGTGAAGGGAAAAGCCTGGCAGCTAACTTTTTAGAAAAGTGTGCGCTGCTCAAGCCTCCAAGATCATTAATAAATTTACAATCAATACTGTGATTCCTAAATTTCGGCAGAACATACATTTTGGATTACGCGGAAAGAGTAATACCTTTCTACGACTTAATACAACCTGACTTTTCAGTTAGACAATGGACACAGGAACACACAAACAACCTACGTTCACTACAAGACGACATGATAGCTTCAAAACACTTACAGACACGCGTAAATGTACGCAACTTAGTGATCTGAGTAATAGCGGGTCAATACGGGTACACTTAACCTTCAATGAAGGCGAAACGGTACCAATCGCATACAAATCACACCTGTACACAAACACAGAAATGCGTTTCACATCAACAGAAAAAATACTGACAGCAGATCAGACCTCTGTAGCAAGAGAAAGAGCCCTGGCTCAGGGAAAACGCATAATAGTCGTGACCCCAGTACCAGCTTTAGAAGCTGTTACAAAGGCTAGCATTCCAAATGCTAAAGCCTTACATCCGATATGGATACAATGGGCTAATTCCCTTACTGCAACGGATGTTGAATACAGATTTGATCCAAGTCTAAAAATACAGACATTCCTGCAATACGAGCAAGAATATCCTCTACCAAACTAAATTTTGCCTCTAGATCAGTATGAATATATTATTTACACTGACGGTTCTGCTCAACCGGCCATAGGGAGTAAGCAACAATACAGCGCAGCATGTGCAATCGTTAAAGGTCGCATGCGGGATGGAAAATTCTATCCAAGTTACACCAAAACGCAATCTCTAGGAGACTGCACAGCTCAGTTGGCAGAGTTAAAAGCACTGGTGAATACGGATCACGAATTCCCCACACTTCTAGTGTGTGATTCCTTTTACTGTGTACAATCATACAATGAATATTTACATAATTGGGAACAAAACGGGTTCAAAGACGCAAAAGGTGGCACAATTAAGCATAAAAGGCTATGGGAACAGGTAGTTGAGTTGAAGAACGAACTACAGAGGGCTCATGTGATTCATACACTGAGTCATCGACATGATGCCGTTCACGTTGAAGGGAATTCATTGGCTGATGAAGCCGCGAAGGGGGCTGTACGCACAGCTTCCGTAGCTGCAATCACTCATTCAAAAACGAGGCTAGACGGTGAGATTATGGTCGCTGTCATTGCTTCGAGCAAAAACAGCGGAGCAGTACCAAAGAAATTTCCACTCAAGTACTCCTACAAGTTAGATGCGAACAATATTCCATATGCTCAGATTCCTGGAGTGGGGGACAGAGTAATACCAAATATGGATCGTAGGCAAGGTTTAATTCTAGCAGCACATGAGGGTTTGGGCTCTGCGCATACAGGCATTACAGCAACTGTTTCATTGTTGAAACAGCGCTACTGTTGGCCAGGACTAACAAAACAAACGAAGGTCTGTCTTGAAATGTGACATCTGCCAACAGATGAAAAGCTCCACCATAAAACGCCAGACACAGACACCGTTACTAAAATCAGACAAACCTCTCGCTTGTGTGTATCTGGACCACTGCGGCCCCTTACAATCTGATGGGGCTTACAAGTATATCATGGTTGCGGCAGATTCCTGCTCAATATTCCTATGGGTTTGGCCTCAGCGCTCGGCTGACGCCCGAACTGTTATAAAAGATTTGCGAGTCTTTATCGGGACATACGCAGTTGGCACATTACATTCTGACCGTGGCCCAGCGTTTAGCTCTCGGGCTTACAAAGAGGCCATGGAAAGTATGGGCATAGCATTGCGGTACTCCTCTCCGTACCACCCTGAGGGAAATTCGGTTGTGGAGAGGAATAACCGGGACTTAACAATCTTTAACAGCTAGGGTATTAGGCAAGGGCGGTAGTTGGGTCAATCATCTCTACGGGGAACAGCGAGCACTCAATAACCAGCCAAGAAATTCTCTAGGGGGTGTCACTCCATATGAGGTCCTATTTGGGACAAGAATGTGGGTACCTGATCTTGATTGTGAAGGCGCAGTGGCGGATGAAAAACCATTTGATATCCATGATCGTTTGGCTGTTTTACAGGATCTAAATCATGGGTACTCACAAACTTTCTCTCAGGGGCCAAATTTAGAGTGTGGTTTGTGGCCGAGTGTTGCACCGGTGGGGGCGGGGTCAGTGGGGAAGGGGGGCGGGTCTAGGGCAAGAAAAAAAAACCTGTGACCATGAGGTTGAACACAGGCCCCTGCAGCGGACGCATTCGTCCACTGAGCCACCAGACCCTGCATACACACATCTATCTGTCTCTCCATCTCTATCTATCTCTATCTCTCTCTCTCTAGCTATCTCTATCTAGCTATCTCTATCTAGCTATCTCTAGCTATCTCTCTGTCTCTAGCTAGCTCTCTCTCTAGCTATCTCTATCTATCTTCTATGTCTCTCTATCTTCTATCTCTCTATCTTCTATCCCTCTATCTTCTATCCCTCTATCTCTCTATGTCTCTATCTGGCTCTGTCTCTGTCTGTCCCTGTCTCTGTCTGTCCCTGTCTGTCTCTCTGTCCCGGTCTCTGTCTGTCTGTCCCGGTCTCTGTCTGTCCCTATCTGTTTGTCCCTGTCTCTATCTGGCTGTCCCTGTCTGTCTCTATCTGTCTGTCCCTGTCTCTATCTCTGTCTGTCCCTGTCTATGTCTGTCTCTCTGTCCCTGTCTGTCCCTGTCTCTCTGTACCTGTCTCTGTCTGTCCATGTCTCTGTCTCTATCTGTCTCTGTCCCTGTCTCTGTCTGTCTGTCCTTGTCTCTGTCTGTCCCTGTCTCTGTCCCTGTCTCTGTCCATGTCGTACCTGTCTCTGTCTCTATCTGTCTCTGTCCCTGTCTCTATCTGTCTGTCTGTCCCTGTCTCTGTCTGTCCCTGTCTCTGTCTGTCCCTGTCTCTCCCTGTCTCTGTCTGTCCCCGTCTGTCTATGTCTCTGTCCATGTCTGTCGGTCCCTGTCTGTCCCTCTCTGTCTGTCTGTCCCTGTCTGTCCATGTCTCTGTCTCTATCTGTCTGTCCCTGTCTGTCCCTGTCTGTCCCTGTCTCTCCTTGTCCCTCCCTGTCCCTCCCTGTCTGTCCCTGTCTGTTCCTGTCTGTCCCTGTCTCTGTCTGTCCCTGTCTCTCCCTGTCTCTGTCTCTCCCTGTCTCTCCCTGTCCCGGTCGGTGCCTGTCTGTCCCTGTCCCGGTCGGTGCCTGTCTGTCCCTGTCTCTATCCCTGTCTGTCCCTAACTCTGTCCCTTTCTCGATCTCTGTCCCTGTCTCTAACTCTGTCCCTGTCTCTATCTGTCCCTGTCTCTATCTGTCTCTGTGCCTCTATCTGTCTCTGTGCCTCTATCTGTCTCTGTGCCTCTATCTGTCTCTGAGCCTCTATCTGTCTCTGCGCCTCTATCTGTCTCTGCGCCTCTATCTGTCTCTGCGCCTCTATCTGTCTCTGCGCCTCTATCTGTCTTTGTCCAAACTAGGAAGCTTCCCAAAAGGCCCTTTTAAAAGTCTGCTGTGAAAGCGCTTACAGCTGACTTTTAAAGGGCCTTTTGTGAAGCTTTCCGAAGGTGCCCTGACGTCACAGGGGTTGGCAGTAAACACAGAAGAAGGCTACAGGAGCATACGTAGTGAATACCTATTTAATACGTATTCACTACGTATGCTCCTGTGGTCATCTTCTGTGTTTACTGCGGGCCGTGGAAACTGCAAGGCAAGGTCCGTGGGCCGCCAATGAAGGCCTGCCGGGCCGCTGGCGGTATTATGAGTACCAGTGATCTAAATGATTCCAGGACACAACAAAGTAACGACCTCCAGAAACAGACCGCCACTGGGGAAGTCAAGGCAAACGCGTCAAGACCTGTCTGGATCCCAAAGGTTGGGGATCTGGTCAGAGAAAAAACAGCGGACAAAAAAGAATTTGGACCATCATACAGAAAGCCTGTACCTGTTCTAGCAGTTCAAGGAACAAGAACTGTACTTTTGCCGCCTCTTGCCGGGAAAAAGGAGAAAAGATTTGTATCAATCGACTTAATCAAACCGCACTATGTGGCCGATACTGAACAGCAGACCTCGTGGACTCCACAGTAGCAGACGCCCTCCTCTAGCTACCATCCAAGAAGTTCAAACCGAAAGACTCATCACGTTCAAAGAGCCTCCTGTACGGAATGAAGGACTATGCAACGATGCTATGGAACTCGTTCCCCTTGAACCAGAAGTTCATCTTCAAAATCCAATTCAAAATGACACACGAGTGGCAATTAGACCAAATACAGACGTCTACGTCATCATGCCTCGACAAGAGCAAAATGCAAGTTCAACAAATCCCGATGCAATTCCTACAATTGATCGAACTGCTTCTGGCTACTTCATGAACTTTGATACGTTCTCTTTGGATCCAAGTGAACCTGAAACGATGCCAGCCCAAAAATCACGTAAACAACAAGCTAAAGACTTTCTGAACTTTCTCAAAAAGACTTACCTGGTATCGCCTTGGGTAGAGTTATGGGTAATTACTGGGATACTATTTTTTCTTTTCGGGCTAGGCTTAGTTCTAACTTTTAGCATGCTTATTAATGGACGATATCTTCAACAAAGCTCCACAACACAAAAAGTTAATTTGTTTCTGAAGCCACATCAATCGTCCCATCGTGAGCAGAGAGACTTGTCATCAGTGAACATTACAGCAGTTCCTATACCGGACGGTATAGTTTGGGACAAGGTTGATTTCGAAATATTCGGTCCCACTGAACTTTTAAACATTTCTCATGTATTTAAAATTTCATTAAGTGATATCATTACCTCCAGTACATTTTCTGATGATTGGGACTCTGAAACTGTTAATGATATGTTGTCTGACTTAGAGAAAACTGCTGCATTTCCAAACAATGAAATGTTAGAAGGTACTTCAGACTACGACACATTGTACTGTTATCAACATTATGGTCTTCATTTCCTTTCCTACACAAATCTATATCACCTAGAAATGTTTTTGAGTACCACCAGTGGAACATTACCCTACACCACCTAAAAGTAGTTCGCAAACATTTGCACAGAAATTTTCATATTTTTCAGGATTTAACACCACTGACCCGACCTCATATTATTATAAGGTTACACCCACATCGGCACTGAAAATTATGTTAACAAACACAAATAGATTATACTCTGCTTCCTTTATCAGCCAATTGTCTGAACAGGGTTTTGACCTATGGAAGGACACAATAGACTTAAAATCAGTCTGGGGTTCTAGAGACTGGCAAGTCCAGGGAACAGAAGCACTATTTAGAGCGTGCCTCATTCCACAGCAGATGATATTTCTAAATGACACTGTGCAACAGACGTCCTGTCTTGGACTAGCCAAAATCAAGGACCTGAACACACCCCGGTTTCCAACACCATCACATAAGGTGGGGTGGCAGAATTTAACTACACAAGATGGGGCAACACTAGATGACATTTTACAGTACAATAGATCAGACCCTGATTGGAAGAAATGGGTGGTTTGGCCTTTAGACACTAACATGTCAGAGAAGATTCGGTATAACGGAAGGGTTTCATATCCACAGGCCAGACCAAACATCCAGGGGTAGTGACATCCCACAGTGTTGGGAAGTTGTGCCTTGATTGGCTAGAGACCTCAACACTCACAGAAGTGAAACAACACTTATCATTACTCACACAAGACATGGATCTTAGGGATTTTTTATTAGGTCCCAGGAAACCCCGTCAAAAACGTTTCATATATGCTGGCATTTATGCTGCCTACAATGAAAACTGGAAAATATCCCAACAAGAGGCCGCAGAGAGGATACGGGAAATAGACCGTATTAACTTAGAAAAGGCATTAGCAGTAGTGGATAATGGGTTAACAACTTTAACCTCCAGGATATATTCCTTGGGCAACATTGTATCTTCTGCAATAGACATACTGGAACAAGATTTTGCCATGTTACAACACGGGCAATCTCAGTTACGTTCCATTATATCGTTAAGCTGGACACTGCAATCTTTGCGTGAAGGCTATGTGCCTTGGCGTTTTATCAACAGTACGTCTCTGTTTTCTGAATACAATCTAACAGATAAACAGGTAGAAATGGCACAAAGGGGAGCTAAATATACATTGTTGCGCATTGAAAAGCTGGATAGGCTACCATTTACGGTAGCAGAATCACCATCAATGGAATGGCTACTCCATGGCCATATAACTCTACCGGTCACTACCTTTCAGTTTCAGTATTGCCTTGAGAAAAGGCAGGCAGGCAAATATGAAAAATTGGGTAAGGAATGCATTAAGGCACGGGTACTCATAGTACGGCCCGCGGGCCGCCGGCGGCCCGGCAAGCCTTCCTTGGCGGCCCGCGGACGTTGCAGATACCTACCTGTGTTTTTTCTTTTATTTTTTTAAGTGCCAGCAAACCCCGCCGGTTGCAGCAGCGCTCTATGGGGGCCGGGCGATTCTTTAAAAAAACCATTCACTTGTTAATGAGGCTTTGTTGTATTTCACCTCTTTTTAGCGCCCCTGCATCTCCATGCAGGGGCGCTAAGAAGAGGTGAAATACAACAAAGCCTCATTAACAAGTGAATGGTCTTTTAAAGACCTGAGGCTGTGAAGTACTCGGGTGTGGCTGTGTGCGCGCCCGGGAAGCTGTCTCAGCCCGGGCTGACACACACGCGGGGTGACGTGACAGAGCGAGGGAGACAGACAGAGGAAGGGAGACAGAGAGAGGGAGACAGACAGAGAGAGGGAGACAGACAGAGAGAGGGAGACAGTCAGAGGGAGGGAGACAGTCAGAGGGAGGGAGACAGAGGGAGGGAGACAGACAGACAGAGGGAGGGAGACAGACAGACAGGGCGAGGGAGACAGAGAGAGAGGGAGACCGAGAGGGAGACCGAGGGAGAGGGAGACAGAGACAGAGGGAGACAGAGGGAGAGGGAGACAGAGGGAGGCAGAGGGAGACAGAGGGAGGGAGAGGGAGACAGACAGAGGGAGGGAGAGGGAGACAGACCGAGGGAGACAGAGGGAAGGAGACAGACAGAGGGGGAGACAGAGAGGGGGAGACAGACAGAGGGGGAGACAGAGAGGGGGAGACAGAGGGGGGGAGACAGAGGGGGGAGACAGAGAGGGAGAGAGAGAGAGAGAGAGAGAGAGAGAGAGAGGGAGAGAGAGAGAGAGGGAGGGAGGGAGACAGAGGGAGGGAGACAGAGAGAGGGAGGGAGACAGAGAGAGGGAGGGAGACAGAGAGAGGGAGGGAGACAGAGAGAGGGAGGGAGACAGAGAGACGGGAGGGAGACAGAGAGAGGGAGGGAGACAGAGAGAGGGAGGGAGGAAGACCAAGAGAGGGAGGGAGACAGAGAGAGGGAGGGAGACAGACAGAAAGAGAGAGAGGGAGACAAACAGAGTGAGTGAGACAGAGAGAGGGAGGGAGAGAGAGAGATATAGAGAGAGGGAGGGAGAGAGGGAGGGAGGCGGAGAGAGAGAGAGGGAGGCGGAGAGATAGAGAGGGAGGAAGAGATAGAGAGAGGGAAGGAGACAGAGCGAGAGAGAGAGAGAGATAGATAGATAGATAGATAGAGAGAGAGAGGTGTGTATGCTGGGTCTGGTGGCTCAGTGGACGAAGGCGTCCGCTGCAGGGGCCTGTGTTCAACCTCATGGTCAGTTTTTTTTTTTTTGCTCTAGCCCCGCCCCCTCCCCCACTGACCCCGCCCCCACCGGTGCGGCCCTCGGCCACAAACCACACTGTAAATTTGGCCCCCGAGAGAAAGTTTGTGAGTACCCATGCATTAAGGAATCTTGGGAATTACCGTACAGATTCCGATGCCGGAGTGGGGATCGAGAAGTGTTTCTTAGCGGTACAAACTGCAAGAACGCTTTAAGCGGTTCTCTCATGTGCCAGGACTTTTCACTGCACAGAGCTTGCAATGGTTCAATAGCAAACTTGTCCTGCCACATGAAAGGGACTCCAGCAGCCGTGATTACACCGGTATTCGAGCTGCTCTCGAATGTTAGTTACTTGATGCTGAACGATCAGGGTTGCTGTGGGATGCTTCCGGGCATTGCCTATCTGGTCACTGTGAACTCCAGGGTCACTTGCTGTATGCAAGTATTGTTTCCCCCAACAAGTACAGTCAGGAAGGTGCCGTTATGGCCTTCATTGAATGTTTCCTTTATACAGTTTGATACTTTAAGCAGACTGAAAGCCATGCTTTTACAACAACCAGTACCCTTAACCTCCGCTCGATAGACCTTTGATCTTCAAATCGCAAGGACCTCGACTGAGATGCATGCACTTATACGTACAAACTGCCCCTTTCATTTCGCAGAAATGCTGGGTCATATCTTTAACATGTCTGATACGAGTGGTATTGTACACCTATTTAAGACTATAGGGTCAGGATTTCTAAGCACCTTTCAGACAATCCTCTGAGTTATTCCCAATTTTATGCACTCCGTATTGGGAAGCGTTTTTGGAGGTCTTCCGCTGATCCTGCTTTCTATCGCAGGAATCCTGATTGTCATTTTTCTGCTCCGCAATGGACGGCCCAATTACCAACGACATGGCAAAAGCGCTCCTGGAGCGCAAATACCGTGAGCGCATGGTACAGCATCTGGGCACACCTCGCCTACAGGAACTGCGTGCCTTTTGGTTCCTATTGTTTAGACCAGTCTGGATGGACTGCATCTTATTTGTTCTCCGATGCCTGTTTTGCGGTGAAGAATGCGTGTTGGATCTCTGTCTGACACTTGCAACGGACACGCCTGCAGACTTGAATACCCGGCTGGAACCTCTGAGGGCCCATGCTCGGCATTGTCCCCAGCGTATTCCTATATTAATGGCTGCATTCCTCGAGAATCCGCAGGTGCTTTTTACAACTGGGTTGAGCATCAGCTCCTCCACTAGCACTCCGGTTTCGACAACAGCACCGGCTGCCTCTACACCAGCTATTGGCAGCTCTGAATATCATTTATGCTCCATCGACGTACTATGCGAGGTGTTGCAAGGACCGTCCCCCACAGCGGCAAACAACGACGATGTTGCGTCTCCCAGCCAGGACACTTAATCTATAATTGGCTCATCGTGTGCTGGGAAAAAATTCAGTTTTTCTTTTTCTCCAAAACTCGACTAAATTTGGAACATTTTCTTTCAATTGACACTTTCGCTGGAAAAGCATGGCCTTCAGATGCTTGTAGTGGTTCGACTTATATAAACAAACTCAATTAGGCCAAAGTAATTTAGAAAAATAACTTCTTTATTCCAATCAATTTCTTTTGCTAATAAAACATCAGGTATAAGCAATCCAGCCAACGCGTTTCATTCCCATATAGGGAACTTCCTCAGGGCAAAAAATGCATCTCTAGTACGGAACACTCTGTAAGAAATGCCTTCAACGTTTCATAACCGTAAGTATATAGCAGCAATTTACCTCTTTAGTTTGTTCTTTTGTATGTCTGTATTGACTGCATAGGACACTCCACAGAATTTGATAAATCAGTGTACACGAAAATTCACCAGAAAAAGTGATGTTGAATGCCTCAATGATATCTTGCTGTCCCAAAGTACTTTCCCAAAGGAGTCCAACGATATCAAAAAATTCAGGGATATCAAAAAATTATTTCAAAAATGGGGGGAACAGTGTATTGCACCATAGCCCATGTACATTCATAGTCGAATATGTGGAATCTTTATCGTCGCGCACGAACGAACCCGTCCTGTTCCGTAGTGTGTCACACTGTTCCCTCCATTTTTTAAATAATTTTTTGATATCCCTGAATTTTTTGAGTTCATTTCTTGAGTTACCGCCTCTGGATATCTTGTGGCGTGAACCATCACAGCCAGTATATACTGGTTGCCTGACTGTGATGGGTTGAATGGACCAACAATGTCTATTCTCACCTCTAATGAAATCCCTTCAACTAGTAGGAGCACTAACGTTAGTCCTCCCTCTTGCAAGTATGACAGGTTCTACAGAACCTTTCTGTGTCTTTGTGGATCCCTGGCCAATAGAACAGAGGTCTATCCTGTCCTGGGTCTTTTTAATGCCCAGATGTCCACCAAAGGCACTTCGTGGGCTAATGACAATAAAAAAAGTCCTCTCGGTCAGTGGAACTACCAGCCTCTTGCAAGCACCTTGCTCTGGATACACCAGCTCACTATATAGTAGGCCATCCGCTCAGCCAACAGTGTTTTTCGACCACTGCTTTGCTGACCTGTTCCTGGTCTTCCTTGCAAAGTCCTGCAAGTTTAGGGCGCTCCTCCTGTGCCTGGTAGAAATCATCCTGGTAGCCCCCACCCTTTCATTTTTCATTTCATTTCAAAATATTCGGCTGTGAACAACCATAAAAGCACACATACAACAAAAGCAGTACAATAAATGTTAATAAAGACATTAATTCAATTTACATAAAAAGATTACGCTCCTAATACAGAGTCAATTAATGGGCCTGAAGGAGGCATGAGCAGCAATTTATGAAACCTCCAGTCTGCAACGTGGGCTAAATGATGCAGCCAAATTATCTTAAAAGAGCATTGAGTCCCGTGCGCGGACGGCTGCACGAAGAAAGCCCCACACACAGACGTGTCTCTTCGTCCTTTATTTGTTTACGATAATAGGCTCTACTACAATGTCTAAAATTTCTTGCTTTCAGCAAGTTTACTAAAACTTTTGGGTAAAAAGTTTATAAAGACCACAGATGAATAAAAAATGCATCATTGATTGTTTCGAGGTACCATTGCATGGGCATGTTCTTAGTTTGAGGTTATTTTGGAACCCAGTTGAAAAACATTATAAAAACTTAAGTATATCTGCCCTAAAACAGAAGAGAGAGAGCGCTCCCAATTACTTCTGGGCTCCCATTTATAACTAGTCAAAAACTGAGCTTTGGTGTTAAGGCTCAAAAAGATTACAACTGTTGGTTTCAGAGATTCTGGCTTAATCCTGGCTTCCTCTAATTTGCCCATCAATTAGGATCACACCCACTTTTTATCCAGTATGGGGCATGTGGTGGGATCCTAAAAGGCTTGGCCAATACAAATTCCCTCCAATGTTTTTTTTGACATAGCCCAACCAGGGTATTCATAGCCCCTAAACGCAAGCCTCTGAATCGGCGATTATATCTCTTGTAAGTGATAGCACTAATAGTGTACCCAAATATGGGAAGTTATCAATATTTAGCAAACTATTGGAGTCAACAGTGATGCTAGTAATGCATGAACGCTTCATACCACAGGTCATAATATAAGAGTTCCAAAAGCTGGTCATCCGATCTTAGTCAGCCATAAAGTCCACAAATGTGTACCAATTGGCGTAAAGCCTTCGGGGTACAGGCCATTAAAACAGCATTGTCCGCATGAAGTAGTTCTGGAAGAAGGATGCAGTTGAATTTAGGTACATCCTGCGTGCTTCATGTCAGATGGGAATGGAGGTTGTTAATATATAAAATGTAAAGCAGGGGGACCAGCACACAACCTTGTCTTGCCCCATGCACAATGTTAAATTTATCCATGACTTCAACCCCTGGCCAAACCTCACCCTGGCATTTGTATGCAGTACTATTAGCATATTGACATGGTTACCATCTAGCCCCAATTCTAATAGGCCTTTCCCTAACTTTGATCTGTTAACGCAATTGAATGCCATGGTGATGTCCATGAAGGCTAGATAAAGCGGTACCCGCCTTGCCACCGTATATTTCCTGATCATTAAATTTAAATTCAGACACTGCTCTATTGTGAAGATTCCAGCACGAAAGCCATACTGGCTAGCATGCAGGTTATTATTCGCAGTGGCCCAATCTTTGATTCTGTTATATAAGACCCTCCCAAGAATCTTTTCAGGGTTGTCTATCAGTGAAATGGGTCAATAGCATTGTGGTTTAGAATGGTCCCCCTTCTTAACTCCAACAAAACTGAAGTACTGATTTTCGGGAAGAACACTTCTGCATGGATCCACAGCTGGTGGCCTGCAGAACTCGGACACACAAACACCGACTATGCAGCCAACTGACCATACAACAACATGTTAACGCAGTCTCCTCCTCCTGCTTCCACACACTTTGCATGCTCCGCAGAATCGTCATATGGATCCCAAACAGCCCCAGAAAGATTGTCACTTGGTCCCTCGTCACCAGTCACCTCAACTACGGCAACACCCTCTATGCCGGCATCTCCACCCAGCTCCTCAGAAGACTCCAGGCCATACAGAATGCTGCAGGCAGACTCATCCTGGACCTCCCCAAACAAACCCACATCATCCCCTACCTGAGAGACCTCCACTGGCTCTCCAGCCAGAAAAGATGCCAGTTCAAGCTCCTCATGCACGCCTACAAAGCCTTCCACAACCTAGGACCTGCCTATCCCAACTATCGACTGAGTTACTAACCGGCTAGACATCTGCGCTCCTCTTCACTCACCCTCGCACACACCTCCTGCATCTGTCGCAGCAGCAACGATGGCCGCTCCTTCTCCTACATAGATGCCAAGAACTGGAACGACCTTCCCCTCCATCTCCACACAGTCCCCTCACTGGCAGACTTCAGAAAGAGACTCAAGAACTGGCCCTTCGATAGAGACACAGCGCCCAGATACCCCTAGGGGTGACAGTGCTGTGCTTTACAAATGCTGTTGATTGATAAAGACTGGTACTTTTATTCAACGTGTCCAGGAACTAGGAACAGTAGACTGTGAGGCTATCAAAAGCATTAGCTAATAAAGGGGCCCAAAAATTAATGTTGTTGTGATTAAATCAATTGGGACTCCATCGGATCCTGGGGCTTTACCCGCGGTACACTATGAAATAGCCACGATCACTTCCTGTAAAGAAAATTGTACTAACTCAGAATGGGCCTCCTGCCTCACTATATTATTCATAACATTTTCCTCAGGAACAAAATAGATTTGTGAGAAATGGGTTATCAAGACCTCACTGTTTACCTGGCAGCTAATATGGGACAATCTCTGGTCTAATGTACGTATGTTTGCTCCTGCTCCCCAGAAGAGTTTACTATTTTTAGTGCAGGCTGTATGCCTCAGCAGTCGCGGCTCCTGGAGGGAGTGCTGCGGGGCGGAGGCAGGGTGGGGGGTAGTAAACTCCGGCATACGGCCGAACGGAGGTAAGTACATAAATAAATATATAAAACGAATTACATTGTGCGCGCTGCAACGCCAAATGGCGATGCGGCGCGCGCAATGTAATTCGTTTTATTTATTTATTTATGTACTTACCTCCGTTCGGCCTTATGCCGGAGTTTACTACCCCCCACCCTGCCCCTCCCCCGCACCGCCCTGCAGCACTCCCTCCAGGGGCCGCGACTGTGCCTCAGTGTCTCCCATTGCTGCATTAGGATTTCATATTGTCTATGTAACAGCTTAAATTGTTTCCACAGGGTGATCTAATCAGAGCCTGATCTCTGGGCTTTATTACTAAGGCATTATGCAGTGAACGGTTTGCCCTAGAGCATTCGTTATTAAACCATTGAGGGATCTGGGGTGTCAGACCAACTGGCTTAGATAGCGAATTTCTAATGGTATTAAACAGGGCCTCAAATGAATTAACCACCTGCCCTTTATCGGCCTCCTCGGATAGACATTTAAAAATTAAATACATATTCTCTGTGATTATTTTTCTCAAAAGTATGGTGGGATCTACCATTTTCCAGCATACTCTAAGATTGCCAGTAGGCGTAGAGTCCTCTATAAGCATAGGCACAGTCATTAACCCTTTCTGAGATGGTACAGCGAGCTCAAGTTCAACTGTGTTATGATCCCCCCCCCAATTCTCCAATATTGCATCTTTTATAGATTCACATGCTTTAATCTTCCCCGTCGTCATGGTGGGAGTCCCACGGTAGCAGTAGAAATAGTAGTACTGAATACATTACATAGACTTCCATAGAGAGAAAATTCAATTGAGCACAATCAACCTCATTTTATAACATCCAAAGTTCAGCCAATCACAGCAGAGACCTCAGAGTAACCCTCTCCACAGAGCCCCCACACCTCCGATTTCTAACCTGTCTTGCTTCGCCTTTCAGATAATACAGAGTTCCACAAATACCACTCCCACGCGGTGGCTCAAACACGGCGAAGCCGGAGACATAAAACACAGCAACACCTAGAAAGGGGTTTCACTTTACAAAATGCAAAGACTCTCTTTTTAGAATAAGGCTTGGGGTTTTATTTATGCAATGCTCTCTAACAGAAAGGCTTTCCCAGATGCCAAATGAACCACATTCAAATGTATATAGAGATATATATTTAAATGCAAGCAATAATAACACACTTGGTAAATGCAACAGTTAAATACATGGATTATAATATGAAATACAAGCAGCAAATAGAATGAGATAAAGCTCAAGCAAATAATACTGGACGTCCTGCAGGAGATCAGAAAGATATATTATATATATACACTAAATACATCAAATGATTACTTTGGATGTGCACTCTGAGTCACTCACACATCACAAAGAAAACACCTCAAATGACCACAGCCACTGGAACCATGCATCACAATGGCACTAGTCAGAAACAAATCACCTCACTTGATCGTTCACTCGACATCCTTGCCAACTCAAGCTGAAGGAGCCCGTAACAGCCAGGCAACGGACTCTCGATCAGGACTCAAATCCAGATTCTTGTGGCAGTACGTCTACTCCACAAGTGAACTCCCAGACTGTCTGTCAACAACTCTCAGCTTTATAGTCTCAAAACACACTAGAAGGTTTGAGAGTCTTTCCCTCTGCGCCAAGGAAACTTACTGGAACTGGCCCCTTTCCATGCAAGCATTCCACGGCAAGGAGGAGTTCCCACGTTCCCTCTACATTCTTACATGTTCCAGCCTTTATCTTGACGAAGCTTACGAAAGCCTTCCAGGGTACATTAAACAATCTCTCCACAACAAACCTTGAACGTGATTAACCCAAGCAACTTGCAAACACTCTGGGGGCCTGTCTGTGCGCGCAGAAAAGCTCAAGCAAGGCAGAATCAGAATTCAGAATGACACGAGGCCATGTCAAAGCCAATAGTAAGAACTTCATAATACTTCCCAAAGTACAACACAATGCACATTTGTGCACCACTGCCTATAGCATCACATACTTCATCTCTCAGTGTACAACATAATGCACATTTGAGCACCACTGCTCATAACACTGCACTTCGAGACCAAAAAGTACATTCCACACCTCTCTCTCTCATGCTTTCAAATGCACATCCCACACATTCTGTTCTTGGCAAGGCTGTTCTACTGTGACAGCTCCCACTTCAAAACTACGAGAAGAAATCTTCAAGAGAAACAAGGCATATGCAGGATGTCGTTCATTCAGGCTAGGGTCAAAAGACAATTAAAAAAATGATAGGCAAAGGTCATCACGTGGTGTCAGGCCATAAGAGTGCCTCTAGCACTACATTACCGCACGTCGTGTGATTGGGAGTCTATCTGAGCTCTGCTTAGTGACAGTTGGCTTTTTCAACTTTTGACCTCCAGCTTCCAGCTCAAGGTATTCCTTTCTGTGACTTTCACAATGCCAGATAAAAAAGGGTTGTTTAGGCCCTGTAAAACTTGTGGGAAATCTAGTCTTTTCTCAGAAGACCCCCACAAGCAATGTCTCTATTGCCTCTACACTGACCATAAACCCAGGGAATGCAAATACTGCCGAACCTTCTCGGCCAAGACCCTCAAGGATAGAGAAGGAATACTGCTCCTCTGGCTCCAGAAGAAAAAAGCTCTTTCTGAATCTGGCTCTGACACTGAGGAAAAACCCAATTCTTCCTCCAGGAAAAGAAAAGAAGGCAGCTCCTCTTCTCACCAAGGGGATTCCAAGAGATCTAAATCACAGGAGCAGGAAAAATCTGAGGAGAAACACCACAGAAAACAGGTGGAAGGGACTTTAAAATCATCTTCTGCTTCAGTCTCTGCTTCTCTGACTCCTGTGAGAGATCTTCCTTCTCGTCCGTCAATGGTAGCTATCACTGTTGGTAGGCCTGAGGTGATTTCTTCGCCATCGACAGCGACAACGTCGACGGCTGCTGCGTCGACGGGCCCGCAGTTGACTTTGACGACGGCGTCCTCGTCGACGAGACCATCTCTGCGATGAGACCTTCGTCTGCAAGTCTTCCTCTGCCGACGAGAATTTCCCCATCTACGACTACTCCGTTGACGACGCTGTCCTCCTTTCCGCCGACGGTGGTGGTATCAGCGTCGACACCGTCTACTGTACCGTCGATGGGCCTGTCGACGGGAGAAAAAATCCATTTGGGACCTTCAAAGATACAGGATGTTTCAAAAATATCTCCATTGCCTCCAGCACGTTTGCTTGACTTTCAGGAGTCTGAAGATTGATAGCATGTTTAGCCCTGTGTATAGTCCTTCTCAACTAAAAGTTAAGTGTCAGAACTCTGATGATGATGATGAAGACTTAGAGGACATTAATCCTTCCTCTTACCTTGCAGGAGAGTATTCATTCACTGATACTGTACAACAACCAGAATCTTATCATGAGCGTTATCCCTATGACAAAGAAGATCCTCGCCGTTTTAGGGAACCATCTATTAACGTTCCAGTATCGTTGGTAACAGACTTGCGTCGCATGCTAAATGATTACTACAGACGCTTTCCCGAGGCGAATGCTCCACACCATCCTCCGCCTCCTCAACATGCTCCTGTAGAGCACCCTGTAGAGCACGCAGGACAAGTAACACCTAGGCCCATAAGGGAAAAGGTTTTGCCTTCTCCTATTGTTATTCCTGACGATACCCGAAATGTGGATCATCAACAAGTAGAGGGAGGAGAGATACACACTGATGTTGACACCCAGGACGAATGGGATGATTACATAGTACCCACGCTGTCATCTCCTATCCCTCCTCCTGCAGACTCTCCCCCTGCTGACATCGCGAGCTTTCATGACCTTCTAGAGCGTGCCTCGAAGCGCTTCCATCTACCTATGCCAGTTAAACAAACTGAGTGTTTGTTGTATGACTTTAAGCCAGGCACTCAATGATCCATTAGGGCAATCCCCATAGTGGATTACTTATGGCCTCATCAGTCTTCCCAGACCGGATTCTGTATTCATGCAGGCCGCACAAAGAAGAGCAACATCTCAGTGTTTTGCATCTACGGATAAAGAGGGACGCCGGCTAGACAACATCGGGAAAAGGTTTTCCGCTCTGGCGGCTACCTCTATAAGAGCCTCCAACGCTATGGCCATTCTGGGAAGATACGACCGACAGATGTGGTCGGACATCTCTTCGCTTTTAGAGCATCTTTCTGAAGGTAAGAAAAAGGAAGCCTAGGACATCTTATCAGAAGGAGAAAGGGCTTCCACTGAAATTATAGAGATTGCTATGGATATCTCCTGTACTTCATTTCATCAAATGGCAGGAGCAGCGGTGCTGAGGCGTCGGGGGTGGCTGAAGGCGACTAGCTTCCGTCCTGAGGTTCAGGCTAAGGTGCTAGATATGTCTTTTGATGGCGAATGTTTATTTGTCAGTCATATAGATGAAGCCCTTCAGTCTATAAAGAAGGACACAGACACTGCTAAATCCTTGGCAACGCTACAACAACGTTGTTTCCAGTCCTTTCGGGGCAGAGTTCCAGGGCAGTATGCACCCAGACCGCAGTTCCAACAGCGGTTTCAACATTACTCTCAAAGCACCTATCAGGCGTACAATCAACCTTTCAGGTCCAGCACTGCACCGTCCTATTCTCGGCCCACTGGTCATAAAAAGCAGCAATCTGCTGGAAGATCGCAGGATTCAAACAAGAGGCAATGAGTTTCTCCAGGCCCCTACCACTACAGTCCCACAACAATTCGAACCAACCTGCTCAAATTTCTTACAAAAATGGATGTCCATCTCGTCGAGAAATGTGTTTCGTATATCTTCCGTCACGGTCACACCCTAGAGATTGTTTAATATCCTCCAACTACCCCTCCTCCGAAGGTACCACATCGTCATCTACCAGATCTCAAGAGGGAAATAAAAACTCTTCTTTTCAAACGCATCATAGAAAAGGTACCCTTACATCAGCGCAATCGGGGGTTTTATTCCCACTTCTTAATCAAAAAGAAGACCGGGAAATGGAGGCAGGTCTTGGACCTCCGGTTACTGAACAAAGTCATCAAAAACCAATCTTTCAAGATGATGTCTCTGCATGAAATCCTTCTTCTTATGGAAAAAGGGGATTATCTGTCATCTCTCAATCTTCTTGATGCTTATTTTCACATCCCCATTCATCCCAAGCACTGAAGATATCTCAGCTTCGAAGTGGCGGGGTGCCATTATCAGTTCAGAGGGCTTCCCTTCGGTTTGAAGTCGGCCCCCAGGGTCTTCACTAAATGCATGGCTCCGATAGCTGCCTTTCTGAGACGTTCAGGTCACCAGGTATTCCCCTACTTGGACGATTGGTTAATAAAAGCTCCTTCGTTTCAGGCAGCCAGGAACTCTACTCAAACTTGCGGGAATCTTTTCCAGTCTCTGGGTCTTCACCTCAATCTAGAAAAGTCTTCTCTCATTCCTTCCAACTCTCTGACTTCCCTAGGAGCTTGCATCGATACAAATCTCGGCAAAGCCTTTCCGACTCCTGAAAGGGTGTCTCGTCTCCAGAAGATGACACGCCTCCTATCATCAAAAAGGTCCATTTCTGTCAGAAAGTACAAATCTATGCTGGGGATGATGTCTTCATGCATTCAACTAATTCCCAATTGCCATCTTCGTATGCGCTCACTGCAGGAGCAACTGGACACTCAAGGAGTTCAATCCAAGGGGTCATTCAACGACATGATCCAAATCTCGACGACTATGAAAGCTGCAATGTCTTGGTGGAGGACCAGGGAAAACCTTACTCGGGGTCTGTCTTTCATTCACTCAACTCCTCAGTTTGTGATGACGTCTGATGCGTCCATGGAGGGCTGGGGAGCTCACCTTCAGGAGCTACAGGTGCACGGGAAATGGTCCAAACGGGAATCGAAATGTCACATAAACTTTCTAGAGTTAAGAGCGGTGTTCTTGGGCCTGAAAGCTTTCTTGCCTCGGATTTGGGGATCTCCAGTTCTAGTCCGGACGGACAACACCACCACCATGTTCTATCTCCAGAAACAGGGTGGCACGAGATCTCAGGCTCTCTCTCTTCAAGCGCAGAAGATTTGGGAATGGCTTCTCCTCAATCAAATTTCACTTCGGGTGGAGCATGTGCCAGGGGTCCACAATCAGTGGGCCGACTCTCTCAGCAGGGTGTCCAAACAATGCCACGAATGGAAGCTCAACGACCAGATGTTGCAGATGGTCTTTCGGTCTTGGGGCTCCCCAACATTAGATCTGTTCGCTACGTACCTCAACAAAAAGTGCACCTTTTATGCAAGCAGGACTCCTCAGCCGGGATCGTGGGGAGACGCTTTTCTGCTCTCCTGGACAGGAAAATTTGCCTTAGTCTTCCCCCCGTTTCCTCTCATTCCTCGAGTTCTCCAAAAAATGAAACGGGAGCCGTGCTGCATCATTCTAATCGCTCCCGGGTGGGCAAGGCATTTTTGGTTCACAGAGCTACTTCGCCTATCAGAGTGCACTTCGATTCTCTTTCCTCCAAGTGAGGATCTTCTTTACATGGACAAGGGGCAAGTGATTCATCCTCAAATTCTTTCTCTTCCCTTGTCGGCTTGGCTCCTCACTTCATTGATTTTGGGAATTTGATCATACCCAATGATTGCAAAGCAATTTTACAAAATTCTCGGGCTCCTTCCACGCTCAAATGTTACTCTGCAAAATGGAAAAGGTTCTGTGTGGGGTGCAGCGCTCATTCTTTACATCCACTTTCATCCACATCGGAACAAGTATTGCCCTATCTCTTGCACGTAGCCAAGGCGGGACTCTCGCATTCTTCCATTAAGATCCACCTTGCTGCGATTTCTAGATACAGACAACGTCTGGATCAATCTTCGCTGTGGTCTCATAGACTTATTAAGGAATTTCTGAAAGGCATCTTCAGGACCTACCCACCGGTGAAATCCCCTCCAGTGCTGTGGCAACTAAATATGGTCCTGTCGCAACTAATGCGTTCCCCATTTGAGCCTATACACAAATGTGACTTAAAATTTCTCTCTTGGAAGGTGGCCTTTCTCTTGGCCATTACGTCAGCCAGACGTATCAGCGAAATCCAGGCATTCACTATAAAGGAACCATTTCTCAAATTTCTAGCAGAGAGGGTTATTCTACGTACAAATCCTTCTTTCATACCAAAAGTACCATCGTCTTATCAC
Organism: Calotriton arnoldi; assembly: GCA_963921515.1. NCBI lineage: Eukaryota > Metazoa > Chordata > Amphibia > Caudata > Salamandridae > Calotriton > Calotriton arnoldi. The sequence goes on along the minus strand of CAWUFW010004560.1, from coordinate 1,078,022 downwards.
CTCAACGAGCCTATAATTCTGCCTACATTTTTTCCAAATCCGTCCTCGGTGGCGGAAAAACCTCTCCATTCTATGGACATCAAACGCTGTTTGAAAGTTTATCTACAAAGGACAAAATCCTTTCGTAAGTCTTCTCAACTGCTGGTTTCTTACTCTGCACCGAGGAAGGGACTCGCCCAAACTAGGGCCAGTAGTGCTCGCTGGGTCACTTCAACTATTGTCTTCTGCCATGAGAAGGCTGGACATCCATTGCCTGCAAGGGTGCAGGCCCATTCCACGAGGAAAGTCGCAACTTCTTCAGCCCTGTTTGCGGGGGCTTCTCTCCCTGACATATGCAGGGCAGCAACGTGGGCGAGGATGCACGCATTCAAAAAGCATTACTGTCTGGATGGTTGGCGGAAGGCAGATATAGCCGTGGGACAAGCGTCTTTGTCATCTCTTTGCCTAAGGTAGGAGGCCTGTAGCCATCCTGATTTCGTTCTTTACTTATTTTGTTTATTCTTGTATATCTATTTGATTGTTATGTCTACTTGCATTAGGAGAATTCTGGTAATATATATTTTTCTTTGGTACTGTCATGGTGGGATTGTTCGCCTTCATTGTTACTTCTATTTATCAATATACTGCTCTTTAATACTGGAGAAAAAACAAGTTACTTACCTGTACACTGTGGTTCTCCAGTATTGATATCTTGTATAGATTCACATGCGACCCGCCCTCCTCCCCGGTTAGGCTCACCATTCTACCTCAGAGTAAAATATATATATATATATTTGCACACTTGTGCTCGAAATCTGAGGTGTGTGGGCTCTGTAGAGAGGGTTACTCTGAGGTCTCTGCTGTGATTGGCTGAACTTTGGATGTTATAAAATGAGGTTGATAGAGTGCTCAATTGAATTTTCTCTCTATGGAGGTCTATGTAATGTATTCAGTACTACTATTTCTACTGTTACCGTGGGACTCCCACCATGACGACGGGGAAGATTCAAGCATGTGAATCTATAAAAGATATCAATACTGGAGAACCACAGTGTACAGGTAAGTAACTTGTTTTTTTGTGTCTATAATTTTACTTTGGAATGGAAATTTCACAAGATTACCGGAAATGAAGATGTAGTCAATTACCGAATGACCGTCCCTGCCCCTGAAAGTCGGTATGGCTACGTTATTAGACCCTGCTCAGTCCATTGTGTTTAACATATCACCTATAAAACCTTCCAATTCCCTGCCTCTTATATCCCCATCTACAACCCCTTCTGCCAGTGTATGGCTGTGCATCCTTGGCAATGTAGCATTAAAATCCCATCCCAAGCATAGTTAAAAGTGGGTCCCCTTTTCTGATGTGTGTTCCACAAGGGAGGCGTTGTATTTGAAGAGCCTTAGGAATCCATGGTTTGGCATGTTAAGAAAATCATTATTATAAAAATTTATTATATGCAGGGATGAGCCTCCATTAAACAAATCTACCTGGAAATCATTCCTTGGTACTCTACATTGCCCTAAAGTAATATGTTAATCTAAATAGACCTCCCGATGCTCTCCCTGCACGAGAGGGAGTGGCTGGGATATTAATGCTGAGAAATCAAAATCTATGGGGTCTACGGCCCAGGTGTCTTGCATTAACAAGATATCACAAGAGCTGATGAACTGTTGCCACTCTGGTAAAGCCAACTTATTCTGGAGCCCCGCAATATTCCAGCACATTATCCTTAACGGCCCCTGATCATTTAGTATAAGGCTTTTTAGAGCTGGGGTATTTAGTAATCTAGGAATAGCTACACTGGAGGTGCTGTCCATAGCTGCTGGCAAGTCTATGTCAGTGGTAGTAGAAAGTCACTTCTCATCAATTACTAAATTCAGTGGGTGGTAGGCATTAAAAGCCACAAGGCTGTTTATCTATTCCAGTGTACTCGGGTAATTCCCCCTGTCAATCAACATCATTACAATCCTGCAGGGAGGCGTATCTGTTAGAACACAACAACCCCTGTCGTGGCTGATTATGAAAGGTGGGTGAAACAAAGCGCTTCCTTACATTGGCAGGCTTATAAACATACCCCATGGGTAACTTAACTATACTGGAATTTGAAAATGCATCCCCTGATTCAGCATTTAACAGTCTCCATACAACACAAGGGTGCCTGAAGTTTACAACCATACAATCACCTCAAATGCCCTTAGGATCATGCCTCAGCCAACTGACCCGCCTGGCCCTTATAATATCTTGTCCCTCGATATCGGTAAGGTGCTTGTTTGCTTTTAACCAGTGTGCGACCTTGTTCCGGGCCTGTTCCCCGGATTCAGTTTGAGACGTCTTCAGAGGAGGTGGTCCCGCCAGTATTAAGACATACTGGCAACATTCCGGTGGTAAGTTTAAAATTGTAGTATTGGGGTAACGATTACAGGTCCAGACTTCTCTTGAACGGTGGCCCTGTTACCCTTGTCGCTGGGCTCAAGAAATGGAGGTCGATGGGATATTCATGAGTCGATGTGCGCCTTAAAATGTGGCATTACGAAAGTAGCCCTGTCCCTGCAATGGTTCAAATTGTGAGGCAATTAAGCTAGGGTGGTTTGGAGGAATCAACGTGTTGGGCTGACCTTGATTTCCTTCTATGGACTTAAGTGGCAAGCTGTTTCTGTTTTTAGGTCGAGCATTCGAGACCTCTTGTATATACTTTAGTATATACTTATGTGTGTATGTACTTTGTGGTCCCTGAAGATCAGCCCTAGGACTTGTCTGCTTCCGCTTAGGGACTTTTTTTTCTGTTCAACTGCCTCTATTTAACTATCTTGATAGAAAACGACCAGTAGAGGTCAGTAAAATACCAGAATTGCTTTCTGCTTGTTCAACTGCCTCTATTTAACTGTCTTGATAGAAAACGACCAGTAGAGGTCAGTAAAATACCAGAATTGCTTTCTGCTGAGGGACTTTCTTTTTTTTATTTTTCTGGCAACTGGCTCTATTTAACTGCCTTGATCAAAAACGACCAGCAGAGGTCAGTAAACTACCAGAATCACTTTAGCATTCTCTAGATTCCAGTCCATAGAAATTGTCTTCCATGAGTACCCGTAGACAATAATATTTTTTTCAAATCTTGTATTTTCAGTGATATGACCACGGAAGGCCCTAATTTTATATTAAAAACAGAGCTTTGGACTATACCATTTCCCGCTGAAAGGCAATATTTCTCTCCATGTGTTCCCATACCTGGCGTGCCACGCCGTTTGGTGCTTACTTTCCCTCCATGTTAAAGAACAGTAGATGTTTCAGCACCGCAGATTATGCAGGAAGATGATTCAGCCTTTAAATATCCCTCAGTTGCTGTCTGGCACTCTAATATGGATGCCAGTCTCTTCTCTAATGCCTCCGTCAATAGGTAACGAATATGATCGACATTGAGGGGGCCCAAAGGAGCTACAGCTTTTCCACTCCCCTGTTGCCACCTTTCCCAGGTGAGATTTCCCGTGTGGGACTCGAGGAACTGTCTTTTTGCTTTTCGCCACCGGTTCTAGGGAGCAATTCGGGCTAGAGAGGCTTTTGGAAACAGAGCGTCGATCGAGTATCAGGTGAGCTTTTGCTGTTGGTGTCGTCTCCCGCAACTGCACTTGGTTCTCTGCAAATGGGCCCGTGTGTGACATTACCACTTGGTCCTAGAGGATCCACTGACTTGCCCACACGAGTCCACTGCCCCAGAGATAGCCCTCGTTCATGTAGTGTCCTGCTGGACACGTTCTAGTGTTCAGTTTTCTGCTGTACCCACTCTGAACACCCACCCATCACAGGCGTCACCATTCAGGTGACCCTGCAAATAAAAGGGGCTAGGCGCACGTGCCCTTGGCCAGTTCCAGTACCACATACCATGTGTCTGTGTGGTCATTTACCCAGCCTGTGGGCCTAAGGCCCACAACCCCCACATTGGCGCAGAGCGGATCTGACCGCGCACATACCATGGTTGCTACTCAACTGTTCCTCGGGGGAGGAGAAGAGTGCCGGAATAGAAGGCACCCCCGCACTGGCTGTGAGCTTGTTGGCGAGTTCATGCCCCCAGCAGCGGCCTGTGACACTGACTGGCCCTGAGGTGGGAGAGAAGCGACTGGTCATCTCCCACAATCCTGTGCTCCCCTTTGCCGTCTGCCTTGTGAGTCACGGCACAAACAGGAGGGATCCATGGCAATGAGAGGACGAGCCCCCGAATGCCCCTGAGGTGCAGCGAGTTCTAGGAGTCCTTATGCCCCCAGGTACTGGGGTGTTTGCAAGCCGCCTCTGCCTACCACTGTTCGCCGGTGCAAATGCGGAAGTGCGATGAAGTTACGGCAGGGCCGCGCTGGCTGGAAAGCGCATGGAGGTCGCACCAGCCCTGATTCACCGCCCCCTGCACGGCATGCCCCACGTCTATTTCCACAGTGCCTCCTGAGAAAGGAACTGACTACAGCATGAGAAGGTTGTTATGGCCCCGTAAGTAAAGAGAATCGCCATCCCGGCATAACGGGCCATGCACCTTTGCCACTGCCCCAGAGATGGCCCTCGTTCATGTAGTGTCCTGCTGGACACCTTCTAGTGTTCAGTTTTCTGCTGTACCCACTCTGAACACCCACCCATCACAGGCGTCACCAGTCAGGTGACCCTGCAAATAAAAGGGGCTAGGCGCACGTGCCCTGGGCCAGTTCCAGTACGAAATGAAAATTAAAGTTGTGCTGTTCCTGAGTGATCTAGAATGTAGCAATATACAAGGGACAGTAGGCTAAAGAGTCGAAAGAGATGGGAATCAATTTCTTTGGAATGTAATGCCCTCACACACCCAGTTGGGTGTCATGCTTCATCATCGGGCTGCTCCTCGTCTGGCCGGCGCTGCAATGCCTGACGGGCTCCCGATGAGGGGCACTTTGGCGGGGATCTTTTTCCAAATAGCCGTCTGGTGCCGTGGGTGTGAGAGATTTTAGTGAGTGTAGATGAATAAGTGGTGTGTGGTGTTTGTGAGTTAAAACAGGGTTGGGAGTACCATCAAAAATAACTTTAATTGTGGGGTCTCCTAACCTGATTAAAAATATAGAGGAAAGGCGCAATGCTAAGTTAATGTTTTAGGTGTGGCGCTCTTCCGTGTGGTTGGTCAACATGTTTCTTCGCAGTTCTACTAGTCTAGAGGCGATTCGTCAGGACCTAAAGTTTAAAAACTATCTACACTAAGGTGGGCCGGAAACCTAAAATAGATTAATGTTTGGGATTTAAGCCACCATGACTTACTCGGTCTAATGACTGGTAGTTCTGGTTCTACCCTAATAGGGATCTTCTACTGCTTCATCCATCCCTGGCAGGTCAAGATATGAGGAACTTCCCCATATAGTTTGCGTAGTACGCAATGTGTCCAGGGACCTACCCACTGCTGCCGGGACCACATACCATGTGTCTGTGTTGTCATTTACCCAGTATGTGGGCCTAGGGCCCACAACCCCACATTGGCGACAAGCGGATCTGACCCCTCACATACCATGGTTGCTACTCAACTGTTCCTCGTGGGGGGAGAAGAGTGCCGGAATAGAAGGCACCCCTGCACCTGCTGTGAGCTCGTTGGCGAGTTCATGCCCCCGGCAGCAGCAGCCTGCGTCACTGACCAGCCCTAAGGTGGGAGAGAAGCGACTGGTTATCTCCCACAATCCGGTGCTCCCCTTTGCCGCCTGCCTCGTGAGTCACGGCACAAACAGGAGGGATCCATGGCAATGAGAGGACGAGCCCCTGAATGCCCCTGAGGTATGGCGAGTTCTAGGAGTCTTTATGCCCCCAGGTACTGAGGCGTTCGCAAGCCACCTCTGCCTACCACTGTTTGCGGGTGCAAATCGGAAGTGCAATGAAGTTAGGGCAGGGCCGCGCTGGCTGGAAAGCGCAGGGAGGTTGCACCAGCTCTGATTCACTGCACCCTGCACGGCATGCCCCACGTCTGTTTCCACAGTTCCTCCTGAGAAAGGAACAGCCTACAGCGCTGAGAAGGCTGTTATGACCCCATAAGCAAAGAGAATCGCCATCCCGGCATAATGGGCCACGCACCTTTGCCACGGCACCACATTGATACTTATAGACACTGCAGAACTGCCTGAAAGCATCCACTAGCCGCACCGCGGCTCCCTTGGACAAGTCGGTCTCTGCCGCGAGAGAAAGACGCCCAACGCTCCCTACATTCTGCAGTGAGAGGAGCAGAGACGTAGTTACTAGCAAGAAAGGGAAGGTGACTCCTGCGCCTCTTCCCCCATCTACAAAGTGCCGTTGCACCTTACAGGATGGACAGCAAGAGAGGAACCAGAGGAGCTGCAGCAGCCCGCTCTCCACAGCCGGTCTCTCATGCGGCAAAGCACAGCTAACACCAAGGACAAGAAGCGCTGCACCAAACACTAACCTGGCACCGGATTCTCCAGCGCTGCGTAGCCCGCACCTTCAGGGAGGCTGCCGCGCCGAGAAAGAACTGTGGAAGCGCCACCTCGTGCCTTGATGCTGCACCGCACCCCATACATGAAGCAGCCCCCCCCCACACGGCTCAAGTTTTTAAAGAGGTACGGCAATGTGTAAATAACATTCAGTGTCCCTTCATACCTTCATCCATGCTTAGTGGGCCCCAAGCCTTGTCATACCACCGGCAGTCACTACCTGTATTGCCTCTGCAAGCCCGCACCAGAGTGAAGGGTGAACTCAGCAAAATCGTCGCTTCAGGACAGCAAGCAGGCACACAGGCCTCCTCAGCCTGCCTGCACTCACTGATTGTCTCATTCCTGCAGGCCTGCACCTACGTCCTCACACCGGCACCTCCTGCTCTCACGAGGCCGCATATTCAAGAAGAGCTTCCGTGGCCTCCCTGGTATCGCCTGCAGTGCCACCTAGTGGCCATTGAGAGGTACTGCAGTGAAAAGACTATAGAATTTTGCAAGGAAATGACCAGCAAGTAGCACTATGTGTACGCTGCAGTGGCCTAGAGTGCAAGTAAATACACCTCTACCAGCAGTGGCAGAATCAGCAAGGAAAAGACTGAGAGGGAGCCGAGAGCACCACACGTCCCTGGTGGCCGCCTGTTGCCACTACAATGAGGAACCCACACTGTTGTTCTTCCTAGGCAGAGGAGACTGTCTTATCTCCCCAAAGGTCCTGCGAATAATCCAGTAAAGGTGAGAGTCACTGCCCAGCCACCCTGAGCCCCACTGACTATCCAAGTGAGCACCACATGCCCCATATTGTCTGCCCATCGCTTGCTGCAAGAGAGGGAGAGACCGATAACCCCAGCAAAGAGTCCCAAGAAGTACAAAGATACCTCAGCCAAGAGAGACGTCAGGTGGCCCAACAAGGTCCAGCAAAAGTAAGGAGACCGAAGGCAGCCAAGCATGCCAGACGAAAGGTGCACAGAGAAAGTGCACTGTGCACGCACTCCAGCGTGGCTGTCTAATGCCACCACAAGCGACGACATAGTGACACTAGCCCCCAGTGGTAGATGGCAACCAAGGAACGGACACGCAAGTGCCAGAAGAGGGCGCCCACGAAGTGAACGGAGCTCGCAAAGCCAGAGGTGCACAGAAGGCCGCACCAGCGGACTTGACAGCAAGGGCAGGCGCCCAGGAGAGAAAGACCTCCACAGAGAAGAAGCAATTCTGAAGGCAGCAAGGAAAGCCTCTACATCTCCACTGCTCCAGCGAAGCCCCACAGTGGCCCAAGACAGGCAAAAGGGGAGTCGCACACTCTCCGTGGCAAGCTGCCACCGCAACATGTGCTCCAAAGACATGCAACACGTGGCCGGATGCCACATCGCACTGCAAGCAAGGAGCACGTCACACGAAGTGACCGTCCTGCCAAGCCTGCCTGAACAGAGGCAGGAGCAGGCGCCACGAAGGTGCAGGCTCGAGGTGCAAGCATGATGCCCTTGAGCAAAGAAGGTAACCTGCCATCCTGGCGGAGGAGCACCACAAAAATCCCTGAGGAGGGGATGGGGCCCGCAAAAGGTCCACAAGGAGAAGAAGCATGTCCTAGCAACAGGACAGACCTGCGACAGGTCCGCAGCAAAGAAAGACACAGTCCTAAGAACCGTACACGACCAGCAAGATGTCCATGTGGCAGGACGCAACATCCGAGAGAGGAACCTGGTCGGAAGCAAGGAAGAGCGTGGCAGGATGCCACGTCGCGATGGAGGAAAACTGTGGGGCAGGACACCACTTCGCAAAGGAGGAGAAGGGGAGTGGCACGATTCCACAGGGCGAACAACCACCACAGGTGCGCAAGTGGGAAAACGAGAAGAACGATAGGACAGAGGACTCGTGCCAGCACTGCAGAAGGTGTTCATCAACACAAGCCAGCCACCGGAGTGTAGAGACGTCACTGGAGATAGCTCTGCGGGAGGACCAACGTAAGCCGCTAGCAAGCGCGATCTGCGTCCAGGCCCCATGCTTCACAGTGCGACCGTCCACTCACCTGTCACTGGCTGCTTGGCATAGATGGCATCACGTCTAGCAAATGCACCTGCCAGAAGATAACAGTAAATGGCCACGAAGTCCCCCCAGTCCTCCTCACTCCATGATATTACCTCAAGCAAGAGATCGCCGCCTGTCGTCCAAGTGCAAGAAAATTATCGTACTCTATCCAGGTGCATTACCACCAAGAACATCTAAGGAGCATCGCACCACCAGAGTGGATCCAAATGCTCAAGACATCCGGAATTCAACGAGACACTCCTGGTGCCGTGGGAGACTAGCCACCCAGGAACCTTCTGTGTGCCCCTGTAAACCTGAGGCGTGCTGAAGAAGAGCATACCCGACCATTGAACTATCCACCCATGGGGTTACACGAGGCTTGCCCGTGGTCTTGTTGGGAGTTCCGCAGCGACCTCTCAACGCGGCCTACAAGAGGCCCGCACAGCCCACGCAGTCATGTGGTAATCCACGGGCAAGGGCCTCAACGGAGTTCCTGGGAGAGGGAAACCCAACCGGAGAGATGCGTCGGCAGCAGCTCCACAACCGGCACCGAGAGGCATGGAGGTCGCAGACGGAGACTGGTCACCCAAAGACCACCTGATGAAGGCATGTGAACCTGAGTCCTGACTGCGAGAGCACACAGACCCTTTGCGGCTGCATGAGGTGCTTGACTGTGGTCCTGTTGGCAGTTCCTAAGCGACGTCTTCGCGCGGCCTACGAGAGGCCCGCACAGTCCCATGGCAGCCCAGCAGGAAGGCCCTCCAGGAGACTCCTGTGAGAGGGGAGTCCAGGCGGCAGAGGTAAGTCTGAAGCTGCTCTGCCAGCGGGAACTGGGAGGCATCATTGCCCCCAAGGAAGGCCCTCATTCACCAAGGTCATCCTAAGTATTTGCAGGTTTGGTGTCCACCGAAACCTGAGTGCCTTCAAGAAGATCTCCAAAGTGGACTCCACTACTGCTCCAGATGCACTGCTATTTGAATTGTGTAAATAGACTCCAACACTGCGAGACCAGGCCGCTCTGAACTACATCGCTGAGGTGGACTAAAGCCTCCTGACCGTACGGTCCAGAGCTCCAGTACTGCCCTGCAGATGTCCTGAAGAGACTTATATGTGCTGGGTATTGTTGTTTGTTTTTTCGATAGGTTGGACTTGTTTCTTTTCCATTGAAGTTTGGGAGGGATGTAGTGTTCTACTGGACAAGTTCTAGTGTTCAGTTTTCTGCTGTACCCACTCTGAACACCCACCAATCACAGGCGTCACCAGTCAAGTGACCCTGCAAATAAAAGGGGCCGGGCGCACGTGCTCTGGGCCAGTTCCAGTACCACATACCATGTGCATGTGTGGTCATTTACCCAGCATGTCGGCCTAGGGCCCACAACACCACAGTTCAGTTAGTACTATTCCGTACTGACTACCCCAGCCACCCTCTCAAGCATGGTATCAATACTTGTCGGCTTGTGGTGTTGCGAAGGTCACCCGTTTGTTTTGCGCTTTCCCATGTTTATTCAAACACACATACGCATATAGTGCAGCAGCTGTGTCAGGCAGCGAGACACCCTGGGACGGCGAGTCCCAACAGGGTATGGAGCAGGCAGAGTTTGGAGTCTCGCACGTCAAGGGGAGAGGCAGCGCTATGAACATATTGTCAGCGCCTCCCCCTTGCAGTAGCTGTGTCAGGTAGCGAGGTACCCTGGGACAGCGAGTCCCACCAGGGTATGGCGCAGGCAGAGTTTGGAGTTCTCATCCTATCAGCTAACAAACCATGCTGTCCGTAAACAGAATTCACCACTTCGTCCTCTGGGTGCCTCATGCTCCTCTCACTCTGGAGCAGAAGCGATGTCCTCTACGGCCTTTGCCTTCTCCAGCAAACTACCTTGTTCTGATCCCTGAAAATTGAGAATCCATCTCCTTCTGAGACGACTGCAGCACAGCCTGTGCTATGGTCAACATAGCTGACACTATACAAGCCATATAGGCTTCTGGTCTTGGCAGCAAGCCAGGGGCAATCAAATCATTGCCCAAGAGACAACCAGAACCTTGCTTCTCTTACTCCCACATCTACCATGGCCACATTGCCATTCATTTCGACCTCGGCTCGGGCAAGCGGTTGCTTCATGACCTCACTACTGGTTACCAAACCTGTATCCTTGGCACCAGAGATAATCTCCTCTGGTTTGAGATGCTTCCTCTCAGCCATAGTCCTGAAAACTCCAGTATCTCTCAGGGTAGGCACCTTCCTCGAGTTTATACTGACTTCCTGCACAAACCCAATTGTGTTAGGATGAATATGCCTGAGGGCATTTGGATCCTTCTCCCAGATTTCTCACTAGGTTGAGCCAAACAGGATCCTACCGGGTCCCTTCTCCCATGTGTAACCTACTTGCTATCATGGGTGCACATGGTACAGGGTCTTTCTCCTGACACTCCTTTCTGTAGTAAATGACCACCTTTGACTTAGAAAAACCTTCCTGTCCTCCTTTTTAGGTCGAGCCTGGGCAGTGCATGGACTGCTCTGCGAGGTATGCTGTATTGAGGTACAGCATAGAAGCTCTGCCCATTTCACGCCTATCTTTTCAATGGGCTCCTGTTACTGTCCTTGAAAAATCGTTGCCTTTCATTTGTGAATAGGATTAGTAGTCCCTCCTTGGTACCGGCTTGTCTGCATTTGTAACCTCGCATAACGACTGGACTTTTTACTGGTGTTGTTACACATTCTGCTTTATTAGTTGGTGAGCACTAAATATTTTTTTGGGTTGGCCAGCCCTGGCAATATTTTTCCTCTCACCCGCACTCCTGCCCCCCAACTGCCCCCCTCGTCATTGCTGAACTTAATCTCCCCAGTGGCGTCCCGACACCACTTGTGTTGTTGCTTTTCTATTGAAACGCTGCTGTTGCTGCGAACATAGGCTACGGCACGTTTTGGTCTGACTGAATTATTTATTTTATTAGTTTTATATAGCGTTTCTTCACCCAAGTGATGTCAAAGCGATCAGCCTGCTTACACAATTATCTCAATCCCAGTCACTGGAAACAATGACATTTTAACATGTATTCATATATTCACACATTTAGTGATGAGGGGAGATGGTTCTAGTTCTAGGTCGTCCTATTCATCAGTGAGTGATCTTGTGCATTATAAACGGAGGGCAGTTCGAAAGAACGTTTATCTGCCTTAAGCGCTGTGTGCATTTGGGAATTTTCTTTGAATCGCTGGGGTTAAGAAAGGAGCTTTTGTTATTCGTAAGGTCCACCACGCCTAAAGCACTAAAACCATTACATCATTAATTACATTCTTCCATTGGAGGTAATTCTGTAACAATGGCCACAGTGACCGGGGTCCCTTTACATTCAGCGCGGTTTAGAAACCAGAAATATTAATAATTACAAATCATTTTATGACTATGCACCGTTGCTGTGGAATTCCCCACCGGGCAGGCTCGAGAGATAGGGGCGGGGCGAGGGGGGTGGCATCTTGGTCAATGGCTCCAAGTTTACCAGCAAGTCCCAGAATCAGCTTATCGCCTGGTATCTCGTGAAAGGGCATCATGGGGGCAGGCTGGGAAATCTAACACGTGCAGGGAGTCATGGTGCTGTGGGGCGGCGAATATAAAGGCTGAGTAATGATATCAGTTTTTTTATTTTTGCAGTTTTATATAGCGCGAACTCGACCCGAAGGTATTGGAGCGCTTTACATGAGCACCAGTTACGTTACACAAGGACACATTCATTTTTGGTAGGCACGGGGAGATTAAGTGATTTGCCCAGAATCACAGGATGCTGAGCTGACGCCGAGGCTCGAACCCGGTTCCCCAACTTCAAAGTCAGCAGCTCTAGCCCTAAGGCTATTTGTGTTTTCATGCCAGCCCTCTGAGCATTCAAGTGTGCATGTGTTGTACGCCTTTTAAAAATGCCTTTTACCCAACACTGACAAGTAGAGCTGGCATTCACACGCAAGCACCCTGCTCAGTACAAACTCACGAAGACACAGCAAAGCTTCTACTCTGACATTCAGCTTGCACTCAACCAAGCACACCTCATCCTGCACTCAGTCACACCTCTCACACTACACTCACATAGGCACATCTCTGACCTTGCACTCAACCTGGCACAGTGCCCACCAGGCATGCGCACAGGCACAATGCTCCCCCTGCACCAACACAGGCACAAAGTTCACCCATGCATTCACACAAGCAAAATGCTCACTCTGCAGTCATAAAGACACAATGCTCACCCGTTCATTCACACAGGAACAATGATCAATCTACACTTACACTCCACATATTACCACTCAACACCACATAATTAAACTACACCTAATTACACGCCACTCAATACCACATAAATCCACCCCACATAAATCCACTCTATGCCACATAACAATCCACATAAATACACTCCACACCATGCCACATAATTCCACTCCACATAATTTAACTCAAAGCCACCCTGTTCCATGCCACACTATTCAACGCCACACAAATCCATTCCACACCACATAATTCCACACCAAACCACATAATTCCACAACACAATTCCACTACACACCACATATATCCAAAACACAACATAAAATTCAACATCATACCACAAAATCCAACAGCACAGCCAACACAAAATTAAACTCCACTACATAAGACTCCACAACACAAAATACCATTCTACATAATTACACTCCATGACACATAATCCCACTCCACATAATTCCAATACACTCAAACACATACTTACTATCCACACAATATCACTGCACACCATGCCACTTAATTCCACTACACAAATCCACTCTGCATAATTCCACGCCACACAATGCCACAACTAACAATTCCAATCCAACCCACATACTGCCTATATACACCACATACATCCACTTTACTCCATAACACATTGATAAGAGACATTTATATTTACAAAGCCAACAGCTATAACTCTTTCTTTTCTTTTAGCGCCCAAACACACAGATCTAGAGCTTAGCTCCTACCTATTTTTTTTCACCAGTACGGCAAAGCTATCCACACAGTTCCATGCCACACAATTCAACTCCACACATTTCCAGTCAACACGACATAATTCGACACTAAACCATATAATACAACTCAACACACTTACACAAAACACCATATACATCCAAACCACACCACACACTCCCACATCATGCCACAAAATTCAAAAGCACACCACATAATTAAACTCCACGACATAGCACTCCACAACACAAAATACAGTTCCACATAATTACACACCCTAACACACAATGCTGCTCCACACAATTCCAGTACACTCAATACCACATAATTTCTATCCACATAATTCCACAGCACACCATGCCACATAATTCTGCTGCATAAATCCACTCCATACCACACAATTCCACGCCACACACTTCCACAACTAATACAATCCAACCCACATAGCTCCTCTACACAACACATACATACACTCCATCACACACAAGTAAAAGACATTGCCATTTACAATGCCAATAGCTCTAAGTCGAACAAATGCGAGACCTATTGCATTTCCAATGCTAGTTATGATACTCCTTACAGGATCCATCATTACTTTTCCAGTTTTGCCTGGGCCCTCCCCGGTTCTCTTGGGAATTACTCTGGCCATTACCTTCCGTTTTGGGGTGTTCCTGCCCACCTTTGGCTTAGAACTATGCTGCTTTAGACCATTGTGAACCCTGTTAGTCAATCACATCGCCAACACTGCAAGTTTCTCTGGATCCCTCTCTGGCAGATCTCATAGGTATTGCCTAAAGGTGGTACCGTACTTCTCCTTGAGTGGCCCTGTCACCAACAACTGGTTAAGGGAATGAAAATCCTTGACCTGGGTCCCTCTCATCCACTCATTCAAATCTCGCATTACACCGAATCTACGGCTCGAACGGAACACTATTCTCTCTTGCATTCCTTGAACCTCTGATGGTACTGCGCAGGCTGGTGATGAGGGTGTTTTTAACAGTTTTGCAATTGCTAGTGGGGAGCCATGTAAAGATTTTCCTCCACATATTCAGTCTGTGGAAGCAGGAGGCAGTGACCGAGGTGTCTTAGGCGGTCATATTGAGTTTGCTGTTGATGATACTCAGGTTCCTAGAGTGAGTGGTGTGGTTGTGTGTGAGTGGGCGTGTGTTAGAAATGGGGCTTCTGGCTGGCTAGGGTATGCACCTAAGTAAGACAGAACCCACCACTCTAGTCAGGGCAAGTAAGTTAGACACCAAAAATAACCTGTGCTCACCCTCTGGTCGCTTGGCGCAGAGCAGGCAGGTTTATCATCAGAGGCAATGTGTAAAGTGTTTGTGCAACACACACAGTAGCACAAAGAATACACCACAAAAAGACTCCACATGGCTTTAGAAAAGTAGTAAGTATTTATCTGTAGAAAATAAGACCAAAACGACAAAAATGCAATCAGTAGATTCAGAGATATTCAATGTTACAACAGTGCTTTAAAATACATGAATTTGAATGAATTTATTTTTTATTGCTTCAATTAATTAAAATTGTTCCAAAGGACTGGGCGTAGTGTCTCCATCCGCACACCTTCTTCGATCGTTAAAAAAACCATAATTATATCATTTCAATTAACAAGTCAAGCAATCTTCAATCGTTAATAAAACCTAATTATATCATTTCATTTAACAAGGCAAGCAATCACGAAACATGACATAAAGAGGTAGTAAAATTAGATATATATTCACTAGGTCGAAGCTGTGTTCAGCCTGTAGTCCTTGGCTGGGTCTTTGCTTATAAGTTCTTTCAGCTGGTGTGCAAATTTCGCTAGTCTGGCCAATTCCATTGGAATCTCCAAATTAAAAAGAAGTTTCATTACATCTGAGCAGGTACGAATACCATATTTTAAAAATAAAGGTTTCAATAAAGTGCAACGTGCGTGATTCAAACGGTGGCAGATGCAAACCAGGTGAGCCATAGATTCCTCGTGCTGATGACACAGTCTGCAGGTGGTGACCGCCTCTAGTGTTTTCCAGCAAATATTTATATCTTTTATTGGCAGTACCATGAGTCTGACTAACAGAATTTGCTTTAAAATTCTTTTCTTCAAAGCTGAGTCAAGATATGGCTGTCTCAGTTTATCCTTGTAGGAACTAGCTAAGAGCCCAATATTGCTGCTGGAGGATTCTATTAGCCTCATGTTGTCTTGCTTAGATAATAGTCTAACTTGTTTCTTTAAGATTGATTTTAAAATTCCAGGTTGGTAGATAAAATCCCGCCAGTTGGACAGGTCAAGGTGCAATTCAGTGCAGGCAGTAAGAAGGCCGTCAGCCCAGGAATTTTTACCATTCATGAAGATTTCCTTTAAAATTGCTTTCATTGTATTTGGCGGTGCTGCGCAGGGCCCTCTATAGTATCGAACAATAGATGCCCAATGTTCGTAAGATTGTTTGTTTAGCCCGAATTCCAGCCGCACCAAGGCATTCCACGCATGGGCGGGTACCTGAAAAATCTGTTTAAATGCTCGGCAGTTGGCAAACTCCATGGTGTTAATTGATGCCGCAGGAAATACTAATTGGCCGAATGTGATTGAGGGAAGTAACTTGGCTCTTATAACCTTCCGGATAGGCTCAGTTGTTGGGCTACGCAGTTTGGAGTTGTTTGCAAGGGGCATACGTCACCGCCTTAGCTTTTGATTATATGGATGTGAAATGTGATGTGGCCTTGCCGTTGCTCATGATCCAGACCCCCAGATAATTATATTTGGTTGTTGCTATTTTCAAATTGCCCAGTCTCCATTGCTGCTTAAGTTTGTTGGCGTGCTTTCCAAAGATTACTACCTTCGTTTTGCTTGCATTTGCTGTTAGATAATTTTCGTTATTATATATGCTTAGTGTGTCCAATGCTCTTTGCATACCCGTCTTAGTGTGGTCCATTAGCACCATATCGTCTGCATACTGCATTAGGAACAGTCTATTCGACCCAATTTTAGGAGCTAGCAGCTTGGCTTTTGATATTGTTTTGCCAAGGTCTGCAGTGTATAAATTAAAAAGCAGGGGCACCAGTACTCAGCCTTGTTTCAGCTCTTGGTCCGTGTACACTATTTTTGTTGCTGTGTTCATGGTTAATTTCACCCGTACCCAAGTTCCGCTGTAGAGGGCAATGATGGCTTTCAGCAGCATGGTCGGTATCCCCCAGTTTTGTAATTTTTGCCAAAGCAGATTCCTGTTGACACAGTCAAATGCCGCAGAGTAATCAACGAAACATGCAAAGAGCGGGTGCTGTTTTTTCTGGGTGGACTGTTCTACCAGGTATGCTAGGGCTAGGATATTGTCCAAAGTTGATGTTCCTGCCCTAAAGCCGGATTGATAAGCTGGTAGGATTTCATCATCGTTGACCCAGTTTAGCAGATCTTGTAAGAGGAGGCTTGCGTATCCCTTTGCCTCGATATCCAGAAGGGCTATCATCCTATAGTTAGTTGGTTCTCCAGTGTCACCTTTTTTGTGAATTGGTTGTAATAGGGAACCTTTCCAGGCGTCAGGAATCGTTGAGTTGGCCATGCAGAACTGGTATAACGGAGTGAATATAGTTGCTCAGAATTCACAGTCTTCTTTGAAAAGGTGTCCAGGAAGGCCATTGGGTCCCGGGGCCCCATCTTTTCTAATGTTCTTTAATATTGATAGCACACGATTGTGCACATCAGGAGTTTCAGTTGTTTCCCCAGTTATTGTATGATTGGCGTTAAACGTGCTAATGTTTGTTGAGGGTCATTGTTGGTGTGGCAGGATGTTATAAGAAGCCTTGCAGTACAGTGAGTTCACATGGTTGATCCATGTGTGGCTGGCGGCTCCATTACGCCGGTCGTGGCCGTGCCCGGACAACATATTGATATATAACCAGAATTCAGCCTGTCTGCTTGGGATTAGCAGACTGAAAATATGCAGCCATTGGGAGGCTTCCTGTTGCCTTTTGAGGTCCCATACGTTTCGTCTGTGTATTTTCCTTGCTGTCAGCCGATTTTGGAGTGCTCTGTCGTCTCTCTGACGCTTGTAATTGCGATTGGCTTGTCTCAAACCCCTCTTGCTTAGTTGGATTTTTTTGCACCTAGGTTGAAATTGGCAGCACACCCTTTCTCTTTTATCGAGCCGATGGTTTGGTTTTTTGCCTAGCAGAAGGAGATACAACTCCGGCGTCAATTTTGTCCAATTCTCGGATATGTTACCCTCAGTGTAGTCATGAGCGAGTGTTGACCAGTTGTTTTTCCAGGCTGCCATTCCGGATGTGTCTGTTTTGTTCCACTTTAGTCTTCTCAAGAGCACATGTATTTCTTCCCCATTAGACATACCCAGGGCGGTGATTTGCGGAAGACTGACCGTTTGCAGAGCGATAGCTGTGGCCAGTGGGAGATGATCACTATTCTGCTGCACTGGTTTTAAAAATTCTACCACTTGCTCGTGCAGGCGGTTGCACATAAAAATATGATCAATTGTTGATTTATATTTTCCCTGTGAGTCTTTGGTCGTATTGTGGTTGGCGAATTGTGTCTCTTGTATTGACCTTAATCTGTAGGTGTTTAAAAATGTATTCAGTAGAGTTCCAGCACGGTCCCTGGGTGGTGGAACATCTGTTGCTGGCCCCAGGTTATGAGTATTAAAGTCCCCGGCCAGTATAATCCTGCAATTTGGGTAGTTACTGAACAGCTCTTCGAGTGTTTCAACCAGAACCCTCATCTTGTCATATCTCGGTGTATATTTGCAGTTGAAGTAAACATTCAAGAGTAGAATCGTTATTGGGGAGCCGTTCAGTTTCAATCCTTGCAGGTATAAGGCTTGGACCATATCCGTGCTTATTGAAGATTTTGCTGATGTTATGTTGATGCCTATTCTTACGTATATAGATAGGCCCCCTGATGGCCTTCCAAATACATTGAGTTTTTCTGCTGGCTGTTGGAATTCCCTGAATCCTGGTATGACCAATGGAGCGAGCAGCCAAGTTTCTTGGAGACACAACAGGTCCCCGGTCTGTAAAAATTCAAAGGCGGCTCTGTTCTGTAGTGTGGTTTTTAGTCCATACACGTTCCATGAAATAACTTTTATGATCATGTTCATTCTGCTCGCAGGCCAGTTGTTTCTCTTTGTGCTAGGAGCAGTTTAATTGTCGACCTGGCCGAATCGTTGCGGGTCCATCCTGGTCATATCTGTGTGGCTCGATTTTTTTCTCTTTCAATAATTTTGTGCCCTGTTGCATTAGAATTAGGCGAGAGGTGTATTCTTAAATTGGGGTATGATATAGGACAAGAGGCTTGGTTTGTCCCTCTTAGAAATGACTTTCTCAGTGTCTGTGTATTTCTGTTGCTGGGTCCACCACTTAGCATGAATGGATATTTTTCCTCTTCTGGTATATGTACACTGATCCCCCATTTCGCAAATTGGTCCTTTTCTTTCATGATCATTTGGACTATTGTGTTGTTTTTCCATGTTGCTATTGTCGACTCTCTTGTTGTGTTGCCGCTCAAAACCTTGAATTGGACTTGGATTAGATCTTCTGTTGTAATGAATGATAACTCTGGGATGTGTTGGAGAATTTGTAGAATGTTAGCCCTATTTAAAATATCAGAACTTCCACGGGATGTATATTCAGGTGTAAGGCTGGTAGTATTATCCTCCAATTCCCTCTGCGCGTGAGCCCTTTGCCTTGTGGTGGAAGAGTATGTTTCCGAGCAGTGTTGATTTATTGTATTTGCTCTGGTGTCTTTGCGGGCGGCATTGTTCTCCCATGTCCCAGTGCTATTTATTTGAGGGAGAGGTGTCCTTGCTCTATCCGTAGTGGATGGCGGTGCATCTTGCTCCTGTCTATTTGAATGCCGTGCTGTATGGTGGCTCCCTCTGCTGGCTGTTTGTAGTGGGAATTCAATGGCCTGTGGGTGCTGTTTCCTCCCTTCGTCAACCTGATCGTCCCCGCAGCTTGAATCTGTAGGTAGTTGTGGTACTAGTGCTGTAATTAGCTGGTCATTCCCGGGCCTGACACTGGGCCTAGCCTTTTGAAAAACTGGGTAGAGTTTCTGAGACTCCAGGCGATTTTGTTCCTGGACCTCCTCTGGATTCATTTTTCGGCCCTGTTTGCCATCTGCTGCAACCAGGCGCAACTGTAGTTCCTTTGCACAGCGCCGGTGTTTGATGTTTTTTGTTTGCTTCTTCAGACGTTTTTTTTGCTCTTCTGGATAGCGATTTGCAAGGTTCTGTGGCCTCTTCAAGTTTATCCGTCGGGCCTGTATTCCGGGGCGAACTTTTGCCCGTTGCTGTCTCAACATAATGAGTTATGTTTTGGCTCGTCGCTGATGCCAGCTGCGAGGATGTTGGAGGGGTCTCTGGTCATGTGGTATGTGTACTAGCTTGATTCTTAACATAAGTGGGGGACTTAGCTTCTAGCTGTAGATTCTGTAAGGCGTGGCTAGAGCTCTTCGTTGCTGTCGACTGACAGAGTGGGGGAGGTATCTGCTCCAACTGTGTCGTTGCTTCCTTTATTTTTTATGTTAAGTAGAGCTCTTTCTGCTGTGCATTGGTTTAAATGATCTGTGGGCATTAGTTGTCTTTGCTTTAGTTCTATGACTATCGATGTTAGAACTTCTGGGAGAGAGCTCAGCTTCTCAACAATTGGAAGGCATGAGCACCTCGCGGTTTGCTGCATCTTCAACAATTTCAAGTTTCCTTCTAGGTTATTGATTTTGGCTTCTATATTAGTCATAGCTATTGCAATTGCCTGCATGGTATCCATTTGAATTTCAAGTTTTTGCGTTTGCCATGTGAGAGCATTAATTGCGGTCGTTAATGTTGAATTTATTGAGGATAACAGAGAATTTTGGTTGAAGCACCCAGTATGAGTTGTGTGCTTTGTTTCAGCTGGTAAATGGTAATGGTTCTGTTCCCCCAGGTGGCTATTATCTCCCAGTTCCAGCAAAGGCGAGCTTTGATTGAGAGTGAAGAGCTTGATTGCTGACAGGCTCTGTGACAGGGACAATTCATGTTGGGGGCCTCTGCCTCCTGCCTCCGGGGTCACCGTGCTTTTCCCTTGCATGTTTTGTATGTCATCTTTTGGGGAGTCCAGTGCTGATGATATTTCTAAGACTTCCAGATCTCGTAGCCCTATCTCATCCTGCCGATATTCCAGGGGCGGAGAGTGCTCTGCTCCTTGTTCCAGGGGAGAACAAGACTCCCGTTGGCCAATTTCTCATGGTGATGTAGATTTAGTTCCTGGCTCGGGCCGTCATTTACTTGTTGCTTCACCTGCTTTAATGCATTACTGCAAGGCTCCCCTTTCACCAGTGTTCTCAGTCCAGATGGCATTGGCGTGAAGTATTTACAGATTGTCGTGGCGTTAGAGTTTGAATGCACAATGGGGGTGGATTCTAGCCGGGCTTGAGTCGCTGTGGTCGGCATTCTCATGGTGACAGTGTTGCTTGTTTTACTCATTTTAGTGCCTGGCCTCCTCTTTGTCATTTTTCTCCCCTCTAACGCACAGGCTTGTTTGTGATTTCTTTGTGCAGTCCTATCCCCCAGTTTGTAGGGTAGTTTGTAGACCAGTTTGTAGACCAGTTTCCAACTGTGTGCCAGAACTTTGCGTTCATTGTCTCTATTTGCTCCTCTCCCATTTACTCTGTTTTCCAGTTTTTCCTGGGTGTTATTTGATTTCATTTGGGGCAATTGAGCTGGGACTCTTTGTTCGTTTAGTTATTTTTCTAATCCCATGGGTCTTATTACTTTGGTTGCTCTCGCTGTCCTGCTGAATGACTTGAACCAGTCTATAGTTATTCGCCTTTGTCTGCACACCAACTGAATTCTGTTTCTGTTTTGTTTGTGAGGGTTTCTAACAGAATGAAGCCTCTTAGGGATCCGCCTGGGGGTGCGGGCGGATGAAAACACGGGTGGCGCGCGTAGGAGAGTGTCGAAGGGGAAGGCAGTTAAAGGGGAGGTGTAAGAGAAGTTTGTAGTGATTGGGTTAATCACCCTAGTGCTGGTCGTCCTCCCCTTCTCGCAGGTGGAGATTACCCCCTCATGCCCTGATTTCTCCCTTTGCGCTCTCCCTTTGCCACCAAGGGGGGGCCGCAGTGCCACAATGACCAGCAGTGGGAATGTGCCCAGTGTGCGCTGTGCACTAGGCGGAGCCCCCACCAAGACAAACCCTCCCCCACCCCCCTGGTATTTACCTTGGACCTTGAAAGTTGCAGATGGCCATATTACCTCAGGCAGCGGCAGCAGAATCAGCAGAGGCAGCAGAGACGGCAGAGTCCGTGACAGCAAATGGCGGCAAGGTGATGAGGGCCCATGCAAGTGGGGCCTGCAGAGCGGACGCAGGCCGCACCTGGATTTAACCGGGCCGCCTCCGTGTCCGTCCATCTGCGGCACACTCTCAGCAGCTGCCGTCTGACGGCAGCTGCACTCGCAGGGCTCGCTGGACTCACTGTGCCCTGTTGCCCCTCCGTAGTCGCGAAAATGAAGTGGACCGCCGCCGCTTGCCAGTGTTCGGGTCTCGTTGGCGCTGGCTGTAAAAGCGAGAGTGCCAAGGTTGAAGACCGCGGGGCCGTGGAGGGGGGAGGCGAGCCAAGCGGTCGCAGCTCTTGCGACCGTAGCCCCTCCTCCTTCTCCTGCGTGCCCTCTGCGTACTGCGTCTGCGGCTAAAGTGGCTGTGGCCTGTTGTGTATGAGGCAGTAAGCAGCATTAAAATACATCAGCATTCTAAGGTATGTGTACCATGGTAATTCTAGAAGTCGATGTACTTCTATTATTGTAATTAGGGTATCACTGGGGGCTACTACGAGGAGTGCAGTGTAGAACTGCTCTAGTCCGATCCACGTGAGTAAACAAAGAAGACTGCTCGGGTCTGATCTAAGTGGATAAACAAAAGAAGACCGCTTGGTTCTGAGTCACTTAAACAAATATCAAGTATCCCCAATCAGTTGTAATCCCCCAAGCCAGCTCGTGTCCGGTCGGCTGGGAGAACACACAAAGTATTGGTAACAGCCACAAGGCGGGAGCAAGCCGCTACCCAGTCAGGGCCAACCCACGTCTGAGAAGCAGACAAAGTACCTGGTGAAATTTCGTGGAGTGGTTGGCGGGTTTCAGCCCTGGGTCCTGCGTTGTTCATGCTGGTGTTTTTTCGGCAGGCGAGAGGCACAGGTAGCCTCCTCGGGCCAGAGTGTACATGCCAGCACTCGACGATCCGGAGTGCGGGCTCAGGGAGTGCTCATGGCATGCTCATGGCTCAGGCGAGGCGGGGCGGGGCTCACAGTACAGAATGTGCTACAGAGCGCAAGCCACCATGCAGAAATGAGACTCGTCCCAAAGAATAAACCTCAGACCACACCAGATGTAGTGAAGAGTGCGAATCTCCCGAACACTCACAGCAAGCAGTGGCAGAATCAGGGTGCACCACGTTGTGTTTAGGGAGGATTGTGAGTCCTCAGAGCACTCAGAGGATAACTTGGCAGGCTCGGGGTCCACCAACGTCAGGCAGGCACAGCAGCATCACAGATGCAGCTCTGGGTTGATGCGAGGTATTTGATGTTCCTGCAATCTCTGGGGAGAACAGAGGAAAAGCCACCAAGTCTTTGGAGTCACTCTGGGTGTGTTCTTGTGTCTTTATCAGCAGGGCAGAAGTCAGCATGCAGCATGGCAGCTCAATCAGGCAGAGTAGCAGTCCCTTGGAACAGTCGAACACAGCAAGATTGCAGTCCTTCAGCACAGCAGCCTTTAATCCAGCATTGTTCCTTCCATGTCCAATAGTGTACTCTTTTGATAGGGTCAGAGCCCTCATACTTATACTCAAAAGTGCCTTTGATGTAGATTATGATTTCAAAAGAGTCTTCTGAAGTGCACAAGGATCTTTTTCAGCGCATCCCTGGTTCCACCCTAGCAGTAGGGGGGGGTTAATCAACCCTTTGTGTGAGGGCAGGATACAACCTATTCAGATTTAAGTGTGAATCACCTCTCCCGCTCCCTGCTCAGGAAGGCTATCAGTATGTAGATGTATCCTCTGTCACACCCAGCCCTTCCTGTGTTGTGGCTGTCTAGAGAGTATGCACTAAGTGTAGCTGTCTCCCAGGCCAGACGTAGATTGGAGACAGGCTGCAGACACACAAAGCAAAGTTAAGAGCAGAGAAATGTCCACTTCGAAAAGTGGCATTTCTAAAATAATAGTGATAAATCCAACTTTTTCATTAAAGAGGATTTATCATTGCTATTTCAAACATAATAAAGCTCCTCCTCTCTGATCAGGAATTACCACTTAAGGATGTATAAGGGCATCACCAAAGCTAGTCTTTGAGAGGAGTAGGCTTCACAGCAGTAATAGGCGGATGTAGCTGTTTGTCACCGCCAGAACATGTAAAGCATAAAAGTACATGTCCTGCCTTTTAGTTACACAACACCCTGCCCTTAGGGTTACTTAGGGCCTACCTTAGAGGTGACTGATGTGTACTAAAAGGGGAGTTTAAGGCTTGGCAAGGGGTTTTAAATGCCAAGTTGCAATGGCAGTAAAATGCACACGCAGAACCTGCAATGGCAGGCCTGAGACAGGTTTGAAAAGGCTACCTGTGTGGGTGGCACAATCAGTGCTGCAGTCCCACTAGCAGCATTTAACTTACAGGCCCTGTGTATATACCACTTTACAAAAGACTTACAAGTAAGCTAAATATGCCAATTATGTACATACCAGTGTTACCAAGTTTAGCAGAATAACACATGCACTTTAGCACTGGTTAGTTGTGGTTAAGTGCACAGAGTCCAAACGCCAACAAAAAGACACAGCAAAAATGGGAGGCAAAAGGTTCGGGGAAGACCACCCTAAGGATGACAGGTCTAACAGTGTGCATCTTAGTTGAGCCTGCCACCAGGTGGAGTTACACTGTGAGGTGTTCTTCCCGAAGAGTACAACTTTTGCTTGCCTGTATTAAGTTTGAAACAGTTGATCTTTATCCAGTCTGCAGCTTCGGTCATGCAGGCATTGAACTTGTTCCGGGTTTTGGAGGTTTTATCTGATAAGAAGTGTATGAGCTGTGTGTTGGCAGCATAGCAGAGGACATTGATGTTGTGGGTGCAGATGATCATTGCGTGAGAAATCATGTATACCAAGTCCAGGCGATGGATGAAGATGGGGCAGAGACAGTGTTGAATGCCGGGGAAAGGTCCAGGAGGATGAGGGCAGCTTTGTCTCCTCTGTCCAGGATAATGAGGATGTGCTCTATGGTGGCTATCAGGGCTGTTTCAGTGCTGTGGTTGGGTATGAAACCGGACTGTATGATATCGAGGAGCTAGCTGTCTGTGAGCATGGCCGGACTGAGAATGCAAACCAGCCCTGGCAATGAAGTCGTACCGGCCTGAGGTGGGGGAGGGGGGGGTTGCTGGTGGGAAACGCTGCTGCTGCTTTTGTTACAGGGGGCCGATATTGCAGCCCTGCTGCAAAACCGGCCCCCAGTAACAAAAATGGCCCCCACCCTTCCTGCCCACCAGGAAAAAGTCCGGTGCCCACTAAGGCAAGTCGGGCCCTGGCTGTGAGATGGTTGGTGAGGCATTGTTGATGAGTTTCGCGAGGACATTGGCAAGGTTTGGAAGCAGAGAGATCTGTCTGTAGTTACTGAGTGTCGGACTGTCCACTGATAGTTTCTTCAGCATGGGGAGGACTATGGCGTGTTTCAAAGTTCCATAATCTGATGGTCAAGTCTATACTTACCTTTTATAAGAAAAGAAGGCGCAATGTTCAATATAATCAGTGACCCCAGTAATCTGTTTGTCCAGTCCTATACATTTGGTAACAAAAGAAGTATTTATTACACATGCAAAGTATAATACAGCACACTAAATAATACACACTAAAGTCTCGCATGGTGAGCGCACTAGCGCTTTCCTCAGCAGTGTCCTTTGAGTCCTCCACCTCCCTCCTACATGCTAACAAACATGTTCCTGGTGGTTTACTTGAGGCGGTCCCACAGTTGCTACTCACTCTAGCATTGCGCACCAAGGACCAGATGTACAACCATTTCATTTTGCGAGTCTCTAATTGCGATTTTTTGCGACTCACAATTTGACTCACAAAATGAAATGTACTAATGTGTGTCAGACATATTAGCGATTCCCAATGGGATGTGCAATTGACCTGCCTCATCAATATTCATGAGGCAGGTCGCAAATTGTGACCTATTGGGAATGGGCAATAACATCAGGATGGTGGCCTGCTGGGGACAGCAGACCACCATGTCTGTGTTTGCTGTTAAATAAAGCAACTTTTTTTTTTAAACGCACCTGTTGTCCTTCAAGGAAAACGGGATGCGTTTCAAAAAGAAATATGAAACGTTTCTGTTTCTTTTTTTAAGGATAGGCAGTGGTCTGTGGGACCACTACCTGCTCCTAAAAAATGGATTCACTACCATTCACAAAGGGGAAGGGCTCCCCTGGGGACCCCTTTCTGTTTGCTACGGGGTTACCACCTACTTCAAGTAGGTGGTAAACTGTGATTGTTTTGCGTCTGCATTCTTGTCTCAAAACAATCATACATCCCCCCCGTGCCTCACTATTAGGAAGGGACGCCCTTGGCACGCCCTTTCCTAACAGTGACTCACAAATCCTATTTTGTGAGTCGGTAATAGTTTACAGGGTTAGTACATGTGAGAAGGCTATTTAGTGATCACAAACAGATTTTCCATTTGCAACCACTAAAAGCCGTCATACAACTGTCCCCAAGTTCTTACTTTGGCCCTTAAAGATCAGCTCACTGTTGCACTAATATTCAGAGTTCATGCAAGTCTCAAAAGACCCACCGGCCCTGCTCCAGTCGTACACAGCTGCTGCCTGAAAACGTCTTCCCAAAGCTGGCACACATCTTCCCAGCGCTCTGGTGATGCACGAGATGCACCACGGTCAGTGGGAGTGGTGTGCTGCGGCAGTCGGAGACTGCTTCAGGGTGCAGCAGTTGGCTTCTTAGCGGTTCCTGCAGGTAAGGTGATAGGGCAATGATGGTGATGCAAGGTGGGTTTTTCTCTTGATCTTTAGTCCCTTTGATGGTCTGGGTACTCCTCGGAGATAGGTGATGGCCCCAATGGTCCTAATGGCCCCTGCATGCCTTTACAGGGTCACAGGGAACGTACGATGGCCCCAATGATGTCTGTTACCAGGCGACGACCCCAACTGTCTTAGTAGGCCCCTCCTGGTGGGGGGGGGGGTAAGGGAGGTCGCAAGCAAGGACTACAGCACCAATAGATTTACTTTACTGGGTGGCCCACTGCCCCTTTGGGGGTCGTCTACTTCCACAGGAGGGCAGATGGCTTCCTCGCAACTATATTCCTGACTGGACACTATGCCTCACACTTACCTCACCAGGAATTACACTCGAGGATCCCTGCTGGAACTCGGTCTCTACCGGAGCTCTCCTCCTCCTCACAGGGCACACTGGTCTTGGCAGACATGCAGAAGGGCAAGTGTTCTTTGCTTCCTGGTTGATGGCCTCTTACCCAGCTGTTAAACTAGCAGCCCTTGTCCCCAGTCCTAGTTGCAGCAGCTCGAAGCCTTGGTGGTCTTGTCTATGCTGATGAATTTCTTACTTTATACTGTTGTCGCAGACACTAGATGTGTTCTTGTTGCGGGTGCGGAGTTGTTTTGAAGTGCTGACTCGTCTCTCATGGTATTTGTCAGAGGTAATGTTTGGTATTGTAGCTTAATGTGGCATGTTTCTTGTTTTTAGCTCAATCTTTTAAATTTTCTATTCCTGGTTTGCCATGCTCCATTACCACAGAAGCTGGTGTAGGGTTTAGGGACAGTACTCAAGCAAGAACAACATGGCCATGAAGAAACTATTACCTTTGCCTCTCTGAGTTTGAAAGAGACAGGAAGCAGGTACTCAACTACAGAGAAGAACCTTTAGCTGTATTTTGGGCTGTCAAAAAATCTAAGCAGTTTTTATGGGGAACAAGATTTTTAGAACAAACTGACCATAAACAGTTAGGGACAGTTTTTGGTGACGAAGGATTATATTGTGTTCCGACCCATATTTGCAGATGGATATTTGCCTTACAAGACTTTCATTTTGATTTTCAATACATACCTAGGGTGACCAATAAGGCAGCAGATTGTTATCTAGGTTGCTGAGCAAATCCCCTGAGGAGAATTAAATCGGTGATACTTGGTGTGTTGTAAGGTACAACAGGGAATATGCACAAGTTTCCATTTTCATTACACGTTTAACCATGACATATTTTTCTAAACAGTGACTTTTACATGCCTTGCTCTTCCACAATTGCATACTTAGAAATTATTCTGCTTGCAGCACATTTCTCAATAAGCATTTCATCATGTCGTTTATACACTCTGACCAAGGCTAAGGAACACTGAAAGCGATGAGTCGCAAGACAAACAATCACATCAGCGCTGGACCTCAGAGACATTGCAATGGAACAGTGCTTATATTCTATAAACCACCTCTGAGACAAATTCAGCAGAGGAGCACTTCTGCGGATTATCCTGGAACGCTATGCCTGTGACTGAGATGCAGCCCTGCTGATGCTAACCTTTCATCCTGCAAAGGACGGTAGCCTGCTCTACCCCAGATCAGCTTCCTGATACATCATATACAGTATGGGAGGGTTGGGTTGTCCCAAGAGATCTGTCAGAGGATACTCCCACTATGCTCTCGATAGTGTACATAGTAATAGGTAGGAGTATAAATATAATCATAATCACATTGTAATGTTATAACTCCACTGGCTTCCAGTCAACAAAAGAGTCGCCTTCAAGCTCCTCTCACACTCCTACAAAGCCCTCCATGACGCCGGACCAACATACCTGAACCACTGCCTCTCATTCCACGTACCCACCAGACTCCTCCGCTCTGCCCAACTGGCCCTTGCCACCGTCTCTCTAATACGCAAGACCAGGACCGGAAAAAAAGATCCTTTTCCTACCTCGCGGCCAAAACCTGGAACACCCTGCCTCTCCACCTCAGGCTATCCCCATCACTGACCCAATTCAGGAAGGATCTCAAGACCTGGCTCTTTGACTGAACATCAGCGCCCAGTTGGACCTGCAGAACCCGCCCCCAGTGCCTTGAGACCCTCACCCGGGTGAGTAGTTGCGCTTAACAAATACTGATTGATTGATTGATAATGGTTGAACTATTTTTTTCCATCATTCTTTTAATGCTGATTACAATGCTTTATTTCATCCTACTAATAATTGCAGCTCACGCTTTTTACACAAGAATACTATTGTTTCAATCCATGTTTGAAAGCCAATTTGTATCATTCTTGTGTCTTCTTTGGGCATGCCTGAGAGTGGTCATGTTCTGAGGTTGCAGATACCATCTGGTACCCTGGAAGGTTAGGAGTTCAGATGGCTCACTGAGCTAGCTAGGAATTAGGCTGATATACTCTGATGAAATGTGCGGACTCAGTCCCCATATTCTGACAGTTATGTTATCTGGATACACAGTCCTACTTGATTTGTAGGAACCGTATGACAGGTCAAAGGATGAAGAATACAAGAGAGCGTGTGCTGAGTGTAGGCCAAGTGATAAGTCATAAAAGTCGAGATCTGCACCAATGGTTTATAGAAAGCTTCTGGAAAATGCTTGGGATGAGGTAGCGTTTGACATAGTGAGTTTTGCTTACTAAGGAAAATAGTTTGCATTTGTTTGTGCTCATGGACATGTACTCAAGCCTGAAGTAAGAATTGTGCATGACATTTCCACTTCTTCTATCAAATTTTTCAGGCATTTTTTTCCAGTGAAAGTAATCCCATATGTATTTTAAATGATAGTGAGATGCAGTTGCCTTCTGAAGCTATGTTTGAGTTTTTTGTTGGCCAGAGGTATAACTCACAAAAAATGTGCTTTGTATCACCCTCAAATGAATGGCATGATTGAGCGATTTAATAGGGCACTGAAGGAAGCAATCTCACTGTTATGGGTTGATGCTGGAAGCGTGCTGTTGTAGAATATGTTGAGCAGTTCCAATTTACTCCTCATTCCACTACTGGGATAACTCCTTTTGAATTATTCTGCAAAAGTAGAGCTTGTACGATGATTTGTCCCCCATGGGTAAATTTGCAATTACATTTCTTAAATGTATCAGTAGAGGAAGATGCTAATCGGGTGAAGTAAAGAGAAACAAGAGAACAACAAAGGCAAAAGAGTATTTTGATCAAATTAAAAGAGTGAAAAATATGTCTGTCAGAGAGAGGGGTCCTGTGTTTGTGAAGCTACCAAGAAAGAGTACAGGAAAGTATGGAAGAAAAATACAGTGAACCCCAAAGGGTTGTAAGAGTTAATCCATGTGCTGGCAAACTAGAGAATGGTCAACTGTGGAATTTCAAAGATGTACTGATTGAAAGATCCTACAGGGAAATTATCTGCTATTTGAGGTTTTCCCTATTCTTATTTGTTATTCACAATTCTGTTATTGTAAGAAAAGTTTAATACTTGTTTTTCTTTTTTTATGTTTTTTGTATTTGTGTTGTATTTGGTGTTCTCTGTAGCTATGGCGTGTTTTGGGGGGGATGGTGCGTGGTATTATAGCCTAATGTGACATGTATCTTTAAGCTCATCTTTCTCCTCAGATTCCATTTAGAATGTATAGGTTGTACTTGTAGAGGAGCTGGAGGGAGCCTCACTAGGGAGGCTTGTGCAGTGGGTTCCTTTTTTGGAGAGTACATTTGTAACACTGGATATCATCTTCTTTCCTGGATTTCTGTTTGTTCATGAGGACTACTACAGAAGTCTGCCCCAGCAGGGGTGGCTCCAGAATTGATCAACCCACAACACTGGCCATGGACGCAGCTTCAGAATCTCACCTGGCCTCACTGATATATACCTCACAACTGTTCAAAGGCCTAAGCCGGCCCTCTTTTATGATTTTGTGTTCCTGTAGTGTGTTCCTTATCAGAGTTTATTCTAAACACTGTTAGCAGGCCCCACTCAGAGTGACAAATGCAAAAAGAACAAATGATGGACGGAATGCTGAACAAATCAAACATTCACCCCCCATTCACAGATCTGGGTTAAATCCATCGTTTTTTTGCTCACAACGCCACACCAGTTTGGACCCCGCCATATGCAAATCAGTCTTGACCCTGCTCCCCATGGGAACAGTCCAGCCCGAACTGCCAAGCCAGGTCATCCCTGGACCAGAAACAAGCATCCTGGGACTGATTTCGGGGCATCACCCCCTCATCAGCCAGACTAGCTTGAACCCAGTGGCACAGTGAGCATGGGACCCACATCTGGGCATACCCTCACCACTTAGAGCAACAAAAGCAAAAATAACAAACGATGGACGGAATGCTGAACAAATCAAACATTCACCCCCAGTCACAGCTCTGGGTTTAATCCATGTTTTTTTCTTTTAGCATGATTCAGCACCCTTCCTGAATCATGAAAGCCTTTGATGTGCAAAGAGGATGCTCTACTCCCCTCCCTGCACTGTATCTCTTTCCCGTCCCGCATGAACATCAGCAATCCACATATCCTGTCTGCATTCTGCACCTCCAACTTGGCTCTGTTAGGCTTCCCAAAATGGAACATAGAAGATTCCATGTTTAGTACCACACTCTGGACACGCACATGCAACACAGCATGCCCATGGAGTCACATGCTGTAAGGTGCTACACATTGACTGTAGGTCAAGGCGGGTTGAATGCATACCAGTGGTACTTTATGAAAGTGGGCCTGTAGGCACCACCTAATATTGAAAGGCACGTTTCCATTAAGTGCACATAGGATCAGAGTGTAAAAATTATTACAAGGACACTTCATGCTACTCAATTAATTGAATTGGAATTGAAAGCGACCCCAATGTGCCAGCAAACCATCTTCCCTCACCATTTCATGTTCTATATTATGGGCCATATTAAGGTTTAAATTGAAGCACCGCACACATAATTTATCCCATGCTCCCCCACATCTGAGCACAATTGTTTTTTCAAACCATTCATGACCTGCACACTCTCCCTAGGCAAGGTGGGTAGTAGGGCGTGAATATATAAATTAATCGGGGTCAAAGCCAGGAATGGGCCGAAACCTTTTTTTTTCTCTACTAAATGGATTGATTAAATGTAACTATTGCTTCTTTGATTAAGCAGTTGACTATTTGTAATGAAAACACACAGACTTGCCCTAGCAGTACCCTCCCCCGACGGATTAAATTGTTGTGATGAAAAAACAGTTGTACCCCATAATATGGTGGGCCTGCTAGGACTAGGGGCCAGATGTACAAAGATTTTTTCGAGTCGCAAATGACCGATTCGCAGAATTGGGCTGTTTGCGACTGAAAAAATGCTTTTTCGCATGTTCAAAATGCAAAGTGTGATTCGGTAACTTGTTACCGAATCACATTTTGCATTTGTGATTCGGTATTTGGAAGGGGTGTGTTCAGGGCATCCCTTCCAAATACTGAATCGGTACGGTATTTATTACTGTTTTGTGACCGAATTCCAGTCGCAAAACAGTAATACTTTACCACCAGTTGAAAACTAGTGGTAACCCATTTGCAAAGGAGAAGGGGTCAAGAGGTCCCCAGCGGACCTCTTCGAAAATGTAAATGATAATATTTTGTAAGAGAAGGCTGTGGTCCCAGAGACCATTGCCTACTCTTAAAAAATAAAACTTTAAAGCTTTATTTATTTATTTATTTTTTAAACAGATCCCGTTTTCCTTTAGGGAAAATGGGATGCAATTAAAAAAAAAAAATCTTTATTAAAAAGCAATCACAGACATGGTGGTCTGCTGACCTCAGCAGGCCACCATCCCTGTGATGGCTGTGATTCCTAATGAGTCGCAAACTGCAACCTACCTCATCAATATTTATGAGGTAGGTCGATTTGCGTCCCATAAGGAATCCCTAAATGAAACTCAATGAGTTTCATACATTAGGAATACTGATTTTCTGATTCGGAGAGAATCACTATTAGGAAACCGGTATACCTAATGTTTGGACAACTCTTTTGTTGTCTAAACACATATACCCATCCCTTTTCCAAGGATTAGGGAACCTCCCTTACTTTGTGATACCTAATGTTTGTACATCCGACCCTAAGTTTCTTTTAAATCAATTATTGAATAGATGGATGCTCTAAATAACCCCAGATTCCTCATCTTGTGAATATTCCCCAGGGTGTCGTACTACATCCAGAAACATAAAGGTAGTACACCTGTGGGCATGTAAGTGGCGTGCGGATCCGCACCAATGTTGTTCTGCTCTGGAAGTGACAAGCAGGGCTGCATAGAAAAGTCACTTAGGTTCACGGACGTTTGTTGCTTTCTAAGACTTATCCACATCCTCAGACACAGAGCCCATCAGCAAATTAGCCATTTCACAGATCTCTAGTTTTGGACCTTTGTAGCTGGGAAAAGAGTCCATTCCACAGATTGGGGAGATGGGAAGGTCGATGAGAAATCTGCGGTTAGATAGATTATCCACCAGAAAGAGCGTTACCATAGCTAAGGAACTTGTTCTTCTGACGGATACTCCTAACTGCAGATTCTTCACCTTGTGAATAGCTACCAAAGCAGTACCTTTCTAAGTGGAAGGTCTGTGGAATGGCTCAAATGAAACATTCCTGCAGTACAGAATGGGCAATATGCCTATTTCGATGAACCTGGCTATCAAAACAATAGTGCTTCATGTACGTGTTCACTTATGCCCATGTAGCAGCCTGACCAATATCCAGGACAGGAACTCCCTGAACCGGCTTAGTAGTAACAGCTTTAGCTCGAGTGGAATGAGCCCTCAATCTTTCAGGCGGCTGCGTAGCTAATGCGTGTCAGATTTTTATGCAGAGTTCTAGCCACCTAGAGATGGTTCTTTTCTGCACTGCATTGCCCTTCTTTGCCCCGAGAATCCCACAAAGAGTTTGTCATCCAGGCGATTATCCTTGGTAGGCCTGGATGAAATTTAAATTAGACTGGCGTAATTCACGTTATTTCAGGAATTTCACATTACACTTTGCCTAATTATGCACCATTGATAGTAAAAATTAGTGCGAATAGTGCAATTTGCTGTAACAATTTACAGCAAGTGCACGGGAACAACCGAACATGAGCAGCTGCATTTTGTGGTACTATTTAATGCATCCTCATGCCAATAACTGACATGAGGATGCAATTTGTGCTAAAATATAGTGTTAAATGAAGGATTTGCATTTTGAGTAAATATGCTTAAGTACAGGTAATTTTGCATAGTTACGCTATACCAAATTATGCAAATTTCACTTGCCCCTAATCCTTGGTACGATCAATGTAGAAACTGAGGTCTCTCTTAGGGTAGAAACTATGGAGTCTCTCCTCTTTCGAGGGGTGAGATGGGTCAAAGAAAGTTAGAAGCATGATAGCCTGCCCAACGAGGACATTTGTTCTTACCGTCTGCAGAAATGCAGGTCAATTTCTCAACACCAGCTTGTGTGAAAGAATGCTGTATAATGTGGCTGGACTGAGAGAGCCTGCAGCTCAAAAACTGATATGATCCCAACCAGAAAAAACATTTTCAGGCTCAAGAGAAATAGTGGACCTTTTTGCATTAGCTCAAATGGGTAACACATTAGAAAAGTGAGAACCAAATTCAAGTCCTACAGTGGCATCACAAATGCCTTTGGTGGAAATATGTTGCAAACCTTTAAGAAATCGCTTCCCAACAGGTGATTTAAACAAAGGCTAATCCATTAACCTCAAAAAGCTAAAAGAGCTGACCAATAACTTTTAACAGTTCCCAACGCAAATCCTTGCGGGCCAACAACAAAACAAATGACAGTACTTCAGACAACTTAGCTAGTAATAGGTCAATCCTATGGGTGCCGAACCAAATCATAAACTTGTCTCATTGCTCGGCATACGCTGGTTTACTAGATTGATGTCTGCCTGCCAGAATAACATCAGCAACTTCAGAAGGAAGATGAAAGGAGACTAGCCGCTGCCATTTAATTTCCATGCATGGAATGCAGCGTTCAGAGGTATGGATGAAGAATCCTGCCTTATTGCTGCAAATGTCGATCCTCCCGAAGCGGCAGCTTAGTTGGAGAACAGATATCTATGCCCCGGAGTTCTGGATAACACACCCTTCTGGCCCAATCCAGAGCCACGAGGATGACTTGGGCTCAGTTGGTCTTATCTACTTCAGAACCCAAGTATAGTGGGTTGGAGGCAGAAAGGCAAATAGAAGTCCTGAGCTCCACCCTATGCAGAATGCATTTCAGTGAGAGAGCAGTCTTGGTACGTGTAATACTCAAAAATCGTGACATTCTGTATTTTGTACGTGACAAACCTTGCCCTATTCAGCGCGGATGAATGTGCTGAAGGGTTCCCAATATAAATACTTGTAGTAGATCGATTTAAATTCGGGCAACATGCAGAAATTGACTCTTCTAACTTACCATAGGTTCAATTATTGTACTTGATTTTGTTTTGAAAGTTTAGTCATTGATTAAGGGTTTAGCTGGTTTATATCAGCTGACTCGATGAAATCAATTGCTCCACATTTTTAAACATCATCAGATTGTATTTGTCCAATAATCCAGTAAATCCACAATATTTTGAAGATTAAGCAATCTACTAGCCCTTGACCACATCTTTTTTACTTTACACGAAGGCTGGTGCATGTCTTATTCAAGCTCTAAAAATGAGGAAAAGAAATCCCTTTAAGAAACTTATCACTTAAATTTCTGGTTCTGTTTTGGATACATTTCTAGGTTGTTCTGATTCAAATCTGGGGACTATTTACTTTCACTTATACTCTTTTTTCTTTCACGGGTGTATTTCTTTTTTGATTGATAGTACTCAGTTGTCACACAATAGTTATATGATCATTCATTTAATTTAGGGGTCTACAGTTCACAATATAAACATCTCGTCCTGAAGATGGTCTTATAGATGAGAACAAATAGACCGAAACGTCAACAAGCTCACCCAATTTCATACACAAAGAAATTGCTTAGCAATATTCATGGTTTTCTCAATGATGTCTTCCATGGTGCGAAATGTTTGAAATGGCTGTCAACAAAAGTGTCAATGAGGAATCAGCAGCCGTGTAAACAATTTATCTCATTCACTTTTGTATACATGTGATTTGCTTTTTTGTACCCTAAATGAATTTTTCTATATAAATTTATATTTTTCTAAAAAAGTACACACCCGTTCTTGTTTATCTTTGGTGATATATTCACAATGAAGGAATATGTTTGATTCTGAAAATTTTATTTTTTGACGTCACTATTTTGGACTTCGCAAATATAGAACTATTAAGATTTTGTGAAAATAAATTCCCTTGTAGGCACACTTACCTGATTTTGATGCTGTATTTTGGGCAGTGGAAAAAGATCAAGCCAGGGTTTTCCCCAATGTTGGAAAATGGCCTGCGCCACCTCTGTGTGTAACTATCAATTGTGATCCGGTAGGCATAGGCTACTGAGTTCATCCGCCCGCCCTCTCATTTGGAGATTCCGCCAAGTGTTTTGCAGCCAGAGAAATGCCCTGGTGAACGAGCCACTTTTAGAGGCACAGAGGCGTCTGGCACAGAACCAATTATTCTTTTTCAGCCTGCTTTGTGCTGTATCACATAGCAGTGGTGCTGTCCATGAGTACATGTTACTAACCTCTCCTTTATGGATTGTTGGAGTGCCTTCCATGACAAGTGGATCACCTGCAACTGCAACAAACTGATCTGGAGGTGGGTTTCTGTCAGAGACCTCTGATCTCCAACTCTCCCAGATGGCCTCCTTGTTAGACCTGGCATCCTTAGGGTTGTGTTTTCCCAGACCTCTTGTTTTGTTGAGTCTTTCTGTTGGCCTTAGGACTCTGAACACTTTACCACTGCTTCTCCCTAAACATGATTGACATATTTGATTTACTATCAAGTCCCTTGTAAAGTTGTATCCCATATACCCAGGATCTGTATTTCAAAGGCTACTAGTGGGCTTGCAGCACTGATTGTGCCACCAACATAAGTAGCCTTTCAAACCTGTCTCAGGCCTGCCATTGCATGGCCTGTGTGTGCAGTTTACTGCCACTTTGACTTGGCAGTTAAAACCACTTGCCAAGACTCAAACTCCCCTTTTAGTACACATCAGTCACCCCTAAGGTAGGCCCTAAGTGACTCTAAGGGCAGGATGCTGTTTAACTAAAAGATAGGACATGCACCTGTGTGTTTTACATGTCGTGGTAGTGACAAACACCCAAATTTGTTTTTCACTATTGTGAGGCCTGCTCCTCTCATAGGTGACCATTGGGAATTCCTTAATACACTCTTTAAGCTGTAATTCCTGATTGCAGAAGAGCAGCTGCTTTATGTTTTATACCTATGGATTACTAATGATTAATCCTCTTTACTGGTAAAGTTGAATTTGGCATTACTATTTTAGGATTGCCACTTTTAGAAAGTGGGCATTTCTCTGTGCACCTTCCAGCCTGTCTCCAATACATGTCTAAGTTTGAGTGACAGCTACACTTTGTGCATTCCCTCTAGACAGCTACAAACACAGGACACTCAGCTGCATCTGCATTCATCTGCATACTGATGAGTCTTCCTGGGCAGAGGGAAGGGGGAGGGACTGACACTTGCACTTCAATAGGTAGTCTCCTGCCCTCAAAGAAAGCACTGACCAATCCCCTAGAGTTAGCTTGGCTTTCAGGAATGGGCTGAAACGGGACCTGTGCACTTCAAAGACTTTGCTTTGAAGTCACCTCCACTTCAAACGCACTTCTGGGTATAAGTACTGGTGGACTTATTTATGAGAGGCTTACGCCGCTGGAACATCACTTTTTTTATGCTCCAGCGGCGCAAACCTATCAATCATATCTATGAGGGGGTTTTGCATGTCCTCATAGATATGGAGTAAGACAAAGCAGCGTAAGTTGCGGCCTTGCTTTACTCTGCATCAAGAAGGCATTCCATGGGCGTTGCAGTGAGTTTTCCCACGCAGAATACATGGAGTTTGATGCTGCCCCAGAATTACTTAATCACATAAACCTGGGGCAGCGTCAAAATCTTACGCCTCCCAGAGCAGGTGTAACAAGGAGAAATATTTTTATTTCTCCTTGTTTTTTTTCCTCTTTCCATGTGTGCCGCATTCTGCAGCACACATAGAAAAAGGAAAGCGCCTCTCTGGATTGTTTTTGTGCAGGAAGGTGCCCCTTCCTACAGAAAAACAATCCTGCTTGCAACGGAGGCATCCTTGCACCCTGGTGCAAGGGTGCCTATGTTGGCACTAGGCAGCAACTTGTGCGGCAGCGCAGGGGGAAAGGACATGAATTCATTGTATTTCATAAATACGGTGCATTCCTTCCCTTGCACATTGGCGTAGGGTAGTTCAGCAAGAAGACTTGTGGCGCTGCCCTACGCCGATGCCTCATAAATGAGGCCCTGTGTCTCTGACCCCTTCTAATCAGACACTTCTTTTACCTGTAACCAGACACTACTGGATCTACATTCACACATTGCCAGGAGGGACTGCCACTCTGCTAACTGCTCTGCTGTGTTGGCCTGCTGATTGCTGTGCTACAGGAGGGACTGCCACTTTGCTACCTGCCTTGTTGTGATGGCCTGCTACCTTTGGCGTGCCGGGGCAACGTGGAGTGCAGCAATGACCTCCGCATCGCCCTAGCCACCTTTGAGGAAGCGGGTAACCAGCGATGTACGCCGCCACAACCCTGAGCTGGAGAGTCCAGCGGGGAGAAAGATCACCGCC
Organism: Calotriton arnoldi; assembly: GCA_963921515.1. Lineage (NCBI taxonomy): Eukaryota > Metazoa > Chordata > Amphibia > Caudata > Salamandridae > Calotriton > Calotriton arnoldi. Next base: position 1,039,930 of record CAWUFW010004560.1, on the reverse strand, counting down.
TTGAAATTTTCTCCCTGGCCGACAGATCGCTAGTACTGTTTCCACTGAGTGAAGACAGTCCCTCACGGCCACCTGAGGTACTGTTTGTTGAGAGCTGGAACCCTGAGTTTACCAGTCACAGACCCACATGTTTGTGGGCATTTTGCCTTTATTGATTTCCCTCGGTCTCGAAGGGCTGATCGCATACCTGGTACGGTAGAGACCTATGAAGCATTGTTTATTTCCCTGCTTCACTGATCCATGACCGGAATCATTCCAATTGCACTAGAAAGTTGCCGTAAAGAATCAATGTCTTCCTGATGCATTTAATGTGATACTTTGAAACTGCATAACATAAGAAAAACGTGTGTGATTTTTGTTGTTTTGGCCTTGTACTGTTCAGAGCATAATAAGCTATATTTCTAAACCTGTGTGGAGTCTTTTTATTGATGCATTCACTGTGTGTGTGTGTTGCACAAATACTTTACACATTGCCTCTTTTGATAAGCCTGCCTGCTCTGAGCACAGGTTATCTCAGTTGTGTATCTAGCTTACCCTGGTTAGAGTGGTGGTTTCTGCCTGCCTTGTATGAATACCTTTGCCAACCAGAAGCCCCATTTCTAACACTTTCTAACCCAGTAGCATTTGTGACCACCGTCTTCTCTGGGTGGGGTCATGAGACGGGTCTGCCACTGGCCCAATTGCTGTCTTTCAGCCACCTCTAAAACCAGGATGTAATACAATACATTCAACTGGTGATGTGCCCACTTGGATTTCAAATCCCAATTCTGAGCCAGCATGTGCCATCTAGCATGTTGGTCAAGCAGGATGTAGGAAGCCAAGAGTCCCGGCTGCCACAATTCCATCCTCACTGGGATCCAGGACAGAGGCTGAAATATCTGGATCATAGTCTCAAATGACCTGGACTCTCTGCTCTGTGGAGAAGGCACAAAACTGCACTGTATGCTGCATAGCTCAGATGAGTGAGAGAATCTGCGAAGGAGTCAGGTGTGACTTCAGCACATTGATAGTGAAGCCCAAGGATGTTAGTTGGTTTGCGGTCATCTAGAGGTGGTTCACGACTGCTTAGGGTGAGCCTGTCTTTAACAGCCAGTCACCAATGTACTGGAAGGCTGGTACACCTGACCTCTAGAGATGGCTGCGACCACCTTCATCACTTTTGTGAACTGAGTGGCACTTGTCAGGCCAAAGGGGAGCACAGCAAACTGGTCCACTGAGACTTGACAGAAACACCTGTAGGCTTGCAGGATGGGAATATGAAAATCCATGTCCTGGAGGTCCAATTTTACCATCCAGTATCTGGGATCCAGGGCAGGCAATACTGGCCCAGCGTGAGCATCTTGAATTTGTCCTTCCATCGGAAGGCTTTGAGAGGGCAAAGATCTAAAATAGGACAAAGGCCTTCATCCTTTTTTGGGACAAAGAAGTAGTAGGAGTTGCACTGAGTTCCTACTTCTGGGGCTGGAACTCACTCTATGGCTCCTTTGGCTAGAAGAGCCAGCACATTCTGCTGCAAAATTAATGTGTTCATCTGTCAGCTGTGTTGATGGGGGTGGAAAGTGTGGCAGAGTAGAAAGGAATGGGAGGGCATAGCCCCGCTTGACAAGTTGGAGGATCATTGCGTCCAAAGTTATGTCTTGCCACCATTGGTGGAAATGTTTAAACCTGCCTCCCTCAGGGTGTATGTGTGTCAAAAAGGACACATTGAAAGCGGTTTTGTGTTTCCTGGAGGGATGGGTGACTGAGCTGCACGTTGTCCCTAAATGTGTGCTGTGGACTTGGCTATGAAATGGCTGAACAGGCTGTCATTTTGGTGCCAGGGTTTGGGATTGGTGGCATTGAACACTCCTAGCATAGCTATGAAAGGGGTGAAAATGCTGAGAAATTGTTTAGTAGGGGCAGACAACCCTAGGGAATGTGCTATAGCACGACTTTCCTTTTAGCGTTCCAAGGCCGTCTCCACAGATATGGTGAGAGCCATCAAATGGCATGATCATCAAAGATTCCTGAACCCAGAGAAGGAAGAAGACATCATTCCGGTGTGGAGCCAAAGCACCACCCTCATTCCTATTGCCCAAGCAATCAGTTGTGTTGAGGCCAGACTGTATTACAAATTTTGCCATATCCCGGCTGTCCTATATGGTTTGTACTAAAGATGCTGGTAGGTCCTCTCGAACTGCCAGCAGGATTTGACCAACTGCATCCCATAAAGCATGACCTTGGCAGCCTAGAAGGCAGCTCGCATTGACTTAGCACAAGGCAAGGCTGGCCGATGAAAACGTACATGCCAAAAGTTTCCATGCACTTGGACTCATGGTCTGGAGTTGTGGGAAAGGTATTAGGGCTGACTCTGCTTGTGAGCGCCTGGATCACTAGCCTCTCAGCAGGAGCGTGATGTGTAAAAAAACGAAGGATCGCCCATTTCCAGTCTGTGGCAATGAGTTACCTGTCTGTTAACTGTGGGCCTAGAACATGGCTTCACCCAACTGCCTAAGAGGGTATCTGTTAGGCCCTCATTAAATGGCAATACAGCTTCAGGAGGTGCCTTGCCGGGCTAAAGAACCTCCATCAAGTCGTTGGTTTTGACCTCCATTGTAGGAAGCTGAATATCAAGAAATCAGTATCCTGCCTTATTACTATAGCAAAAGAGGCACTCTCCTCAGTTGCAGGACTACAGGGAGAGACAAGCCCAGTGTCTGGTAAAGTGTCCAGACCACTGGCATCCTGTAGTTCTGCATACCAATTGACCTCATTGTATTGAGTAGTGGTGTGGTGGCATGGGTCTGGGGGCATGAGTTGGGGCCAGTTGCTACCCACACATTGGGAATTGAGGAGATGAGGGCCTAGGCCTGACATGATCATCGTTCACCTAGGAGAAAATTACCTGGTACAACTTACAGGTCTAGAGTTATTGAAAATGATGAAGAAGGAATTAAAAGCGATCCTGGGCAGGTGGGATAGGACAGACCTATTCTGGACCCAACGTCCGCCCTGGAGGGACAGACCAGGGCATCTAACCCGGCAGCCATAAACAGTGTTGGCAAAGAAGTGAACAGGGAGGTGTCAGTTTTTTTGCAAGACGTGAAATATCGGGATAGTGAGCCATGTAAAACAGGGTATAAATGGTCCATGTAGCATATGAAAGATGGGGAACATTTATCCGTGTTAAGTAACAGGATGGATTTAGTGCTGGTGATGCAAGTTTTGAAATATTGGTGGGGAAAGAGATGTTAAGTTAAAGGGGAACAGAAAGAACACCCCGCAGGAGTTTTTTCTTGTAATAAAAAGAGGGAGCTCACAGTAATGTTGGGGAGAGCCGGCAAGGTTAGGAGAAGTACAAGAAAGACCTGATCAAGTAGGGAATATGGGCAGTGAGGGTCTAGTGCAGAGAGGCTGGAAATGAAGTTGATAGGGATTCAGGAGTAAGGAAAAGTAAGTATGAAGTTAATATATAGACATGTTGAAAGTGTTGGATGTTAAACAGGGGGAAGGGTTGGGTAATATTTAAGAGTGGGTGATGGGTTAGAGTTTATTGTGAGAACCTTTCAGCCCTAGGATGGTCTTCCCCAAATATTTTGCCTTCACCCTCCTATTTTTCTGAATTTGATTTTGTTTGCCTTAGAACTTGGTACACTTTACCACTGCTAACTAGTGATAAATTGCTTGTGCTCACTCCCTAAAACATGGTAAAATTGGCTTGCACCTGAGTGGCATATTTAATTTACTTACAAGTCTCAAGTAAATTGGTATCTCATATATACCCAGGGCCTGTAAATTAAATGTTACTAGTGGACCCGCAGCACCCATTGTCTCACCCCTTAATAAGCCCTATGAAATATGTCCCAGGCCTGCCACAGCAGCCTGCCAGCAGTTATAAACTGCTGGTTCAACTTGGCAATATAACCCCCTTCCCCATTCTAAAACTCCTTTTTATTACATATGTCACCCCTAAGTTAAGCCCTAAACAGTCCATAGGGCAAAAGTTGGACATGTGCTTTTCAGTTTTACACGTTGACGTAGTGAAAAACTCACGTATTAGTTTTCACTATTGTGAGGGCTACCTCTCCTGTAGGATAAGATTGGGAGCAGGTAGGAAACCCGTGTTTGGTATCTTGGGAATTGTAATTTAAAATCCTCTTTAATGGTAAAGTCAGATTTTTTCAGAATTCTGAAAATGCCACTTTTAGAAATTTGCAATTTTCTTGTTCCAACCCTTTGGTGCCTGCAGCAATTTCCTGGGTCTCATGAGTTGGTGTGAGTGGCAGTTGGCCTTTGTGTATTCCTTCCAGACAGCCACACACTAGAGGGACTAGATTTGCCTGAATGGGCAATCACGGGCAGGATGAGAGGACAAAGCTATGCACAGCGCCACATATATATCAATAGGCTGGGCCCTGCTCACACAGAAAGAACTTCACATTATACTCTTGTGCCTGTAACCAGGCTAGAGCCAGGGCAGAGAGGCAAAAAATTCCAGACACTTTTGTGGGGGGAAGCTCCAGAATTTTCTCCCACCTGAAAGAGGGCACCAGGGATGAAAAGGGGATCCTCAGATCACTCTTCAGTTCACTCCTGGGCCTGTATAAGGACTCTCAGAGGACAGCCTGCTGTTCTGGCCTGCTGGGTACTTCAGGGGCTTTGATGCCTGAGGAAGGACTGCTATGCTGCCTAATGTCTGGTCTGAGCCCAGAGGTCTGCCTGCTGCTTGAGCCCTGCTTCTCTCCTTGAACGCAAGATTTTCAGAAGTGACTCCAAGGGCTAGTTGGCTGGCCTCCTGATCAGAGCCTTCAGTACAGAAAAGGCTCTAACCAGCTTGACCCCACACTTGGACCCTACCTGAGTGAGCCCCGACCCTCCAAGTGGGGCCTCTCTAGTCCTGGACCCTTGGAAGTGGTGTCTATAACTTCCAACCCCGATAGCCCAAATCCTAAACTTGGGACATTTTTTGGCCAAAATGTGCTGTGAGAACCAAGAGGAGACCGGGACTACACCTGCTTGTCGATCTGCCCAAGGTGCATCTCTGGTCAGCCTGACTTAGTGACAGCTCCCGCTACGTTCTTCTCTGCAGCTGCAAATCCTGTTCAGCAACTCTTCAGAGAAGGGGTATCCGGTCTCATGGAGCACTTGTCGGCTACAGCCAACAGCTTCGTCCCACTGGAGATTTTCGACTTCCAAAAAAGAGACTAAGTCCAAATTAAGTAATCTTCACCACGACTTTGACCAGTGGCTCCACGATGGTGACGCCTCGTCCTATGACACCACGAGTTGCCTTGCCCTGCTGAAATTTATCTTCTCAGACATTCTGTCTTCAAATTTCTTCTAAGTTCGAAGCTAAGCAGACACTTGGCCCAATCCACTTTGTGTATCAGAACCTCGCTCCATCCCGGCCTCGTGCGACTAGATGTCCACGGTTGTCTCTATGATTTTTAGGCACTCGTTTTCACTTTAAAATGTAACAATTCCTAACTCTGGTTCAATTGATTGGATTTTTGTTGTTTTTGTGGCAAATAATTTATTAAGATGTACTCTATTTTTCTAAATTGGTGTGGGATTTTTCTTGTGTTGTGTTTTTCCTTTATTACGGTTTACGTGCTGCATAAATACTATACACATTGCCTCTAAGGTCAGCCTGACTGCTTTTGTGCCATGCTACCAGATGGTTAAGCACAAGCTAATTTAGTGACTTTGGTAGTTCAGCCTGACGAGGATTGTGGCTGTTGCTTGAGAAGGGCTCACACCCTCCTCACCCAACAGCCCAATTTCTCACAACATTGTTTATAGAATTTAGTGCGTATTACTAAGCCAACGCATTGTCTGTGATTGTGAGCTCTGCTTGCTTCCAATAAAGTGTACTTTTCCACAAAAAGCATCAAGAGTAGTCCTTCTCTCAAGGTGGGCACCACTCAGAGTGGAAGAAGCCACCCTCTCCTCGTTGGGAAATTGAGAGGGGCTGTGAGTATGTGGAGACGCCAGATGTCAGCAGCTGTTTGGATGCCACATTGTCACTGTACTATGCATGCGTCAGAGGGATTATTTAATCCCTCGGTGCAAAGATAAACTCACCACTCTCCCTGGTACAAGACATCAGGTCATTTTTCGAAGCAATTTGTACTATTTGTGTTATGTATATGTGTGTTGTTGGTGTATGTAAACTGAAAGAGAGTTCAGAGTAAGACGAGGGAGAGCTGGAAAGATTAGGAGAGAAGCACAAGGAGGCAGCCTGAGTCTAATGCTGGCAGTTTGGAAATGAAACTGATTGCGCATTTATGATTAAGGAACGGGAAGTGAGTAGGTAATAAATAAACACACTAAAAGTGTTGGATGTTAATGGGCGTGGGAGTGGAGGTATGGAGCTCTAACAGGTAGGTATTGATTTGGGATGGGAGCCGAGCTTGCCTAGGGGACCAAAAGCAGCCCTGGCAAAAATGCTCAAACCAACTCAGCTCCCTTCATCTCGTGCAATCTTTTTTTTTTAAACATCTTTTTATTTTGAACACAGCCATAAAAATACAGTGCTGTAAATACATTTCAGAGTGCAGCACATTAGAATGGTAAACAGCAACATAGAATGGTGACAAATTGGCAATCAGGAGAATGTAACCAACCGCGCATCCCCAGCACCCTGACCCCAATGCATCCGGCATCCTCATCATATAAGCTTTCATCACATCTACCCCTAGGTGTCCCTGGGTTCATGGTAGGCACTCCAGCCACCCCACACCTTTTCCCACTCCTCGAGCAATCTTTCTCTCCTCTCTCTGATCCCTTTCTCTCTACATTCCCACTCCCTCCCTCGGTCTCTCACTTGAAGCCTCTTTGTCCCTACTGCAATTAACCTTGGGGAACTGGGGAAAGTGACAGGGGCACTGGCCTCCAAGTGCTCCTGGCCACTGGGTAAATGCCAGGTGTACTAAAAGGCCTATCCTACCCATGGGGGGGGGGGCGGGGGTTGGATTAGAGTTTACTGTTACCTGACGAGATAGCGGAACAAATGTATTAGTGCATCTCTGTATCGCAGTAGTAAGTTCCATACTTAATATAACTATATAGAATGTATTAGGAATTGACACTGGATTTATCAATAACACAGGGCTTAATTTTGGTTACAGAACTGGGACCCGGAATGTGTGGCAGGCCTTGTGAGAATAAGGGAATTAATACATCCCTACACCACAGCAGTAAGTGACATACTTGAATAAATAATTATAAGAATCTCAAGCTCCACTAATAAAATGACCTAGGAGTTTGTGCTCCAATATTCTATCACCCTAGGAAAGATCACAACTCCCTAGAAATTTGAACTAAGGGATTGATTTAGCCTCCACAGCACGGATGAAGACACAGTGACCCAGTAGGTGGAAAAGGTAATTATATTACCTATAGGGGTTGGACAGTATAACCTTGGAGCATAATGTTAAAATAGAGGTTTATGAGTCCTGTAATCAGGTGTAGCAACAATTTTCAAGTGTTCTCTGCTCCTATTATGCTGGATTTAAGGTACAGCAAAAAAATGGGAGGTATCACTGCTCCCTTTATGCACGCTAAGTCACAAGTATAGAGTATTATGTGAGCAGTTGCTATTAAGAGAAATGATCTGCGCTAAAACACAGCTGAGCCTTATTGATAAACATGTTGATAGTTTGGTCAGAGAATAGAAAATGTAATCTGATTTTTTTTGTCTTATAGAAATTGTGCACGTTTTGTAATATTGTGTCCTGAAGAAGGTGGGGTGAACCATTTCGAGTACCACCGAAACGCTGCATTGACAGTATTTTTCTCAATCAATTTTCTCTTAGAATTTGTTTATATGTGTGATTTTAAAATTGTGCGATAACTTGGTTTTAAACTATTTGTATATATATGAAATGATAATTGAGTGAATCTTCTTATCCATTTTTTTTATTAATAATAGAGGAAATGTGAGACATGTTTTTCATATATATGTATGACTTTATGGAAAGCATATAACTTGATTGTATAAAATTAATATAGATATTTCTCTATTTACAGCAATATAGTGTTTATGGTATTTTTTTAAAAGAACGTTTTTATATGGCTCTTCATTGTATAAATTAGTTTTTGGTGCATTTTTATTTGCTCTTGACAAGAAAACTTATATCCCACTCAAGACGATTCTACCTGCCAACCTCTCTCTAATCTAATCTTATCCTCCATGAATTAAGGAGAAAGCAGGATTTCTGGACGTCAAACAGCAATATAAGCTTGAGCCAGCCCTGGATAACATCCAGCCATTTCTTGCAAAGAAATTATATTTTCAATTTAGATACGGTGTGCTCCCGCTCCAAGCATTTACAAACCAGTGGAAGGGTGCCACCAGACTGGATTGCCCTGGGTGTACGTCAACTGAAGAGACAGAACTTCATGTTCTTTTCTTCTGTCCGGCGTATAGAAGGTCAAGATCTAAGTGGGTTCTCCAGCTGTGTAGAAATGTGGGGATCAGAGACCACACAGAGGCCTACAAGCTATTAAAATACGAGATGCACCCACTATTTGTTTTTGCCACCTCTAAATTTTTGTTTGCAATGTGGTGTATTCGTAGAGGCATCATTAAAAAAAAGAGCTTAGGAAGTATTTAAGTGTGCTTATCCATTGATCATGCTGCTAACTTAAAGTTGCACATCTTCCCATCTGAAAACTTGTTAGCTATTTTAATTGCTTTATCTTATATTTTTTAAATACAAAATCTATTTTTGTATTGTTCTTAAAAACGTTTTTTAATTGTTTTTATAATTGTGACATTTTCTCTGGACTCGAGTAACACTGTAGGTTGTTAAATATCGAGCGATGAGTGGCTGTAGGGGTTAGAATACATTGTATAAACTTGTAGTATACTGCTATATATGTGCAGCAAGGATACTCTGTGCTTCTTCCTGACTGTATAAATTCTTTCTTATTTTAAATTTCCTGTATATTATGAATGTTTTTAATAAATTCTGCTTTTATGGCTGTACAGCCGAAATAAAGTTCTTTTGACTGACTGACTGACTGAGTAACCTTTGGTGTCAGAAAGAGGTACCCATCTAGTAGCTTTACTGCACAATGTAAAACTGGAAAATCTGGGATCAATCCTGGCTCCCTTGCTAGACCAAAATACTTTATTCAATGAAACCTTCTTTTTGTTTATTATCACATACTAGAGCGCCTTCAAATACGTGAGTTCAGAGTGTTTGCTGTACAAAAGCCTGTCTTTTATTTCATTTAGTAGGCTATAATTTTGCTACATGCATAGTAAGAATCTAGCCCACAACCAGTGTATGCATGACCCCTTAGTTCACTAATAGCAGTGGCATCAGGACAGGGACAGGAATGTTTCTCAGTTTATGTTTAAAAATTCTCACTTTTAATGAGTACTTGTTAGTGCAGTGATATAATCTGATATGCTATGGTGAAACGCTTCCGTGTGTTACAGAAGCAAACTTTCTTTTAAGGCACCCTGTCATATTCTAACATTTGTTACATGAGTTACATGCCAAATATTTTCAGGGTGATACAGTATTTACCACTACGTTTTTACAATGAACTACAATTAACACACAGTTTTTTACACTGTACTTACTGTTTCTATGCAAGTCATTACAACACAAGTTTTTACCAAGCACATCCATATCATGTTCCTGAATCTGAGCTCATATTTGTGTCATTTGTGTATATACACCACATTTTATTATTGGATTCATTTATTTTAGATCGTCTGCTTGAAAATGTCTGTTTTTATGCACATAAACTTCTTTGACTATTAACAACATTACTAAAACGTGCATGTGAAATGTGGAAATGTCAGCGCATATTATACTCATGGGGTGTTTTGGGGATAAGCTAAGCAATATCTGAGGCATGCAGAATTTATTTGATGGAAGTTGAATATTTGATAAGTATTTTGTGTGTAGTATATTTATTTACTAAATTGATAAGCGGGTATTTAATTTGGTATTAATACTTATGTTCATCAGTAGGTGGCAGTGTTACTCTGTATGTAAAGTATAGAGTTAAAAGCGTAATATTTACTTTTATTTACAGCTTTTTTTCAAATGTTGAGTTCTAATCAACATTGCAAGTTTAAATAATGCATAAAAGTAATATTATTACAAGTCCAAATTAATGGTATGCGTGGTGAAAGTGTGTGTGCTTATTTGTTTGCGTGGTAAGTGTTTTTTTAATGTAAGCGAATGTAAAAGCGTTTTAATGGAATATGTGGTAAAAACCACAAAGTAAAGATGTGCATTGTAAAATCACGTGTGGTAATATCATACAACCATTTTCGGGACTTGACTCGTGCACAGGCTCTTAGAGGCAGATTCGACCCTTGGATCGGCTCGGCTCTCCCTGTTAATTTGTATGCTCGCCCACCTCTACTGTGTTATGGATTTGAAATCAGCAACTCTATGTTTATACCCAGCCAGGGTCGGATTGGGAAGGTGGGCATTCAGACAGTGCCTGTGGCTGAGGGTCTGAGGCCTGATGTGGACCGTTTCTTTTCCAGCAATGTTTGGGCCTGCTCTGCTGCTCCTCTGAGCTTGAGAGGCTGCAGCAGCTCCTCCCCGACCTAGTACAGAGTGCTGGCTGGCCCGTTGTCACATATAGAATGATCACAATTTATAAATTGACATATTTTAGTCCATTAGAAATGCAATTTAGAACGTTTAAATACAAATCAAATGCACGTTTAGAAGTGACTTACAAATTGTGTGATTACCTTTAGTAAAACAAATAATTAAAAACTGAAATATATTGCAGAGTGACAGTTGTAGACACAAAAAACATTATAAGAATTACTGCATTTATAATCGCATGTTTTGAAAAATTTGCACCAAGCAACTATACTTTAGCCTGTGCAGTGACTAGGCCTGAGGCTTTCTTTTCAACCTTTGCTCATAATAAAGCACACTGTGCAACGGCTTAACATTGATGTTATCCTAGAAATGTTCTGACTTTAATATTATGTCCATTCAGTTCCTCTCACCCCATGTTAGATCATTTCCACTAAGAATAATAGACTTATTAAAGCTGTAAAGAGCAAATGGTAATGTAGACTTATGAATGTTGCTTCATTAACTTGATATATGTTTTCACATTTGCTGACTAGCCTTTCTTTTTTGCATTGAAACTCATAGTGCCTCTTTAGCTTAGGTAAGAGGGTTTTCATGAGAACCTTCCCTCATGTAACAATTATGTTCGAAAACTGTCACAAGCCAGATGACAAGAGTTCAGACTGTGGGAATCAGAAGAAGATGCATTGTATGACTGGCAACACCACCTTACGAGCTGTTCTGATTGGATATCGAATGAAGGTGTCATCAAGGAATCGATACATGTATTAAAAGGCTATCATAACGAGTGTTCCTAGCTAGTTAACAGTTCCACACCTCTACTTTCCGTTTTCCCCGTCCGATAGCCTTGCTGCTGGATTTTCTCCTCTGCCCGAGACTCTTCTTCATGGGGAGTTGATTTCCTTCTAGACATATTGAAGTGATTCCTATCTTAATTTGTGATTGATGCTACTGCACAGATCGATATTCTAAAACAGTTGCTACTGCAATTGTCGGGAAACTCGGCTGAATTTTCCAAGAACTACTCTTCATAAGAAGTTCTATATTCATTTATCGCTCTTTTCCAGCAGAACTCTTTATGGGTTCTTATCTAGAATAGCTCATTGGGTTTCTTTATGGAACACATATTTTAATTGCTCATTTGTAATCCTTCTTTTATTATTTCTGTAAATTACTAAATAAAATAAAGATATGACATTCTAACACTATTGATAATAAAGCCTTTAAAACTATCTTAACCTCTTGCCATTGACTGATCGTAAATTATAAAACATTATGATGTTTTAATGACTTGATTTCACAGAGTATTCTAATTCTGAGCATGGTGGAAAGGTCCATTGACCTCTCCGGAGCCTGGACGATTCCCTATGGTGTTACTTGTAAGTGGGTGTATGTAAAGATCTGAACAATCAGGAGAGTCCTTTAGGCACCAGCAACAATGTGCCAGGCCCAGTAGGCACAGCATGTGGTGCAAGCCCCTCCTCCCATTCTGGCCTCAAGGTAGGACAGGGAGGCCTTGCCATGGAAGATGTTGCTTCTGAGTGGCAGAGTTGACACCCCACTTGTAAGGGGAAGAGATGGGGGCTATAAACAGTTCTGCTTTTGTCCCTGCACTGGATGGCCACTCTCCTATTCCTGGTGGCTAGGCAAAGCATCATTAGGGCTCTACTATTCTCCATCAAAAACGCTGAATTAAACCAGAAAGCAAACCTTTGCTTTACCTTTGTCTTACCGATTTGCCACTAAATGCAGAGGTTTTGTCATCAGATGTCCTCACTAATGTGTTTACTGAGCCTTAGTGCCAACGAAGTGCAGTCTTTAAATTACCTTAGTCAAAGGAGCGCTCCACAGAAAGTATTGCTGTTTGACAGGGAGCTTAAATGTTTGCTCATGTACTTCTTTCTTGAAAAAGAAAAAAAGCCCTTTCAAACAAAACCAGTGAAACTGAGAGTGTCTACGGTCTGACGTTAACACACCACAGTGATTCGTGTGTTGTCTGCTGTGATGTATTGCTATAACTTACAGGCTTCATTCTGGACAGGACCGACCCAACTATTTCTCTTTCTGATGTAGAAAAATAGATCATGGAATAAAAAACATCTGTTGGGTACAGTGCTACAAAATGCACAATGTGACAACTCAATTTGTAAGCACCTTTCCTTTCTTTTTCACCTCTTTCAGCAACGCTCTGCCCTTTGAATCTGTTGAACCAATATCTGCAGCTCACTTCATTTGTTCTCACCCAGCTCATCACTGCTTCAAATCTAATGTCAATATTTGTACCTCTCTCATCATTACTTCTCAACTGATGATTTCATCCCGACAATTTCAATATTTAAATGATAAATATCTATCATTTCAATTATTAAAAGGAAGGCAATCACTGATATCGTCACATCTTTATTGCTCCATATACAAAAACAATCCATACAAATTTAAGACCGTCACCACCTATTTACATTTTCACTATCTTTTTCAATCAAATAGCATTTAGTATATGGCATATCTATTAAAATATATTTTTAAAGTAAAATACTATCTCAGGCATCCTTTCTCATTCACACAAATCTACTGAGTAAGTCCTGGAAAAGGGAGCCAAAACCAGCAAGCAATATAAATTGTATCCAGTAGTCCCCTCTCATCTCTAGACGCTTTTGATCCCTGCATACTTAAAACAAGCATTTGCAATGCAATAGGTATTGCATTTGTGAAAGCTAGTGCCGTTGGTGTTGAAAATTGCAATGTTTTTTACTTTCGCTTTTTTGTATGCAGTGGAGTGACGATATTTGCACAGCGCTATTGCCATTTGTATGACCTTGCGGCGCTGGAGAACCAGAAAATGGGAAATAGGTTATGAGGGAGGGGAGACAAGAGTAATATTTAAAGCTAATTGAACCAGCAGCGCACTTTATAGTCTGCACCTCAATCACCAATCTTAACCAGTATAATGTCCTGTGCACAATTCCTCCAGCACCTGCCGCTGTTTGGGGCCACTGTCCAGCAGATCCAGAAACTTACGAAACAAGCATTGGCATAGCCAATAGGTCTCGCCTTTGGGACCTTATAAGTGTTTAGCCATGCAACACTTGATGTTGTTGCACCAAGGATATTGTGCTGGATAACTAAACACTTATAAGGTCCGAAAGGCGAGACCTATTGGCTATGCCAATGCTTGTTGTAGAATTGATGACGAGCACTTCCAAGCAGATATAAATGACAGTAGCCACACTTAAACAACAGCAACAAATGTGGGCTACTTAGATTTCTGTAAAGCTTCGATACTGTTCTTCACGGTGACACGAATTTGCAAATAGGTTAAGTTTTTAGCAGAGAGTTAGATGACAAGTGTATGGGCAAACAGTCCATGTTGTGCAATGTGTTCACAAATGACTAGAGAAACTGCTAGATGAGACTTGCCTTTCTGCAGATGACATGGAGGACTGCCCAGATTGAAACACTTGATTACGTGTCATCATCATAAGTATGTTTATTTTAGACCATAGTCCTTAAAAAATAGCACGTAAAATACCCCACAAATAAAATCATCAACATGAAATTCACCTGCAGTTAATAACTTAGTATTTCAAATCCATAGTAAAATATCATTCATTATAAAAAAGAGGACAACATTCATTTGGATACAACAACTATAAATCTACATAAAACTCCAGTTTCACTTATGCCAAACAGAAAAATCCTAACTCATATGCATCACAACCCTATTAAACAAGCGCCTGTCTGGCTCTGCACGCTTCTAGCGGTGTATACAACTCTTTCCATCTCTCATCGACCCCTGTTTGGCCTCTTCCATTCACCTTCCGGTAAGAAAGGGCAGCGGAGTGAGCGCCAGCTGCGAGGCTCAGCGCTTTAACCGACAGGTTACAGGATGACAGGAGTGCTTTTCATCTTTCTGGTGTCGATAAAATAAATAGCGTCCAGTAAGCTGAAGGCAACACTTATTTACAGAACCACAACGCAGCACGATTGGTGACCACTTGACAGGCTTCTGAACTAAGAGGCCTTAATTCCTGTCCTGGCATGTACTCTTGGTCACACAGTGTGATCTTGACCATATTCCCCCCCAACCCCCCCCGCATCCATTCAATACATCTGCGAAAGAGTGCAGCGCCCACAAAAATTACCTAAATACGGATACACGCCCTTTATAATTGCTTCAAATGTTGTATCACCATATTTATTACAAATAAAGGGGACCCCTAGCCGATTTTCTAGAAAACGAGTGCCTTTCTTCCTGTGAGAACCAGAGGCGGAGGTTTCGATCGTACAGCAGCAGCAGTGGCAGCGGGTCCCAGGGGTCTGAGGGGACCCGTGCACTCCTATTATGGCTGCATTCAGTACCTAACCAAGGGACTGAGGGGGGGTGTTACTTGGCTTAACTGCACTATGACTCTGCCATCTTTTCACCGCCACTGGCGGGAGCCACCTTTGTTGAATCTGTGCTGGGGGAGGCGAAGAGCTGCTGTCAGCAGGCGCCATGTTTGCCTTAGGGCCTGCAGGGTTGGGGAGGTCACAGGGTGGAACAGCCGAGGTGACAGAGGCTATCAGAGAATGAAGGATGCGGCTCCTAACCTGGGACAGCAAACACCGACTGTGGGCGCCTTGGCTGCCCATAAATCAGGCCCCGACAGGGGTGGGGGCGGCAGGTGGGGAGCCCCAGGCAATGATCAATGGCCCGAGCTAATGGCTGCACCGCAAACACCTGAAGTAAAGCATGCAGGGAGCGGGGAGGGGCCAACCCCATACACAGGCATCAGTAAAGAAGTGGGGTGCCCACTGGAGATCAGAGGGCGCCCTACTGCTGAGCTGTCAAGAGCACTTGGAGAAGATAAGTGGGAAATGTACCCACAAGCTGTATTCGGGTCGAAGTGCCTAAAAAACGGATAGGACCTGTGACCCGCAAAGGTAGCGGATCAGAGACATTTAAAACAAGCACGGAATAGAAACGGTGCGCGCGCACCGAGCCAAACACGAAACCAGTGGTGTGCGCGCACCACAGAGGAGCGGGGGCGAGCGAGCGCGGCAGCCTGCTCAGCTGACCAGACGCTCGTGCGTCATGGCCTTTTCCCGGCATGTGTTTCCAATTATCGCGCCCGCGTCTGGGCACGATAATGGGAAACAGATGTCGGCCCTGCGCGCGTAACCGCCCGAAAAAGGCCACGACGCACGAGCGTGTGGTCAGCTTTTGAAACCCCCTAACATAAAGTCTTCGCCTAGCAGCGCTTGCGCGCTACTCGAGGCTCGACCTAAAAATAGAGGGTGCACCAGAAAAAAATCCAATATGAGTCTCAAAGTATCTCGTTTATTCTTTTTCTCCAAAATAGAAAGTGTTAAAATCCAGCCAACGCTTTTTCGTTCCATATACACCCGGAACTTCATCAGGGCTCTAAGCCGTATGTAGCGATGTATTTATAATAACAATGTTACTCGGTATTGCATCAGTATGGTGTTCCATAAAGGTTTTTCCTCATTAATTCATCAAAAGCATGTGAAATGTAAGCAGGAACAACATAGTTACTTTAACGCTGGCTGTGAATGAAACCAATCTGGCCACTTTGCGACCACTCTGTCTTGCTTTATTTAGTGTTTTATTTTCGTATTTTGAACCTTTTGTTTTTTCTGTCCACCTCGAGGCTGCACTTTTGAATAGAAAAATGTCTGAAAAAGACACTTGCAGTCAAAGGTTTTGGATCCATTTCACAGGGGAACAAATCAAGGAAAGGAGAGGAAAGAGAGGTTAAGACCCGTTTGTTGAAGTCATGGGGGCAGATTTACAATGAAAGTGACACAGTGCATTCCGCAAGCCATTTGGCTGTGCCGCACTGAGTCACTTTCAAAGCACAGGGATGCGACATATTTACAACAATATGTCGCATCTCTGTGCTTCCCCCTGCGCTGGCGCACAAACTGCAGCCATACGCCGGCGCAGGCACCCTTGCACAAGGATTCCATGAGTCGTGGGGAGATTGTTTTTGTGCAGGAAGGGGCTCCTTCCTGCACAAAAACAATCACTACAGGCATTTTCCTCTTTCAATGCGTGCTGCAGAATGCAGCACGCATTGAAAGAGGAAAAAATGAGGAGAAATGAAAACATTTCTCCTCGTTGCTGCCTCCTGCGCCTCCCTGGGGAGGCGTAGGATTCACACGCATTTCCAGATTTACGATTCCTCGTGAAATCTGGACATGTGTATCGTTCCATGGGTGTTGCGTGGGAACACCCACAGCAACACCATGAAACGCCCTTTCACGCAAAGTGCTGCGTGTAAAGGGACCATATTTACAAGGACAGGAAAAGCCACGCAGGGTGGCTTTTCCTGTCCTTGTAAATATGGAGCAGTAAGATACGCCACCAGTACGTCACAAAATGTGACGTACTGGTGGCGCAGGGAGCTTGTAAATCTGCCCCATGTTTTTCAGCAAGTGAGGAGGAGCGAGACAGAGACGAAGAGGAAGAAAGAAGGGAGGGAGGGGTATCGTCAGAGCAGGAGAAGTGAACACTGACCGCTGTTCAAATAAAAAAAGAAGACAAAACGAAAGAGAGGAATGCCATGTTAACCCAATGAAGTTCACAGCCCTCGGTTTTAACACAACGTTATTTTCGAGCATATATTTTAATAACACACAGCTGTGATATTTAGGGTAATATAAAAACCAGCATGGGCAAGAGATTTGAACAGAGACTCCTGCGAGTTCAGGGAGACTTCAGCTTTCCTTGTGGCTAGGAAGAGGACAAACGTGACCCTTCCCTCCTTAGCAGTCATCCACCACTACCCCAGGCCCAGCCTGTCTTTCGTTATAGAAGCACTGCCTGTTTTGAGACGATTCCGCTGATAACATCAATCTTACAAAGATGCTGTAAGCCTTACAATAAGATTCCCACGGACAGAGCCTCTCTGCAGTCCCAGGACACCTGCCCATGTGGAAATGATTCCAGCAAAGAGCACATCCTGCTGGTGGGAGCATCTTTTGAAATCTATGGCGTGTCCCGTAAACCTGGAGTCATTCTTGTGAGTGGGTGATGTTTCACATTTGCAGCGCCCAGAGGCACAGGCCTCCTAGAGATGAGCGTGAGATATAACATTTCCCCCAGAGCCCTAGCCTGCTCGCGAGTGCTGGTATTGACTCGACTTTGTATGGGGTGTTCACTGAAGGAAAACCAGAGGGAGAGGATGTGGTTCAGTGGTCAGAGCTGCCGACTCGGGAGCTGGGGACCAGTGTTCGAGCCTCGGCTCAACATTCTGTAATTGTTAGAAAATCACTTAATCTCCTTCCTGGGATCTAAGCAATTTAAATTAAAAAATAAATAAATACACCACGATCTAGGAGGGGCATCAAGCAGTGGTTCCCGGGGGGGGGGGGGGGTGGTGCCTAGAGACAAATTAAAAAAAACACGGTTGGGGCGGGCAAGCAGTGAAACATCTGAAACTCATGGTGCGGAGAATCGTTCCAGAGCAATTCAAAGTAAACAAGCTGGCCACAAAGTAAATATAACCTGGTAGAGGGAAGTGCATGAACAGATGCCCTTGGAATGCGTCTGATGACCGGCAGCTTTGTTTTCTGGTGAGGTGAGGCTTGAGCCTACAACGCCCGCGCAGGACTCTGCCATTCCGTGCTCGGAAGCGCTTTTTAAACAGCACGGGTCTTCCGCTGCGCTGAACGCATGCATGCACACCCGGGCAAAGCCCGGGCCAAGGGCTGGGCCTGTCGGAGCCCGAAGGAGACTGGGCTGGGCCCCCCCTGGGCTGGGCCCCCCCTCTAAAGTGTGCGAATCTAGCTGCCCAAGGGGGGTTGGGGGGCAGCCGAACGTAGTGAGGTCTGCCCCCCGGGCAGTTTGGGAGGGGTTTGGGCTGTCCGGATCGGCCATTTTGTGGTTTTGGGCTTTGTTAGGGTGTAGCCCAATTATAGCCCCATTATAGCCCAAGTAGCCCAATGCTTATATAATCCTATGAGAGGATTGCCAGCCACCATTTTAGGTTTTGGTGACCTGGTGGCTGGCAGCAGGGTAGCTGGTAATAGTTTTCTTGGCTGTTTAATTAGCTGTTTCTTGGCTGTTTAATTAGCTGTGTTTAGCTGTGTTTAGCGAGTTAGACATAGTTATGCAGGATTATAAGGTCATGGAGGCAGTGCGCCTGCTGAGCGAGGCAGGCCGCCTTGATTTATTGATCCCTTCAGCTGCTGAGCTTTCGCGCCCTCCTCTGCGCGCTTCTGTGGGTGTGGCAGCCGCCATCGCGGCCTGCACGTCCCCTAAGTAGGCGAGAGGAAAAGCGGTGAGTCTTGGGGGCCGCTCTTATGCCAGAAGAGTGGCCCCTTTGTCCTCAGATGCGCCGGACCCTCGTGCGCATTCTGAGGTTCCGGCGTGAGGGGTGGCCTGTGGGCTGAGGAGCACGTCTGTCGCTCGCTCCGCTAGGGCCTCGAATGAGGTCTTTCCTGCTCGGGGCCTGGGGCCGAATGAGGCCGAGGACATGGCAGAGTTAGTAAAGGAAGGGCGGGAGGCGGGGGAAGGAGGGAAGGGGGGAATATGGAGGGACAGAAGCCTTTCGGGGGGAGCGGGGTGAGGGGGCTGCCCAAAGAACATGAACCCAGAGACTCTCTGGGACGCGAGGAGGCGGGAAGCCAGGGCGGTTTTGGTGTTTGGGAGGGGGTATACACGGATTGGGTTAGGCAGGGTGAGGGCCTGAGGGTTTTAGGAGGGGAACTTGGTTTTAGGGAGTGGAGCGGGGAGGAAGATAGAGGGAGTTTGGGCAAGGCCAGGGCTCAAATGGATTTTGGGGGGAGGAGGAAGGGATCCCGGGGGATTGGGAGACGGCTGGGGGTAGCAATGCCTGGGAAGGGCTAGATATTTTCACCTCATGGAATGAGGAGGTGAGGGGCCTTAGTAGAGTGGGCCAAGTGGATGCTTATCTTGCACAGGGAGGGTCAGCTGGTTTGGAGGGCAAAGGTTTAAATTTGAAAAGAGGGCGCAAGGGGGGCGAAGGCGGGGGCAGCACAAAGCTTGGTGGGGGGGCTCGGGGGACAGGTCTTGACCAGGACCGGCCAGGGTTAGACACGGCTGGGCTGGAATGGAGTGAGGGGAGGAGGGGGGTTGAGTGACAGGGAAGTAGGTGATTTGTTTAAGGTAGGGCATCAGTGGGCAGAGAAGACTTTGGGCTTAAATACGAAAGGAGAAGGGAGACAGGGGATGAGTATCAGAGGCCTGGCACACCAGACCAATCATTAATATTGCAGGGCGAGGACTCACGTCCGGGTGCGAACTTGGCAGAGCTGGGTGCGGCTTACTGGCACCAAGGAGAAGGGAGGGTAGAGCCTCGCGCGGCGTACCCGTTACCATCGGGGGATCCCGGTGCGGCCAGCACATGTAGGCCTCGAGCGGTCTCGCTGGCCCCAACACCTGATGGACCTCAGCGGTCTGCAGGACGGAAAACCAGCAGGAGAACACAGTCAAAGGACTCAGCGGTGTACCGGAGGGTGCAGTCGGTGCCCCCGGAGGCGCGGAGTTATGGGCCCATGAGGGGCCACCATGTGGGATCGCGCGAAGGCGCAGAGTTAGATTTCGATGAGGAGAGTCTTGAGGAAGGCGAGCTGAGAGATGATTTAGATGGGGTGTGGGGGATAAGAGTAATGTCTCTCGGAGTGTTTTTCAGGTTTCCAGAAGGGAGTCAGAGCCTACGGCAAGGCCAACCAAGTCGGGTTCGACCACGGGGCCACTGGCAACGCGGACTGCAGCAACACGGGCACCCTCCTTAGAGCCAGGTAAAACATGGAAAGAGGGAGGGGCCGGTAATGGTCTCCGTGGGGACGGGGGGAGGTGGTTTCAGGGGGGAGACGGTAGGTTGCGCAATGGGCAAGTATGTTTTTAGACATAGGGGTGGGTACCGAGGAGGAAGGTAAGAAGGATCCAACCAAGCCAGTGATTAGCAAAGGCACAGAGAAATCTGAGATAAGGGAAGAAACCAGCGGAGATAATAAAGATAAGCTTGAAAGGAAAGATTTGTAGATTAAGAGACTTCCTTCCATGGAAGTGACTAAGCCATTGGGGGCACATTTGATGCTGGCGACTAAAGAGCGCATATGGAAAGGTGAATAAGTTAAAATGCTGAAATTATTGCACAGGGAAGTGCGCGCAAAAGAAGGGTCTAAAGAAGAGGAATGCGAGCTGGCTAAGCGGCCATGGGTTCCTCTGACTATAGAAAACTGGACAGCAGCTTTCTTGATTTATGCTAGTGTTTACTGCTGGGATTTCTATAAAAGGCTGTGAACGCGCAAATTTTTCAGATTTCGCCATGAGTGCTCAAAATGCCGGGGAAACATCCCTTGGTCAACTGTTTTGGGGTAGGGGGTTTTCAGCAAGGGGGCAGCAGTGGCAGCGGGGGACAACACAGGGGGACAGCAGCAGCATTTTTCGGGGTCAAAGGGAGCTAAGGGTGTTCAGGGGTCTGGGACAAAAGGCTCATACGCCAGTTAAGGCAGACAAATTGTAGGCAGCCTTACAGAGTTATGACGACCAGAAGGCTGCAGAAGTTCTAAGGGAAGGGTTCAAAGTGGGGTTTTCGTTTGGGTTATGCAGGGCCAAAACACAGGCGTTGGTCAGAAAATTTGAAGTCAACAAAAGAACATTCACAGGTTGTGCAAAAGAAATTAGAAAAAGAGGTGAGGAAAGGGAGAATGGCGGGCCCTTTCCCAGATTGGCCTCTGGACAACTTGATTGTGTCACAAATTGGGGTGGTGCCCAAGAACGAACCTTGACAATTCAGGCTTATTCAGCATTTATCATGGACAGAAGGGTGCTCAGTGAATGATTTTATCGATGAAAAAGAAGCTACTGTTTCTTACTTGTCAGTTGACGTGGCCATGTCACTGGTAGTGACGGCGGGCGCATCTGCGGAAATGGCACAATGCGACATAAAATCGTCTTTCCGTTTGCTTCCAGTCCATCCAGATGATTGGGATCGTCTGTGTATCCATTTCAATGGTAAATGGTACGTGGACAAGGCATTACCGATGGGCTGTTCTATGTCATGCGCATTGTTTGAGTGTTTTACCACCTTTCTGCAATGGTTGTTTTAAAAAAGGACGGGGCACATGTTAGGGACCCATTACTTGGATGATTTTTCTTTGTTGGAACCAGTTGTGCCAGGAGGCCCTGGAAAACTTCAAAGAGCTGACGGAGGATTTGGGAGTGCCATTGGCACCCGAAAAGACGATGGGCCCCAGCACGGCACTGTCTTTTCTTGGAATTGAGATTGACTCCAGAAAAATGCAAGCCTGGTTGCCGGATGATAAAAGGGATAAAATGCTGGAATTGCTTACAGCAAAGGACGGGGCACATGTTAGTGACCCATTACTTGGATGAATTTTCTTTGTTGGAACCTCCGGCTCCACAGAGTGCCAGGAGGCCCTAGAAAACTTCAAAGAGCTGACGGAGGGGTTGAGAGTGCCATTGGCACCCGAAAAGACGATGGGCCCAGCACGGCACTGTCTTTTCTTGGAATTGAGATTGACTCCAGAAAAATGCCAGCCCGGTTGCTGGATGATAAAAGGGATAAAATGCTGGAATTGCCTAACGCCATGCTGGCAAAGGAAAAAGTAATGGTCAAAGAGATACAGGCCTTGCTAGGGCATCTCAATTTTGCAGGTAGGGTAGTGAGAGTAGGGAGAACCTTTTGCAGGAGGCTAGTGAGGGCATTGGCAGGGAACAGATTGCCTCATTATCATGGGCGTCTCTCAGCAGGCGTGAAAGAAGATTTGAGAATGTGGCGAGTTTTTCTGCAAACTTTCAATGGCATTCCATTGGCACGGGAGGGGGGTCTTATTTGGGATGTGCAGATATTTTCAGATGCAGCAGGCAGCAAAGGTTTTGGCCTCTACTGGCAGGGGAAGTGGTGTGCCGAGCAGTGGCCGACAGAATAGAAGGAAGGGGGTAGGTCCATCGCATTTCTGGAGTTCTTCCCCTTAGTTGTGGCAGTGACACTATGGGGTAGTCAGCTTGCGCATAGGAAGGTGACTTTTAGAGTTGATAATATGGCGGTTGTAGGGATTGTGAACCATCAGTCAGCAAGGGACGAACAAGTGTTAGAGTTGCTGAGGGTTTTTGTCCTAGGTTGTTTGCGTCATGATATAGCGTTTGGAACACTGCACGTCCCAGGTGTGGACAATGACATAGCGAATGCTTTATCTCGTTCGCAGTGAGGGAGATTCCGTGGGTTGGCAAAGGACGCCAACAGGATCCCGACGCCCATGCTGCAGCAGTTGTGGTACGTAGGCAACACAAGATGCTACAACTGGGGGTAGGATCACTGGCTAAGTCTACTAGGATAGCCTATAATCTAGCATGGAAGGAGTTTTTGCTGTCAGGCGCCCAGCGGCGCTCGAATGAGTTACAGCGAAGGGACGATGTGATTCAGTTTATCCTGGATATGATTGGAAAAGGCTTATCCATGGTGTCAATTGCAAGGAAATTAGCGGGAATTGCATTCTTGGGTAAATTGCACTGGGGTTACACACCTTCAGCGGGTGAATTGGGCGCAAGGATGCTAGAAGGGTGGGCCAGGGATCGTGGCCAGCTGAATCTGGTCAAGAGACCCTTGTTGTGGCAGTGGCTGAGCAGCGTAATACAGATTTTGCCTAGGATTTGCACGGACGCCTTCGAGTCATGCCTGTTTTCCACATTGATGGTGGATGTTTCTTGGTGCATTTGGAGTGTCTGAGTTGTTAGGGGACAGAAGGGGTGGGGGGATCGGGTGGGAAGATGTGGTCTTGCGCGAGGCGGGTCTACATATATGGTTAACATTTTTTTATTTTTTTTAAAAGTCCAAAACGGATCAGAAGGGCAAGGGAAAACGGATGTTGTTGCAGGCTCCATTGCCTAAGCTTACTTGCCCTTATAGATTGGGACTTCACTGGCGCGCAGCATCCAAGGATATCGGGGAGTCCGTTTTTGTGCATGCGAATGGGAAAGGAGTTACAGCCTTCCACCTGCTAGCAGTGCTGAGGAAGGCACTAAAGGAATGGGGCATTCACAGTGCAGGTTTTGGGACACACTCTTTCCGTATTGGGGCAGCATCTGAGACAAGCAATAGAGGGTGGGGACAGGGTGATATCATGCGCTTGGGGAGGTGGTCCTCAGATTGTTATAAGCGATACTTGCACAGCAGGGATAAGGAATTTAGCGCGGTTGTTAACAATGCATAAGTTCACGCAATGTTTCTCGTTTCAGGTTCGGTGGCTGGCCCCCTTTCGTTGGAAATGTCAATCTGGGTTGTGGGACATTCCTTCGTGAAGTGGGCACACATACAAGCCCGGGAAAGTTATTTCGGACAGAATCTTGGTTTCAATGATAAACTGTTTAAAGTGTTATGGAAAGGAAAAGGGGGCATGTTGTGGAAGGAGCTGATTCCGTGCCTTAACGGTCTACTAGTTGGGGGTCGGTGTACGGACATTTTGGTCGTACATTTGGGTGGAAACGATTTGTGTAAAGAGAAGGGCATAGTCCTAAGGAGAAGCATGAAGAGGGACTTAGCATTTATTAAACAACAGTGGTCAGGATGTTTTGTGGTATGGACTGAGTTTGTACCCCGCCGTGTCTGGCGGGGGGGCAGTTAATCCAGGAGCAGTGGTCAGAGCCAGGAGGACGCTTAATACGGAGATGTCTTGTTTTGCAGGGAATTGAGTTTTGGTAGAATTGTGCACAGGGACATTCGTTTTGATTCAGTGGAATTTTTTGGAGGAGACCGGGTCCACTTGTCAAGCCTGGGGATGGACCTTTATTTGTTGGAAATTAGGGAGGTGTTAGCCAGAACGTTAAATGTTCAGAGCCACCCTAGAAAGTAAGAGGCCTATAGGACAGGGGGGGCAGAAAAAAGGGGGCTAGGCAGTAGTGGCCGTCACCCCCTTTTTCCTGGGTGGCGGGGTTTTGAAAAGTTGGCCAGGGTTGGCACAGGTTTTTATGGTTAAGTATTGGAAGTTTGTGAGCAGGGGCAGGAAAAGGGTAGGCAGGTAGTCTAAGTTTCAGGTTAGACATTTGTTAGTTACAGTTGCAGGAAGGCAGGTAGGGAACGGGGTGTCATTGGGGGAAAAAGTTTTAACTGCAATACTGTGTAATGTTGTTGTTATGTTAATGCCAGGGTGGAGGAACTTTTGAGGGGATCGTAGGGGCGGGGGGGGATCAGGGGTCAGCTATTCGATGTATAGCGAGGCTTTAGTTTTGTAAGGCAGTTGCCAGTTGGTTATTTTGTAATATTCACCTGTTTCAATAAAGCGGCCTTTTTCACACACAAAATGGGTCTTTGTTTGGCTTGCCCCCCTCCCTCCCAAGGGTGGCTTGGGGGGCAGCCGAACGTAGTGACGTCTGCCCCCCGGGCAGTTTGGGAGGGGTTTGGGCTGGCCGGATCTGCCACTTTGTGGTTTTGGGCTTTTTTAGGGCGTAGCCCAATTATAGCCCAATTATAGCCCAAGTAGCCCAATGCTTATATAATCCTATCAGAGGATTGCCAGCCACCATTTTAGGTTTTGGTGACCTGGTGGCTGGCAGCAGGGTAGCTGGTAATAGTTTTCTTGGCCCCACCCTCCCATCCCTCTTTTTAAGAATTTTAGCTGGGTGGAGTCTTTGAGGTTTGTTCTTTGGTTTAGGCCAGGTTTGTGGAGACAGGTGCATAAGGGATCTTATGGAGGTTGTCGCTTGGAACAGGTGCTTGTGGGGTTTTGAAAAGTTGGCCAGGGTTGGCACAGGTTTTTGGTTAAGTATTGGAAGTTTGTGAGCAGGGGCAGGAAAAGGGTAGGCAGGTAGTCTAAGTTTCAGGATAGACGTTTGTTAGTTACAGTTGCAGGAAGGCAGGTAGGGAACGGGGTGTCATTGGGGGGAAAAGTTTTAACTGCAATACTGTGTAATGTTGTTGTTATGTTAATGCCAGGGTGGAGGAACTTTTGAGGGGATCGTAGGGGCGGGGGGGGATCAGGGGTCAGCTATTCGATGTATAGCGAGGCTTTAGTTTTGTAAGGCAGTTGCCAGTTGGTTATTTTGTAATCCAATCCAATAGCATTTATAAAGCGCACAGCTACCACCTACGGCGGTGTCCCGGCGCTATGAGGTTAAAGCAGTGGGGGAGGAGATGAGGCTAGGACAGATCAAACAGCCAAGTTTTCAAGGAGCTCCTAAAAGGGATTCGGACTCAGCCTTGCGCAGATGAATGGGCATCTCGTTCCAGAGGGCGGCTGTTCTAACTGCGAAGGCACGCCCTCCCAACCTAGCTCTCCGAAAGCGGGGAGCACGGTGCAGCGACTGAGAGTTGAACGCAGAGTTCTGTTCTGGTGGTATATCTGGAGTCTCTGCCTAAGATAACCAGGCCCACAGTCTCAAGTCGCTCTAAAGGCCAGAGATAAGGCCTTAAATTGAATTCTCCTCTTTACCGGCAGCCAATGTAGGCTGCGCAGATGAGGGGAGATGTGGTGCCGAAGAGGTACCTTTCTAATAAACCTAGCTGTTGCATTCTGGACTGTCTGCAGCCTTTGAATAAGATAGGCCGGAAGGCCCAGGTACAGGCTGTTAGCATAGTCCAGCTGAGATGTAATCAAGGCATGGACAATGGTGGCCCGACAATCCATAGGCAGAAGATGGAGAAATCTACGCAAAGATTTAAGTTTCCAGAAGCACGCTCTGGAAACTTGGCCAATCTGGGCCTTAACAGAGAGTTCAGAATCGAATCTAAAGCCTAGGTTTCTGACCGAAGATACAGCAGTGGGAGGAGGATTCAGTTGCGGCGGCCACCAAAGGTCAGCTGAGGGGGGTGAAGGCTGGTTAAAAAACATCACCTCGGTTTTATCCGTGTTCAGTTTAAGACAGTTGTCTGTCATCCAAGAGGAGATCTTAGTAAGGCAGAGCCTGAAATTGTCAAACGCAGCCCTCGTTGTAGCTGAAAATGAGAACACCAGTTGTGTGTCATCCGCGTATGATATTAGTCGTACACCACAGTTATTCATTATAAAGGCTAGAGGGGCGAGATAGGCATTAAACAGGGTCGGGCTAAGCGCAGAACCCTGTGGTACTCCACAGCCCATGATGCTAGGAGAGGAGACATAAGGGCGAAGTAAGACCTGCTGAGACCGCTCCTCCAGAAATGAATGGAACCAGTTTAAGTTGGTCCCCGAGATACCCATCTGAGCCAGGCGGTCTAAAAGAATAGAATGAGAGACCGTATCAAAGGCTGCAGATAAATCTAGGAACACGAGCATAGCGCTGCTGCCCTGGTCTAGGGATTCTCGGATGGTTTCCGCAACTTCCAGCAGAGCGGTCTCAGTGCTATAGCCCTTCCGAAAGCCCGATTGGAAGTCGTGCAGCAGGTTATTGGACTCCAAATAGGTAGAGAGCTGTCTCTGCACTTCCTTCTCCAAAATCTTAGCAGGGGCGGGCAGAAGTGAAATAGGCCTAAAATTCATGAGTATACTGGGGTCTGCATCTTCTTTTTTAAGGATAGGCAGGACAAATGCCTTTTTCCAAACTGAAGGGTAACTGCCAACCCTTAAAGAGGTATTCCAAATAATGTTTAAATGGGGATTGAGAAGGGAAGTCAGGAGATTAAAAAATCTGGCTGGGCATGGATCTAGGGGTGAGCCAGACTTAATTCTTCCAAGATCTTGCAGAGATGCCACTGGACAAAAAGTCTGAAATTCCGACCAGTGGGAGGAAGGAGTAGGGGCCTCGGAGATGGGCAACCTATCCCCTGGTCCCAGAAAGGAAGAGTAAATAGACTGTACCTTCTCCTGGAAGAAGGTCGACAGATCTCTACAAAGATCAGCTGTTGGCGTTATCTTACTGGTGGTGGCTTGAGGTTTCATAAAATCATGCACGATTTTAAAAATTTCCTTAGAAGAGTTGTTAGAATCATTAATTTGGTTTGCTAAAAAGTCCTTGATAGCTCTACGTTTGAGGGCGTGGAATTTTTTTGTGCAGTTTTATATGTGCTCTTAGCGTCTAGATTGTAAGTTTTTCGCCAAATGCGCTCTAGCTTTTTGCATGCACTTTTCACTGATTGAAGTTCTGGAGAGAACCAGGGGGAGGATGGCTTTTTCCTAACTTATTTCACCATTTTCATGGGGGCAATAGAGTCAATGGAGGTTGTAACCCATTCATTAAATGCAATTGCATCGTGACTGGGATCGCCTGTCAGCAGAAGTGGCATATTAAGTAAGACAGGATCCATAGACTCAATAGAAACTTTTTCCAATTTCTTTTCATCTCGACCTCAGGTTTCGCACTGCAAGTCCCATCTCCTCTTAATAGGCTAAAGGGGACCAGCCAGTGGTCTGACCACGTCAGTGGCACAGGAGCCTCCACCTTAATTGAAGGATCATTTGAAAAGATAAGGTCCAAGATATGACCAGCCCGGTGTGTGGCAGACATAACCTGCTGAGTCAGATTAAATCCTCCAAGCATCTCAGCCACCTGGAGCGCCAACCCACAGTCCATCACGTCCATATGGACGTTAAAGTCACCCAGGACTGTGAGGTTGGTATATCTTAGTGTAAGATCCGCAATAATATCACCTAATTTGGGGAGGTAAGCAGCTGTTGAGTCAGGCGGGCGGTAAACCAGCAAGCCTGCAATCGTATGCCCTGGTGAGGTTTGGATAGAAAAGGACATGGCTTCAATAGTGCCAATGTTCTCTATTTTTTTACACGAGATATCCCACTTGTCATTCAAAATAATTGCGAGACCCCCTCCTCGCCTGTTGTCTCCCCTGTTAACCTTAGAGATTTTAAAGCCAGTGGGAATAGCAAGGGCAATGTCCGGGTAGGATGTGTCGGTTAGCCAAGTTTCTGTCAAAAACATAAGGTCCCAACGATTGGACTCAATGGAGAGCCAGATGTCATCAGAGTGTTTAGGAAGAGATCTGCAATTTATCAGGCAGGCTCTAAGAGTTGACCTTTTTGTGCCAATATCAGGCACCACAAGTGAGGCTTCGCCCCCCAGTGAGTTCTCCCGACCTCCAAATATCTGAAAGCATACCTTACATTGAAGTGTCTGATTCCAGTATGTCAAGTCAGAGTTAGGAAAAATGTGGTGAGTACATTGTGCAACATTAAACTCTAAGAGCTGCTTACTAGTCCAGGTGATGCGTGGTCCTGGATCGATCAGGGCAGCATGGCTGGTGCCGACCGCGTTCCGGACGCGGACGGGCGCAGACGGGCTTGCCTTAGGCGCGCCCGCTGCACACGCCCGCTGCGCGTCCGCGGGGCACTGGCCATAAGTAGGGGAGAGAATGGAAGGTGAGTGCGAGACTAGAACGCCAACCCAAAATGGCGCCCAAACTCGGCTCTGACCCCGAAGAAAAATGGCCGTTAGAGGGCCAAAGAAAGTGAGGAGGGTAGCGGTATCCTGCTTAGCAGCAATACCGCAACCAAGACACAGAGCAAAACAGAGAATATCGGCAGCAGTCAGGTAAGACACAAAAAAACAATGTTAAAATCAGGGATTACAGCTTAAAAGTGCAACAGATTTAAAAAGCGTCCGTGCTTAGAGTAGAGGAGCGAGATAGCATCGGGTATCAACAAAGGCAGAGCCCCCCGCTCAGCTGCTCACCGCTACGCGTCCGCGGGGCACTGGCCATAAGTAGGGGAGAGAATGGAAGGTGAGTGCGAGACTAGAACGCCAACCCAAAATGGCGCCCAAACTCCACTGACCCCCGAAGAAAAATGGCCGTTAGAGGGCCAAAGAAAGTGAGGAGGGTAGCGGATTCCTGCTTAGCAGCAATACCGCAACCAAGACACAGAGCAAAACAGAGAATATCGGCAGCAGTCAGGTAGACACAAAAAAACAATGTTAAAATCAGGGATTACAGCTTAAAAGTGCAACAGATTTAAAAAGCGTCCGTGCTTAGAGTAGAGGAGCGAGATAGCATCGGGTATCAACAAAGGCAGAGCCCCCCGCTCAGCTGCTCACCGCTGCACGTCCGCGGGGCACTGGCCCTAAGTAGGGGAGAGAATGGAAGGTGAGTGCGAGACTAGAACGCCAACCCAAAATGGCGCCCAAACTCGGCTCTGACCCCCGAAGACAAATGGCCGTTAGAGGGCCAAAGAAAGTGAGGAGGGTAGCGGTATCCTGCTTAGCAGCAATACCGCAACCAAGACACAGAGCAAAACAGAGAATATCGGCAGCAGTCAGGTAAGACACAAAAAAACAATGTTAAAATCAGGGATTACAGCTTACAAGTGCAACAGATTTAAAAAGTGTCCGTGCTTAGAGTAGAGGAGCGAGATAGCATCGGGTATCAACAAAGGCAGAGCACCCCGCTCAGCTGCACCTGTTTCAATAAAACGGCCTTTTTCACACACAAAATGGGTCTCGGTTTGGCTTGCCCCCCTCCCTCCCAAGTGTCCGGTCTGCCGATGGGGAAACGAAAGTCTACAACAACTATGCTAGGAGGTGAGCCCGTCAACACTTTAGACTCCTTTTTAGGTCTCGCCTAGCGTTGCAGCGCATGCGCTGCTCGCTCTGCGAGATCTATTGTTGTCGAGGCGATTTCGGAAGTGGAGTGGAAGCTCCGCCCATGCTTTTGATTGGCGCGCGTCATCCTTTATGGTAAACCCTGGCCTCCGATTGAAAGTGAGGCTTTTTGGTGACCGCCCTGTCTCCTTTAGGCCCCGCCCATCCGGACTCGATCGTTTGCTTGTGGCGTTACACAATGAGCACTATTTTCCAGCTTGTTGATAATGGCGTTGGGCTGATGGCCGTGGAACGTGATTCCACCATTTCAGAACATCGTTCTGGTGAAAAGGCGTGCAACAACAGGGCCATTGCTGACACTGGCTCCTTCTCAAAGCCCTACGTAGTTTGTCGATGAAAAATAAACAAGGCGTGCAACAACAGGGCCATTGCTGACACCGGCTCCTTCTCAAGGCCTTGCGTAGTTTGTCGATGAAAAATAAACAAGATAAGACTAGCAACTTATAGAACTGGAGTCAGTAGCGCTCATGCCCGCAAGGAAATTGGCGCGCTACCTTCTTTTAGCTGCAGTGTGACAGCGTCCGCGAGCTCTGCTATGTAGGTCTCTTCCTCCCGCTGTGAGAGCACAGCTCCAGCAGCGCGCGCTGAGCACCGGCTCACGGCAGCACACAGAAGGCCTGTGTTTGCTATGGCTCGGACCACCGCATCCACCCCGTGGCATACTTTTGTGATGTATTTTTAAGTTGCTCTGCTTCTGTCAACATCCCCGTGTGAGAGAGTTGCGCTGTTCCGAGAGCCGGCCGCAGCCCGGGAGAGCGCGCGCGCGGGGCGCTGCGGTTAACACGTCTGCAATCAAGAAACCACAGCCACGCGTACCGGCAGGACGAGCCCCGAAATAGGAACACGGCAAGGCAGCATGCTGCCAGCTGCCTTTCAAAACGGGCTCACGCTTGTCAAGGGACTCCAAACCTTCCCTCGTACCACACGCCCGCCTCCGCCACTGGTCAATAATAGTAAAACCTAAGCAAAGAGAGTTAAATCTAGGCAGTGACATAGAATCCTGCCCAGGTAAGCCTGCAGCTACATTAAAAACAGGCCATAAGACAAGAAGGGTGTTTACCACGTGACCATGGTCGGATTGGCCTACAGGGGAACCAAAGCCTCGGTACCAGCAGGGGCATCTCTCACCTGGCACGGCAACAGGAGCGCCTTGTCCCCGCTGCGCACGTGAGGAGGGCACGGTGCCTCGGACACGCCAATTACAACTTGTGCTGATAATATAAGGCTCACACGGAGCCCTAAAAAATTGTGCATTTTGGGTACCGGGACCCAGTACTACCCCCAGTGCATGGGCATGGGTTTTCTCACCACGTATACAATTATACATTTACTCCGAATAATTCCAAGAGCCAATGCGTTTTTCGGTCCCGAATCGAAAGGAGCACCCCTCAAAAAATACTGGTGGTGTCTGGGAAGGCTCTTTCAGGGGAGTGAAAATACTTTGCTTTGGACAAATCCGAGAAAAAAAATTACCAGTGCTGTTTTCTTTTCTTTTTTTTTACATTTCTACATAGGTATTTACATCCCATTTGTATTTTTATATGTACGCATTATTGTGCACCTGCAGTACTTTCTGACTTCCTTAAAAGTAAAAACAAGTAAATAAAATACAAACGTCGGCATAAATCCGGGGGTTAAATGTCCGACATTTCCGGTGATCTTCCTGCACCGGGCCCCAGAGTCTAACGAGTCTAAGGAACTCAGGTTACATTTTAACGCCTGGAACCGAATCTGTCACCTTAAGGCTTTCTTTCTACACCTATCTCTGCAGCAGGTGCCCGTCCCACTGAGCAATATTAACAGCCTAACCTGCTATTAGGCGCTGTAGGCAATAGGAATACTCCACTCCCTAAGTGATATTCTTTATAAAGCCTACAGCACAGAGCTAGCACCATCTTTGTGTGCTTTGAATATAGTGCTTTGTAAAAGGCCACTTCTTCTTGGCACTGTGATAAGAGTTACTCTTACCAGATACAAAGGAACTGCCCCAGAAGGGTATCAGCCGGGGTGGCCCTGTCCTGTATTTGACTCCATGGCCCTCTGTAGACAGATCGCCGTAGCAGGTGCTTTAACCACTTGAGCGCTCTTAGCAGCTACACATGCTGTTCGTGTCGCTGTCATTATTTAAAGAATGGGCGTTCTGCAGGCCACGGCCCAGGCGTGCCAGCGGCATGCCCTGGCATCCATCCAACGCCGTGCCCGGAGCCAGCAAGAACAAGCATTGGACACTTAACACCCAGCAGCAAACGCCATTGACAGAGGATTCCACTCAGCAGGAGATCTCTCACGCTCAATTCGATCTAGCGCCCAGAAAAAACAGAAGCGGCTTCAGGTCTCTATATTCCCGCAGTCTGACGAACTGTTAAAACCTGATACTTTCATCCAGTGAGTTCAATTGAACTACAATCACAGAATACAATTAATCTAATTAAAGGAGAGCCCACTTTAAAGCGTAATTAAATGACAAAAAGTCAAAGTTTCGATTAAAATTCCTCTTTTAATTAATCACGTATCAAAAAGCAGCCAACCAACAACTCCCAGAATGCATTAGGGTGTTATGTAAAAGCCCGCCATTTGAAACCTGACTTGATTCACAGATGCACGAAATGATAGATGCACAATTGTATCTGCAGTAAATGCATTTTTATCACCAGTTCACTAATATTTTGGTGCATAACATGCTCAATTTGTGTGTCTCTCCTCCAGTGGTTCCCCTCAAGCCTTGTCCCGAGGAAGGCATGTGCCCCGGTTCTCTGTAAAACAAGCATTTGCAATGCAATAGGTCTCGCATTTACGCGAGTTTAAGCTATTGGCATTGTAAATGACAATGCCTTTTATTTATGTTTTTAAAACGAAAACAAAAATAAAAGGCATTGTTATTTGCAATGTCAATAGCTCAAACTCGCGTAAATGCGAGACCTATTGCATTGCAAATGCTTGTTATTAAGAGCTACTGATGTATTGGACAAGGAGATTCAATCCGTTGAGCGTGGACTCTCCATGGGGGACTTGGGGTTACCGGGCCAACTAAGCCAGCCTGTAAGTGTGCCCTTAGCTGTGACCGTAGCTGACACATTACAATCTATGCCAAAGTCAGCCACGTCTCGCTCAAAACGCCTGGTTGCCCGCACAGAAAGTATCATACTCTCACCCCCGGTACCCATAGAACCACCCACGAAGAAGAAAAAAGGGGGGGGGGGGGGTGGCTAACTAAGCCAACTTCAGCTGCTCTCCATGATCCCATTGCGACCTCTCCGCCTATTTTGGACATTTTGATTTCAAAAATCGAACAGTCAATTACAGTCTTACTCCAACCGCTTGCAGACAGACTAACTACAATCGAGGCCAATATAGCGACTCTTTGTTCAGCAGGGAAAGGTCCAATCTCCTCCAATTCGTCGGCCGAAGTAGTAGAGGCAATCATTCCTAATGGTCCAAACCCTGCATTCTTGTGTCCCCCCCACTAACGGAACGGATTACCTGGCCTATGCGAGAGTGGACATAAGTGGAAGGCCTAAATGTTCTTACCCAGGAGGTATGACAACAGGGGCCCACATAACTCCGGCTCAACCTTCAATGCAGCAACTCAATCATTTACCTTTGCACCCACCCTTTGCTAATCCTGATGCCTCACAGGGGATATTTATGGGACTGTCATCGGCACCAATAAAATATGATGGAGAGAACGCATTGAAAAGAGGGGGCGAAATAGACTGCCATACAAGCCTGGCCCTTCCTCCAGCAGCCTGTCCTTATGTTGTAATTCTGGCAAATGTCCCCAAACTATGTAGTAACCAAAAGGAAACCAAAGACCAATTCATGTCTAAAGCATGCCATTGGATTACTAAACATATGGGAGGGCGGGGGGAGATATTGTCTCGAATTTTAATGGCAAGATGGGTGAGCTGGGTGGGGGACACAAAGAAATCTATTGAGGGGGACTGTGTGGTGGTTAATTTCAACTCGTACCAACTGGTTCAGAAATTGTTTCACTGGCTTCCGACAGGGCCATCATCGCTCACTCAAATATTTGCGCTGCCGCTGGGCTTTTTTTAATAAACCAGTTAGGGCCAGCCCCTTGAGACAAGAGCCCACAGCCCCTCTAAGTCTCCCCCACCCTGAGCCTCAATCCCTTCTGTCAGGACAATCCTTTATCTCTCTCCCCACCCACAATCGATTCAATGTACCAACAGACTTAGAGGGTCGTGACTGACCGAGGATGAACAGGAGGACTCCTACTCCTGTTCAAAGCTGCATAACATCAGGACCAGAAAGTCCCAAGCCACAGATCGCATTATGTGATCAGATGGATAATGTTAAATTAATTATTTGGAATATTGCTGGTTTGAGCTCCAAACTATCTGATCCTGATTGGCTAAAAATAGTCACCTCCTATGACCTGATCTAACTTCAAGAAACCTGGGATACTGGGCCAATTAATTTAGAAGGTTACCGCTCTTTTTATACCGCCGCCCTTCCATCAAAATCAGGTCGTGCTAGGGGAGGGATCTTGACTCTGCTGAAAAATACCCTCAGTTTGGTAGTCCAGTCATATCATAATGCTTCACCTTATTATCATTTACTGTATCTAAACGGCCCAGGCGGTAATACAGTATTATTAATCAATTTCTATAATAACAACTTCACCGGTGATATGAGGAAGGTTGTTGACCAGTTGGAAGGGGAAATGAATGTATTTTTTAATACGTTAAAACAGACTCCGAATATCTTATGGGTGGGCGATTTTGCGCAATGTTGTCATTTTTCAAATTTAACAGCCTGTGGCTTAATCGATGAGGCAGGTGAACCTTTATTTCATTTTACCCATAACCACTTTGGAAACGCTTTGAATAGATTCCTCGTGATTAAAT
This sequence comes from Calotriton arnoldi, assembly GCA_963921515.1. Lineage (NCBI taxonomy): Eukaryota > Metazoa > Chordata > Amphibia > Caudata > Salamandridae > Calotriton > Calotriton arnoldi. Next base: position 1,004,978 of record CAWUFW010004560.1, on the reverse strand, counting down.
TTAGAGATGCGGAATCCTATAGATTTAAGCACAGGTATGTTACAAAATACATTTGGCACACCAACTCAGGGTTCAAGCATTGATTACGTATTCATTTCAGACCCCTTAAAAAAAAATCATTCGCAACGTAGAAATTAAGCATTTTTCATTTTAGTGATCATGCTGCCATTATTGGCGAGTTGGACTGGGTAGGAATCCAACCAGAGCACTTAAGACATGCCAAACCCACGGTATCCAGGAACAATGGGATCATTCTTAAATGGGCCACAATAGATAAAGCATACACTGTTTCCGCTGTGGTCACAAATAAGCAAAATGATATTATGACCTGCCTAAAAGTAGGGCCTGATCCTATCCAGGTAACTATAGCCTTTGAATTGATGGTATTTGAGAATAAAAGCCTCCTTACTAGAAAAAATCCCACTGCCAAAATCTCAGGCCCTAGATGGTTCGACCAAGCTTGTACCAAGTCCCTATCAGTCTTACACCAGGCTCTCAGAGCCACCCCTAGAGATGTGGAATTAGCCAAACTTCTCCACATCCGGTACAAAGAGGTCAGGAAGATTAAAATGAACAACTTAAAGGAAGTAGCATGGGAACAACTGCATTCAGCTGCCATCTCTAATGATGTCAGGGACTTTTGGAGAGTTATCAACGCTCCCTTTCTTACACCATCTACAGCCCCAAATCTGGATTGTCATGTGGATGAGGAATCTTGGGTTGTACATTTTTCCTCAATATTTGACCCTAGAGCTGAGGGATTGACTACCCAGCGGGCAGTTATCTCTCCCTCCACTAAACCTCTCCTCACTTTTAACCATCATGAGATCAGAGCAGCCCTCATACATTGTTCCAGTAATAGAGGCCCCGGCCCGGATGGTACTCCGATAGATTTCTTTACTGAGCAGCAAGACTTATGGGGACCGACGTTGACAAACGTTTTTAACGTAGTCGCTAGAGTGGGTCCACCAGACTCATGGACGAAATCTATTTTAATACCCATCTACAAGAAAGGAGATAAATCTGAGTCCAAAAACTACAGACCAATTTCTCTCCTGGACAGTACTGCAAAGTTTATGGGTCGGGTTCTATTGAACAGACTTGAGGAATGGGCCACCAATAACAATGTTCTGATTTCGGTCCAATATGGTTTTAAACAGGGGATGGGCACTCAAGATCAGTGCCTCAATTTAAGTCTGTTAATCGCCACGTACACCCAAGCCAAGCAGGGCAAGTTATTCTTGGCTTTTATGGACTTATCTGCAGCATTTGACTGCGTGGCACATCACCATCTATGGAAGATAGTAAAGGAAATGGGTATCGATGAGGCAATCATCCTCTTTATAAGGCAGCTTTACTCCTCAGCCTGTGTCCGATCAATAGGGGCATTCGACAGGGCTGCGTACTCGCCCCATTTCTCTTTTCCATCTATAGTAATGGGGTAGAAGCTCCCTTGGCGGACTCAACATCAGATGTCCCCAAGATCAATAACGTACGCACTCCACTCCTCCTCTATGCAGATAATGCGGTTAATTGCCTGCACGCAGTGCTTAGTTTGTAAAATATGAAGTGCAGGTGCTCAAATGTTTGTCGGAGGCCACACCTACGTTTCTCCAGCTCCACCCACTTCCTCCACTGGCTCCACCCACTTACTCTATTAGCTCCACCCACATCCTCAACTGGCACTGCTAAAAGTCAGATGTAACACCCGATCTGAATTTCAGCAAGGGAGCCTTCCTCATAATAAGGTTTTGATCACACTAGAGGAATATTTTTTCCACGGAGCAAAATAGAGTTCATTTTCACCATAACCTTGGCCTACAAATTACAAGCATCACTCAAAGGTGTTGAACAATCACAGACGTGTAACGCCCTGTTTGGGAGCATAATGTAGTAGATGCTCTAATAAAGGGGGAGGATTCAGCTCAAAACGTTTGATTTAGACAATCTCAATGCATAAATGGGTGCAATGTCTGATATTTATATGTTTCTAATCTCTCGTCTTCATTGTTTGATTTTGCTCGCTAGAAAGTGTCATTCATAGTTGTTGAAATGTCACTCATAATTACACTGAATTGACTGAAATTATGAAAATGGCACTCATAGCAATCTGAAACCTTGGCAGCTATGCAGCGGGTGTCAGTGTCACTGGGTGAAGGGTGCACTGCACTGCAACGAGAGCAGAAGGACTTCACTACCTGGCAAATGAAACTCTCCACTGTGAGCCCTGCTGCCAAGAGAGGAACACTTCCTTCCAGGCCTGGCTGTTCCCCATTTACTCATCCAGCCTCTGTCTGCGAGGGAACCAAGCTGCTTACTGCACCAGAGATTGTATCCTGCTACCAATGTCTATACTTGCTGTTAAAGGCCCTCTCCCCGAGTTAAAGGCCCAACTCAAAGGCCTATAAGGGATAGACGGCGACCCTTTAATAAGTGGTATTGACATACACAGAAGGTTAATAAAACTGTTAGCATTTTGCCCAATGGTAATATGATATTCTAAACTGGAGCTAAAAGTCTTCCAAGGCAGTGCAAGCAGGCACCTCAATCCGTCGGTCTATGGTATGGGCCCCAGGCATGCATAGGTAAATGCAGAGAACAAATTATTCGGCTGTGGCCGGCCAGTGGCTGTCGGTTGATGCCAAACTACACTCACCTGCTAAAGCCCCCAGGACCCTGCTATTCTACAGAAACCTAAAGAAATGCCTCCAGGTTGCTCCATGCAAATGAGGAAAACTATTTTTCTCTGTGCACCATCTCTACGCGACCGCATGGAGATAGCGCAGGGCAAAGGAGCAGGCAGGGGCCACACTGTGTGCCTCATATGAGTTGGCGCACTGACTGTGGCCACCCCTTGAAAGGGGAGAAAAGGAGGTACCGTGGATGCCCCAGACATCCCTCTCCAGGCAGGTGCAGTAACAACAGGCCATGTTGCCATTGCATTGTGAAAAGTGGAACAGCTACTTTAGTCAGCTGGTCCATTTTCTTCACTAATGTGCTGCCTCCATAGCAGTTTCAGTCAAGTGAGGTAGGGTATCAATCTACTGAGGTGGAGGGTCTCTCAGTCCAGTGAGGGGAAAGTTTCGGCCCATTCATATGAGGGTCTCTCAGGCTAACAGAAAGGAGTCTAAGAGACCAGTGAAACAAGAGTGCAGCTGAGTGAAGAGGTCTTCGACCATTAGTAAGGCAGGCATTTAAGGCTAGTGGCATGCTAGTATCAGTCAAGTGAGTGAGGTGGATGTCTCACAGGTGACAGGAGGTGTATCAGTCTATTTAGGAGGGTTGCTCATTGTGACGATGAAAGAGAGTGTCTGACCAATGTGAGTAGGTATTTTGTAGTAAAATGGTGTTTTAGACCAAAGGCCTGGTGTCTTGGTTCACATAGTTACTTGGGGGTCTCACAACAAGTGACGTACAATGCAAATACATTGCGGAAAGGACTCGGAGGCTTTGTGTGTAATCTTGGAGTTGCAGATTATACGAAGTTAGGTGGAGGTCTCATAATAATGAGTTTGGAGTCCTATCCGGTCTGAAAGTATGGAGAAAGCACAACGCTTCAGGGTACGTGGCATCAGCCGTGGCATTAGGACCCGGGTCTCCTTTAGGGCCGGGTCCACATCCTCCCTTGCTTGCTCTCATGATTCTTTGGCCGGGGAGCTGCTAGTGGAAGGATACATGAGGCACTTTATTTGTCTGTGATACTGATAGGTGACTGACTTCCAGTCCATTGAAATACTTCTAGACTCCTCAAACTTTCGCCCCGGCTGTAAGACCAAAAGGCAGAGGAGCAGCCTTAAAACAAGCAGGTAGGCAGGCAGGCAAATGTCATTCTGATGCTCAGTATATCCAATATGGCCACCCCAAATCCTATATACAAATGAAAATGTATATGGAGCCAGTTGCACACAGTTTGGCGCCACACCTTTGTGGACTGAAGGCATAACAAATTGATCAGTCTTTGTATCTGGTACTCGGTAGCATGTCATCTGTATGGTAGCATTGGTAACCAAATGAATATTAATTGGAGGCTGACGGAGGCTCATATGAGGAAATAGATGCATGTGCTTGAGAGCTTCTTCACAGAAGACACAATTAACTTAAATTCAGCGGTCATGCCACCATTTAATTATGGCATGGTTTCACTACTGGAGCTTAATCTATACTCACATGGATGGTCAAGTAGTCATACAATAACTGCAAGAACTGATGGTGAACCAAACATAGACCTACACGGTCAGGAAAACCACATTCTGAGTACACCCTGGTGCCCCTTGAATCATAGTGAGTGGAGTACATAATACATTGAAACTCCTACACTCTTGCACAATGAATGAGTAAAGGCTCCGGGATACGGGTTGGGCTTCCAGCTCCTTGTCTTGCAAGTGCGGGGCTGGGGCGGACGGCAGAAAGGTGACTGCGCAAGCTGCCTGCGCGACGTGCGCGACACTCCCGTGTTGCAATGGTAATGGGCTATTATGCCCGCAGCCCGCATCGGATTGGCCTTTCCGACTAGGCCATCGCACCACCATAACTGGAACTGCTGTTGCGCCCACAAGAATTGCTTCAATAATACAGGTCCATTTTGCCGTTTTGTGTGCTAGGGCCTAGGGCGATTGAAAACACATTCTCAGTGGGGTGGACAGTGGACTCCGTTTGTCTATTTATTTTGGAGCAGCACTGAGGGACCAGAATAGGACCGCATTTCAGTGATTGCTCTTTATTTACTGATGATCATCCATTCCGATTGCAGTACATGAACTAGCGCCAGCAAATAATGTTTGTGTAACGGCGCAAGAAAATTGTAATTTAAACAGTGTCACGAAGCTCGACAGCCCCGTACACACTCGCTGGTACAGTGCCACACCAAGAAGCTCATTTGGCAGCCCAAGCTATGCCACAGGCTGGGGGCAGACACTAACGACGACGCTTTTATGGCTACTACTGCTTACTATAAAATTAATACTGCTATTTAGTAGTATTTACTACTTACGGTTACGTGTTGGACTGGGCCGGGGGCGGGCACACTGCCTTAGAGCCTTTATTAATAAACTGGCCTGGGCCTGGTGCTACTGGCTGCCGCCTGCCCTCAACGTCGTCGTGCTGCGGCCGCTGCCTTGAAAGATGATGACTGAGGGTGTGCCAGGGCGTGGCAATCTGAATAAAATCTGCGCACGTTGCCGCACAGCCCCTACCCCCGAACAACCAAATCCAGCCCAATGCCCCAATCTCAATGTCCCACCCACCGGCAACAGCAAACACTGAATTAAGGGCCGAGGCTGCCAATGCCATGATTGTCATCATATTTGAATCTTCTGTTCTTGGCCGAATCAATGGCTCAGGCTCTCTCAGCCGCCGCAACACACTCTTCTTCTCCGAGACTCGGGAGCAGAGTCGGACTCGGGAGCAATCAAAAACAACACTCTGTGCCGAGTCAGTGAGTTATATAATATATATATATGTGAGTTATACTTATATATAATATGTATGTGAATAATACTGTCTGCAGCAGACGCGTAGACCCGGCCCTGATAAATAAGTGCCGGTGCTAAGCACCGGAAAGCACCGGCACAAATTAAGCACTGCCTGCACGGGCCTAGCCCTACAAACGTTATTAGAGGTCTATGTGAAATTTATGCGTAATTTGGATTTAAAAATCAACAAGGCCAAGTCCTTTATTTTAATCACCGGACGGAAAGATACGAAGGCCCAAAGCTTTTATATAGATGGCCAAAAGGTAGCCCAAATTGATGCTTTTTCTTACTTAGGGGTGACTTTTGATAGACAACTAACTTGGGCCAACATGATTACTACAAGGGGTTTATTGCTAGAAAAAAGGATAATCACCCTACACTCTTTTAGAAAAAAACTAGGGGCGAAACCCATTGATATGGCGAAAAAAGTCTACATTACTAAATCCGTTTTGGTAGCAACTTATGGGGCAGGTATCTGGGGTCAGCTCTCCAGAATATGGAGGATATCTTCTGGAAAAAACTAGTAGGCCTCCCCGTAAGCTGCTCAAATTTTATATGTGAGGCAGAAATTGATGTTCCATATATAAATGACACAATAAGCCTGGCGCCAATCATTTTATGGCATTCTATCTGGAGAAGAGAATCTGTTCCCATTACTCAGAAGCTAATAGAAGATTGTCTCTCTCTGGAATGCCTATAGGATTCCATGGACAACATATATCAAAAATAGTCTCTCTTCCTTTGGCCTAGCGCACCTATTTGTTTCGCCAAGTGATTGCTCTGAAATTTCAAAACAGGAGATCAAAACCTGTTTTCTCACATACAGGGCAAATGAAAGATTTAAAATTAACTGTCTAAAAGTATCAGTACAATCTTACTTAAAGGGACTGATTGTCCAGGAAGGAAAATCCTCATATTTATTCACAGTGACAAATTTACGTCACAGGTTTCTCCTACTTAGGTTTTAACTCAATCTTATCCCTTGTATGCCGGCCCATCCATCGGGAATCTTTTCTATTCATGATCTTCCGTTCTGTCCCTGTGACGGTGTCTCCGCTCAAACAAACTTGCACATTTTTTTCTTTCGTAAATTTTATGTGGTACACCACAAAAGATTCATATTGCCCCTTATGCACAAATATAATTTCACACAATGTTGCATAGGAATGTATTTTTTACAATCACTGCCCGATCTCCTCGTCTGTTACACCGTGGTTTCTTTTTTTATCCTTATCATGGAAAACTAGGTGACTGTATAATACCAAAGATTGAATTATATGCTATGTTTTTATGAATTGTTTTAACTGATTGTTCAGTCATCATGAATGCTTTGTATGTTTTCAATGTATACTTTTTTATGATCTTTTTAAAATGTTGTACTTGGATGGATGTTTTTATCTTTGCACATTTGTACTTTTATGATCATATAATATAAGTATCGAATAAAGTGAATTGACTGACTGACTGATGAGTAGGAAACCAAGAAATGCAATGCCAATTTTGTTAGGCGTGAAGCTCCCGCCATTGCTGAAGCTGTCCCGTGAGTGCTGTGTACATTAATTAAGTAAATAGTTTTCCGAACTGATAATAATAGGTCCCAAGTGAGGACACATGTAAGAGGGCCAGTCCTCATGGGAGGTAACAACAGAGTAAAGGGAGGTACTAAGGAGGGACTAATAAGCCTATTAACAAATCAGAAGCCAACATTTACAAAGGACAATGATACAAGCCAATTAAAAATATGGGCGAAGCTTCAAGTCCATACCAGGCCTTCACAAAAGGTTGCAATTCGCAAATCTGGGCCACTTATTTCGGGGTGCTCGGGTCTGTTTTTGGTCCCAATCCGGCCCTGTACTCAGCGGATTTGCTGAATGTCGCGATAACTTTCCACATCCAGTAGTAGGCATGGGCTTGGGGCAGGCTCCATCAATGTGGTGCGCACTGGACGTTCTGCTGAACATATGCATGTAAAAGATGGAAGGAGAAGGTGGAAATAGTTTTAGTGTAATACATTATATGTTAGTAAGTTTTTAAACGAGATCCTATTTCTAAAATGAATGATTGTGACGGCGTTCCTCCGCTGCTGGCGCTGAGAGGGACTCTCATCACAGAAACACATAGCACTGGCGGAGCCGATGAATACATAACCCGCTGGAAGATGCTTCGTCCCCGGGCGAGGACACGTCAAGATTCATCGAGGCAGGCAAGCGTGCCTGTGACATCAGGAACACTGCGCAGGGTCTTCCCCGACCAAGGCACCTCCCAGCATCCCGCACCCTCGCTTTGCTATTAGCCTTCAAACTGGAGCTGAGAAATGACAGAAATACACCCGTACTGTGGGGCATATTTACAAGCCCCTTGCGCCACTTTTGCGCCGCCGTTGCGTCACTTCTGTGACGCACCGGCGGCGTAAAGCCAGCGCCATGCTGCGGGGTATTTACAACGTGACGCATCTAGGGAGATGCGTCACGTTGTAAAGCCCTGCGCCACATGAAACCTGCGTCAGGTTTCATGTGGGCGTTCTGGCACAGGGGGGGGCGTTCCGGCGCAGGAACGCCTCGGAAAAGTGGCTGAGTGAAATCTACAAGATTTCACTTAGTCACTTTTCCAACCCCGCTGCGTCAAAACCTTGCGCCTGCTTGAAGCAGGCGTAAGGCTTGACGCACCATGTTAGACATGGGCATGGTTGGCACAGTGCTGGAGTTGCGTCGCGCCCGCGACACAACTCCAACACTGCGCTAACGTTACGGCAGCAGATGCGACACGCATCTGCATTTCCTTGCGCCATGATGCGCCGCATTGTAAATGCAGCGCATCCGTGGTGGCGCAAGGATTGAGATGCGTGTCGCACGTTTCCTGGCGCATCCCTGCTGATTTGCAGGGATGCGCCAGGAAACGTAAATATGCCCCTGTGTCTTTTAAATGAGCGCTGTGGTTTCCGGAGCGATACTGTCCCCACTCTGCCTCGGTTTGTAACGAGGCGGAGGCAGGCAGCATCTTTGCAAGCTAGTCGCCTCTAGTGGAGGAGCGTGCAGTCTAAGGTGTGCAGGGCAGGCAGTCCTTCAGCATCCATCAGTCTGCGGAGGACCTGCGAGGGCGAGTCAGCCAATCACGGCACGGTCGATGGGCGAGGCCTCTCCCTGTCTGTGCCGATGCGAAGCACAGGGTGTGGGGCCAGCACTACAGCGGACCCCGTTATTTCCGGCAGCACCACACCATGCACATCGCGCTATCACAGTGCCGACAGACTGCAGCCTTCCCACGTAGTGCTTCCGTTTTATAGCATCGCTGTGGAGAGGACCACAAAGGAAGAGAGAGAAGCGAAACCTTCGACAACAATAAACGGTAACAATAACTGGCCGTGCTGCCTTCTCTCTACAACGACGGGCCAGTTCTGCACTGAATCATTGTTCATTGAATGCATTGTGTTATGTGCCGTAGACAGTTCATTGCCCTCAGTCTCACTTAATGCTGATGTGCACAATGCAAGCTAGATTTCTGTGCTCTGGTTTAATTGACGCATGTAGAGCACAGAGAGGGGATTCCGGATATCTCGGATAACTGTGCCTAATAGACAATATAGTTTGACTTTATTGGATTCACATTAGGGCTGAAATTATATGTCTCATTTTTAAACTGTATGCAGTGCCTGTGTTTCCTGTCAATTGTGTCACGGGCAAATAGTTCATGGGTCTGATTGCTTCACACCTAAAATGAGAATGCACCAGTTTGCACACCCCTCCAAGGCGTAGTGACGGAGAGCTTTCTTTACACCCTTCTGTGCTACACCTGCCTATGGCCTATGTACCCTTTAAAATATTCGCTTTGTTGGTTTAAAAAAATGCAGCCCGGTAGGTTTGTGTTCGAACACCTTGCCAAAAAGGATTTTATTGGATGAAGTCAACAATGCATAAATGGATACTTAACAGGGCAGATGGGTAAGCTAGGAGTACTTTATCCCTTCATCCTGGTTCTGCTCAGTTCAGGCCCTTATATGTATTGTATTGTAATTGCATTTATATAGTGATTACTACCCCTGACGAGGCGTCAAAGAGCTTTTTCGGCGAGTAGCACGCTACTCCGGGACCCATAGAGGATTAGTGTTGAATTAGTATAGTGAAACATGCAAGTACATTTTAAGTGGGGGATAGGTTAGTCAGTTATTTGGATTTGGAATGATAGCAGAAGGATAGAGAAGGAAAAAAGGTTTGTATTTATATAGCGCTTGTTACCCCTGATGGGGTGTTGAAGCATGCTACTCCGGAAGCCCATAAAGGATTAGTGGTGAATTAATATGGTGAAATATGAAAGTAATTTCAGTGGTGGATATTAGTCAGTTATTTGGAGTGAGAAGGATAGCGGAGGGATAAAAAGGGAAGAAAGGTTTGCATTCATATAGCACTTGTATCCTTGTACACCTGATGGGTGTTGAAGCGCTTTTCTGGCGAGTAGCACGCCACTCCGGAACCCATTAAGGATTAGTGTTGAAAATTAGTATAGTAAAATATGAAGTATTTTGAGTAGTGGATATGTTATTCAGTTATTTGGGTAGAGAAGGGTAGGTGGCGGGATAGAAGAGGGAAAGAGGTTTGTATTTATATAGCGCTTGCTACCCCTGATGGGGTTTTGAAGCGCAAGTAGCACGCTACTCTGGAACCCATAAGTATTAGTGTTGAATTAGTATGGTGAAACATGAAAGTAATTTTAGTGGTGGAAATGTTAGTCAGTTATTTGGATTGAGAAGGGTTGGGGAGGGTAGAAAAGGGAAAAGGTTTGCATTTATATAGCACTTGTAACCCTGATGGGGTGTTGAGACGCTTTATTGGCGAGTAGCACGCTACTCTGGAACCCATAAAGGATTAGTGGTGAATTAGTATAGTTGAATATGGAATTTGAGAATTGAACATGTTAGTCTGTTAATTTTGATTGAAAAGGATAGTGGAGGGATAAAAGAGTGAATGATTTTTTTTTTTTAGGTCTTAGCAGTAGGAGGAGGCTTTTGGATGAGTAAAAGGGAGTTTTGGAGGGGAGGAGTCAGAGGGAAGAGTTTAGAAAGGTTTGTTTTAGGGGATCGGTATAGTAAAGAGGTGTCAGATGATGCAAGGAGGGGTAGAGTAGGAGAGAGTCTAGAAAGGGTTATTTTGGGGATCATAGTAGTGGTATGGGGTTTGGGATAAATGAGAGTGTGGATGTAGAGGATATATTGATAAATGTATAGGATGAGAGATAGGGTAGTGCATTGGAAAGAGTAGTAGAAAGAAGTTTGAGATGAGTCAGAAGGTTGGGCTAGAAGATATATTGAGAGAAGTATAGGCTGAGAAATAGGGTAGTGCCTTGGAAATGCTAAATTAGAAGAAAGTGATAAATATATAGATCCATAAGTACATTGAAAGTATATAGATACATAAAGGAGGTAAGTATATGTAGATTAAAGATATTGATAGAGGCACAGGATGAGAAATAGGGTAGTGCATTGGATATGCTTTTTCAGGAGATGTCATTCTCTTCAATGAATTGTGACATCTGGGCGAACGCTGCTCTTTCTATCAGTTTGCCCAGGAAAGGTCCATTTGTAATGGGTCTGTAGTTGTCAGGGTTCAGCGGGTCCAAGTTTGTTTTCTTCAGTAAAGGGCATATGTGTGATTTTTTGAGTTCTTCTGGAAATATTCCGGTAGTGAAGGAATCGTTGATGATTCTTCTTACTGGAGTGGCAGCAGAGGTTGTTAAAAGAATTGTCTTGAAAGTTTGTGGTGGATAGGGGTCAGAAGGGCTGCCGGCAGGCCTGCTTGCTTTGACCAGGTCCATAAATTCATCGTGTTGGAAGGAACGGAGAGGCTTGGTTAGAGTATTCTTGGATTGTTGTTTTGTACAAGGGTTAGTGCTGGTGCTTTGTTTCTGTTTTAAGTACGAGTCCAACGTGTCTGCTTTGTCCGTGTAATGATTTGCCAGTTTGTCTGTGAAATCTTGAGTAACAGGATGAGTTCCTTCTAGGCAATTTGGTTTTCGAAATTCATTGAGTATTTTATAGAATTCTTTATTTGCACATTTAGCGTTTTGAATTCTGTCTGAATAGTACCCTTTCTTAGCTTTTTTGATAGCCGACTTGTAAAATCTGTTAATTTTTTGTAGGTGAAGTTTGTCTTGTTTGGCGTTTGTTTTGAGCCAGGTACGTTGCAGCTTTCTAATTTGTTGTTTTATGTCTTTTATTTCTATGTTTCTCCAAGGTGCTTTTTTTCTTTTGTTCTGTTGTGTGGTTTTGAGTGGTATCAGGATGTCAAAAGCTTCTTGTAGCCACTCATATAGTTTTTGAACAGAATTTATTGTTTCCAGATTTGTACTTGATGTTAGTTGTGTTTCTAAGTGTTCCAAATTGAGTTTGTTCCTCGGCCGATAGGTGGATGGATGTAAGGTAGTTTTAGGTGAGTCGCTTAGTGTTGTTTTATGTTGGAAAGCAAGCAAGTGGTGGTCTGACCATGTGACTGGAGTTATAGTTTGAAAGGTAACTAGTTCAGTATTAGCAAAAATGACATCTAGGATATGTCCAGCGGTGTGTGTCGGTTTGTGGACAATCTGATGGAGGTTCAGTGCGTCTAGGCCAGTGATTATTGTTTTTGGATGGGTCATATTGGGTTTGTCAAACCAAAAGTTGAGGTCACCCAGAACGCATAGGTTGGAGTGTATTGTTATCAGGTTTGAAACTGTGTCTAGAAGTGCGTCTGGGAATGTCGCCTTGCTAGGTGGAGGTCTGTAAAGGAGCAGGAAGTTACAGGAGGAAAACGGTGTAGGATTGCATCTTGTTAGAAGAGGCTCACAATTCTTTATGGAGATGTCGTCAATTTTAGTGATATGTATTGTTTGCCTGAATACAACAGGTAGACCACGTCCTTTTTTGGCTATACGATTTTGGGTGATTCTTTGATAGCCTAGAGGAATGGCTTCATGCAGGACTGGAGCCATATCCTCTCCCAACCATGATTCGGTTATGAATAGTATGTCTGGTTTTGCATCGGTGAGAAGGTCGTAGATGTGATGTTTGTTTTTAGAGAGGAATCGAGCATTTATTAGTAGACAGTTTAGAGAATGGCCTTTGGTGATAGTGAGACTTTGTTTTGTAGTAGAGTGAACAGTATTGTGTGTGTTTGTAGCAGGTGTGTTTTTAGAGCTGGCATTAGCTGTATTAGGATAGCAATCGTGTAGCTGTTCTGTATCATGTTCCTCATCCAGCATGCTAAGAAGGCATTTTGATGGGTCTGCATGTGTATGTGGTGGAGATGGTGTTTGAGAGTGAGTTGGAGTGCTGTGTTGTTTTCGTGGTGTAACATTGTTGTGAAGTAGACATGGGGAAGCGAAGTTGTGAGGTATGGCATGTTGCTTATATTGTTTGCGTGTGTTTAATGCGGAAGGTGTATGAGTCGGGGGTGGTGGTGCAGCATGTGGGTCATGTAGTAAGGTTCTAAATTGTCCAATGGATGAGAGGCGGTTAGAAGAGAGTTGCTGTGTTGCTGTATCTGTGTTAGGTGTGGTGGAAGAGAGAAAGCTTGGCATTTGAGTTGGTTCCTTTGTGTTGTTTGAAAGGTGGGTGTATGTTTGTATTTTGTGATGGTAAGTATTATGAGGTGTTGTGCTTTGAAGATCTTGTGCTGGTGTGTGTGATATGTTTTGTTTTTGAGGAGTAGTGAAAAGGGGTGCTGATGTATATGTTTCATGCATTGGATTTGGTTGTATAGTATTGTTTGTGAGAGGAGGTTGTACGGTAGAGGGGGTGGTGATGTGTTTATGAGTAGAGTGTATGATGTGTGTGGGTGGGAATGAAGTAGAGGTAAGAGTGTTTGTCTTAGACTGGTTTGTTGCAAGAGTTAAAATGTGTGGTGGTCTGCAGTGTGTGTGTTGTACGTTAGTGTTATTATGGTAGAAGGGAGAGGAGGGTGTTTGTTGGACAAATGATGGAAGGATGGTTATATGTTTGTTAGTGATAAAAAATGAGAATGCACCAGTTTGCACACCCCTCCAAGGCGTAGTGACGGAGAGCTTTCTTTACACCCTTCTGTGCTACACCTGCCTATGACCTATGTACCCTTTAAAATATTTGCTTTGTTGGTTTAAAAAAATGCAGCCCGGTAGGTTTGTGTTCGAACACCTTGCCAAAAAGGATTTTATTGGATCAAGTCAACAATGCATAAATGGATACTTAACAGGGCAGATGGGTAAGCTAGGAGTACTTTATCCCTTCATCCTGGTTCTGCTCAGTTCAGGCCCTTATATGTCCTTACTTGTGGACCCATCTGGTTCCGTGTATAGCGTTTCGTAAATTTGTACAGGCCACCTTTGATGGGTGTCTGACAGCAGCAGACTTGCAGCTTTATTACTGGGCCTCCCACCTGGTGGTCTTGAATGACTGTCTCCACAGGGGACGAGAAGATCCGATGTATTGCATGGACCTTTTCCTCATGTCGTGGGAGAAGAATATTGACCGCTTATATGGGTCACCAATCCCTCGCGCTTTACTGGACCCTAATGGGGTAGTATTACGGATTTGGTGGGCCCCCGCGAGATGGACTGGTCTGGGGGGGGGGGAGCGGTAGGATCACACTGCTGACTCCCCTCTGGAGGGGCACGCTGCATCAACATGTGGCAGGTCTACGTGGGTTTGTATGATGGGACCTGGATGACATCTCTCAGTTGGGAGATGTCTGGCAGGGATCCACTACATGCCCTTTTTCTGACTTACAAGCTGATTTTCACTTGCACCATACTCAGTTCTTCCATTTCTTGCAGGTTTGACATGCCTTATCTTATCATCAGCTCGCTTTCGTGGAGGTCCCTGAATAGAGCCCTACGGAGATTAAGGTCCTTAAGTCCCCCTTGGGTCAAGGGGGGGTTTCGCAGATTTATCGGTCCCTGGTCATTAACTCCCCGGACTTGAGCCTACCTCTTCACATGCATTGGGAGGCCTGGTTGGGGGCCTTGGTTATGGGGAATGGAGGGAGGCACTTATGGCGCCAATGGAACTGGCCATCTCCTCCCGGCTCCCTGTGATCCAAGTTAATGTTCTTCATGTGACCTACCTGATGCCGGATCGGCTGTGAAGGGCGGTTAAGCTTCCAACCCTCACATGCCATCGCTGCGGTGCTGACACCACAGATTTCTATCATGTGATTTGGCTGTGCCCCGTAATACAGCGGCATTGGCCCCAGCTTTTAGGGGTCTTATCTGATGTGTTTGGGTTGACCGATAGATCGTTCTCCTCAGATCTTGGTTCTGGGGCTGCTGGAGGAGCTGGGAGGCAGGAGGTCTGAGAGGTATTTGGTGGGCCTGGAAACCTTGCTGGGAAAACTTGAAATTGGATTTCTGCATCTGCCCCTGACCTGCTTGCATGGCAGAGAGTCATGGACTGGTTTTCAAAGATGGAGGAGCCTGTGTATGCTGTACGTGGCTGCCCACAGAAGCATCATAAAATGTGGGGGGTTTGGTGGGACCATTTTGGGCTTCTGGGATTGTGATGTAAATCCGTATACTGTTTTATGCACAGAGGTCGCTGATGCTTGTATGTATTTGGTGGTGTTTATTTTGTTTATGGCTGTGCCTTATGTTTTGAAAAATCAATAAAAAATACTTTCTAAAAGAAATAAAAAAGCTAGGAGTACTTTAGGCTTACTCCTGGCTGGCTTCTGGAATTAAAGAGTAAGGCAGGAGTACTACAAGAGTAAGTCACAGCAAACTATTTGTGGTCAGGGCTCTGTATCTTCTCTGTTTACTCTCTTCGCATATGGCTAAATAATAAACAATTATCCAGATGGATTGTCAAACATGGTCTTATTTTCCAAGGCCAAAGTTATTTTTTAACATTACTGATAGACATATATGTTGGTTATTGGAGAATTTGTGAGTTATGTGATCCCCAATTGTTGCATCTGCTGAAGGCAATATCGTCAATTCACAAGAGAATTGAAGGCTCTTTGGACACCTGAATGGATTTCAGAATTTCATGCAGGATAAGTGGGAGAGTTGGATGGAAACCTATATCGATGAACCTTCATCCAGTCTGGTGGGCCTACCACTCAGAAAGTAAAACAGGTTAATTGAAAACAGCACAATCCAATCTCTTCAGCCCATCATATTAAATAACTTTGGGTCAGATGTACGTACAAACTGCTTCAAGAAAGCAGTTGCAAATTAGGCACCAACTTTTTGCAACCAGTATTTTATTTTGTGAACCAGCCTGTGTACTAATAGGTCAGTCCACAAAATAACGAGTCACAGGGGGATACAGAATGAACAGCCTAATTAATATTCACCAGGCAGGTTGCAATTTGCAACCCACTGTGAATGTCTACAATCACAGGACTGTTTTAATGACTCTGATGTTCTATGAACAAATTGTTATTGTTGAGTGCTCTCTTGCTGGTAGTAGTGATGTGCTGGAGCTATTTCCCAGCTCCATTGGTTATCTGGATTTAGCACAATCCTTTCCTAGTCTGGCCTTTTATATTTTATTATTAATTTTGTATCAGTGGTATCGAAACAGCCACCAGGTCCTAGAGCTCCATGTAAAAGGGAGCCCTTTTCCCTGGTATTCACTTGTGATCAGGGTCATTGCGAAGCTAGATTACATGAACAAACGTAGGGATTTTTGTCCAGTTCTGGGAGCAGAATCTTAATTCCCCAATTAAGGATTGCTGTTGGTAGGCCCATGTGAGAGCTAAAGTCGCTTTGTTTACAAAAGTTACCTCTGTGAGTTCCTTTTGTTCCCCATTGTTTGATGGTTTAAAAGCTATCGCCATTATATCTTTAGTTTCTATGCCTTCCAAAGATGGCAACGCCGCTAAGAGCCTTACAATATTGCCACAATTCAATTTGTTATCTTTCCCTTGAAATTTGTAGCCTAGTTTAAAGAGGTGTTTTAGATTTTCACTTATTGTTTCTCGTGTCATTATAGTGGCAGAAGGGGTAGTTAGAGGTTTTATATGATCTCAAGCCATAATAGCAGTGAGCTGACTTGAGGAGATGGTGCAGAATCATTTTTCATCAAAGTTGTTTTATGTGCTTTAGCCGAAGTGTTGAATAGGAGAGATTGTGTTTTGCTATGTCAGGTGCATCTCGATTTTGACCCTGAATATGTTCATGGAACAGTCCAGTCTGTTTGTTTTGGCTTAATTTGTTATTGTTTTTTCCTTTTTGGGTTGTTCCATCAATTTATTGACTATTGAGTTGGTCAGGTTTACTTCATTCGAAATTTATGTAGAGGGAGATTCCTTGTGGTCCAATGTATTAATGCAGATTGAGTCCCTTTTAAATGTGATTCTGCTGATCATAATTCGGAAACTCATTTTTAATTTTGTTTCACAGTGTAACATAAATTGGGAAGGAATTTATAACAGAAGATTGATTCTTCCCTTGCCATGGTATTGATGGTTACATATTCTTGTTTTGGTTTTCAGTCTGCTTTTTTATTTTTTCTAGTTTTCCATAGCTAAAACAGGCAATTACAAAAAGGGATTTGCTTCTTCTTTCACCACTGGATGCAATGAGTTTTCATGCTTCAAATGACTTGGCAGTTGTAGCCCTTGTTTGGGTTAATTTTTGGAAAATGTCAGTCTATCTTGTAACATGCCGTTCTACAGGTTCTGTTGTTTGGTTCTTTTTTAGGTCTCGTCTAGGCAGCGCTTGCGCTGTCTCTTCGAGACATGCTGTAATCAGGATATGTGAATAAAGCTCCGTCCACTTCCCGCCCATCTTTTTAATTGGCACCTGTCCCTGTCCTTTGTAAATGGTGGCTTTTCATTGGGCAATAGGCTTAGTAGTCCCTCCTTAGTAACCGCCTTGTCTCTTCTTGTAACCTCCCATGAGGACACCCCATGTTACATGTGTTGTTACTCGCTAGATCTTAATAACAGCCTCAAGGGACTAAGGGGCATATTCTCAAGAACGTGTGATAACCATCGCAAAAGTGACTTAACGCAACCCTCAACATCGCAGTCTATTGCGGGACATTTACGCCGTGTTAAGCAAGTATTCACAACACGGCGGTACCATGCAATAGTCTCCAGATAACGCGTCAACTGACCGCGTTAAAATCAACGCCACGCCGCAAAAATGCGAAACACGAACGCCAAAAAAGCTGCGATGAGGCCGATCGCGATACAAAAAGCAGCGAAAACCAGCGGCAGGCCTGTAAATCCCACGCGTCTGGCGGGAAAATGCACCATAGAAGCAACAAAAACAACACACCAGAAACAATCCAAAGTGCGTAGCAACATGGATGCACCCTGACCCAGCGCAGAGGCCAACGCGAACCCCACAAGCCCCACAGACAACCAGCAAAGACCAACAGGGTCGGGGAAGGCCAAGGAGAAGAGGGAGAGGAAGACGGGGTGCAGTCCGTAGGAAAACAAGACCAGCGTCACGGATGTGACAGAACACTACCAGCAACTGACCCACAGTCAGACCACCTTGAATGCAGCCGGAGTGCCGAGGAGGCCAATGGAGGAGGCCAAGAGGCGCTGGCATGACGTGAAAACCTAAACCAGGCCCAAAGCCGCTGCCAACAGGAAGGCAGCTACGGCGACAGGATGTGGGAGTCCTGCGCCACAGGAGGAGCTGGAGGAAATGGAGGCCAGTCATCAGTGTGGAGACGGTGCAAGGAGGTGGGAGTACAGACACAGCTCGAGAGGACCTGACACAACAACAACAGGGTGAGTAACGAACAGGTCCTGGGGGGACGGGGGAGATGGGCACAATGGCACACATGCACAACGACGTGTAGCACACTGCACACCCACAATAACCCAGGGTCATGTCCCCCATCCCCGTGGCACACTGCAGCACACACACATGGCAATCACAGCACATCCCATGACAATGTGGCACAAAGTGCAACACCGACACTGCAGAACAGAGGACACAACTGGGTCCGCCCATGCGCAGAAACAGGCCAATCACATTTGACAGAGCAGGGAACTGTGAGATGCATATGTACGGGTACAACCTCACAACAGTCATGTAGTCCAAATGTCCACTGTCCCCCCTCAAATTGCCAGCACCGCCCAAACAGTCACAATGTACATTGTCACACAGTCTGCATGTCTACAAGAACAATGCGCCAACATAAATGTCAACACAATGTCAACATGCATCTCCCCTTCACATTGCAGAGGAACAAACAACACCTCCAGCAGGTCAGACCAGACAACCCATCAGTGATGCAGGACACGACCAACACACCTTCGACACCGACGCCCTACAACAGCCCATGGACATCCCATGCAACCCACCACCAGGACCAGGGCAGACAAGCTACTTAGAGGAGAACCCAGCCCCTGCAACAGACCACACAGCATGAAGCACACGCAAGCACGGCTGGCCCATAACACTTCACCGACCCACACATGGCACCCAATGCCAGGTGTCAGAACGCCAAAAGGAGGTGGCCGAACAGGTGCGGGTGTGGTCCGAATCCATGGAAGGCGAACTAGATCACATACGTGGGTGTCAATTACCCTTCAGGGACCACCTACACCCCACAAAGGAGACCCACACTGCCATAGAGACACACGCAGATATTATGTTGAACTGGCTACGGGCACGTGCGCCCGGCCCCTTTATTGGCAGGGCCACATGTACAGTGACGCCTGTGCTGGATGTGTGTGGGGTGAGCATAAGCCAGCCCGCATGGAGTGCTCGGTGCTGGCAACAACTTGAACAGTGGACACCAGTGCAATGGAAACAGAAAACACCTGCATAACAGAGTCAACTGCTGAGCAACATGGAGGGAGCCGGAGCAAGTACAGAGGTCACCCAACATACAAACAGAAGTGTCCGTGAGTTGCAGTGCACTGAGGTTGGGGCACTAGAGCTGTGCGCGCTCATGTGATGAAAATAACTAGGATTGTGTCCATTCGGGATATTCCTGATGCAGATGCAGTGGGGTGTGTTAGACCTGCATCAACTTCCTCATCAACGTCCCAGGTCTCCCACACTGCCTGAGGTGACATTGCTGCGCAACATCTCCACATCACAAAACTCAATCAGTAACGGTCCATTGGTTGCAGTGCACTGAGTCAGTGGCACCTGGAGTGCTGAGCAGGGGATCAGGCAGATGATGGCATTCACGACAGGTCTGAGCAACTCCGTCAGTCTGCCAGTACCACTGTCTCGACTCTGGCAGATGGTGGTTGGAGTTGGCCCTGGCGATGGTGGCGTGTGCCTCCTGCAGTGATGCGACGTCCGGGCCGGTCAGGACTCGATTTGATGTGTGAGCCCTGGTGGTCCGCAGTTGAGGCCGGAGGCAGCGGACAGCGCAGGGCCACATGCACATGGCGTCGATGACCCCAAGACCACCGTCACAGAGGTCATCCAATATTCATTCAGACAGGGTCCCTGACTTGAGCTGCACAGAGTTAATGGCCCCGGGTGCACAGCGGCAGGCACAGGCACACCGCACGGGACGGTGACTTGCGGTCCACTGAGGTAGGGCCACGCAGACTGAGCGGGTCCTCGTCGATGTCGAAGGTGAATGTCGCGGAGTGTTTCGGGGGACAATGGAAGGTGTTCTTCCAGGGCATGATGCAGAGGGCAGAAGCTATCCAGAAGCAGCAAATGGTGGAGTGGAAAGCGACTTCCTCGTTGCCAACACCAATTCGGTATCAGCTGCATGAGGATGAAAACTACCCCCTAGTCCATAGACTCAAACGCCACCAATGTACGACCAGAGAGTGTCCATGAATGTCGGGGAACAGACTTAGTGGCACCGGCGCTGAGAGGGGATGCAGTCTGCAATGATGTCGGTACACTGATATGAACTCCGGCATTGACGATTCAAGACTCTGTGACCTACTGGACCGCAGTGTAGGCCGGAGGCAGCGGTCAGCAGTGGGCCACAGCCACGTGTCGTAGGCTCGCGATCCACAGAGTTAGTGACATCAGGGCAGTTGTCGGTAGTGTTTGATCACCTCCGTAATGATGATCCTTTTTTCCTCCCAAATGCAACGCGTCATCCTCTTATGCCTCTCCTTGCGTGCAATGATTCCTACTCTGCCTTTGAATAATCGATGTTCAGTTCCAATTCTGTGACCTACTCGAGCGCAGCGTGAGGCCGAGAGCAGTAGTCCACGTGGGCCCACAGAATCTTGCGGCTGTGATGTAACACTAAGACCTGTTGGCACCACATCGAAGGGTGTATAGTGACATACACTCAGCCATGATTTATGTGCTCTGCCATGGTGTAATCAAGACTCAGTTCCAAATGTGTGACCTACTTGTCCGCTGTGCAGGCCGGTGGAGTACGTCAACGTGAAAGGAATACTGCGGGCCTGTGTTACGGAGGCCGTGATGGTCTGAGGAGGCTGCCAAGGCCGCAGGCCTCGGGCTTGGAGATTGCACCGGCACGTGGTGGGCCCTCATCAACACACGCCGGTGTCGGAAGGTGGGCATTGAGGCCTGGGTGCGCAGGGGCGGGCAGGACTGATTCGGGGACCAGCGTCCCGGGGTGCAGCAGGCGCACAGGATCGCTGGCAACCCCGCTCACGGTGTCGGCCTCGTGGCGGGGTGAGGGGCGCCGCCCTGGCAGAGACGTTGGGCATTCCGGAAGAGGACCACGCCCAGGGTTACGTGCCTTTTATTCACACCCGTACGCTGGCCTGGCGTACACCGGGCCAGCCCACTCCGCTCACGCTTACGAGGGGGGACGTCACAACCTACATTTCCGTGACTTCCCCACTGGCTGGGGTGACATGGTTGCGTCCACTGTCCACTACACTCCAAACACCAGCGGTGTGTGTCGATATGGATATGTGTGTGGTCTGCATACTGCAGTCTGGCCAGCACATCCACGCCACACTTGCCATTGTGTACATTCTCATTCATCGGTCCCTTGCCTCCTTCGCACATGCCTGGTCCCCACCTCTTCCGACATTCTGCTATTGTGTGTCCGAGGTGCCATGCCGTTGATGGCTCATGTACATGGCTGGCCCAGGTTCCCACAGTGAGTTGTGCTGTCGTGTCTGATGGGTGTGCATGTTGTATGTGAGCTTGTGACATGTGCATTTCCTGTGTTGTGTGTTGCATGATTGTGGAGTTGAGGTGTGTGGTGTGTGCATTTGGTATTGGCCAACGAGCAGTGCATTTCCGTGGGTGCCATCCTGGTGGCGCAGGTTGATGATGGACTGTCGGGAGGTGCAGGTATCATGCACACTGCCTGGGTGGTTGGCGAAGTCGTTGGCGGAGATTCCACGGTGGTCCACTATTGCCTGCAAATTGGTGGGATACGTGCGCTTTCTGTTGCGCTTATTGTGTGCAGTGTCGCCAGGGGCCACTAGTAGGACATGTGTGCAGTCAATTGCCCCCTGACACGTGTGGAAAGCCAGCTGTGGCGTACACGCCTTGCTTGGTCTCCGGCTGTTCCTGCCCAGTGTGTGTGAGGTATGGATAGTGGGGTACCAAGTTGATGGTGTCATCCATGACCGTTGTGGGGGACTTGGATTGGCCAGGCTGTGTGACTCCTCGGTCTCAGGCGGAGGTTGGTTGGAGCGTACCAGAGGCCAACACGTGCAGCACGGCCAGCAGCTTTGTCTGCAGTGGGGTGTTGGTTGTCCGCTGTGTTGGTACCGTCAGCCTGTGGGCTATGGTGGTCAGGATGCGGAGGAGGGTTGTCCCTTTGGGCATATAGTGGGCAATGACATTCTCTGGTGTTGGGTCTGTGGGGTTGGTGCATTTTCGGAGGGTCGCTGTCTTTGTCTGCGCTGCCTCAGTGTTGGTCCGGGGGGGTGGTGGCGGTGGGTGTTGTTGCCCTCTCGGGGCTCCGGGGTGCATGGTGAGTGGCTCCATGGCATCTGTTGTTCTTCAGGTGTGGCTGTGGGCTGGGCTCCCTTTAGTGGTGCAGGCTGCCATCCGACTTTACACCAGGTCAGAGCAGGTGTTAATTCCCTGTTGCTAACGCGCATTAGCGCATGTTTCGTGGTCTATTCGCTGATCTGGCTGGTCGTTGAGAATGTTGCGGAGTGGTGTTTTCGCGGCTTTTTGCACGGGTACGCCTACTCTGCATCTCATTAGCGATAGTTGCTGGGGTCATCTGTGGCGATGTTTTTTGCGGCTGCTATCGCGGGTAAACTGGTGTTATGGGCTGTTAACACCAGCTTGTGAATGGTGCGTTAAATTTATCGCCACTTTGGCTGCGATAAAGTGCCGCTAACTAGGCGATGGGTCCTTGAGAATATGCCCCTATGTTCTTAAAAGGCTTCAGGCAGGACACACACTTGGTCCTAAGCTAGGCTTGCAGTGCTTACTTCACTCACAAGAACATCTCACATTTATATGAGAGCGTCTATTAATTTCCCTTCATCAGCTCCACACAGAGTAGAACCTAATCCGGAATTAATTCTTTTGTCATATTTCAAAGCTACTAATTTTATATATGGACATAGCTAGTTGAATGTACTTGTGGTACTGTCTTGTATGCAGTGCATTATGGGTAGGGTGGATTTATCATATCTTCTGCAGGGTGCAGTACCATAAGTGGCCAAAAGAGGTCCCCTGGGACCCCTTTTGGCCACATATGGTACTGCACCCAGTAACATTGCTAGGTAAAAACCATTGGCAATTATAATGCCAATAACTCCAACTTTGCAGGGTGCAGTACTATATGTGGACCAAAGAGGGCCCATGGGACCTCTTTTGGCCACATATGGTACTGCACCCTGCAACTTGGCTAGGTAAAAAAAGACATTGGCATTTATAATGCCAATAACTCCAACTCCAACAAATGCAAGACCAATTGCATTTTCAATGAAATAGGTCTCGCATTTGAGCTGTTGGCATTGAAAATGACAGTGTTTTTTACTTATGCTTTTTTATACCATTGACAATAGTGCTATGCAAATATAATAATTCCACTGCAAATAAAAACAAAACTAAACTTTCTGCCCCATCTTTTTAATTGTCTCCTGTCCTTTGTAAATAGTGGCTTTTCATTGATCAATAGACTTAGCAGTCCCTCCTTAGTACCACCTTGTCTCTTCTTGTAACCTCCCATGAGAACACTTCATGGTACATGTGTTGTTACTCCCTAAGTTTTAATTACAGCCTCAAAGCCCTGCTTTCTTAAAGGGTTTACAGACAGCACACAAGCTATGACTTCTGTAAGGCTGGCAGTGGTTACTTTACTCATTAGTACATCTCCTATTTATATGAGACCGTCTATTAATTTACCTTCATCAGCTCCACACAGAGTAGAACCTAATCCGGAATTAATATAACAATTCTTTTGTCACATTTCAAAGCTACTAATTTTATATATGGACATAGCTAGTTGAATGTACTTGTGGTACTGTCTTGCAGGCAATGCATTATGGGTAGGATGGATCTACCATATGTTCTGCAGCGTGCAGTACCATATGTGGCCAAAAGAGGTCCCCTGGGACCCCTTTTGGCCACATATGGTACTGCACCCTGTAACATGTCTAGATAAAAAAATAAAAAATGGCATTTACAATGCCAGTAACTCCAACTTTAACAAATGCAAGACCAATTGCATTTCCAATGCAATAGGTCTCGAATTTGTTAAAGTTAGAGCTGTTGGTGTTGAAAATGACAATGTTTTTTACTTTTGCATACCATTGGCAATAGTGCAAAGCAAATATAATAATTCCACTGCAAATAAAAACAAAACTAAACGTTCTGCCCCATTTTTAGGTCGAGCCTAGCGCAGCGCGCATACGCTGCTCTAGCAGAGGGCCTCTTGGAATCACTTCAGACTTCCAAGAGACTTCTCCGTGTGGGTCGGACTCCTCCCACACATTCCATTGGCCTTTGCGTGTGACTTTCAAATATGAAAGCACGCAAATGGCCAAAGGCGGGGGTATGTCCCGCCTTTTCTGTGAACGTTCACTCCCATGGCCTATGTGTCTCGGGAACGAGCAGCGGCGCGCAGTGTGCCAGCAGCATTCCATAAATTCCTTGCTGCGCACGCGCACCACTCGCGGGCTTGTTTTAAAGGTAGCTTGTTGGGGTGACTGAATGCAGGTTACGTAGATGGACTCTGCAATTGTGGTTGTATTTCCTGTAGGGACACAGTGAGAAGAATGGCGGCGTCGCGCAGCACCAGACCTATTCCCACCGGCTGTAGGATTCTATTTCAGTGCTGCGGCCGCTTTCATTCTCGCTTTGGCGCTGCGCGCGCCCTTGCCCTGCGCCCTTTCTCGCGACTGAAGCTTTCTTTCTATCACTGGGGCACCGCAGCGGCCTTTCAGCAGACACAGCTCTATTCTTGTTTATTATACTGCCAGTATACACATTGTCCCCCCCCCTTATGTACAAACAGCTTTGGCTAGGCCGTGCCTGTGACCTGCCAGACACGACGGAACATTCTCCAGAGAAGGAAGCCAGCCCTCTCTTTGTTTGGACATAAATGACGAGCTGAACTTTACCGGTGCTGTAGTGCGAAAACGCATAACTCAGGCTGCCGGCTTTAACAACCTAAGGGCCAGCCTTCTGCTTAGTGTAGTTTACACATCAGGAAAAACGCAAAAGAGCGGAATTAATTGTCTCGTCTTGCGTCAGGGGCTGTGCTTCTGGGAGAGTAAGACAGGCTCCAGAACCGGATAAACGAGTTCACCCCTCCAGCAGCTGGCCCCGATGGAAGATGCCAACATCTGGCTCGGATCGTCGTTCAGGTGGCCCTAACACCCCCTCACGTGCACCCTTTGTGCCAGGACGTGTTACCCAAGCCACCATGCGCTGCCCCATGGCCCATGCGGGCTCACGTCTTCCTTCATCATGAGAGTAGCGTTTGGCTGTGCAAACATCTGGGAGGGCTGGTCTCGAACCCGCTACCACCATGTCAGCGCCTACAAACACCTCCTCTCCCCCAAGCGCTCTCTCGTCGGCATGTGCCTGGAACCATCGAACTGCCCACTGCGCGCAGACGAGCAACGACCTCTCTGGGCTGACTGACTTTAACCCCAGAGTTTAGAACCCTAGAATGTAGGTTTACTGTATACCCCTGTAGCATGATGACACATTGGTTCCAGTCCTAGGCTTTCCTTTACCAGACCACTGCATTCTGGGAGTTGTAGTCTTGGTTTACAGCGCTGGAAACCACTGGGCTATCACATCTGAGGGCAATGACTTGTAAAAGGCGCGTACAGGTTTGGGAGAGTTGTGCCCTTGTGACGATAATCCTATTCTAATAGCATTATTGAATGTTCTGGAAGGCACCGCCATGAGGTAAATGTTACGCTACCACCTTCCCCCCCCCCCGAATCCTTGAATACATCTCAGCCAGTGGTCACATCTCTGGGCCACACACCGGTCCACCATGCCATCTCAAGCGGGACTCGGCCATGTGCAAATCCGTCGGGCTCCGGTAGGAACAGTGCTCCTGAGTGTCATGGCACAGTGAGCACGGGAGCAACGTCTGGGCACACGCCTCACACTCGGGGCATTGCCTTTTCAGAGGGGGTCGGAGGAGGGGGGTGACTGACAGTACAGGGCTTGGAGGAGTTAGTGGTATTTATTGTCTCGGTCCCTGAACCGATGCCCTCACCTTCACATCCATTCTGTAATTAAGCTGGGGCCAATAACTAACATTATTGACTGGCTGCTGGCAGGAATCTGTCTAGAGGTGGAATCTGATACTTTCCGACTGTTGTTACAAGATGTGTCCTGGGGCCCTGCCTACAAAGGTGTCATTTTCTATCGACTACAAACTAAAAAAAGCAGAAGAAATAATACTGGTTGTTCTGCATTCCTTTCTGGTTCTCTTTTACATTTGTAGCACATTCTTTCCTGTATTTTTATAGGCCTCTTATTACATTCGTTCTCTCTTTTTTTATTTTCTTATTACATTCTGTGCTACATTCTGGTACTTTTGATATATTTGCATATATTTTGTTTTTAGTTTTAGTTTTGGGTTACCCGATTACATATCTCTAATTATATTCAAAGGCAAAATCCACACACAATAAAACACGTACAACTTCACCGGCAAAGCCGCCTTCTCAGAATATGATCATTCGCGGGTAATTGTGACATGTACATAAAACATGACCTATGCAAAGACAATACTAGTAAATGCCACCTTAGTAAATTGTGCAATTCAGAATATTACCTCCAAATGCAAGCATCTGTCAGCTGGTATGCCATTCACAGCGGTGATGTCAGACATGCTTACTCAAGCTGTTGTTTTATTTTCGTAATAACATTGAATGGCATTTAATTAGATGTGTATTTTTTAGAAGGGCTAGTCGTTTACATACTACTTACTATCCTACCACTTTGTCCTTGATGCATTGCAATGTCGTTTTACCTTATATAGTTCTACTCATGTTATCAACCTTAAAACTATGTAAGGCCGAGCTAGTCTGGCAAAATCTGACCTCCAAATTACAAGTTAAACAAATCTCTCCAACTATGGCATTACACAACTGAGTTACCCTACCTTGACAGCACAGACAAAGCTAATATTAGTTGTACAAAAAAAAACTTTAAGAACTTCACAATGCAGTCCTATAATATGCCTATTAGTGTCAAAGTGTCCATGTTAAAGAACAGTACACGTTGTAGCACCCAGGATAATGTGCTGCATGGCTAAAAACTTATTAGATCCCTAAGGCGAGACCTATTGGCTATGCCAATGCTTGTTTAGTTTAATATTGTCAGGAACCTCCTTGTCCCATGTTCTTGTTTGGGGGTTAGTGTCTCATGCCACTCTCTTAAAGTGTTCTATTAATGAACTCATCTCCTCCAGAACTGATGTCAACTCATCTATTAAAGAGGTGTAAGAACAGTTTCCTTCTGCTTTCAAAGCGTCCTCTTTGGCCCAGTCTAATAAGTAGTTTAACCTTCCTAGTTTCATATCAATTGCTGACGTATACACTGCTAAGGTCTGCAGCAGATCTACTTGGATTTCCAAAAAACCATCATAGCAGAGTCAGCAGTCCCCCTGCACCTCAGAGCCTCACCATCACTCCAGCAGTTCAGGAAGGACCTCAAGACCTGGATGTTCAATAAACAGGAACAGGTAGCGTGATCCCGCAGCATCATCCCACAGCGCCTCGAGACCCCCACGGGTGAAGCAGCCGCGCTTTACAAATCCTGATTGATTGATTGATTGATTGATGAACGATACTGTGACAATGGAAAGCCTGAGCATAAAACAGGTACATGGACTTCCACATATGCGTCCATGAATGGTTTGGGAGAATATTGGTGATCTGGCACTGTACAAAACTCCTAAATAAATATACTGACCACTACCAAGCGGGCAGATTCTTTCCTGATACTTTGCTGATGGTCCAGTAACCCATGCATGATCTTATGGGTGCGGTATTTGTGAGTAAGAAGATTCTTCACAGTTTACGCTGAATTGGATTTAGTAAATACGGCTGCTTTTGATGTAAAAACATGTTTTTTCCATGAGTTGCAGCGATATGGTGGAAGTAAAATGATTTTTGTCTTTGAGACAAACTAAACTGGGATACTGCATCATTGACCAGTTTCTTAGTGTTAGAAATGGGGGTCTCAAGTTGGCAGAGGTATCCACGTTTGTCCAAGTAGGGACCCTTCCTTCTAGTCAGGGTAAGGGGATTACGCACTTTAGCTAACCCCTGCTCACCCCCTTGGTAGCTTGGCACGAGCAGACAGGCTTATCCCAAAGGCAAGGTGTAAAGTATTTGTACTCAAAACACACAGTAACACAGTGAAAACACCATAAAAGGAATACCACACCAGTTTAGAAAAATAAAGTATCTTTATCAAAACCAAACAAAACCAAAACGACAAAAATCCAACATACATGTATCAAAATATCACTTTTAGAACAGTTACTTCACAAATAGCACTTGTAGAAACAAATAGCGCCACCTGGGGCTATTATGATGTCGTGACAGGCATAAATGCAAAGTACGGCGCCAACCACAAGGTGCGCAGTGCCGGGCACGGAGTCACACGGACCCCCAAACAACAGTACCTTTGAAAACGAAGTCTATGGACGATGCACGGCGTCGTGGAGGTCAGGCTTCGGTGACGAGGTTGGTTCCCTGGTTTCCATGGGGAAGGCGGGGCATTGAGTCCGTGAAGAGGCGAGGTGTCGAATCCAGGACAGGGGAAGTTAGGCGGCGTCAGCAGTGAGGTGGCAGTTTCGGTGCGGTGATGCAAAGTTGAAGAGTTCGAGAAGTCACCCTCGTTGGTTATCGGATTCGCAATAACGGGATGCTGGCGGCGATGGCGTCGGTGCGAGCGCTGGCATCGGGAAGGCCGATGACTACAGGCATCGGTAGGCATCGGAGCTGCAGTGCAGGCGGGGTGGTGCGTCATGTACTTCACAAGCGGCGGCCTCGGTGCAGGTCGCGCCCTAACTGGCAGCATCGCTGAATGCGTTAAAGTTGTTTTTCTTGCTTTGCAGCACCAGCCACACAATTCTCAGGGCAGAGGAACTGGAATTGGTGCCCTTTTGAACACAGAAGTTCACAGACAAGTCCAGGTTCTGGTCAGTGGGTTGCAGGTGAAGTCTTTGTGGCCCTGAGACTTCAGAACAGGAGGCCAGCACACACAGGCCCTTGGAGATTTTTCTTCAAGCAGGTTCACAGCAAATTTCCAGTCTTTGTCCCCTCCTTGGCAGAAGCAGTAGCTGCAGGCCAACCCAGCAAAGCGCACACAGCAAAGGGGCAGTGATCCTCCTTACAGCTCTCCAGCTCTTCTTCTTGTCAGAGGTTTCTCTTGAGTCCAGAAGTGATGTAATTCTCTGGGGTTTAGGGTCCAATATTTATACCCCTTTTTCTCATTGTTCTCTTTGTGGCAAGGATCTCTGAGCCCAGTCCAAACCAGTTCTGCCCTCTCTGGTGCAGCAGGAGCACAGGAGGTGGAGACAGCATTGTGCAAAGTAGACACAGCCTATTCGGGTGCAAGTGAAACTCCTCCCACCACTCTAAATGCAGCCAAGGTCTATTCAGCTCAGCTATGAGTCACCCAGGAAATGCAGGACACACCTCAACCCCCCCTTGTGGCTGTCTACAGTGAATGCACATCCCCAGCTCCAGCCATTCCAAAACCAGACACAAACAGAAGAGGCACACAGAATGGTTTAACAAGTAAATGCCTACTTTCTAAAAGTATTTAGAACAGGCCCTGTCTAGTTGTCGTTTACAGGGCCAACCCCATCACATTTAATACTTTCTAAAAGTGGCATTTTCAAACACACAATTTAAAATCCATCTTCCTAAAAAGATGTGTTATTAAATTTTGAGTTCAGAGAGCCTAAACTCAATTTCTCTATCTTGTCCCAATGGAAAGTTATACCTGTAAGATGTTACAAAGTAACTCCCATGTTAGCCTATGGGACAGATAGCCTTTCAAATAGTGAAAAACAACATTGGCAGTATTTCACTATCAGGACATGTAAAACACACCGGTACATGTCCTACCTTTCACATACAGAATATATGCTAATCCCAGCTCAGAGTGGTGCCGAGATCTCTCGCTCCCCACTAGTCAGTTCTGCTTCCAACGGAATTGCTTGTTTGGGGGAGATTGAGGTACTCATAAAGCATATTTTAATATTTTCCCTTCTGTCCTTTTGGACAGCTTCTCATGCGCGAAGCATTCAGCTTTAACAGTTTAGCAGGAACTTTGACTTCATAGATCTTTAACAGGAGATCAAGGTGGCGCCCCCCAGCGGGATTGTAAAACCTGCGGATCCCTATTCGGTCTGCTCTGGCGTTGCACTGTAAATGTTTTATATGAAGAGATTTTGAATTATTTTGGACTATAGTTACCCCAAGAAGTTGTAACTTTTTACTCTAGAGCTGGTTGCAGCCGATTGACCATGTAAACAGCACATTTTTTTATTGAATTTTGAAAAACGCATCATTTTACTTTTATTTACATTTATTTTCAAGAAATGATTATTTGTGTAGTCCGATAATATTGCAGTCGCTGTTGCAGATTACATGATCCTCAGCATAAAGCAGGGTGTGAATCTTACATTTGCGTTCAGTTTTTTTTCTTGGAGAGGTGCGCTTACTTCCTGGAGTTTAGATGGAAAAGCATGGTATAACCAAAATAATAGGGGGGGCAATATCCATTCTTTCTTGAGGCCATTTTGTTTGATATTTGAGCACTCAGCACCCTGTCAGTCTCTAACAAAACTTTGAACCAGCTGTCGGTATGATGAGCTGTGAGTAGTTTGAAAAGGACATTAGCGATGCCTAGAGCAATTAGTTTATGCCATATTACTATATGGCTGATCTTGTCAAAGGCGGTAGAGAATTCTATAAATGGCGCAAAAATAGGTTGATGTTTTAATCAGGTGTATTGTTGCGACGATTAGGTTTAGCATCATTGTTATGATGTGACTTAGTCTTTCCTCACTCTTCACCTGGTGTATCTAGTCTTTAGTAGAATGTGGGGATAGTGACATAGGTGGGTTCCAGGTCGGTTGTGACAAGTGGGGGCTGTTGGTGCCTGGCTGTTCAGGCACAGGGTTCCTATGCTCCATTAAAGTTAAAGAACCCAACAGATTGGAGTACATGTCGTTCTTGGACTGGAGAGACCACAACATTTTTGGCACATGTTGGGGTGCAACATGTGTGTACGTCTCTGTATAACCCTCAGAGCAATGGTCAGGTGGAAAGAATTAACAGATTGGTGAAGGGTACCATTGAGTTGGCCGGTAAAGCAGGACAGAGTGTGCAGAGTGCCATTAAAGATATGTTGTGGGCATACTGCACCACACCCAATGCAGCATCGGGGAAGACGCCTTTTGAGATGATGAGGGGCAGGAAACCTAGCACAAAACTGTTTCCTTCCTGGATGTGGAGATGTGGTGACAAGTCAGTAACCAATGCAGGCCTTGACTCCAAGTTTGGTGTGATTCGAGTGGGGGACTGGGTCAAAGTCAAGCCAGGTGATGTGAGGTCCGGTTTGTCAAAATTTCGAGATCAATACAAAGTCAAAGTGGTGGGCCGCAATTGAGTAAGGTTGGAAAATGAGCAAGTCTGGAACATGAGAAGAGTGGCTTTATTTCAAAGGGGTGGAGACGTAAATTTGTCAGTGCAGGCAGGGTTGGAAGCAGGCTCGTGTTTGCCAGACTTGAATGATGAAGAGTCCCAGAGGACTTCAGCGCATGATAATGGGAGTGAGAATGTTGAGGCGGTGTCTCTAGCAAAGTCTGTGCTGCACAATACAGAGGGTGTTAATAGTCAAGGGTGGTAGAGGAAGAAGATGTGGTAGACATCCCAGATGGCTTGATGATTATGTGTGGCTGAGGAGTCACCTCAGGAAGGTGTTGGTGTGTTCCCTTGTTGGGTCTTACGGGTGGTGGGTGGTGTCTCACGTGTGGGGTTCCTCTTGTGTTCCTGTCTGTTTCTCCTGCCCTTGTTTGTGATCTTTCTCTGGCAGTGTGGGAGGTGGGGTCATCTATGTATATTGTGATGAAAGAAGGGGGATGTGTTATGATGTGACTTAGTCTTTCCTCACTCTTTACCTGGTGTATCTAGTCTTTAGTAGAATGTGGGGATAGTGACATAGGTGGGTTCCAGGTCGGTTGTGACCAGTGGGGGCTGTTGGTGTCTGGCTGTTCAGGCACAGGGTTCCCCTATGCTCCATTAAAGTTAAAGAACCCAACAGATTGGAGTACGTGTCATTTTTGGACTGGAGAGACCACAACAATCATGATGTTGGCAAACGTTTTTTTCGTGAGTCGGCTCGCTCCTCAGGTAGGTTCCTGTTGTCATTTACCCAGTTTTGTAGGTGCTCTAGTAGGCATTGGGCGACTATATTTCCAGAGGGTAAAGGAGGGTAATTTGGCAATAGTTTTGTGGGCTATCTCTAGCCCTTTTCTTACAGATTGGGAAGAGGGTGCTTTCTCTTTAAGAAGAGGGAATCACACCGGTGTGAAAGCATTCACTAAATAACAGGAAGGGGAACCTGCCCCATTCGTATCCCTTTCCAAAAGGGATATTGTGGTGCCATCCTGGCCCTGTGCTGGGGAAAGAGGTGAGAGTTTTATGTATTTTACTATATAAGAATTTCTTGGGAGGTCGATACTGTTTGGTAAAGTTGATAAGTCTATTCGTTATCAGTGGCGGCTGGTTGAATTGAAACTGGTGAGGCGTATGCAGAACGAATCAACGTAGGCGAGCGAGCGCAGCGAGCAACCCCGACGGCAATAAGGCGGGTTCGGGGGGGTTCTCCCCCCGTGAAGAAATTTTTTAAAAATTGGCATCTTTTTGGTGCGATTTTCAGCACTATTTCTGTGATAAATGGACTAAAAATTCAGTTCTTCTAGGCATTCATAAAAGAAAACTCATACATTATTTCAGAGAATTTCTGGGTTGCCATGCAAGTCTGACTTCTGAAGACGGCTAGGGTACTAAGCAAGAGTGCTTTGGCTCTACCCTTTCCAATAGAAAACACTAGTTAGCGATGTGAACAAGTTCAATGGACAAACCTGGGGTCTAGGGAGAGTCCCTCTCCTGAGAAAGAAATTTAAAAAAGATTGGCAAATGGTGCATTTTAAAGCAAATGAATGCAGCGATAAAGCAAGGCTTATTAAGCAGTGGGAACGTATAGTCTTGAAATATTAAACACATTAAAAACTGCCCCGTATCTTCTTGCATTAATTTGTTCAACAGTTACTGTAATATGTAAATTGTTCTGCATGACAACTTTAGTCCTTTAAAATGTATGCTTGCCCAGTGTCTTGCACTGAATGCAGCATTAACTTTGGAAAAATATACTCTAACCAGACTTCGGGAACCACCCACAGCTGCTGGCTGTAACCAGTCATATAGAAATATGTGCAGACAGGTCTTTAAGTGAGATGAAAAAAGTGGGTGCTCCCTATAAAGGAACATGCCAAATACATTTCTGTGATTCCCATAGTGTGCCATCAGACCGGTATTTTGGTTTCTCTCTGAGATGTAATTTTATCCAGATAAATGGCACAGCAACTGACATATGCCTAAAGCCTGTCAGTATGATTGGCTTTGTCACTGGGTGTTAGCTGTTTAAGATAAATGAGTAACAACAATGATTTCTTATAAATAATTAACATTGAAAATGTTTAAATTCTGAAATTCTGAAATAGTGAGTCTGTGAATTAAATAGCATTGAGGCCTGTGGAAGGAGTTTTGGCCTTCAATTATGTGTGCTAATATGCACTTGTCCTGGCCCTGCCTGCTTTCATCACTCAAGTCTCAGACAGGATATTGAACAGATGACGCCAAGTTCACCCCGCAAATACACCCACCTACAAAATGGCCTCCTTCCCAAAAACACAGGGATGATTAAATAGCTCTGTGAGTTGAAATGCAAATACTGGGCGCTAGGCCGACACAACGCACAATACTGCTTCAGGAGCGTCTAGACAATCTTTAAGGGCTATATATGTTCTGCTACGACCCAACTAAAATGTATTGGTGTTTCACCCTAGTGTGGAAGAAAGTTGGCACGCTTTCATTGGGTCCAAACCTTGTGCCTTCAGATTCTACCCACACAGACCTGCTCAGCCGGCGCACGAACACACCGAGCTATCTTGACGCAAAGGAAAGTTTGTTAAACGAATACCCTTGAGTCGGTTAAATAACATCACGTATTATTCGAGCGCCATTAAGCAATTCCTTGTGTGATGTGCTCAATAAACGGTTATTATTATTAAAGTGATGTTTCCGCCTCAAGTGGTCTGATGCATTTTTATGTCTTCTACCCTTTCTCTGGGAAAGAACACTCTTAGCGCTTGGAGACGATTCTGTTAAAAGACACTTTAATGCTGCACTCCTAAATCAATATTGGACATGGATGAGCAGTCTGTTCCCTTACCGGCAGTTAATGTTCCGGTTTACCAGATACGCCCTGCTCCAGCCATAAAAACAAATCAAGATTTGTACAACGTACACTTGAAACTGAATTCATCAGACTTGTTTTTTTTGTCAATGCCACATGTCAAAACAGCAGCACCTTCATTATTGGAACTTCAACTGATGAGGCTTATGTGTTCTTCTCAGAGCTGCAACACCCACACTCGGCGACCACCGCGGCACAGCCTGTGCACTGATCACATGCGCCGTGCAGTCCCTGTACCCACACACTAGCTGCAGCACCTACACTCGGCGACCGCTGTGTGCATACACTGCACAGCCTGTGCACTGAGCACACGCGCCGTGCAGTCCCTGTACCCACACGGGGCTACAGCACCCACACTGGGCGACCACCGTATGCACAGCCTGTGCCCTGAGCACACTCACGGTGTAGTCCCTGTACCCACACAGAGCTGCAACACCCCCACTTGGAGACCACCGCGTGCACAGCCTGTGCACTGATCACACGCGCCGTGCAGTCCCTGTACCCACACGGGGCTGCAGCACCCACACTCGGCGACCACTGGGTGCACAGCCTGTGCCCTGAGCACACTCGTGGTGCAGCCTCAGCGCCCACACGGGGCTGCAGCACCTCACCTTCTGTTACCACTGGTGTAACACAGTACGGTTCACCAGGAGTCTGGATGTTTGCACGCGGCGGGAAGATGCATTCCACTCACATTCACAAACCACAAGGCCCATTAAAAGCGTGCCCCTCACAGCTCTCTTCACTGTGGAAGCCTCTGTGTCAGTATTGCTCTTTACAGTTCCGCACCCCACTTTCAACACCCCAGCACCCCGTTGGCGCCTGTCGCAGCAGCTCGTGCCCACACATTTCACAGCCCTGACACGCCAACCACTTGGCAGGATCATGCACTGCCCACCACGGTCGCCAGTTCGGGGTAAGAGTAAAACATCGAAGGAGACCGACCCAAAACAGTTTGGTTTTTTTCCTTATACAAACCATCTCGGGAAGCCTCATGCATTTCACCGCCGCCTGCACCTTTCCAGGTACTACCCGGCCCTCCCCACCACAGACCACACGCCCAGCCCCACCACTTCCCTTTACACCTGCTACGCTCGCGGGAAAGTTCCATCCCAGCCTGACAACATCGTAGCAAACACACTGTCCACTCCATCTGTTTAAAACACAACCTGCCAGTTAGGGCATTCCACTCCCGCCACCAGCGGGTGGGTGTGCCCCGTGTTTATGACACCCGTTATTACAGATATCAGAGGACGGCCTAGCTCTGGGGAGGAAGCAGCGGGCACTGTGTGGCACGAATCCCATGCAAAAATATATTGCACGCAGACATGCATGGGTACCTCCCTACACATGCAGGCACCCACGCAGACACAGACATAGTGATTAAACATTTCCAGGCTCCTGACTTACATTGTGTTTAAACTTACATTGTGTTTAAATTGAGCAACGATAGTCGTTGTTCTAAATCTCAGCTTCTTTTAACTAGCGTCTACACGGAGTCAAGCACAAACCACCAGGAAGTAAATAGTGGTAAAAATGGGTAATAGCACTTGCAACAAGCATTGGCATAGCCAATAGGTCTCGCTTTTGGGACCTTATAAGTATTTAGTTATGCAGCACAATATCCTTGGTGCAAGAACATCAACTGTTGCATGGCTAAACACTTGTAAGGTCCTAAAGGCGAGACCTATTGGCTATGCCAATGCTTGTTTGTGATTGTACTGGGAAATGTTGTTCAAAATTGTTGGTTTTCAGATTATTTTCTTAACATTTAGAAGTGTTTGTGTTTGCACCATTTAATTTATGAGTTACTGAAGTAGCTTAAGAAAAACAAGTTAAAGCCATTTGCTTTGCTAATGGTATTGTATAGCAAAGCAAATGGCTTTAACTTAATGAAAGGCGAGACCTATTGCATTTTTAATGCTTGTTCTTATTAGTTTATTTTTCTCTCGCTATCCCTTCACCTATGTGTTGAGTCTGTAGACCACTCGCCTTACATAGCATATTTTTATTGCATGGACGCCATGATTTCTGAACATGCTTAAATACAATCAAGATACTATCGAGAGACAAGTGATGGACATTCGGAATGTTAGTGACAAGCGAGAAATGAGAAAGGCACTGTAATGAGACAAGAGACATTATGGATGTATTGTAATGAGAAACATTACCTAAAAAGGCGGCATTCAAATAGGATGAGGCAAGAGGGTATTATAGAAATACAAGAGATATGTAATGGCATTACAGTGACAGGATTGTTGCAGTTACGGCTGTAACGAGACATGAAATGGTAAATATATTGAAGGGAGACCTGCAAAGAGGGCATTGTAACAACTTAGCACCTAAGAAGAGGGCATTAGATCAAATGACGAGACAAGAAAACACGAAATTGTAGTGACATTAGACTAGATAGTAGTGCATGTCAAGATGGGACATGAAAAGAGGCCGTTATAAGGACAAGGGGCATGAAAATAGGGAATTATATAATGCGTAAAAAATCACGAGAAAAGGGTATTTTGTTGAGATGGAACATGAAATATGGCACTGTAACAAGAAGAGATGTGAGGAGAAGGCATTCTAGTGTGATGGGACACGAGAAGAAGACACTGTAATGCGAGAAGATATGGGAAAAGGGCACAGTGTGAAAATAGGGTCTTTTAATGAGACAAGAAAAGAAAAGAGGACATTTCTGTGGGAGATAACACATGAGATACAAACTCCATAGTTAAACACAAAATCTGAGAAGGGGGTATGAAAATTATGCATTGTATCTCCAGGCAAGACAAGAAAAGGAGGCATTGTAAAAAGAAGAGACATGTCCCGGAGACATTGCAGTGAGAAAATTGAATGAGATGGTGACATAATGAGACATGAAAAGGTGGCATTATAGTGAGGAAGGACCCTGTAAAAGGGCAGTGTAATTAAAAACAAATGTAGATAAGTGGGCATTGTAATAAGATGGGACAGTAAAAGAGTGAGCGCACTTCGGGACCAAACGTGAGACCTCCTCCGGTCCCTGCGCTCAATTCAAAACAGCAGCTGACCGCAAAATGCAGTGCAGCTGCGAAGCCCCATATCTTTTAGGCGCCCGTGGGACTGTGCAGGCAGGTGCTGCTTTCACAGCCGTGCTGGCGTCCGTGGGTTCCAGCACTTACAAAGTGCAGGCAGGTACATCCACGCAGACTGATTCTTACTTCCACTGCTTTGTGCAAGCAAAGTGATTGTGGGGTGTGGAGGGAAATCAAGGCGGCTTGTTTGTGCCCACTCACTGAGGCGTCGCTCGGGCTCCAGGGAGCTTGCCTTCTTGATGGCGATGGTGGAGCGGGGAGACCCCCGGGAGCGGAGGGACCCGGGAGCGGATGGAGGAGGTCGGGCAGAGCAGCGAATGCTGCGGGAGAGAAGTGAGGAAGCATTGCCGTGTTATTATGGAACAGTCTGCATTTGTGCTCAGAGGGTGGGGCTCATAATGCGAAGCAGGCGGGAGGGAGAGCAAAAAAGCTTAAAGGAACATACGGCGCAGTGCAAAACAAAAGTAAGGCGGCGCCACTTCAAGAAAGGTTGTTAATACAGAATACTTGTTGAAAAATGGAAATTCCTACACAGCCTATAGTTTGAACAATAATCATGCATTTGGAAAGTGAAGCGTACTGTGAAAATTGTGCAGCATAAATAAATCGATGTGCGCGGCAAATCTGTTAAGTAAAAAACGTGAAAAAAAGTGACGGCAAGACAAGCAGTGGAAAAAAGAGCAGGCAAATGCAAAACAGTTCGTGAAAAAAGCGACGGCAAGACAAGCGGGCAGAGCAGCGAATGCTGCGGGAGAGAAGTGAGGAAGCATTGCCGTGTTATTATGGAACAGTCTGCATTTGTGCTCAGAGGGTGGGGCTCATAATGCGAAGCGGGCAGGGGGGAGCAAAACAGCTTAAAGGAACATACGGCGCAGTGCAAAACAAAAGTAAGGCGGCGCCACTTCAAGAAAGGTTGTTAATAGAGAATACTTGTTGAACAAGCATTGGCCGCGCGGCCGTGAAAGCGAAAGTCATCGCGATCGCGGTGAAAGCAAAAGTGATTGCGATGACGCGCTCTGTGCTAAGCACGCGAGGGATGCGCGCGCAGCAGTGATTGGAGAGGCGGAGCGAGGCGCGCGCGCTTGTGCGCGTAACCGCACGCTGGTGGCCAGAAAAAGCCACTTTGGGAGCACTTTCAAAAGCCCCTTACTAAATGTCTCGCAGAGCAGCGCATGCGCTGGCTCAGCGAGACCTAAAAAGGACTTAAAAGTCGTTTATGCATGATTAACAGAGTTATGAATTGGATGCGTTTGAATGCCATTCACAGAAAGCACACCACTCTCTGAGGACACAGAAAGCACACCGATTCTCCCGAGGGTTGAATGCCACACACAGAAAGCACACCACTGTCTGAGGATTGAATGCCACACACAGAAAGCACACCACCACTCCGAGGTTTGAATGCCACACACAGAAAGCACGCTCACACACTGTTCAGCTTCGGTGCCGCATAGATAGCACACATATAGTCTAGGGTCGGATGCAACACACACACAGCACAAAAACTGTCCAAACTCCAATACTACACACAGAGAGTGCAAACGCTCTCCAGGTTCACAACTCACAAACTATCTAGGGTCGGGTGCCACACACAGTGTGCACACATACTGCCTGGAGCTCGAATGCCGCACACAGGCTGCCTGATATTCTAATGCCACTGTCACACACAGAAAGCATACACACTGCCCAGGTTTACATTTGAATTTTATTACGCATTTTCTATAATGCATGCTCTCTGTGATGCCAAACTATACTGGATTATATGTTAAACTTTAACAGGGTCATACAACAGTTGAAATAATTATTTTCTGGGACCCCAAAAATCCTAAAGCTTACACTGGGTAGAGAGACTGAGTCACAGGTAGAGGCAGGCAGTGGAAGAGAGGTTTAGAGAGAAAGAGAAATAGAATACAAAGAGGCCAAACAGAGAGAAAGTTCACTTTCGTGGGGTGAGGGGGCTCAGAATGTGGGGGCTCTGGGCAATTGCCCACTTTGCACATGCATTAAAACGTCTCTTAGTGGGTTTTTATTTAGAGATACTTCTTTTAGAGTGAACCACATTTTGTTTTCTTGAGCAGAGTTCTACCTCTAGTCAGTAGGTTTTTCATTGAAAGTATAGCTCTTTCTAGTGTTAAGTTGAACTTTTAACATGCAAACGGGCAAGCTTGTTTATATTAAGTCAATGTCTTCTCTTAGCTTGGCTTGGTAAATATGGGACAGGCTTTAACAAGGAACAAGTATTTTTATATCGTACACAAGGTGGCTGTCACATGAGGTGCTCAAACCATTTGATTATTAGTCGGAGGGTTGTCTTCTGCATGTTCTTAAAGACTTGAACCAGGTGGTTTTAGGCGAACTGTGATTGAAGAAACTATTTTAGCTTTTTCCAACTGTGGGCTACTTAGATGTTACCATCTCTTAGATTCCACGGGGAGGGAGGGGGGTGGGGGGGTGTTGGTCAGGATTACTGAGCCATTTATACCGAATGGTTGCTTAGTTGATTTATATAGCAGCATATGTGTTACATTATTGAAAAGTGTGTAAGAAGTAATCAGAGAGTCGATTGTGGAACAGGTATGCGATTTGTGACATGTGGTGCCAGCCAGAATGTCTTCTTTCATTTTCCTGTTTAGTACGACACATATTATTTTCTGCAGGACGGTAAGAAGTTGTATGTGGACATATTTAGTTTTTAACTAAAAAACAGAAGTTTCGGTATGTTCTAGGCCCTTTCCTTTTCTCTGTTTCTGTATGCTATTACCGTGATCTTAGCATTCAGATCACACACAAAGCATGTCAGGGAGGAGTTTTTGTAAGGAGACATCTTCGATTTCCAGCTGTTGTTGACAAAGCTGTGGGGGTTGCACATCTAGTTCTAGAACAAATAACCAAAAGGAGTCACTCCTGGAAAATTGGAAACAATGTTAACTTCGTAGAGGAAAGGAAAAAGATTTCCTTTTTATATGTAACCCTCACCCACCAGGGTTACCCCGTGGTGGCATGCTGCATCATAGGGTTCAACCCTAACCTGCTACGGAAAGGGGTGTGCTATGACCGACGGTTGCATGGCAGCACTGATAGTATGTTTTGCCTATACACCTACACTGATTGCAATGATATTAGAGTGTTTTTTATTGTAAAAACTAGGTTAAAAATATCTGGCTAGTGGGAAAAAGACTATTTTATTCATCGGAGCGCAAAGTGGCACGGGTTGGAGATACCGACCCTTGATGAATGTTTGACCTCAGGGCAGTGTTCCCACTTTGGCCCCGAGTTGGGAGAAAAAGCAATGCAACTCGGGCATGAAAGGCGAGTGTGGTTACTTACAAAGAATCAAGTAAGGCCTAAACCCTTTTTTTTACTACAAGCTAAATTGTAACCTTTAAGATTCACAATAGCTGAGAGGGATCAGGACCCTGAGGAATGCCAGAGACCCATAAGGGCTGTAGTGAATGGCTGAAACATGTCGGTAGGAGCAGACAGGGTGATGGAGATGTAACTCCTCCTATACACCCAACACGTACTTTTTAACCCTGTCAAGTGGGACCATTAATAAATTAGTAGATAGGTACTCACTTAGGCAGTCTTAACACTATTTCTTTCTGCATTTCGGATCCCTCATTTGGAGAACTGTTTCCTTTTTTCTTTTCTTCTCTCTAAAAAAATCGGCGCTCCACCCAGAGTGTTGGTCTGCACCAGGGTGTTTGTAGCGGCCCAATGATGAAGCATGCCACTACATAGTGGGTGAGGGCAATCTTAGGAAAACCCTCGGGCTTTTCCGTAAGGTTCTGGTTTTTGTTAGAACTCACTCCCGTTTGGTTCTCTACCCTATGATGCACATCACTTAAAATACATTTTTCATTTGGATAATATCCATTTTGTTGCTGTCTGTCTGATACAGCATTTTCACTGTCCTTCTCTTTGTGTGAGGTCTATATTTTATTCAATCCCCTAGTTGATATGGTTAAAAAATGGCGATCATGAGAAACTTCAAGGGTAAGTGACCCTTAGTTTCTCTGGTCGACTAGTTTCAAGCCCTACCCCAAGACTTTTCATCAGGACCTAAGGGGGTTACTCCCTGTTACCACTCCTACAGTCATCAAATCTCTTAATAATTGAAGAAATTAATTTAATGAAATACATGAAATAAAGGTATACGGCACCTATTTGGTCTGTTCTTATGTTTTTCCACGAAGGTTAGGAAAGAAAAAAAGACGTTGAAAATATGCGCGCCCGTTGGCCTCATAAATGCATTATGTATTGTCCAACATGCACTAAAGTGAGTGGACAGTGATATATTTTTCTCATATTCTGAACACGTGAAAATACAGTGAAAAAAATGTTGTTTCAATGAAAGGGTTAAGTTAGACACACAATACATAGACACACACACAACTTGCCCCCAAATAGAACAATAATACACACAATACATTACATACATTTAAATATGCCTTAGTTAGGCCTCATGAGTCCATGCGGGGAAGAAGGGACGCCTGTAGTCATACTCGGTAGGGAAACACAGTATTCAAAACGGGATAGTTAGATGCAACAAAAAGGTTGGAAAACCTTCTATCATTAGAAGGAGAGGACTCTAAACCTTAAGTTCCCGACTTCTAAAATTGTCATGGTAGGACTTACTCTGTCAAGGCTACTCCCTTGTTGTGGGATTACCCGTTCGCCTGTGGCTCCGAAGATGCCGGAGGGGCGTGGTGTGTCCCGTAAGATACGGGGAGGACGTGCTGCCGTCGGCGTCCTCGAGGCGGTGCAGCTCTAAACCGCTAAATATATTGACGGGAGGAGTGCTCTCTTTGCCTAGGCAAAGCGCTTCCCCTAACCATGGGTTTGCGCCTGGGCTTTTCAGGGGAAATTTTTTTTATTGTGTCATTATATTAAAAATGCACGATGGGAAAGAATCCACACACTGTGAAGAAATCGGAGCAGTGGAATTACGGGGATCATTTCTTTTGAGGTTTTCTAATCGTGGAAAAGTTGTTTATAAAAGGGGGAGGCCAAGTTGTAATGGTGTTGCCCCCGGGTATGTCCAGGGCAGAGTTTGAAAAATCTAAGGAAATAGAAATTATGATACAGTGCACCTTGTCAGTCGCTGCTGGAGCCCCTGCGCCGGGGTATACAAAGTGGGCAAAAGTGTATCGATGTGGGTGCAGACATCAAAGCCAGGTACATGGTCGCCCCGGGGGGCCATCCATTGTTGTGAAAACACCATGGGAAATGGTCACAATGCTGGACAATTTCTAAGGTGCTGAGGTGGTCACAGATGGATATAGGGTTAGTCATATAAACTAGCCGCAGGCCTATTGAAGTGTCGTGAGGAATGTTCACAATGCAGTAGTTCTAGAACAAGGCAATATTAAGAAAACCAACAGGACACAACTAGCAGGGTCCATTAAATTACCGCCATTTGTAGCGGACACAAACATACACACATTCAATTCACTATATGTGTAGAGATGTAGTTTAGGGGCATGCTTGTTTTCATGTGGAACACAGATTAGCCACTTAAATATATTGAACAAACGCATCTTTTTTTAGGTCTGGCCTAGAAACCGTTTTAGCTGTTGACCAGCCCCATGCTTTCTAAAATCATAATAAAAATACAAACATATGTACGCACATTCATGGGTTTCAGGTCAGCTCTCTTCAGCAATTAGTCTCTTTCAGGGTTATTCACATTTTGCTTCCAACCACTACAGCATACAACTTGGGGAATTTGGTTAGCCCAGTCTATCCTTTGGCCGCCTTGCATTGTGCGTGACAGCATTTTACCTGCCACCTAAAAAGAAGTTCACTTCAGAGGTGTTCCTAGGCTGCTGGGCCACTCATCTAGTTTTATATAATTTTTTTATATGTTTCCTTTTGTTTATATTGCATATGTTTGACCAAAAAATTTATAAAATTTGCACGTTTGCCAAGACCAGTAGTATTGACTTTGCCAATGCTTGTTTCGAAATGTCACACTAATCTCGTGTGCATGCTTCCAATTTGTACTTGGAGCGTGCTCCGATGTCTCTGTGTTTGTGTGGGCGGAGGGTTGATCTGTATTTCTGCACCACTCAAGCACACATCCACCAGTTTATCGCAAACACATTGGAATAGGAACTAGAAGTAACTAAACTTAAAAACAGATACACCCTTGTACTATGACTGGCTGGATATGGGTGGGGTTATTCTGCATATGTAAGACATAGATCCTCCTACTCCAACATACAGTTTCAGACAGAAAGTTAATGTGCTTGCGACTGTGTTGGTACAGCAGAGGTGTGTGTGTGTGTGTCTTTGTGTGTGTGTTTCTTTGAAATGCACGGATTAGATCCTGCCCAAAGCTCCGTCTGTTTTCTACAGATGCGACCCTTGCCCTACACACAGGAGTGTGCACACCAACACACTCACACACAAATTAGCTACGAAATACACAGCCATGAATGCACACACAAATTACCATTCTCCAAAAACAGCAAACCCACAAAGGTACCCTGCTTCCCAGGTGAATGAATATTTGTGTTAATGAATCGCACAACCATCACACAGTCCCCAGAAAGATGTGAAAAACATTCTCAAAACCAAAATACGCTGAACCCCATATGCCATTTAACACTCAGATTTATAATCGGACGTGCTACCAATTTTGCTTTGTGATTTATCAGACCAGGGAATATTGTGCAAATATTCCAACTGGATTGGTCTAAACTGAGAAGCTTATTTAAGCTGAGCCCTTGTCATAGATGCTTCACATTTCTGTATGGGCAACCTCTCCAGGCTCAATCTATTCACACTATTTCCTGCAAGATGTCTGTGCTTTAAGATTCAAAAGTAGCAAACACAGAAGTCAGGAAGAGAGGAGGGGAGATGTCTTGGGAGCGCTGCAGGAGCGTTTGTGACTGAATAAAGCAGGTGGCACTGGCGGAAGAAAGGACTGAAGGACTCCTGACTCTTGCTGGGACCCAGGGACCGAAACTCTAGGGGCTGACCTCCTGTTTGGCTGCTTCAAG
This sequence comes from Calotriton arnoldi, assembly GCA_963921515.1. NCBI lineage: Eukaryota > Metazoa > Chordata > Amphibia > Caudata > Salamandridae > Calotriton > Calotriton arnoldi. The sequence goes on along the minus strand of CAWUFW010004560.1, from coordinate 960,599 downwards.
GACATAAAAAGCAGATGGATGCCTAACAAGAGGGCCAGCTCACTGCAGATGACTGAAACCGGAAGCCTCCCTGTCCATATAAATAACTGTTACCTAGAAGCCTGCCCAAAGGGCGTCAGGAGTGACCAGGAGAAACTGCCCACCTAGCTGGGAAAAAGTGGGACTTAGTCATTTTTTTTTACCACCACAGGACCAGGGCAAGGTTTGAGGCTTCCATTGACTATATTCAAAGGTAAAACCTTGGACTGGGGTGAGCAGGGACGGAGCTAGTAGGGAAGCGGGTGCTCCCTTGGCTTCCCTTTGTTCCAAGGTGCTCCCATACCACTGAGGGACCTGCCTCTGATGCGTCTCTGCACCTCTGTGAAGGTGTTTGTTTTTCAAGAGAGGCGTCTCCATCTCCATGGCTTGTGGTACTGTTACTGTGCCTCACAGGTTGGCCATGCAGTACCGTAGGCTGCGTTCAAGGACCCGCCTAGCGCTATTAATCTCAGTGAGAGCGTGAATGCAGGTTGTCCACATTCCACCACGGAAGTCAGGGTGTCTCCATTTGGGGGTCATAAATTAGCTTAGGAGGCAGCCAGGAGGGAGAGAGGGAGAGAGAGAGAGAGAGAGAGAGAGAGAGAGGGAGAGGGAGAGGGAGAGGGGGGGGAGAGAGAGAGAGAGAGAGAGCAGAGAGAGAGAGAGAGAGAGTGTGTGTTTTAGTCTGGCTGCACCACTGTCAAGGCAACTTGCTGCTTCCTTTTTCAGCCCATGGTTTATTGTGGGCTCGGCACATGGCAGTTATGCAATGGGGGAGCTGCAGAGACAGACATATACTGTGCCATAGAATCATGTGGTGCCATGAAAGAAGCTGGCCTTGGAGCTCCAGCAGAAGTAGTTTTAAAGAGGATTCTACCACAACGCGTCTTGTTAGAAGGAATTTGGGAGCAGTGCATCCTGAGCCTCTTTTTGGTACCTCCATGAAGTGGGCCCCTGTTGACTGTCAAGACAGAACTGTTCACGTTTTAAGTCTTATCTGGTATTTTTATTCTCACTTTCATCTTAGTCGATGGGTTGCTGGACACTATTGTGGAAGGCTGTGAATCAGTCAAACTAATATTTTTTAAAAAGAACATGCAGTGAATATGCACGTACTGTCACAGATGTCCCCAAAGCCTTTGCATGAACATGTATTATTTAGTAAAGTGTTCAGCACAGTATACTCTGAGTACAGCAATAATGAAACTAGGGAAAGTAGAAGTAACTTTTATCAAAACAACACTTCCTTTTTTGTAAAAACACAAAATGAATGGGTAAACCTATATCACATTTTCGTCTTCTGTGGAATCGAAGAAATACATTGTCAATCCTACACACTAAACGTGCTTTTAATAAAACTGAGGGGCATATTAGCAAGAACCTGCGAAAATTATCGCAAAGCTTGCTTAGCGCGCGTTTTTCTATCGCCGGCTATCGCTGGATATTACCGCGGAGATAACATGCTATTAGCAAGGTTTATCTCCAATTCGATAAAATATCCAGCGATAGCGGCGAAACCCAGCAATAACGCGAGAAATCCAGCGATAGAATCCCCGCGCTAATGCTGGGGACTTAACCTTACAATCCACCTCCCATTGACTATTATTGTTAAGTCATGTTTTTACCAGTTCTAAAAAACCAGCGCTAATCGCGGTTAGCGCGCGTTTTTATCGCTTCGCGGTTATTGCTAATAGGCGATGGCGATGTTAGCGACTGCTTTCAGTCGCTGTTAGGTTGGGAACGCCTCCTTTGCATGTCATTAGCGATAAATATCGCTGACATGGAAAGCGGCACCCAAACCAGTCGCTATCGCCTAAAAGCTGTCGCCAACACCTGTTAGCGACAGCTTGCTGATAGGGCGATAGAAATATTGCCGCTTTAGCGGCAAAAAGTGCCGCTAAAGCGGCAATAGAGCCCTTGATAATATGCCCCTGAATGTTCTAATGAAAGCTCTTTTTTAGTGGTGTGAATCTGAAGGCAGTTTACCTGGTAAACCTCCATGTGTTGTTTCCAATGAGCCACAGTGCAAGATATTTGTTGAAGTAGGGGTATGCATTGGCAGGACCTAGAAGTATAAGTGAGTCCAGCTGCACTATGGGGCGCCCCCTTGTCCCCTCTCCCGCCAAAGTGTAAGCTTTAATTCTGATCTGAGTTAAACTTGGTCTGTGCTCAAATTGCCGTGAATGCAGCACAAAACTGTGCAGTCCCTTCCTACTGATGGAGCAAGGTTTCAAAAATGAAACTTGCTTGTACGCAATCCTCCTCATAGTATTAACTTATTAAATTTGTATTGTCAATACTAACCTTTGCATTCACAAACACAAGAGGGACAGAAGCTTGCCTATGTGTTTTACTAATGAATAACGCTTGTCTGTAATCCAAAATGTCCGCTAAAGCGCGGGAACTTCATTGCGCATGTCGCAACCTGATCACATGGTGTGACGTCTTTCTTTGATTGGTGGGAAACTTCTGCTTCTGCGCAGTGTGCACTAAAATGGCCGCTAAATGTTTTCACATGCTTCAGCTTGCTCTCATGTCATTATTAAATTGTCGTTTTCTTAAAGCTACTAATGCAGGATAGTATTATAATTAATTGGGAATAGAGTAGGGAAAGTGGGCATACAGTGAAACATTTTATTTGTGATTTTAATATTTTCTTCTTGCACTTTTAGTAATTCGTAAACTTGGGCCTGGGTTGGTGACTTGAAACTCGAGAGAGAGATGGTTCTGCGCATGTGTCCTGTGTGCCTGCCAAGTGAAGTCAAACTTGGACGTCTCCCAAGGCCATGACCCATTGCTCGAAGATGCTGTACTTTATGTTTCCGGTGGACAAAATGATACTTTTCCCCTGTAAAATGTATAACATTTGTCGTCAGACGGGTGGGAAATAAAGCAAATGTATTAATTTGAAGGGGAGGGAACGTAAAGACAATAGGCTTTACAATTTAGGCCAAATCGATATGGTGCGAGAATCCACCCCCTGTCCCTATCCAATCAGAAGTAGTGGTCCCATATTTTAGCAACATTAAGGGGAGGTACATGGGCGTAGAAGGGTATAATAGAATATAGCATTAGTTAATTAGTCAGAGCATGCTTTCACGAAGAACAGGCGTCCATGCTGCGAGAGAGCTCTTAGCTCCAGACTGCCATGCTGATCGGTTGCTGACTGAATCCCTGTCCAGAAGAGGTCCTGAGGAGGGGGCGGCGGAGTCCATTAGAACGGGAGAATCGAGGAGAAGTCGAGTATCAGAGAGGGGAACGGTGCAGGCGTCGTTGTAGAGAGGTCACCGGTCCTGTCCTGATCCTGGAAGAAGTCTTTGCTCTTCATCCTTCCTGGGTCCTATCCTTTCCAACTCCTTGGCCAAGGGGCTTGGTACTCGCATTTAGGTAACTATACTGCAACCTTTAGTTGCGCTGCTGTCTCTATCTTCTCCTCTTCCTTAAACACCGTCATTGATTAGCAAAATCATTTCTATGCTTTTTCTTGGGTATTTCAATCAAGTACCGTGTTTTCTGTATTTTACTCTGCTAAAACTTTAGATAAACATTTTAAAACTTCCTGACTCAGTGGTTATTTCAGGATTATGAACTATATTGAATGTCACTCATTTTAAATTTCCCAATTGGCAAAGGATCCATGGGTAAGTTATTACTCTTCAATCAGAAGGTAATTGGTAGCAGGGACTTTGATAAAAGAGTACATCTGACACCCAGCGTAAGTATTAGTGTAGTATGAATGTATGGGCCCAAGTGAGTATATGGTGTATGAATGCTGTTGGCTAATATTGCGCTGGATCAGTTTTCTGGTAAGCAGAGGACGGTTATGGTTACTCTTTGTTAATTGGGTAATGAGAATTTTTATTTGTATTTTTATGAACTAACATTCGCTTAAAATTTTGAGTTTGTTATATGTTGTCCAGAATACCCCGGGGTAAAAAGAATAGTGGGTGGCAAGTGGAAGCCATACTGCAGTGAGGTTATCTGTCAGGCAGAATTAGTACTGAGAAGTTAAGCAGGACTTTCAGTACTCGTTAGGGACTCTAAACGTGTGAGTAATAGCAAAAAGGGTACGCTGATAAAAATTTGATGTTATATCACCTAGTAAGGGTAACATTGGAGAAGTAACAGGTACTTCTGGAGCTTGTGTGAAGAGTAGACGGAAGTGTTTTACTCGTAGTATATGTTTTAGTAAACGGAAAAGTTTTACTAAGTGTGAGAAGAAACTATCTTTTTCGAATTTAGAAGAAACTGGCACGATAGCGAATGTTTTATGTTGTTACTGAAATTTAATTAAGATTTATAGAGAAAATAAGTTTGCGTAAATTTTTGTAAAGGGAGGGTCAGTTGCCGGAGAGGGAGCTGACGTCACAAAACGCCGCGCTGTGGTAGGTTGAAACAGCGGGTGTGGAGAGACACTTGTAAAGGAGGGGTCAGTAGTCAGGAGTAGTACTGATGTCACAGGTGCCGCGCTGGGATTGGTTAAACCAGCGAGGACAGAAAAGAGCAGATTGTAAAGGAGGGGTTGATAGAGAAACGTCATCAAAAGGCCGCGCAAGGATTGGCTCGGAAATAAAAGATAGCAGACATTTGATTGGTCGAAATTATAGAAGCAAAATTCTTAGTGGATAAGGATTGCATGTTAAAACGCGATCCGACTTTAACAGGAACTCGTCCGGATAGGAGATTCCGAGGTTTTGCAGAATATAATTTTGTACACAGAAGATTAGATAGAATGTACGGAGAAAGGAGAAAAATGTCATTCTTACAAAAGATTAAGAATTATTTTAAAAAGGACAAACCAATCAAAACTAGAGAAGGAATTATTATTCCACCAGCTAAAACGCCAGCATCATTTATGATGATGGAGAGAGGTTATCATACTTGTGTATGGATGGAGAATTGGATAGAATACACCAAAAATGATGGAATATTAGCATTTCCCCAGAATGGCACGTTCAATGGGCGAATTCTTCAAAATTTAAGATTAAGGATGAATGACTTAGAACCTAGACCTAGATTAACTCAGTACGAAGCTCTAGAAGAATGGGAAACCGAGGCATTTGAGCGGGATAGATCTAGAAGTAATAGGAGTTACCCAGGATTTTTCCCCAGATATTTACGTGAGTCGAGAGAGGGTCAGATGAAACAATGGAGAAGGGCAATGGTTACAGAAGGACTGTATCCATTATTCACAGAAGGAGAGAAATCAGGAGGCAAATGTACAGAAAAGACAAAACATTTAATGAGAAATGAGAAGTCTGAAGACGAATTTATGGAGGAAATGTTAAGAAATCCCCCACCATATCAGGAAGGGACAAGTGGATGCACCCCAAGTGCACCACCAAAAACTCCATTAGTGCCACAGGTAATGCATGAATTCACCCCGAATAGAATGCTACATGATAAAGAAAAAGAAGCCCTAGAAAAGACCAGAGCAGAATTAATACAGAAAATAACTCAGATAAAAGTACATCCTTATTCGTTGACCATACCTGTAACAATTGGTCCAGTAGTTCCATTATATGGTACTCAGGGAAATTGTCCTCCACCCATACTTGCACCTACTCCTGTGAGTAATCCCAGACCTGAAGCTCCAGTTATAATTGAGGATCAATTTAGTGACTGTGAATCCACAATATCACTTATGGACTTGCCTATTCGAGGTTCTGTAAATAGTACTCCAAGAAAAGATGTACCTGGAGGTTCAAAAGATGTAAGTTTAGTAACTTCATCGGGAGCAAAAAGTGCTACAATAGTAACACCTGAAGATCTAGAAAGATGGGTGCAAGGGTCAGTTAAACAGTGCACACCTCTGAAAATAATGGACATTCATAAATTAAAAGTCGAATTAGAAGAAATAATAAAGCAGGAAATGTAGGACTAGAACGCTTAAATACCTATGATGAAGAAGAATTATTGTTCCTATGCAGGAGTATCACCAGAAATGTAAGGTTATTTCATGAAAAATTGTCCAATTTAGCATTACAGATGGGAATAGAAATAGGGAGATCAAAGGTACTACAGAAACCCTATAGAGCAGAATTTTCAGACAAAGATTTAGAAAATATGAATGCCTCTGGAAGAAGATTACAAATAAGAGAATTAATGTTAGTTTTGCAAAAATGGGGAGACTTAGATAAATGGAAAACTAGGTGGGCCAAGAAAAAGGAAGAAGCACGAACAAGTAGAACAGCATTAGAATATGTGATGAAGGAAGCAGGAAAAGCAGATCAAATGTATCCAATGCGAGAAGTTGCGGGAGGAGGATGTGTACATGTCCCATGGAGCAGACAGGATATTTTATCATTTACGAATGATTTTCCAAAGCTGAGTGAAAAGCCAATTGAATGGTACAAGCAGGTTGAAAGGTTTGTGAAGGTGTCAAAGGTATTGTTGAAGGATTTAGATGGTTTGTTTGACATAGTGGTACCTGCCGATTTGTGGACAGATTGTAAAATTACAGTTGATTGGCCTAGTGATGAATATCCTAGAGATCCGAAGACAGGTGCCCCGTCAAATGATGTAATGAAAAAGTATCAGCAGGTGATAACATACCTGAAAGGGAAAATACCCCCGAAAGAAACAGATTGGGTGAAAATAGATCGAACCACCCAAGAAGCCAGTGAATCAGTACATTCCTATTATGAGCGTCTATTGCAGGTGTTTAAACAGTATAGTGGATTTGAGGACATTGGAGACAAAAACATGAGTCAGTTTGTGTATCGATTTGTTTATGGTCTGAAGCCAGAGATTTGCCAGATGATTAAACAACACATGCTGTGTTGGCAGGGAAAGCCCATAGATGAAATTCTGAAATATGCGAAATATTGTGGAGACGATATTGAGGATAGACACAAGAAATTACAAGAAAAGGTGATGTGGGCACAGGTGAAAATGGCAGAGAAGCAGGGAATTAATTTGGAAAATCCGAGTGAAAATCCAGGAAAAGATTCTGGAACGAATGGTGATACGGGAAATGGTGGAAAATTTAGAGGACGAATGAGTAGAGAAGAAGCTAAAAAGAAATTTCCTTGTCATGGATGCGGAAAATTGGGGCATTGGAAGGACGAATGTAAAAAGATTCGGAATAATAATGGCCCAAATCAAAACTTAAATCCACTGACGCAGAATGACTCACAGCAGGGTGTAAATCCCCAGAGTCAATTACCACCTCCACCTGTTCAGGGTAATGTAAGCAGAGCAAAGCATGGTACAGACATTGGATACCCAGGAGGGAGTGGTAAGAATGATTATATGACATCACAATTTCTTTTGCAGGACAATTACTGTGAATTCAACTCATGACGGTGCCTAGGAGAGGGGAAGAAGGAGTGCGTACTTGGCGTATCCTTACAGGTAGATCAGTCTGGTCCATATGTTGAAGGAAATGTGAAAGGTAATGATATTACTTTCCTTTTGGACACTGGTGCTACCAGGTCTACGGTGAGATCAGCAGATATCCCAGACCTTCCTCTCTCTGGTGAAGATATCCAAGTAGTACGGGTAGCTAATCAAAGAATTAGAACGCCTCTTACAGAACCAATGGAAGTCAAAATAGGAAACTTCAGAGAAATGCACCAATTTGTAGTGTGCGATTCTAGCCCAGTGAATTTATTAGGTAGGGATTTATTGTGCAAAATGAACTGTACAATTTTCTGCACGCCAGATGGTGTGGCAGTTCAGACACCAGATGAGGACCATGTATATAAAATTTTGGTTTCAAAACAAGGTACAGAAATAGACGAAATGTTTTCGTTAATAACAAGAGATGAGTTGCCAGAAGAAATAAAAGGTACAGTAAACCCCATGGTATGGGATTTCACCGGAAAAGAAGTAGGACTTATGGCAAAAATAGATCCAGTTAAAATTACTGTAAAAGAAGGTGCAATTTTCCCAAATACCAGACAGTACAAAATGAGTGCAGAAGTAAAAGCAGGAGTCATTGAAGAAATAAATCGAATGGTAGAACAAAACATCCTAAAAGAAGTAATGAGTAGCACATGTAATTCACCAATCATGGGATTAAAGAAACCTAGTGGAAAATATAGGATTGTTCAGGACCTGCGTAAAATAAATAAGATCGTGGAACCATGTTGTCCCATAGTACCAAATCCTGCAGTAATTCTATACCAGATCCCTTGGAATGCAGGATGGTTCACAGTAATTGATTTGTGTCAAGCATTTTTTTCAATACCATTGCATCCAGACAGTCAGTATCTTTTCTCATTTAAATTTGAGAACAAGGTCTATGTGTGGAATCGTGTTCCTCAGGGGTACACAGAAAGTCCTTCCATCTTCAACCAGATACTGAAAAAGTGCCTGGAAAAACTAGTGATGCCAGGAAGCTCAGTCTTAGTCCAATATATCGACGACTTATTGGTGGCGTCGACCACCAGAGAAGACTGTGTTGTTGACTCCATAGCATTATTAAATCTTTTGGCTGAGGAAGGGCATAAAGTCTCACCTGAAAAGTTACAGTTTTGCAGGACAGCTGTTAAATATCTGGGACATCAAATTGAGAGGGGAAAAAGAAGAATAACCTCTGAAAGAGTAGAATTAATAAAGAGAATGTAAATGCCTGTAACCCAAAGACAAGTGCGAATGTTCCTAGGAATAGTAGGCTACTGTCGACAATGGATACCAAATTTCTCCATGTTAGCTAAACCCTTAATTAACATGACGAAAAAGAAAGCAAAGGACCCTGTTGAGTGGGAGGATGAAAGTGTAGAAGCTTTTGTAAAATTGAGAAACGCACTTTGTTCAGCACCTGCCCTAGTCATGCCTGATTATAAAAGAGAATTTGCATTATTCTGTCAAGAGAGAGAAAATTGTGCACTTTCTGTCCTAACTCAGAGACATGGACTAGACAGACGTCCTATAGCGTACTTTTCTGCTACATTGGACCTAGTAGCAGCCGCGCGGCCAGGATGCTTAAAAGCAGTGGCAGCAACTTGTTTGAGCATTGAACAAAGCGAGTCAATTGTGATGGGACATCCTGTAAAAGTGTATGTTCCACATGCAGTTGTGATTCTATTGACAAGAACCCGAACTCAGCATCTTACTCCTAGTCGGCTGACTAAATATGAGAGGATAATAATGGGTGCTGAAAATGTGACCATGGTAAGGTGTACAATAATAAATCCAGCAACTTTATTGCCGGACCCATATCATGAAACAAATAAAGATGACGAAGAAGATGAACATGATTGTGTACAAATTACAGAATTATGTACAAAACCACGCCCAGACATAGAGGAACAGCCTCTTAAAAAGCCAGACAGGGAGCTATTTGTCGATGGTTCATGTCAAAGACATGAAGATGGTAAACTAACTGCTGCCTATGCGGTATGTGAATTAACTGGAATAGTCGAAGCATCCTATTTACCAGGAGTAAAATCTGCACAAGTAGCTGAATTGATTGCTTTGATAAAAGCTTGCAAAATTGGGAGGAATCAGAGAGTGACCATATTTACAGATAGTCAATATGGTTACGGGGTTGTGCATGATTTTGGCCAACTGTGGATGCAGAGGGATTTCATGACTTCTTCAGGATCCCCCATTAAAAATGGACAATTTGTAAGGGAATTGCTAGAAGCAATACAATCACCAAAAGAATTGGCTGTGGTGAAATGTGCCGCACACCAGTCAGGAGATGATTGGGTGGTAGTCGGCAACAGATATGCGGATCTGGTGGCTCAACATTGTGCCAAAACCAGAACGTCAGTCAATAAGAGGGTGGAAAGAATGGGAATCAGCTGCCAACTTATGCTGTATATGCCACCTGAAACATGGAATGACGTCAAGAAATTGCAAGATGAGGTTGATGAAAATGAGAAGAATTTGTGGATCAAAGTGGGTTGCTCCCAAAGAGGAGAAGATGAAGTGTGGATCAGTGCTGATGGCAGACCAGTCATGCCAGACTGTTTACTCTCACAAATGGCCAGAATGCATCATGGAGACACACACATAGGGAGAGATGCAATGATTAGGCTGTTCAGACAAAATTGGTACAATCCCAAATTCAGGGCTGTTGCAGAGAGTCTTTGCCAGAGATGTCTAACTTGCCAAATGCATAATCCAGGCAGGAAAACGATAATTGGGTTTGGAAAGATTGGAAAGGCAGAGGGACAATTTATAAGACTCCAGTTCGACTTCATACAGTTACCACCATGCAGAGGAATAAAATATGTACTAGTCATAGTGTGTCTGTTTTCAAAGTGGGTGGAGGCTTACCCTACTAGGACAAATGACAGTATTACAGTTGCAAAACTGTTGTTACGTGAGCTCATACCTAGATTTGGTTTCCCAGTATCTTTGGAATCAGATAGAGGAAAACACTTTAATAGCGAAGTGATCCAGATAATCTGTGAAGCATTTCAAATCAAACAGAAATTGCACTGTGCATATCGCCCAGAGGCTTCTGGAGTGGTTGAACAATTAAATGGCACTATAAAGTCAAGATTGGGAAAAATGTGTGCATCAACATCATTAGAGTGGCCAGACGCATTGCCACTTGTCTTGATGGGACTCAGAAGTATACCTGACAGAATGACAGGATTAAGCCCTCATGAAATAATGATGGGAAGAGCAATGAGACAAACACATGTTCCCACAAACAAATTAGTAAATATATCTGATGATATGGTTCTGGATTATTGCAAAGGATTGGCTGACCTAGTGCGTTCTGTCTCTCATCAGGTTGGAGAAGACGCAGTTTCCAGGCAGCCTGAACTAGAACATGATCTGAATCCTGGTGATTGGGTGGTAGTGAAGAATCACACCAGAGAAACGTGTCTATCACCCAGGTGGAGCAGACCTTGTCAAGTTATATTGACCACCAATACAGCAGTGAAGTGTGCAAGATTTCCTAATTGGATTCACGTAAGCCACACAAAGAGAGTACCAGACCCTGAAGAGGAGAATTCACAGACAACACCAATCACTGAAGAAGCTGAAGGTTGCCCAGCAGAGGAATCTCAGGATCGAGGTTCGAGAGAAGCTGACGGAGAACAACCGAGCACAAGTCAGGATTGGATACCAGTGGTAGAAGTTCCTGAAGTATACCACAGAACAAGAAGTCAAGCGAAATTGGAAGAAATAGAAGAAGATCAGATAGGTGAAGAAGAAGCAGCTCAGGTACAAGAAGAAAAGACAATAAGAGAACCTGAGCAAGGTCAGATAGGGAAAGCAAATTGGACACAAAACAGTGAAGATTTAATAGACTTTACACAGGAACAGACAGGTTTAGAAGAATCCGGTCAGGCTGCAGAAGTTCACAGTACAATAAGCCCTGATCAGAAGAAGTTAGATCAAGAAGAATTCACTAAAGAAAAAGGGGTTGATACAAATGAACATAAAGAAATAAAAAAAGAACAAGGTCAACATCTTGAAAGACATTGTGGAGCTACTGAAGAAAAACAAATTAGACCTGAAAAGGAGCAAACAAGAAACACAGTAATTGAAGAAAATGAAACAGTGCTAAGAAGTGAAATTAACGAGATCCCTGAAGACGAAAGCAAAGAAACAGTGCCAACAAAGAAAACAAGAAAAGGAGATCATTGGCCAAGTGTCATTAAAAGAGTAAAGTACCACATAACAACCAGAAGTGAAAATCCAGATCAAGTACCTGAAGTAACAAGTCAAACTGATCAAGAGAAAAAGTCAGGGAAAAGAAAAAGCAAAAGACTGAAACTTGTGAATAATAAATTCAAGGGTCCTGACTGGACTTATATCATTCTTGAAGATTTTGAAAGCTCAGAGTCAAGTGACAGTGGTGGCGAAGGAACAAGTGCAGAACTAACATACGAAGAAGAAACAAGACCACCCTGACTAAACAAAAGAATCCTCTAAAGAAAAGAAGAAGAGATAAGAAGAGCAATCTTCCTTGTCGAAAAATGCCTGACGATAGAGTTACTGGGAGACCAAAATGAAATTGTTGTAGGAGATGCTGTGCAATCTGCATATGTAGTCTAGTATTGGTGCTTATAGTATGGTTAGTCCTGATTGTAGCAGTTCCTTACCTTATGATAATAGATAAGAAGATTAATAATGAAACTAAAGGGAGGACAGCAAACATGAAGGGCAATAGAGTAGAATTAATGGCAGAAGATGAGGCAGAAATTCATCATGAAATAGCTGATAACGACACTAGTTTAAATGTTTTCACAAAATTATTGTTTCAGTATGTAGACACAATGGAAGTTAGTAATTGTTATGTCTGTATGAAGTTACCTGAATCAGTAGCGGAAGGATTAACATACCATCATTTACCACTGACATATGGCATCTCATGTAGTGTATTAACAAGTTTATTTTATAGAACAGGTAGGCTACAGTATTATTATTCAAACTTAGATGTGATATTTTCTGAGGTTCCGATTCGCAAGAGTATGAACCCAGTGCTTAGTAGTCAAGACGCACAGTTTATGGGAGAGTTTTTCTTAACAATGAAATCGATAGACATAACACATGCACATAGACACAATCTAACATGTTCTTTACTAGAAGAAGAAAAAATATTTTTGAATTTAGTAGAAGATAGAAGACAAGATTTTCAAAAGAAAGCTTCTGAGCATAAGGCTCATTTACCACCTTGGGCTGAGAAAGAAGGTAGTTACACACCTGGCAAGGCTCAAGCTGCAATGGCACTGGATTTCGTAAAGACAGGGACAATTTGTCTTCATTAGTTAAAGACTGATTATAACAATGTTTTCATCGGTACCAGTGAATGTGAACACAATTTTTTAATTCTTGGAGGTTGGGGACTCAAAGGAGGAACAGATTCAGTTTTTCCTGGAATTTATTATGTATGCGGGAATAAGGCTTACTTTAGGCTTTCTGCACGGTGGTATGGAAGTTGTTATTTTGGAATAGTTTTTCCAAAAATATACCACGTAAAAAGAAACACTGGAAGCATTGAAAACAATAATGAATTAATACGTAGTAAAAGAGCTAGTTTTTCAGAAATTGTAGGTGATATATTTGGTGCATTGATACCTTCAGTGGGAATAATTCTGAACTCAAGGAAAATATGTAAATTGTCTACAGTGGTTGATCGTTTATCAACGGATACTGCTGGAGGTTCTCTAATGATTAATGCGGAAATGGTTGCGATTAGATCTATGGTGATGCAAAATCGACTTGCTCTTGACATTCTATTGGCAAAAGAGGGAGGAGTCTGTAAATTATTGAAGACGAAACATTGTTGCACTTATATTCCTGATAAGAGTGCAGAAATTGGAACGTATATTCAGAACATAACTAAACTTGAGAAAGAACTTAAACCACTGGAAGTTGATAGTGTATGGGAAAGATTGACAAATAGTATCTCGTCAATTGGAACCTGGTTTGCAAATGTAGGAAAAGGACTTATAGGTCAAATATTAGTACCCCTAGCAGGGATAGCAATAATAATATTGGCAATAACAATATGGTGCAAATGCTGTAGAAAGAATGGAACATATAAAGTGACAGGAAAAGGAAAGAAGAGAAAACTAGATGAAATAGAACTTGAAGAATGGAGAAGTGAATTATACAAAAAGCTGAAAGGGGATGTGAAAAACAGAAAATGTAAAAATGAGAATGAAACGAATTGCTAGAAGTTGGCATCTGATTGAGGGTAATATTTTTGATGGCTCAGAAACGCCATCAGAGAGGGGATTGATGGAGCAAGGTTTCAAAAATGAAACTTGCTTGTACGCAATCCTCCTCATAGTATTAACTTATTAAATTTGTATTGTCAATACTAACCTTTGCATTCACAAACACAAGAGGGACAGAAGCTTGCCTATGTATTTTACTAATGAATAACGCTTGTCTGTAATCCAAAATGTCCGCTAAAGCGCGGGAACTTCATTGCGCATGTCGCAACCTGATCACATGGTGTGACGTCTATCTTTGCTTGGTGGGAAACTTCTGCTTCTGCGCAGTGTGCACTAAAATGGCCGCTAAATGTTTTCACATGCTTCAGCTTGCTCTCATGTCATTATTAAATTGTCGTTTTCTTAAAGCTACTAATGCAGGATAGTATTATAATTAATTGGGAATAGAGTAGGGAAAGTGGGCATACAGTGAAACATTTTATTTGTGATTTTAATATTTTCTTCTTGCACTTTTAGTAATTCGTAAACTTGGGCCTGGGTTGGTGACTTGAAACTCGAGAGACAGATGGTTCTGCGCATGTGTCCTGTGTGCCTGCCAAGTGAAGTCAAACTTGGACGTCTCCCAAGGCCATGACCCATTGGCCGAAGATGCTGTACTTTATGTTTCCGGTGGACAAAATGATACTTTTCCCCTGTAAGATGTATAACATTTGTCGTGAGACGGGTGGGAAATAAAGCGAATGTATTAATTTGAAGGGGAGGGAACGTAAAGACAATAGGCTTTACAATTTAGGCCAAATCAATATGGTGCGAGAATCCACCCCCTGTCCCTGTCCAATCAGAAGTAGTGGTCCCATATTTTAGCAACATTAAGGGGAGGTACATGGGCGTAGAAGGGTATAATAGAATATAGCATTAGTTAATTAGTCAGAGCATGCTTTCACGAAGAACAGGCGTCCATGCTGCGAGAGAGCTCTTAGCTCCAGACTGCCATGCTGATCGGTTGCTGACTGAATCCCTGTCCAGAAGAGGTCCTGAGGAGGGGGCGGCGGAGTCCATTAGAACGGGAGAATCGAGGAGAAGTCGAGTATCAGAGAGGGGAACGGCGCAGGCGTCGTTGTAGAGAGGTCACCGGTCCTGTCCTGATCCTGGAAGAAGTCTTTGCTCTTCATCCTTCCTGGGTCCTATCCTTTCCAACTCCTTGGCCAAGGGGCTTGGTTCTCGCATTTAGGTAACTATACTGCAACCTTTAGTTGCGCTGCTGTCTCTATCTTCTCCTCTTCCTTAAACACCGTCATTGATTAGCAAAATCATTTCTATGCTTTTTCTTGGGTATTTCAATCAAGTACTGTGTTTTCTGTATTTTACTCTGCTAAAACTTTAGATAAACATTTTAAAACTTCCTGACTCAGTGGTTATTTCAGGATTATGAACTATATTGAATGTCACTCATTTTAAATTTCCCAATTGGCAAAGGATCCATTGGTAAGTTATTACTCTTCAATCAGAAGGTAATTGGTAGCAGGGACTTTGATAAAAGAGTACATCTGACACCCAGCGTAAGTATTAGTGTAGTATGAATGTATGGGCCCAAGTGAGTATATGGTGTATGAATGCTGTTGGCTAATATTGCGCTGGATCACTACCAAACTGGAAAAGCCAATGGAATAACTCTGCTGGCAGTGGGATGTCATGGTGGACCCATTTACACAGTTTGTGTCAGTGGACATACTGTCATTGTGCTTTGGGGGCGGAGCGGTTTCACATCTTGTTCTGTGCACATATTTTTTTTATGATTCCCGACAATCGCTGTATTTATTAACAATGTTCGAATTCCAGAATAAATGAAAAGATAGTAGAATGCATAATTTTTAGAATTTGCTTATGCTTGCAGCAATATTGGCATATATCACATCGTTAACCATATTTTTGTAAACAGCTTCACATTTCTCCAGGACCATAATCTTAATAACCAGACATAGGTTTCCCACTGAATAATGACAAAGCCAATAGGTTGAGCATCTAACTGAAAGTACCATTTCATTGTTCGCAGTCATCCATCCCTGAATGCAGCTTGTCACTCAATCTTGCACTCATGCATCAACTCATCTACCTATTGACCCACTCTTCCATTCAGGCACTTGCCCATTCATAAAGTGCACAAAACAAGCCAATCAGTGGAGAGGCACTTTTAATTACAGCCAGATCTGTTGGTCTTTCCAATGATACATTTATGTTTCTTGACTCACTTGTGTCCCTTGCCCAAAGAATATGATTAATCTTTGTTTCCTTTGGTATCCCCTTGTTCTGCTTTCCCTGATCTTTGCTATCTGAAGATCCATATTTGATTTAATATCACTGGATTCTTCTTACATCATTTATCTGGCTTGTTATTTGTTAATACATTTCCTTTGCATCGGTAGAATCAGTACATAATTTGGCCCGGTGATGAAAGGTGGGGCCTATCGGCACAAATTTCTTTGGGGACTGGCAACATTTTATCCAGAGCAAGAGAAAGAAAAATACAAAAGGGGAAAGGAAGGAGGAAGACAAAAATGGACAAAAGACTGACAAAGAGAGAAAGCAGGGGTGAAAAAGAAGCTGCAAGAGTTAGATAAAGAAACGGGTGGTGTCTGGTGGTGGATAAAGGCGGCATGAGATGGAATCAAGACTACCCAGCCTTCTAATTTGGCACCCTTACCTTTGATAGCGCTAGCTACAGGCTTCTGGACAAAACTTTTGGCCCTGGCATTTATTAATATTATTATTATTTTTTATTTTTTTTACAAATTAAGCACTGTAAGTGTGCTGTGGCTCCTGCCTTTGTCACATTTGCAGGATAAAGAGAGACATGCAGTTCCTGTGTGCTTGTGATGACTACTTTTTTTTAGAGTGGGCGTGGTTTATAAAATGCTGATTGGGTTTCGATTATTTCACTTTATAAGATTTCTAGCACATGGCTATGATGGACAATGTCTGTTGAGAGGGCCCCAGTATGCAAGGTGTAAATGAGCCAAGCCCCGGACAGCATCACAAGAGACCTCCTTACTTGTTTTGCAGGTATCTTGGGTGTCCCTCACTCCTGCCAAAATTGAAAGAGCCAGAAGAAGACTGCAAAGGTAGCCCTGCTCTGATTCAGTGCACCTTTTAAGGTCTAATGTGGCACAAGGACTTATTGGGACGTGGCTTCTTGTTGACTCTCCAGAACCAGTATTAGTACTTGTTCTTTCTCTGCTTTTTGCAAACAGTGGAGAAGTACCAACATTTGAGTACCAGGATTTGTATTTGTTGTGACCAGTATCGGACCAGCATTGACCCACCAAAACCAGATTTTGTACTCATTTAGAATAGACTTTGCTTTTCAGCTGGAAGATGTTTTGTGATAACCTGGATTTTAAAGACTGCCAAAAACCTGGATAACCTGGATTCTAGCACATTCCCCTCTAGTCTGACACTAAGGCCTGAGAAACCTTGACCCGCAGTGCCCTGAAAGGCGAGGAGAAGCAGGTCCGCTGGCCCTCTAGTGCTGTCCTACTCGAAGTTGGGACCTGGACTTGAGGAACCTTAAGCTGTGGTGCCATGCAGGAAGAAGAGAAGTGAACCTGCTACTACTAGTACTACCCACAACCTGAAGAGAAGAGCAGAGGCTTGGCCGAGACTGTAAACTGCAAGGACAATTGACTGAAAGTAAAACCAGCCCAGGAGGCATGAGGACCTGCAGCCCAGCTGACTGGGACCAAATACCCACACGTCAGCTTCCTTGATGTGTCATGCAGGCTTGCGTACCTGAATTAGCAACAGATCTCATGACACCCCCCTACTTTAGGGCTTGTATAGTGTGCTGGAGTGTGAGGATATGTGGCCTAAAGGACACCATGCATATTTTGTGGCCCAAAAGGGCTCTTCTCTCCCAACTCCTATCACTTATGGCATTCTAGCCGTCACAAGTATTATGACTGTTCTCTTCTGGGTATGCCCCTTCTTGAGTGACATATGTTAGTTAATTAAAAGTGAATACCTATGGTTAGTATAGAATGTATATTTAGTTTATGTTATTTCTTTGTGCAGCGTGATAATTAAGTTTGTTTAAATATAGTCACAATATTTAATCTAAAAGGTGACTGTTATGTTCTACATTATGTGTTATTGGTTTTAGATGAGTTTTAGAAGGTTGATAACTATGTGTTTCATTTATTGTTATTATTCAACAGAACACAGTCACGTGGAATGAAAAAGAGTAAAAGGGCTTCAGGCCACTCTCTGCTAATTGTTTAATCTGAGAGTTTGAGCAACAGTGAAAAAATGCTATAAAAGCTGAGCAGAAAAAGTGAGGTGTTAAGAGAGGAACCTTCATTCCAGGTGACAACTGTGCACGCAGTGCAGAAGCATATCACTCATTTTAACTGAAGGGTGCCGGGGAAGGAGGCAACTGGCTTTCGATTGTTGTGATTATCAAGCTCAGCTGCTCATGTGCGAAAAGAATAGCAGGCTTTGCTATCAAACTGAACACCAGCCTTATTGTTCAAACAGGGATGTAGGTGTGAATCATCTCTGAAACTGGAAATAGCTTTTAAGTTGCTGCTGTGCTAGAATTAGTATAGTGTTTAGGAGTAGCAGAACGAGGGTAGAATTGCTATAAAAGCATACAGCAATTATGTTGGGGTTTTTCCTTTTATTCATGTTTTAGTAACCATTGCTGCTGCCATTTTATTTGTCTTAATTGTAGTTGCAATTCATATCGTGTGCACTAGAATAGGGTTTTGATTTGAAAAGAAATCTTTAAAATGTATTCCTCATTTTCTAGTGTTTTTGAGTATAATATTCTTTAATAAAAGTGGGTTTGGGGTTCCACTAACTATCCTTGTAATGCCTCATGGGATTCACCATTACCTGAAACACAACTCATTCAAATATTGCTCAGTGGGGTGGTTGCAGCCCAGCTGGTTTACTGTTTTGGGTTGGCACTTTGACTGAGTCCTTTGTGCCAGAGGGTCTAGAAAACCAAACTCTGTATTCTAAAGTGATCTGGAAAACTTACAGTTTGGTGCCTGAACTCCGCGCACACGTTTTCTAGTTCCTTGAGCAATTTTGGATGGAACAGTCAAGAAACTAAGTATTACAGTTAGTGGAAATGTCTGTTATAATATTGGGTACCACCTTATGGTGAGATAGGTGCTTCCAATTTGCTATAGGTTTGTTAGGCTCTTATAGAAAGTTATTCTCCATTTTTGATTTCTGTTGTTTGTATCTCATATTAATTTAATCTGTTTGTTGAAAAAGGCACAAGCTCCTGTTTTGATAGGGGTAAACTTCAGGGCACCAGTCACAGTCACCAGGCATGTCTCCTTGTTAGGGGTGTCCCCAACACTGGGGTGGGGTAACATTTGTTGTAAATACATATGCTGCCTACCCCTTTGAAATATTTTATTCATTGGTGGAGTTTGATGCTGTAGATCCCAATACTGGGAATTTTCATACATACAGACCTGCACAATAACAGCTCATTATAAACCATATTGTGACTTAAAAGTCCTGCTAGAATATCAAGAACACCAAGCATGGTTTGATGGTCAACTTCCCCATGTAGTGCAGAACATTAGAATGGGCCCCATAAGTAATGACGGGGTAACCTGGTCTGTATTGGCTGGGTATACGCCATATCTTGATTCAGTGAACCTGACACTTTCAGAAGTAAGAATTCACAAAAACCGAGATCTCGGTTACAAGAACCTAGCCAAATTCTACAAAAGGTTTTTTGCTCTATGAGAGTCAGAAAAAACAGTAAGGAAGGAAAAATGTCCTTTCTTGAGTCCCCTCACTCACCAGGGTTTCCCCATGGTGACATGCTTCATCATTGGGGCCATCCCAACCCGCTGCGGGTTGAGGCGTGCTGCGACTTGCGACACTACGTAGGAGCACTAATTGTGGGTGACTATGTGTGGTGCAGTGATAGAGGTGGAGTGGGTGAACTTAAAAATATCTAGCTAGTGGGCAAAAAAGAAATCATTCAGGCTCCTAGCCGATATATTAAAAACGGGGTTGGTCTCTAGGGTACCTGTCTTTAATGAGTCAGGGGTCCCTAGTGGATGTCAACTAGTTTCGAGCTTCCCCAATGCTCTTCTTCAGGACAAACAGGGTCCAGCCCTGTTTCGTACCACTCCAAGTTGACCTAAGAATAGGAAAAAACAATGCTGCGGAATTTAAGCAGGCAAAGGTTAATACATACGGTACACTGACCACGTAGTATCTGCAATAGAGAAAGGAGAAATGGCATTATCAAGTACAACCTACTTCATGCTGTGTAGGTGAATATTAGAACCGTCATGCTGCTGATCAAGTAGTATCCAAAACAGAAAAGAGAAATAGCATTTATCATGTACAACCTACTTCATGCTATGTAGGTAAGTTATTGAAACCGCCATGCTACGCTATCACGCATCCATTCAGACACTCACTTATCCATTGCTGGTGTGCATTGTTCAGAGCTCTCCCGTTAATAACCTTATGTGGTTACGTGGGCTATGAACACCTCATAAGTCGTGGCCTCGTTAATGCCCAGTTATAGATTAAAAACAAAAAAGTCTCCAAGTGACATTACCCTTTAAAAACCGACCTTATTGAATTAATTGTTTGCTTAATTATACGTGATCACGGTCAAGCCAGGCAGTGCGTGATTGCCTTGTGACTTCATGACGTGCGCCAGATAATAAAAACGCACACTGACTCATACCGATAGACAATACGACATAGAGGACTACATTAAGGAGAATAACACATACTAACTATAGAGCAAGAATGTGCTTCATGGTCTTTGAGGGGCTGGAGAGATCATCAGCACTGTGGGTAGAAGCAAAACAAAGCGATAATGAAGGCTTCATAGCTACAAAACAGAGCGGGTGCACTGTGAGTGTTTCCGCTGGCTGCCCGGTACGGTTCTGAAAAGGAATTAGCTTACTTGTGGATGATATCTGCTCCGGCGTGTTGCCTGCTTACCCTCGCGACCGCATATTAGCGAGTCTCTCCCTGGTGCTGGGATTTAAAGGAAGTGTAAATCTGTCGGACATCAACCTAACTACTACACAAAAAACAGTTCTAGAAAAAGGACTTGGTTTCGTACCGACTCCTAGTCTGGACAAATTCAGGCTCTGTAGTGAAGTCAACGAATTCATCAGGAAAATCAAACTCCAGGTTTTCTTTAAAGACAAACCATCCACTAGTGACTCGGAGAGCGACACAGGTCTCCACAAAAAATCCAACTTTACACCACCTTCGGTGAGCCTCCCCGAGGAACTGTTGGCTTTTGAAAAAGCTGTCCTGAAGGAAGTATCTGAAATAGATCCCAGGTCCATTACAACCTACCATAATACAAGCAAGAAAGAACATGAGGCTATACAACAGCTAACCTTGGAGAAAAAAGTTACTATTAAACCAGCGGACAAAGGCGGCGCCATCGTACTGCAGAATACTACTGCATACCGAGAAGTGTGCCTTCAATTGTTGGCAGATGCAAGAAACTATGTCAAAATCAAAGAAGACCCCACGGAACGCTTACGCGTAGAAATTGCCTACTTAGTGGAGGAATCAACAGCGAATGGTTGGATAACCAAAAAAGAAGCTGATTTTTTGAAAAACAACAAGCCCACGATCCCTTACTTCTATACCATCCCAAAGATTCATAAATCTATGGAAAAACCTCCTGGGAGACCAATAGTATCCGGCATTGGGTCAATCCTTGAACCCCTCTCAAAGTTTGCCAACGCTTTCTTACGACCCATAGTACAGAGTACTAACACGTACCTACAGGATACAAAAGCTGTCCTGTGTCTTCTACAAGATCTATCCTTCGACCCTACAATCAACATCTTAATGGGGCTTGATGTTGAAAGCTTGTACACTAGTCTACCGCATAAGGAAACCCTGCAAATCCTTGAAGAAGTACTCTTCGAGAACCCTTGGATTTACCACACACCAAGACATGTAGCCCTCGAATGTTGCCGACTGGCCTTAACTGAGAACTACTTCAGATTTGAAGATATCTTATATCGTCAAGTGCACGGCACTAGTATGGGGAGCACTTTCGCGCCGAGTGTGGCAGGACTCTATGTCCATCACCTTGAGAAACAGAAGATCCTAAACCCTCAAAATCCACACATCAATAACTTGAAACTATGGAAACGTTATATTGATGTGCTTGTGATTTGGGAAGGTAATGAGACCGAGGCCACGAATTTCATCAGTTGGCTGAACTTACAGGACCCGTTTCTAAAGTTCACCCACACTATGAGCCGGTCCCAATTGGTCTTTCTGGACCTAAACATCATGGCTAACCAAGGTAGCCTGATCACAACCACGCATTTCAAACCCACAGCAAGAAATTGTCTTTTAATGTACGATAGTTTCCATCCTAAACAACTAAAAGACAATTTACCTTTTGGTCAGTTCTTGCGCCTAAGAAGAAATTGCACTGAGAAAATAGATTATCATATCCAAGCAAAGGACTTGGCTGAGAAATTGGAAGCCAGACAGTATCCCAAGCACCTAATCTCAGCAGCCAAGAAAAGAGCAGGCAATAACAACAGAGAGGCCCTTCTTGAACCCAGACAAAACCAAAGTACACAAGACAAGAGACCGATCTGCATAACGACCTATAACATAGCGTCAAACAAGGTGTCTAAGATCATCAAAAAACATTGGTGGACATTGAACAGTGCAAACCTAGACATACCAAAACCGATGTTTAGTCACAGAAAAGGAAGAAACCTTAAGAACCACTTTGTCCACACTCGTCCCAAAAACAACACTAAATTTGATGGACAGAGAACCCTACAAACTCTACCTACGGGACATTACCCGTGCAATAACTGCAGTGTTTGCCACCTCACGTCAGCCACCAAAAGAGTGATATTTAACAATCAAATGACATGGGAACTCCGTAGTTTCACTAATTGCAATACCACAGGAGTGGTATATTTAATCACCTGCACCTGCAATCTCCACTATGTAGGGATGACTACACGGAAAGCCAGTACTAGGATTGTTGAGCACCGTAGTAACATCAGGTGCAAACGGGCGACAACAAAAATGTCAACACATTTTATTGAAAAACAACATACACCCAACGACATGAGGTGGTTGGTCCTAGAACATGTCAAATGCAATGACAACCTCGAGCAGCGACTATTTGAGAGAGAACAATGCTGGGTTTTTAAATTGCGTACAGATAGTCAAGGTTTGAATGACAATATTCCGTGGGGACAGTTCTTAAGATAACAATACCTGCCCTTTTATAACTTAAGTATATTATCTCCTCCTGTGCCACACCGATTGGCCACCGTTTGGAAGAAATAACAGTCATCCTATAAGTGCAACTATTCTCCTCTCATGACCAAATACACTTTTAGAGAGAGGTAGTACAACATCTCCTTGCATAATATCTGAGTTTGGCATGTCTTGTTTTTATGTTTGTTTATATGTTTGCCTTTAATCACTTTAGTTACTCCTTAATAGGCACTCTAAATAAGCCTCACGCATAAATCATTGTGAGGCGCATGTTTGTTTATATGTTGGCATTGTCTGCCTCTAATCACTTTATGTCCCATACAATAGGCACTAATAACTAACCTCTCCAAAAGGGCCGCCATTTTTAGCCAAAGGCGGCGGCCATTTTGTTAAAGTTTCCGCTCTAGTCTTTTTCTCTTGACTAAGCGGAAACACTTCCTTTAAATCCCAGCACCAGGGAGAGACTCGCTAATATGCGGTCGCGAGGGTAAGCAGGCAACACGCCGGAGCAGATATCATCCACAAGTAAGCTAATTCCTTTTCAGAACCGTACCAGGCAGCCAGCGGAAACACTCACAGTGCACCCGCTCTGTTTTGTAGCTACAAAGCCTTCATTATCGCTTTGTTTTGCTTCAACCCACAGTGCCGATGATCTCTCCAGCCCCTCAAAGACCATGAAGCACATTCTTGCTCTATAATTAGTATGTGTTATTCTCCTTAATGTAGTCCTCTATGTCGTATTGTCTGTCGGTATGAGTCAGTGTGCGTTTTTATTATCTGGCGCACGTCATGAAGTCACAAGGCAATCACACACTGCCTGGCTTGACCGTGATCACGTATAATTAAGCAAACAATTAATTCAATAAGGTCGGTTTTTAAAGGGTAATGTCACCGGGAGACTTTTTTGTTTTTAATCTATAACTGGGCATTAACGAGGCCACGACTTATGAGGTGTTCATAGCCCACGTAACCACATAAGGTTATTAACGGGAGAGCTCTGAACAATTCACACCAGCAATGGATAAGTGAGTGTCTGAATGGATGCGTGATAGCGTAGCATGGCGGTTTCAATAACTTACCTACATAGCATGAAGTAGGTTGTACATGATAAATGCTATTTCTCTTTTCTGTTTTGGATACTACTTGATCAGCAGCATGACGGTTCTAATATTCACCTACACAGCACGAAGTAGGTTGTACTTGATAATGCCATTTCTCCTTTCTCTATTGCAGATACTACGTGGTCAGTGTACCGTATGTATTAACCTTTGCCTGCTTAAATTCCGCAGCATTGTTTTTTCCTATTCTTAGGTCAACTTGGAGTGGTACGAAACAGGGCTGGACCCTGTTTGTCCTGAAGAAGAGCATTGGGGAAGCTCGAAACTAGTTGACGTCCACTAGGGACCCCTGACTCATTAAAGACAGGTACCCTAGAGACCAACCCCGTTTTTAATATATCGGCTAGGAGCCTGAATAAATTCTTTTTTGCCCACTAGCTAGATATTTTTAAGTTCACCCACTCCACCTCTATCACTGCACCACACATAGTCACCCACAATTAGTGCTCCTACGTAGTGTCGCAAGTCGCAGCACGCCTCAACCCGCAGCGGGTTGGGATGGCCCCAATGATGAAGCATGTCACCATGGGGAAACCCTGGTGAGTGAGGGGTCTCAAGAAAGGACATTTTTCCTTCCTTACTGTTTTTTCTGACTCTCATAGAGCAAAAAACCTTTTGTAGAATTTGGCTAGGTTCTTGTAACCGAGATCTCGGTTTTTGTGAATTCTTGATCATTTTGGAGGGTGGACCTAGCGTATCCCTCTCTCTCCCCCCCTCTTTTTTCTGATTTACTTTCAGAAGTAAAACAGTTACTAACACAAGTGATGGCTCTCTATAGACAACTTCAACAGTATCTCTTACAAATGACTGCTATGGAAGCAGTTGCTCCTTAATCAGCACAACATGTGCATGCCACAGTACAGTCAATCAGTCCACAGACTATTAATGCTATCCTGAGCAAAGCACCCACAAAGTGAGATGAAATTCCATTCTGAATTGCTCCCAAAATCAATCAATTGGAAGAGGTCTATCTTCGTACAGCACCCTAGGATAAGCATAGAATCCGAACCATGTTTCTTCCCTTTGGGATGGTGCTACCGACAGAAGAGTGCAATGCGTGGGCCAGTGTATTTCTGAATATTTATACTGCTATGCATGGCACAAGCTCAATGGAGATGCTGCCAGAGGTGTTGAGACAGGTACAAAATGAAGATGGAGCTGCACCTGCTCTTGATTTAGGGATGCAATTTTGAGACAGTCTCTTTCATAATTCTGAGTAATGTTTGCTGGGCACCTGCAGTTCTGGAAAAACGCCATTGGTCAGCAGCCATTTCCTTTTGAGGATAATGACCAGGAACTTCCAAGGATTATTTCAGAAGTTTACACCTCTGTGGCCTGTGAAACGTTAGGTTCAGGGGCTAGTAAACTGCATCTAAAAGTAAAAAATGAGAGTGTGGGTTCCGGGAAGGAGAAAGTCATGCCAAAGGCTAAAAAGAAGCAGAAAGCAAAAAGAAAACAACGACCTGATCTCTCTTAACCCAGGAGTCTAATAGGGGAGAATATAATTTTAGGGACCATGAACATAGTAAAAAACCCAGATCAGTAGCATTACTCTGTTAGCCATTCTTTCCGCTATTTTCAGGACTCTGAGGACAGTAAAAGGGCAGAAAGAAGTGGGCAGACTGAGGCCCATATTTATCATTGTTTTGCGCCTTACTTGCATTGCGCAAGCAAACGTAGGGCAACGCAAATCCTATAATGAGATTTGCCAAGCAAGGCCACGTTTTGTGGCCCTGTGTGGTTAAGTAGATCTGGAGTTACTCAAGGCAGCGCAGGTCACTGCTTTGCGTTACTCTGCCCTGGAAAGTCGTCCATGGGCGGAGCGTGGGTGTTCCCATGCATCCACCCATGGATTTTGGCACATTCCCATATTTACTTGGCCTGGTAAAACTGGAAATGTATCAAAATGTACGTCTTTCCAGGGGATGCGCAACAAGGACAAATATCTTTAACAAGCCTCTGAGGATTGTTTTTGTGCAGGAAGGTGCCCCTTCCTGCACTTCCTGATTCAGATTCTGCCTATAATGCAAGCACCCTTGCACCACGGAGCAGGGCTGCCTGTTAAATATGGCACATTCCTCCCTTCTCCCTTTCACGCATCATAGGGCAGCAAGGTGTCTTGCTGCGTTGCGTGAAAGGTTCAGACTCAAAGAATCATTTTAGGAAAAAGAAAGTGGCTGGTCTAGCAGCAAAACATGCCCTGCAAACTACGAATACTTCTGGAACAGGACTTAAATGGTAGCACTTCTGGGCATCACAGCAGAAGCGACTATAGTTTGCCAGTCTCTCAAAGAGTATCTGTTGCTAACCCCAACTAAAGAATACATAATGCAGAGCTACAGATTGAGGGGGACATTCTGTACAGAATAAAAGCTGTATTCTGGCTTCATTTATTGGATGCTTAAGATATAATTCTTGAAAAGGGTGGCTAGCCTCTGCCTTTCATAAGGGACGTACATCAAGGTGAGGAGGTGAAAATGCAGTTATTTTCCTCCTTAGTACTTGAAGAACTCACGGAAAAATATGCACATGAGTGCACTCTGAAGGTGGCTCCTGTGTTATATAGAAACCAAGTAGAGTGGGACAAACAACCTGTTCCAAATGCAGTTCCCTTAAGGAGTCAGCCCCGGATGCAGCCCAGGTTCCGTTGAAGCCAGGAGCAAAATGTAATATTTATTTATTTATTTTATTCATTTATAAAATTTTATATAGCGCGAACATGATCCCGAAGGATATCAGAGCGCTTTACAATTGGAGGGAAGGAAGGCAACAAATGCAGTACCGGCATCAAGTAAGAAAACCAAACAGAACAGTTACAAAACAAAAGGGGTCAAGAGAGAGTAATACAATAACTAGTACATAGCGAGCTAAGAGGGGAGCAAATGATAGGATAAAGAAGAGTAGCATCCAGTGCAGGTCGTAAGGTTGTAAGTGCATTGACTTAGAGCAGATGATCGAAGCCCATTTAAGGTAAGAACTTGTTCATAAGGAATCTTTTTGCTTCCAATTTGAAAGCGACCGTGGAGGAGATTCTGCGTACTTCAGGTGGAAGAGAGTTCCAGATATTCGGGGCAGAGCCGGAGAAAGCTCAGTGACACGTTTTCTTTTTGAGAAAGATCTGTGGTTTCAGGAGGAAAGAGTTAGCACTTCTTGAGGGTCTACCGCCTCCGGATAATTCTAGCTTTTGCGCTAGATAACTGGGGGTTTTGAAATGGAGGGCTTTGTGAGACAGACAGGCAATCTTTAGCTGAATTCGTGCTTCGTAGGGCAACCACTTAAGGGATTTTAGGACTGGGGATATGTGCACATTTCTTTTGGTACCCGTAACCAATCTAGCAGCAGTGTTCAATGATGCCCTTAGTGGAGCCAAGGTATATTTGGGGAGGGCACAGAGTGTAGCACTGCCATAGTCTAGTCTCGGCAAAACAAGCGCTTGGACCACCTGCTTGAAATCAGCTTGTGGAAGGAATGATTTGATATTCCTGAGTATCCTCATCAGGTGATTAGCTCCCTTGCACACATTGCTGATATGATTCTTCATGTTCAGATGCTTGTCCAGGGTGATTCCGAGAGATTTGGCTGAGTCAATAATGAGGGAGGAGCAGTTGAAGGCAGTGAGGTGGTTCATCCAAAGGTCTAATTTGGGGATGTGATTCGGAGGAGAAATGAGAAGGAATTCTGTTTTGGAGGTGTTGAGCAGGAGGTGGTTCTCGGTTAACCAGTTTTGAGTGGACGTTACAGTAGTGTTGAGTGATATGAGGTTATCCGGGGAGGAGATTGTCAGATAAAGTTGCGTATCATCCGCATACATATGGAAGAGAATGTTCGTGGAATTTAATGCATTAGCTAATGGTCCCAAGAACAAGTTGAAGAATATAGGAGATAGGGCGGACCCTTGGGGGACCCCCATGGCTACTGGAGAGGGCTGGGAGAGAGAGTGGTTCGCCTTGACTCTTTGTGATCTGTGGTGGAGGAAGGACGAGAACCATTGCAACACCAGACCAGAGAGGCCCATCCTGTTTCTCAAAATGAATAGGAAGTTGTCGTGATTGACAGTGTCAAACGCAGAGGAAAGGTCAAGGAGGATTAGGAGGCAAGATTCATTTTGGTCAAGCATTTTTTAAATGTCATCCATAACGTGAGTGAGAGCCGGTTCAGTGCTGTGCCCACTCCGAAAGCCAGATTGATGCTGGTCCAGGAGTTGAAAATTCTCGATGTGAGCACAGAGTTGTGATTGGACGCATTTTTCTAGGAGTTTGGCTAGGGTGGGGATGTTAGAGATAGGGCGGAAGTTGTTAAAGTCAGCACTATCTGCATTAGTTTTTTTTAGTATAGGTGATATCTGAGCTGCTTTTAGGCAATCTGGAATCGTGCCTTGTGACAGGGAGGCGTTGACAATCTTTGTCCAGATGGGGATGACGACATCCTTGATTTCTTTGAAGATGGAAGGTGGCAATGGGTCGCTGAAGTGATTAGATGGGTTGATACTCTGAAGAATCTTGTTGATGTCTCTTTCACTAAATGGAGTGAAGGTGCCCCATGAGGCATTGTTCTTGGTGCTCAGGCTGATTGGTTTGAGCTTCTCTAAGAGGGCAGGAGCTGGCGCGGACCCATAGGATGGCAATAGAGCCTTCTTAGAAGCAAGTTCAATATTGATGAGTCTTGATTTCTCAGTAAAAAAAGCAGCCAGTTCATTGCATGAGGGTGGGGTGACTCCAGAGTCAGAGTGGTTTGGAGCTTCCAACGATTGCTGTTTAACCAGTTCAAAAAGTTTCTTGGGGCGATTAGCGGCTTGATCAAGTTGGGATCTGAAGTAGTCGGCCTTAGCGCTCTTGATTTGTTTGTTGTAGGAACTCCTAACCTCTCTAAGGAGTTTTAGCTGATCCGAGGAAGGTTTGAATCTCCAAGATCGTTCAATTGCCCTAAGGTTGCAGCGTTCTGAGTTTAAATTGTCGTTGAACCACGGTTTGGATATTTTTGTTGAGGCATTTTTTTGTTGGAGTGGTGCAATGGAATCCATGATGCTAGAGATAGTAGAGTTGTAGAAATCAGTGAGTACCTGAAACTCAGACATGTCAGCTTGGGAGGAGAGGGCATATTTACAGTGGGTTGCTAGTTCATCCTTATTGATAGATCTGAGGTCCCTTTTCCAGATCTTCGATTTCGTTGGTTGAGCCTTCCTCAGAGACACCTCCCTGTTAATATAAAAGAAGATGCTGTGATGGTCGGACCAATCGCAAGGGGTAATGGTATCCAGTGTGATGGTGCGTTCTTTGGTGATGATGAGGTCTAGAGTTTCTCCTTTATTATCGGTTGGCTGGTCACAATGTTGAACCAACTCTTGAACACTTAAGAATGATTTAAGGCATGTTACAGCTTGGTCATTGGGGTTAGACAAGTGAAGGTTGAAATCACAGAGGAAGATTTGGGACATTACGGAGTCGACATTGCCAGAGAAGATTTCCATTAATTGTTCGATGAAGCGGAGATTGTCCCCCGGGGGGTGATAAAAAGTGTGAAGTTTGCAAACCGGAAGGTTGTTACTTGAAATGTTGAGACAAAGGTATTCGCAGGAGGATGGTGTAGAAAACTCCGAGTGGGAAACCGAGAGTGTGCTCCGATGTATACAAGCAAGGCCACCACCCAGCTTCAAAGCTCTGTCTAGATGAATTATGTCGTGGGTAGGAGGCACTAGGAGGTCTAGGATAGGAGTAGAGGAGGTATTGAGCCAAGTTTCAGTGAGGATGATGATGTCTAACTCATTGTGTTGAATGGGGTCGAAGATATCGGAGGCGTGTTTACTGGCTGACCTGCAGTTGAGTAGTACGCATTTAAGTCGTACCGGAGTAAGGGGGAAAGGATTCTGGCTGATGTTCACTCACACGAGGTTGTCATTATTAATGACTCTCAGATTGTGAGGGGGTTCTCTATTCGGGTTAGAGTGGATGGCATGAATTTGCCCCGGAGGGATCATGTTGTTGTCTAGAGTAGGCGAGTAAGAGTTGAGTAGGTCATCGATATCATTAGACGCAAGATAGGCCTTCAATCTTCTGGGGCGGGAGGGGGCGTTAGGTAGGGGTATGATTTTCGAGATAGAGGGGGGGAACTGGTCAAGGCGAACTCTATCACTAGAGTGGGCTCTGAGCAAATTCGCAGAGGAGAGGAGGGAGCTGATCAAGGGGAAATGTTCACTTGAGAGGGCTTTCAAGTCATTTAGTTCGACGGTGAGAAGGTGCAGCTGGAGAGATATATCATCCAGGCGCGCCACCAAGTCTGAGTGCTGGGTGAGGGGTAGAGGTTGTGTTGGGAGATCTGGGGAGAGGAGGGGCCTCGATGTATGCCCAGGGGGTCTAAGGCGGTGATGCGGAGTTCCGGGGGGTTGGTCATTAGGGACTAGCGGTGTTCCAGGATGCTTGGATAGAGAGGTTGGTAAAAGAGAGAGGGTGGGAGGTCCATTGACCTGTGAGGTCCAGTCAGGGTTCAGTGGGTTTGGCCAATCAAGGTCCGTGGAGGGCAATTGACAGGTCTCCGGCCTAGCGGGTGTCGTGGAAAGAGGGGTGAAGGAGGAAGGATCTTTCGTTGAGAGCAATGGCTGTAGGGCGCGAGGGAACCTCTCAGCTCGAGAATCAGACAGTATCGGACTGGAGAACTGCGAGCAGAGCGAACCCGTAGGCCGGCCCGCCCGCCTTCTGAGTCGGGGGTCTATTGGGTTGGGCCAGTTCAACAGGGGACTGAGAGGCTCAGAGATCATCTAAAGGGGAAGAATGATTTAGAGATAGTGAGGACCTTCCGGCTGTGGTAGGTGGGGAACTGGTTAGGTCCAGAGTAATGGAAGGGTGTGTGTAGGGGTCATTGAATGAGACGAGGCTCGTCGGGTGAAAGACGCGAAAACGGACAACATATGTGTCCTTTTATACGAAACAGGGCTAATAATAATATTTAGTCCCTGTGTGACATGGTGGCTAGCTGGTACGAGAGGCCTTGGCTGCTACTAGTCACTGCGTGTTCACAATAAGGGTCCAGAAAAGGTGGACAAAGTCCTCGTGCCCTGAAGAAATTGCCATTACAATTTACAGGCAATGAAACATGTCGGCCCAACATTACATGGTCTGCAAACATGCAGTATGTTTTTAATTTGAATAAGCCCTCGAGTTGAGAATAAAAGTGGCTCTCTGGCGATTGAGTTGGCTTATTTCAATTTTACTCACACGGGGTTGATTTGTGTTATTGTACACACATATTCACTGGTTTTCACTGGGTTTCTGGACACCTAATTTGTTTATCTTTGTTTGCGAGGTAGCAACCAATGATGAGAAACGTGGGCATGACTGGTGATAATTAACCAGTAAGCTCCCTTGGTGGTGCGCACGTGAGGTGCTACCTCGCATTTTCACATTTTCCCATCTTTTCCACATTTATGTGTTATGTATACCTGTTAAAGTACAGGATATATTGTGTGAACGCAGTGACTTTGGACTCATGGGTGGGTTCTTTTATAAATAGGGCGAGTCTGAGTTGGGACAATACCTATAAAATATGAAGGGTTGTTGTAAAAGAAGAAAATAAACTTCCATTCCCTCTCAGTAAGTGAATAGAATTCGTTGGCCCGAGCAGATTAGGTCTTTGTTGTTATTTATAACTTGAAATGTTGAGACAAAGGTATTCGCAGGAGGATGGTGTAGAAAACTCCGAGTGGGAAACCGAGAGTGTGCTCCGATGTATACAAGCAAGGCCACCACCCAGCTTCAAAGCTCTGTCTAGATGAATTATGTCGTGGGTAGGAGGCACTAGGAGGTCTAGGATAGGAGTAGAGGAGGTATTGAGCCAAGTTTCAGTGAGGATGATGATGTCTAACTCATTGTGTTGAATGGGGTCGAAGATATCGGAGGCGTGTTTACTGGCTGACCTGCAGTTGAGTAGTACGCATTTAAGTCGTACCGGAGTAAGGGGGAAAGGATTCTGGCTGATGTTCACTCACACGAGGTTGTCATTATTAATGACTCTCAGATTGTGAGGGGTTCTCTATTCGGGTTAGAGTGGATGGCATGAATTTGCCCCGGAGGGATCATGTTGTTGTCTAGAGTAGGCGAGTAAGAGTTGAGTAGGTCATCGATATCATTAGACGCAAGATAGGCCTTCAATCTTCTGGGGCGGGAGGGGCGTTAGGTAGGGGTATGATTTTCGAGATAGAGAGGGGGAACTGGTCAAGGCGAACTCTATCACTAGAGTGGGCTCTGAGCAAATTCGCAGAGGAGAGGAGGGAGCTGATCAAGGGGAAATGTTCACTTGAGAGGGCTTTCAAGTCATTTAGTTCGACGGTGAGAAGGTGCAGCTGGAGAGATATATCATCCAGGCGCGCCACCAAGTCTGAGTGCTGGGTGAGGGGTAGAGGTTGTGTTGGGAGATCTGGGGGAGAGGAGGGGCCTCGATGTATGCCCAGGGGGTCTAAGGCGGTGATGCGGAGTTCCGGGGGGGGGGGTTGGTCATTAGGGACTAGCGGTGTTCCAGGATGCTTGGATAGAGAGGTTGGTAAAAGAGAGAGGGTGGGAGGTCCATTGACCTGTGAGGTCCAGTCAGGGTTCAGTGGGTTTGGCCAATCAAGGTCCGTGGAGGGCAATTGACAGGTCTCCGGCCTAGCGGGTGTCGTGGAAAGAGGGGTGAAGGAGGAAGGATCTTTCGTTGAGAGCAATGGCTGTAGGGCGCGAGGGAACCTCTCAGCTCGAGAATCAGACAGTATCGGACTGGAGAACTGCGAGCAGAGCGAACCCGTAGGCCGGCCCGCCCGCCTTCTGAGTCGGGGGTCTATTGGGTTGGGCCAGTTCAACAGGGGACTGAGAGGCTCAGAGATCATCTAAAGGGGAAGAATGATTTAGAGATAGTGAGGACCTTCCGGCTGTGGTAGGTGGGGAACTGGTTAGGTCCAGAGTAATGGAAGGGTGTGGGTAGGGGTCATTGAATTTCACAGAGACCGCATTTTTGAGTGTAGGGAAGATATTGACCATCTTAACTAGGTTGACATTGGAGGCTTGGATTAGGATGATACCATTGTTGTAGAGGGTGATAGTGGCATTAACGTCGAGAGTGAGCGAGGACGACGTCGTTAATTTGAGACCATGAGGTGTTTTCCTAGTGCCTGATATTCGAAGCACGGAGTAGAAAACATTCTGCCAGCATGCTCGTCTTCTGGTATAGAAGATGAGGTCATTAACTACGGGTCTGGCCTTGAGTATGCGATGTTTGAGTTTTTTTGGCGGCATGTTTGGAGAGGTTAGGTGGGTAATTGATAAAGAAGGCGTTAGATCCTGTGAGATCGGGACTTATCTCCATTTTGATAGTGTTTCCTGGCGAGGGAGGGGCCCCACTAAGGAGTTTATGGAGTTTATGGAGGTGAAGCTAGTTTTATTTATCCATTAAGATATAAATAGGCCGATAGAAGACCTAGTGGGTAGGCAGAGTAAGTTTGGAGCGGGTAGTTAGGAGCAATAATTTTAGACTTCGGAGTAGGTTAATTGGAGGAGGGAGACTACATAAGGAAACTAGGAGAACTGGGAGGGGGTTAAGGGGGGAAAAAAAAAGGGCAGCAAGAAGAACTGTGGGTAAAGAAGGAATTAAATAAGCGCACGTGAGTTGGCTGTGTGCCAGAGAAGCGAGAGACTTACTGCGGTCTATCAGGGGACTGTGAAGTCAATTATTCAATATGAGTGGGCTGAAAAAGATGTCCGACATTGTTAGAATGTACCGAGAAGGGAGTCCTACCTTTGTCTTTAATCCTCTGATTGAGAGAGGGGAGTTGTCCTACTACAGTTTCCCACCATCAAGGTCTGGTATGTGTCGAGTTAAAGAGGGCTAGTCCTACCTCCCTTTTGATAGATGCTCATGCTGTGGTAAAGGATCACTGTAAGACTTAGCCTTGGTTTGTAGGCCTAGAAATGGGCGCCATCTTGTAGAAGTGATTCATTAGTGAAGAGGAGTGGGAGCATCTTATTCATAGGACAAAATGGATGAGGCCCCATGGAAGAACCGATGAAGGAGCCATCTTGAGGCGATTATTCTTTAACTAGATGCCAAAAATTAAACAGTAAAACCTGGGATCCGAGCCAGCACGAACAGCTGCAGATCGGAGGGCGGAGCTCCGGTGAGAGCGCCACTGAGGAATGGAGGAACCCTGCTTCCAGCCTGAGGAAAGAGCACGTCCACACCGCCAGAATCACACAAGCGTGGACCTGCCCCGTAGCAACAAAGCGTGGACCTGTACCGGAGCCGGCAGCAATCAAGATGTGGAAGCTGAATATGAAAGCTATTTTCAATCAGCTACAATATCAAGGTGTAATAGTACTGTGCAGTTCTACAATGAACACCCTTCTTTTTTGGGTATTGAAACACCATGGTTCATATTCAATTTAGATTATAGAAATGTAACCTTTGAACACATTGAGAAAGTTACATGCCCTGATGAGATTTCTGAACTTCAGGTGAGCTTACTTCCCACATTATGCTGATCGAGTGAAGCCCTTTACAATTCAATCAGTGCCAGATTTTCAAAAAAAAAACATTGGACACAAACACATACAGCTATCTTACAGCTAACAGACATGTTATAGACTAAGGTGCATATTTACAACTCCTTTTGCGCCGCCGGTGCATCACTTTTTGTGACGCACCGGCGGCGCATTGTGGTGCTACATATTTACAAGGACTGCATGGCTTTTCGTGTCCTTATAAAAATGGCCCCTGTTCACGTAGCACTTTGTGTGAAAGGGGCGTTCCATGGCTGTTGCTGTGGGTGTTGCCACACAACAACCATGGATTCTACTGCATTCCCAGATTTACAACAATTTGTAAACACGGGAATGCGTCAGAATCCTACGCCTCCCCAGTGGAGGCATAAGGAGGTGCAATGAGGAGAAATACTTTTATTTTTCCTTGTTGTTTCCTCTTTCTATGTGTGCTGCATTCTGCAGCACACATAGAAAGAGGAAAACACCTCTTGTGATTGTTTATGTGCAGGAAGATGTCCCTTCCTGCACAAAAACAATCATCCCGCAAGGCAGACACCATTGCACCATGGAGCAAGGGCGCCTGCGTTGGCGCATGGCAGCCAATTGTGCGCCAGCGCTGGAGAGAGCTGAGAGATACGTCATATTGCTGTGGATATGACGCATCCCTTTGCTTCGGAAGTAACGCGGTGCGGCGCAGCCAAATGGCTTGCGGCACCGCACTGTGTTACCTTCTTGTAAATATGGCCCTAAATATTTACAGTCTTTAGATAATAAAACAAACCTAGTAATTAGGGTTGTTCTCAGCACCTCAAGATATAGACACATAGGGCCATATTTACTAAACTTTCACGCAACGCAGGGCAGCAAGCAAAGCTGCTGTGTTGCGTTGCATGAAAGGTATAGGGCAGAAATGCTCCATATTTACAAAGATATGGAGCATTTCTGCTCTATCCTTATGGTGTCGCCCTTTAGGCAGCCTAGTGTGGTCATTAGATTTAGCTAAATGGCCAGTACTAAAAGTCCTACAAAAATGATTACTTAATCGATATATTGCATCAAAGATAGAAGAACATTTCTTGCTTGTAGTGCTCAACCAATTTTCAAACTATGTATACAATGTGAATATTACATGTACTGCTCCTTGACTTTTAGACACTTTTGGGTACTATGTTTGAAGTTATCCCCAACTGCTATGATAAAACATTGGACTAAATAACATTAAATTGCACAAGAAAAATACTTATTTTTGATGTTCTCTTCTCCTTTTGTTTGATTTATTTGGAAATGTTCTTCTATCTTTGATACAATATATCGATTAAGTAATCATTTTTGTAGGACTTTTAGTCCTCGCCATTTAGCTAAATCTAATGACCACACTGTAAATTGTTTTAGTCAAATATTAGAGTGCCGAGGTACAACCGTTTTTTAAGTCTTGAAACAACGGGTATCTAATACCCGTTGACTTGGCATCCTTGGTAGTGGGATGCTCCTGTTATCTTGAAGGGCACCGTAATCTCTGTATACTGACATACTGGAAACAGATAAATAACGTTAAAGCTATTTTGAGAATTTGATGTGCTACTTCTAAACCACAACTACCGTCCTATGATATTGTAAAGTTCATGTGGTAGTCAGCACTCATTTCTTTGCATTGCAAGTCAACACTAGCCTTACTTCAGAGCGTTCATTACACATTTTTTGTGGAAATCTTAATTGAGAATATAATCTTAGTTTGTCAAATGGCCACCTATGAAAATGAGAGGGATAAAATCTTCTCAGAACTACTCACAGGAGTCACGAACAAACCAATAACACAGCAGAAGAATAGCGAACAGGAAGGCCTAAAACAGAAATTTATCAAACTTGAACGGCTCAAAAAACAAGAACTGTCCAGGTGGTGGGACGCCACCACCTTAAAAAGCTCCTTGGACATCCGACAAATACCTCGAGGACTACGGGTCATAATATTTCATTTGAGGATTTAGACTCTGACCTTTTGAAAGAATGGGAGGAACTAATTCTAACTTCCTCATATAAAATGATGGATGTCTTAATCCACCATGCTGAACGGAAACGTAACAAGTTATTGAGTGACATTGGACAACTTGAATTGGAAATAAGAAATTTGAACATGCCAGAACCTACTGAGAAAAATTACAAAATACCCAAAGAAGTCCTCAGTGGGTATCAGCTGTACATTAAGGACAAAAAAATGAGAAAGTTTAAGCGCGATGAGATAGACTATAGAAATGGGAGAGTGTTTACTTTCGCAAAGAAATTTGATGAAGTCAGGCCAAGACAGGTTGAAAAAAATGTGGCAATCAACCCCCCAACAATTACAGCATCCACCAGCGAGTCAGATCTCTCTAGTGTCCAAAGTGAGAACGGTGTCACAACAGAACCAGAACCCTCTGTCTCGGGTGCTAATTCGGACCCTGCAATGTCTTCTTTTTTAGAGGAGATGAACCGCTTCCACAAGGGTTCCAGAAACAATTACAATCGGGACGCCCCAAAAAAACCAGAAGGGGTGGGAGGCGGAACAGGCGGCAGGGAGGGGGCTACCAACACCAGGTCAGTGGCCCGCAATGCAAAGAATTGAGTCAGATTTCTCACACCGAACTAAATACGGATGATATTGTGGCTGTCACCACTAACAATGTTAACATTGTAAATCTATCTAATTTTGAGCTCACCAAAAATGATGAAGGAGTATTAACTAAGGGCCTTGGTTTCTGCCCTACTTCAAGACCAGATTTTGTGAATATTCACGTAGATGTATTTAAATTCATCAGAAAAGCAAAATTAAAAAAATTCTTTGAAGAAAATCCGACTCCCACCATACCTACCAACATAATTGTACCACCATGTAACAAGACTATTAGTGATGTTCACAATCTGCATGTATTATTGTCGCCGAATGACAGCTCTATCTCTATGTCTGACACATTGGAAGATTTGGGTGTGGGACCAAATTTGAATACTGATAGTGGTCTAAAAGCAAAGTCTGTATTTGTTCCCAATCTTCAATCAGACAACATGATAGATGCATTTCACCGAGCAGTGACAGAGGATCTCCATATTTTAGAGGATCAACTTAGAGGTACCCACAGATCATATAAGTATAATCTCACAAAACAGGAACATCTGGCACTTAAAGCACTGTCCACCAACTCAGACTTGATTGTGAAAGAAGCTGACAAGGGAGGAAATATAGTGCTAATGCAAGACAAGGACTACATAAGTGAAATAGATAGACAGCTACAGGACCAGCAAGCCTACTGCAAATTGCCCACTAATCCATTGAAAAGAATCACTAGCCTCATAGAATCCAAGCTTACAGTGTGGCAAGCACGTGGTCTCATTTCTGATGGAGAGGCTAGGTACCTAAACATACCATCACCAAAAGCACCATGCATTTACACTCTGCCCAAAATTCATAAGTCAGCTGCATTCCCTCCGGGCAGACCGATAGTTTCGGGCATTGGGTCGCCCACGGAGCACCTATCTGAATACATCGATTTTGTTTTACAACCCTCTGTATTAAATCTTCCCTCATATCTCAGGGACACTGGGGATCTCCTCAATAAGTTGGAAGATATAGAATGGACAACTGAACTCTCCTTCGCCACATTAGACGTGTGCGCTCTATATACCAGCATCCCCTGGGAGCAGGGTTTACAAGCTTTAACAGATATTCTCTACCAAAGAGATGCCACTTTTTACGAGCACACAGAGATGGTCATTGATATGACACGAGTTGTTTTGGAAAACAATGTGTTTCTACATCAAGGCACCTGGTACCAGCAAGCAATGGGTGTAGCGATGGGCTCTAAATTTTCCCCATCTGTAGCGAATCTCTATACATGGGCAAATTTGAAAACAAACACTTATGGACGGACGGCCCCTCTAATTTAACAACACACATTGTGTATTGGGGTCGTTATATAGACGACATTTTCGTCATTTGGGCAGGCAGCGAGTTGGAATTTGCAGCATTGACTGATTATTTAAACAACAATAGTTTAAACTTGAAATTTACCTCTAACTACAATTCAAAGGAAATAGATTTTTTTGACATCACGGTCTATACAAAAGGCTCAAAAATTTTGTCCAAATTATTTAGGAAGAAAACAGCATGTAATTCTGTTTTACATGCAACGAGCGCCCATCCCAAAGCCCAAATCAAAGCAATACCATTAGGTGAAATGTCCCGCACACGCAGGAACTGCAGTGAAGATGGGGTTTTTCTCCAAGAACTTGACAACTTGCAGGAACGCTTTGCCTGTAGGGGCTATTCCCCGGATATGTTAAAACAGGCAAGAAAGCGAATTTTGAAAACACCAAGACATAACTTGCTAAAAAAGAAACAGAAACACGCGAACAAAGAAAATGCAAACAAACTTGGCCTAATCATGGACTTCCACGTTGAAAGCAATGCCATCTATAAAATCATATCCAAACACTGGCATCTCCTAGCATTAGACAGATCCTTAACCGAACATCTGACAAAGAAACCAAGAATAATACATAGGAGAAGTAAGACACTCAGAGATATTCTCTGCACAAGTTACTTACCAGCTAGAACAAGCACCAACACTTGGTTACCAACAAAACCAAAAGGTTTTTTAAATGTGCGCATTGTAACATGTGCCCTTTGGCTAACAACTGCATCAAAGAATTCTGTTATAACACCTCGACAAAATACTATATCAAGGACTTCATTAATTGTGAGTCCAAATTTATAGTTTATTGTATAAAATGCCCCTGCAATCTGATTTATATCGGCAGCACCATACGTGCACTAAAAGAGAGAATTCAAGAACACGTAAGGGCGATACGTAACAATGACAGCAGTTACCCAATGGCAGTTCACTTTAACAAAGCTCACCCTAACATGTCCATTACAAACATCAGGTTCCATGGGATAGCTCAGGCCTATAATGACCCGAGGAGGGGTGATCGTACCTCCGCATTAAGATGAATGGAAGCACAATGGATAATACGCCTTCGGGCGGTTGAACAGGGTATCAATTACGACAAAGAGTTACATGTATTCCTAAAGGATTAACACCATGATTATCAGGGGCCAAATTTGTCCACCAACTGTAAAGATGAGGCAAGTTATATGCACATTTAAATATGCATTCTGTTTAATGTGACATTTCCATTTGATAATTATGATAGGTAATCACTTGGTATGAGTGACAACAATGCACTGTACTTTGTTTGTGATATGAATTTCAGGACACTAAATATGCTACAGAAACGTGGTCGTAATGTATCTATCCAGGTCTTACCAGTTCCAACTTATTGCTAGATGTTAAAATTAGTAGACCTTTGTAGCAGAAATGTGCTTTTATTGAACTGTTCTATATCTAACTATCGGCTATGCATTTGTTAGGCCAACATGGTAAATCTATGAACCTTTGGTTGCTTGACGTTTCGAAATGTTGGAATCATGTGTAAATCTTCCTTTATAACACTGACTCTTCCAATATTCCTTCTTTCTCATGGGTAATCCTTTATTAACAGCATGAAAATAACAGCGTTAAGATGTGGGACTTGCTCTTCCCTATATACTTACTTCCGCTGAGGACGCTTTAGCAGTCAATCGTAAACAATATAATTTTGTATTAATAATACTAACCAGACAGATAATACACTTTTTACTTATGTCCCGGGAAATATAGTAGCATTTGCGTAACAGTAATGCTACATGCACTTTTCGTTGTATATATTGCGTTTTGTACACTGGGCTACAAATATATCACAATAGGGATTCTCATATGGAGCACAATTTACTACTTGTGCCGCTTGCAAAATTTGTGAAAAAATCTAATTTCTTTCGTGTCTGTCACTCAATCAGACTTTCATCCGTCCACTCAAACATGGCGTACGATATATGTTGGACTAAATAAAATAGTCCTTCTTTCCTCTTTACGATCCGGACAGGGCCTCTGCAGGAGGTGGAGTCTTTCACTTTCTATCACCATGATTTCAATAGCATAAAAAGGAGAAAGGAGCGGAAAATGGCCGTCTCCATACACACGACAGGATCGCCCCGTACTTTGGACCACACCGGCATTTTAAAAAAGTAAGTGACATAGAACAAGAGGGGAAAAAAAACGATAGACTTCGGAATTTTCTCTATACGAGATCATGAAGTCTCTGTTGAGAAAAAATATATTTTTAAACTTGTCTTTTTACTTTTCGCATCCCAGGGACCTATCAAAGCCCTTAGTTGCTACGTGAAACATGCATCTCATGTAAGTAATTATGACGCCTCTTACATAATTAGCCAACTTAAACCTACCCTATTTTTGCAAAAAGGTGTTTACTCTCCTTTTCCTTTTCCCTTTTTTCCGTTACAGGCATACTATCAGTCTTTGCATTAAATGGTAGGAAGTTTACTCTTTGTACATGTTGACTGAACTTCTAGAAAGAGTTACATTGGTTTCAAATACTCCACTGACCTTACATTATGGATGGGACATATTTTTCATTCCCTAATCCGTAATTTTTAAACAGGAACTTTTACTTTTGATGTTAAGCAACCCAACCAAATAGGTTTGCATAGGTGTCTTAACTTTAAATGATGAATTTAACTACGATAAACAGTCCTTTTATAACATGGAGTTTCTAAAAAATAACGTGTTTTCCGACTTCTGATTCTCTTTTACTTATTCTGTCCACAGAGGGTCCATCGTATATGTGTTAAGCGACCCAACCAAATAGGGCCGCATAGGTGTTTTAAACTTTAAATGATGAATTTAACTACCATGAACAGTCCTTTTATAATATGGAGTCTCTAAAAAATAATGTGTTTTCCGACATTTGATTCTCTTTTTTACTTATTTTGTCCATAGAGGGTCCATCGTATATACTATTTAGGAACCACCCACAGACAGGCTGAGAATTCTAACGGGGCGACCTCCTCTTACTTCACGTGCCAGGTACAGATCATGTTTCTTTTTGGATAACTATCAGCTCACTGTTTTCTTCGGCACAATGGCCCATTTTGAATAGAATCTTACATACAACCGGTGGTCAAGCCAGCGTAGTTAATCTCGGGACCACACGTCGCACCAATTGACTAACTTACGTGATTTCTTTATTTTTGTCTCTCAGAATTGACCTTATAAGACTAATGACCGCGCTAAGGATAACACTAAAACCTTTCCACGCTACAACAGCTTTATCAATAATAGAGAGCAAGGTACTCATTAAGCTCCCTCTTTTACCCACATTTTGTGAAAATTTAGAGCTTTGAAGCATGATCTACCATTCTCTCTGAACTATGGCCCTTTTAAATTTGTTTTTTCCACGTGTTTTCATCTCTCTTCTAATCACCTTTTGGACTTATTCTCCTTGCTGGTCACTATTTGGGACATCATGGCTTTCCTAGAACTTCTTTCTTTGTATGCGTCACCTTCACTTATAGAAATGAATTGATAAACACTTTTTCTTTCTAAATACCACAAGAGAACATCACTGCACGCCTCTTAATCCTTCTTTCACACATTGGCTACACCCGAAATTGAAGCAATAATATCATCTGATGTACATACCAGAAAAAGTATGTAATGAGCACTATTTTTTTTATTATTCATCTTTGTTTACAGCCTTGAGAAAGTTACGCATTTGTAACGAAGCACGTGTCGGCTGTCATCGGCTGTTCGTCAACCACTACTACCTGGAAGGCCCTAGGATTAGGACCTCCAGTCTGGCCGTTAATATTACTCTTGCTTGTAGTGCTCAACCAATTTTCAAACTATGTATACAATGTGAATATTACATGTACTGCTCCTTGACTTTTAGACACTTTTGGGTACTATGTTTGAAATTATCCCCAACTGCTATGATAAAACATTGGACTAAATAACATTAAATTGCACAAGAAAAATACTTATTTTTGATGTTCTCTTCTCCTTTTGTTTGATTTATTTGGAAATGTTCTTCTATCTTTGATACAATATATCGATTAAGTAATCATTTTTGTAGGACTTTTAGTACTGGCCATTTAGCTAAATCTAATGACCACACTGTAAATTGTTTTAGTCAAATATTAGAGTGCCGAGCTACAACCGTTTTTAAGACTTGAAACAACGGGTATCTAATACCCGTTGACTTGGCATCCTTGGTAGTGGGATGCTCCTGTTATCTTGAAGGGCACCGTAATCTCTGTATACTGACATATTGGAAACAGATAAATAACGTTAAAGCTATTTTGAGAATTTGATGTGCTACTTCTAAACCACCACTACCGTCCTATGATATTGTAGATTTCACGCAATCCCAGGTTTACAAAACTTTGTAAA
Source organism: Calotriton arnoldi (assembly GCA_963921515.1). Lineage (NCBI taxonomy): Eukaryota > Metazoa > Chordata > Amphibia > Caudata > Salamandridae > Calotriton > Calotriton arnoldi. Next base: position 917,766 of record CAWUFW010004560.1, on the reverse strand, counting down.
TCTGGGTTTGTGTGAAATCCATGGGTGGATGCATGGGAACGCTCATGATTCCACCCATGGAACGCCTTGCAGAATGAAATGGGACACCATGCAGCCCTAGCTGCTGCATTGCGCAAATATTTTTTACAAAGCCACGCAAGGCGGAGCAAATCGCCCCTTGCATGGCTTTGTAAATATCTACTGGCATTTTGCGTCATGGATGCGCAACAAAAGTGGCGCAACCATGATGCAAAATGTTCGTAAATATGGCCCATAGTTTATAATGAGGGACTGACTACTCCCATAATGTACAGATCTTTCCTGTATTACTCTGCTGGGGAATGTTAAACTCTCACCTGAGAAAATTCTCACTGCAAATTCATGGGACATAAATGCTGTTAAAAAACGGATGTATGTTTTGTCTTTGTATGCTACACTAGATAATGAAGATCATTATTTGAATGCTGAAAATCATCAAGAGTTTTTTTGTTTTCATCATTATGGACATCATTCCATTTATAAAAAAATCACACCTGTAAACCAGCTGCCTTTAATTATGTCCAAAAAACCAAAAAGATTCTAATCACTAATCACTAATTCTACATACACTCTTCACAATTTTTTAAAATCACTTGCTGTACAACGTTATTAATATTGGAAAGAAAGTATAAATAAAAAGAGTATTTAGGGAACTATTTTTTGGCAAATGAGAGACACAGAAGTACGTATGTAGTACATGCATGATTCCCAGAGAAATTATGTATTTGAACAACACTGCTCAGCAGACCACATGAATAAGATTTGCATTTACTGGATATCCAAAGACACTGTCCGTTGCCAAAGGAAATCTTATACAATTCCTAAACTGGAAATGGAAAGAAAGCTTTATAGATCCAGAACTTGATGATATGATTCAAAACAGTACCTATAATTTGAATACATTTGATTACAATGGAATTGCCTTATTGCCAATAGATATTAATATGTGTATGAACAGATTTCTAAAGCTGCTGATCCCTAAGTAAACAGAAAATACTTTCAATTTAAGATATAGTTCCGCATAACAGTGACAACATATAGTGTTTGTAAGCTGTGACAGTGATGGCTGGCTCATTGCAGTTTGAAAGTTGTAAAAGACCACCTGTCCAAAATTAGTGAGGACTTGGACTTTAATTACTTCCTCCTGGGTTCACATCCTGTAAAAAGTAAACTATTTGTGTCCATTTTAATATATGCCATTATTAAAGAAGAGCAAGTTTGCTTAGAAAGGGAAACTTCAGAAGGAATTAGGGAAATTGACAGAGAAATAATGCAGACCACATTTAAGGTTATCGATAATAGCTTCCAAACACTCTCAAAATGAGTGTACATCCTTTCCACCATAGTTTAATCAGCTTTCTATCTTCTTAAAGAAGACTTAAGTCTTTTACAACAAGGACAGGCTCAGATGTAAGCTATAACACAATTGAATGAGGCATTACAAACTTTTTAAGCTAATAAAATGCCATGGCCACTCAATAATGAGAGTGCTGTGTATGACCCTTACAGCTTGACCTCAACACAAAGAACAATGGCTAGAAAAGAGACATCATAAATCCTTTTATGTGTATTGTAAATGGAAAGCACCCCATTTTCTGTAGGACGGCTCCTAGATGGAGTAATCTCTTTGCCAATTACCGCCTTTCATTTGTATGACTGTCAGAATCATACGTCCTTAGGTTGGTATGAGAAAATACATAATGCCTTCCTTTATCATTAACATAAGATTCCACTTGAATTCTATTGCTGGACAAAAGACAAGCCAGCATTCAGAACCTTCAATTGGTCGAATCTGTCTGCTGTGGAAGCAGCGAAGTTGGAAGCTGTGCAGAAGCTGTGCAGGGTGACATGTGACGCTTTGGAGAGGCAGCACAACTCCTCAGTGGCAGCCTGAGGGAACCACGGGAAGCAGTGGCGTCACTAGGGGGGTGCGGACCGCACCGGGTGACACCATCACATGGGGTGACACCTTTCCCAAATGAGACTATTTAGTAAATAGTCTCATTTGGGAAAGGTGTCACCCCATGTGATGGTGACACCATGAGTTACCGCACTGGGTGACACCAACCGTAGTGACGCCGCTGACGGGAAGGTCGAAATAAGCCAGGGATCACTGGGGCACAACCCTGTTGCCACTTGCTGCCACAGGTGCTACATTCAGTGCCAGAGTCTGAGACCGCCAACCAGGTGGATCATAGGCCTGCAGCAGCTGCAGCACATTAAAAGGATCAAAAACAGGGGAGTGCGTCTGGAGCCCCCTCTTCCCCCGCATCAGGAGCCCCCCTTCACCTGCCAGTCAGCCAGTTCACCAGTCGACAGCTTCAGAAAACAAGGTGGAGCACACCTAAGCACACCCCATTGTGCACTGTTCACTAAAGCAAAGGAGAGCTGGCAGCAGGGGGAGGGGAGGTTTGGGCCGGGAGCACCAACAGCAACAATAGTAGCTAATGGCTAGGGAGTGCACCCCGCCCCACGAAGCTACCGCACCCCACAACCACCTAAGTGAAGCGCTGAGGAGCGGAAGAGTTGGAAGCTGGAGCACAGTCCCTCCAGTGTTCTGTGGAGGGTGACAGTGCTGCACATCACCATCTGCAACCACCAAGCAGGTAAGCCTTGGAAGGGGCCAGGTTTGCTCATGCCCCTGTGTGGTTAGCCAAGGTCCCACCCCCACACTGACCTTTGACTGACACTTGCACTCTGACTGCTCCATACTCTCCCTTGCCCCTAGAGGAGGGAAATTGGTACTGGGGGCTGAGGCTGTACAGGGGTTTGTGGGTGTGTGGTGCTCATGCGTGCCTATAAGTAGAGGCAGCCTCAGTGGGGCTTACGGCTTGGTCATTTCAGCCCCAACATCATGGTTATTGTTGCTGCTTCTCTTTCCTCCACATGATTAGCCACAAAGGCCAGACCACAACGAGCAGCAAAAGTCCACTTCTTCAACTCCAAACACACCAGCAAACTGTTTTTGACCACTTCAGCGCTTAGCTGGCAGAGTCAAATTCTCAAAACCACAAAGGATCACATGTGAAACCAAGCCCAATTGGGCCCAAATATAGATATAAAACCCAATAGAAGTGCATCATCATCCTCAAGCCCCCAACCTTCGCTATAATTTGCACAAAGAAGCAAAGCAACAAATCCTAGGCTGCAAGCTCCTGCTTTCATCACTGGGGTAGCCAAGATAATTCATACAAGCTGAAAGCCGGATGAATTAATCCTGGAATCAGTGGAATCCTTTTTCACCCCCCTCCATTGCACGAGGAATTTAGTTTCTTCCAAAGGTAATTGAAAAGGACCAAGGTCATGACCAAAGTACCTAAACCGATAAGCAACCATCCCCCAAATAATAACTCAAAAATAAAAACAAGTAGACAGGTGTGAAGCAGAAGACACACTAAACATTCCGGGCCTCATTTATGAGGTCCTACCGGCACTTTTGCGCCACCGGAACGTCAGTTTTTGACGTTCCGGTGGCACGATGTGCCACTAGCATATTTATAAGGGCACGTAAAGCCATGTTACATGGCTTTTCATGGCCTTATAAATATGTGCCCCTTTCACGCAAAAAAATGGCATGAACGGCATGAGGGCGTTCCCAGCAACATCCATGGCTTATTGACACTGCCCCAGATTTACGAGGAATCGTAAGTCTGAGGCAACGCCATAAACTTACGAGGCGTAAGGGAAGCACAACGAGGAGAAATATCTGTATTTCTCCTCGTTTTTCCTCTGTCTTTGTGTGCTGCATTCTGCAGCACACATAGAAAGAGAAAAAAGCCTCTTGTGATTGTTTTTGTGCAGGAAGATTTCCCTTCCTGCACAAAAATAATCATCCCCGCAACGCAGGCACCCTTGCACCATGGTGCAAAGGTGCCTGCGTTGACGCACGGCAGCCCATTGTGCGCCGGCATAGGGGAAAAGGACAGGAATGCGCCGTATCTTATAGATAAGGCACATTTCTGCCCTTTTCTTTTGCCATAGGGCAGCGCAGCAGTAAGGCCTGCTGCACTGCCCTACAGCATAAAACCCATAAATGAGGCCCTCCATCTATAACCAACTGCATGCACCAAAGTATGATACCCTCTATAAAGCCAAGATGACATGAACTCGATTGTGCAGCATCCCTAAAACTGCCAAAGCAGAACCCAAGAATTCCACCCCATTCACCATCAAGTTCAACAATAGTTACCTAAATCATCTAAACACTGTTGCCCCTATCCCAAACTGAGCACAATGCGTACTACAAAAACATCATGTGAAGACTATGATGCTCCAACCACCGAGAAAACAACCTAAGAAAAGGACCATGAGGAGCAGTTTAACTTGCAGGGGTTCACTTAGGATGATGATCAGAGTGTCTACCCGACAACTGACAAGGATCTTTTACAATCCAGTGTCCTTGGTTTCTAGGCAGCAATAGGTGGAGAGGATTTCTTGCCAAATAAAAACCCGATTTTAGAAAATCATCTACCCACAGCTTTACGAATGGAAGGAGCAATAGGATCAATTGAAATGAGCCTCCAAAAAACTGAACCCAGTCATAATTTGAGTATAGAAAGAAACTGCTATGTCATCTGCTACCCGTCTATGCTCATTAATATCTTAACTTACTGATGTTCCAGTTATTCTCCAGTCCATAGTGTATGATTTTAGAGCCAACACTCCCGTCAATCAAAATTACTTACCAGTTCCTACTAATAAACTGATGAGTAAATCAACATAGACAATGGTAAAGCTGTTCATGGCGGAGATCCACAGTAAACCACAGAAAACATCACCTTCTGTAGATGGCAAAGCATCCATAGAGTAGAACCAACTTCCACTAACTTTAGATCAGCCAATGGGACAGCAAACAGCAAAAGTTTGCAGTTGGCAGGAAGAGATGAAGAAACAAGCACCCCAAGTTGTCATGACCCGCAACTTTTCATTTCTCCAGCACACCTATCCTAGAGGCCACAATGCAAGTTTCTTTGACACTGTTCTTCATTAAAGCTCCAAGCAAGGATGATCCAATACCCAAGAGCATCACCAAAGGAGCCAAGGAGGCTAAGGAAATTTAATAAAAACAAAAAACACAGCAGCAGGCCTCCCAACCAAACAGCATGCAGGACCAATTGAACTCATCAAGCCCAAATTATACCCTTTGTTCTCTTTGAAATCCAACAAAATTCTGTAACTTTCTCCTTAACCACCCAACTACCCCTCCATGATGAAGGAAGACAAAATCCAAGGAATCACTTCCAAAACTTCTCGACCAACAAGTCCAATAAACACCACCTCAAGTGAGACTAGGATGAAAATCAAAGAACAATAATCCAGAGTAAATTAACTATAACAACGAACAGATTCCCGTTCACATGATGTAAACAACAACATTTTTTTACAGTAAGCTGTCTCTACAGTCCATAACCAACCCATCACGGGAAAATCTCACTGATAAATTAATTACAATCTAATCTACTCGAGGAATACATCGGGACAACTGGACGCCCTTGGCAGAGACCACAGTGAATCTCTTCTATCAATCCCAATAGAGGAAAAGGGTGACTGTGAAGCACACATCAAATTGCAAATCCTAGCTCAATCTCTCCAAGCGAATTTGTGGAAATCTAGGGAAAACTATCTGACGCACCAAGAGACCACCATACTACTAAAGCCATTATACATCTCATGGGGGCCAAAAGATGATCTAATTCGCAGTAATATACTCAAGTTATTAAAATCACACCCTAGCATTTTCTGACCATCAGCATTGCATTTCTACCCTGCCAACAAGGAGAAATCAACAAAACAACAAAGTTGATGCTAAGGAACAAAAATGAACTTGAATCTATCATATCCCAGAACAAAATTTCAATAATTGGGAATACATATTTCCATGCCAGAACCTGAACACTTTCCAACTGTTTTCAAGACCTGACCCACTAATTAAATATAGCGTTCAAGAATTTAGGGGTATTTGGCAAATCCCACCCATCCACGAAAACCTACATCTCAAGATTGCCTGCAACTCATTCACATGGATTTAATGTCTTGTATGGAGGATCTGTCATTACCAATACTCAGATAAACTCCACAGAACATTTCTCCTATTTCCAGGAGGCTAATGCAAGTATAATTATCATCAGCAATCATTGGAACAGGGTTTGCAGGCTAAAAAAGGTGGCTCAATTGCTCCAGGAGTGATCCTAGCTACCAGAAGCATTATCCAAGAACAATCTCTCTCATACAAGCAACAGGTTCGCAAACCAACATTCCTAACCACAATTCGATGAAAAATGAAATGGGGTTACACAGCCATCAAATCGAGGAGATGCAAATATGCTTGTGGAACATATCAAGATGGAGTCAACTCACTACCCAAGAGGATGCAGTAAAGTACCTGAGTACGTTTGACATCGTATGCCTTCACGAAACATAGATAATATAAGCACCACTTCTCACAGGCAACGAAGTCCATCATAATCCTTCCCTAAAAGTTTCAGAAAAGGGAAATCCTGCAGGTGGCTTTGCAATGTTTGTAAAAACCGCCCTTCACATTCAAACACAAAATCTCAACACCGGAAAACCATGGCACTTGACCATCATAAATGCGAAACTGCGTACATTAATAGTACTAGACATATATTTAAAAAAATGACATAAAACCCTCCGCCCAATGGTGGATTACCTGTAGAACTACCATCTGGATTTTCGCACAGCAAATTTAGATATAGGATATAAAATCAACGTTAATCGGTTATAGTCCAATTTTGATGCCAAAGTAACTAGAGAGCAAGACCTAATCTGGCAAATTCTACCCCACGCTACCACCCACAGAGACCAGCCTCTCTTGCCAAACAACTAATTGAAGCCCTCCATTCCATGCCAGGCCTAAGAGCAATAAATCCAATCAAATAGCAACCTTCACTATGTGACCCTCAAACGCAATGCTGTGCTGGGCTACACTATAATCTAAGCAAACACAAGGAGATGATGGACGGAGAACTGAAACTTTTCAGACACTCACCCCCAGTCACAGATCTGGGTTGAATCCATCACAGTTCTTTAGCTCATTTCGCCACCCCAGTTCAGACCCAGCCATATCTGTCTTAACCCTGTGCCTCATGGGAACAGTCAAGCCTGAACTGCCAAGCCAAGTTTTCCCTGGACCGGAAACAAGCATCCTGGGACCAGTTTCGGGGTAACACCCCTCATCAGCCAGGCTAGCTTGAATCCAGAGGCAAAGTGAGCAAGGGACCCACATCTGGGCATACCCTGCCAACTTAGGGCTTACAAAGCAAACACAAGGAGATGATGGACAGAGCGCTGAAACTTTTCAGACACTCATACCCAGTCACAGATCTGGGTTGAATCCATCACCGTTCTTTAGCTCACTTCGCCACCCCAGTTCAGACCCAGCTGCTTGGGAGCAGGGTCAAGACTGATTTGCATACGGCTGGGTCTAAACTGGAATAGCGTGGTGAGCAAAATAACGATGGATTAAACCCGGATCTGTGACTGGGGGTGACTGTTTGACAATGTTCAACATTCTACCCATCATCTTTTTGTGTTGCAACTACACTATAATTTCCCTTCATCTCATAAGCCAACTGAAGGAATTTACAATAGCACATCGCCTGGAAAAGGATCACTTTCCACAGAAGGGAGTTCTTGCCATCACCAGTTGCAATCTACTGTGGTCCAGGTTTATAGAGAATGGAATTGAGGCCCCCCAAGGCAAAGCGAGTTAAATGGTCATCAAAGGTGTGAGAACAATAGAGGCACAAGTTCTCAGGGCACTCCACAATTTCTTTAACCATAATCTCTTCAGATAATTGCCTCTACAGCCACAGCATATGGGAGGAAGCAATGAAACAATTAGGCATCCTATTGTCCAAGGACATCCCCATAAAACACATGCATCCACTCCAGCCAATTGGCTAAACTCCTGGGGCATATTTACAAGCCCCTATCGCCACCACAACATCACTTTTCACGACGTTTTGGTGGCGATAGGGGCTTCGTCTTATTTACAAGGCAGCGTTAAGCCACTTAACGTGGCTTAATGCTGCCTTGTAAATAAGGCACCCTTTCACACTATACTTAGTGTGAAAGGGGAGGGAAATGGGTGTTGCGGTGGGCGTATTTACAAGAGTGGCGTAAATATGGGGCAGCGCCAAAATTAAGACCAGGGAAAACCTGGTCTTACCCTGGCGCAAAGAGGAGAAATGTTTAATTTCTCCCCATTTTGCTGTTTCCATGTGTGCTGCGTTGTGCAGCACACATGGAAATAGAAAAACGCCATTGATTGTTTCTGGGCAGGAAGGTGTCTCTTCCTGCACATAAACAATCATTAAAAAAATGACGTTTGGAACTTCTATGTTTGCTGCATTAAGCAGCACACATAAAAGTTACAAAACACCATTTAAAGATTGTTTATTTGCAGGAAGGGACACCTTCCTGCACATAAACAATCTTCCCCTGCAATGCAGTCACCCTTGCACTATGGTGCAAGGGTGCCTGCATTGGTGCTAGGCAGCTAAATTTAGCGCCAGCACAGGGGGAAACGCAGGGCTGCACCATATTAGTTGTAAATATGGTTCAGCCCTGCGTTTCAGAAGTGGGGGAGTGCAGCGTTAAGCCAAGGAGGCTAATGCTGCTCTCCGCCACTTCTATTGCAAATATGCCCCCTGGTTTACACCCAGCCTCCAAAAAGAGACACATAAACGTCATAGCCTAACCAGAATGCTGCGAAAACCAACCATGATGTGGCACAAATAAAAAAGGAGATTACCAAGCAACAGAAACTCTATCAGAAATTGGTATGGGATGCCAAAAGAAGTGAAAATTAAGGGCTCGGGTCCTTCTTACATACAGCATGTTCTTCCAACACCTCAAGTACCATTTGGTGATGGATTTACAAGCTGTTGCTACCAACCAACTGTCCTCCTGTAAACAGTTTAAATGCTGCGGTGTAACTGTAGCATCTTGTACACAACAAACAAGACCACATAGGGAATACCGCCATTGACTTTGTCTTTCTTTAAAAAAACTCATCAGGAGACGCCCATTATGTCAGCATTAATAACTGAAAATACTGACAATAAGGAACAATGTGTAACAAATCTACCAGCCAAGCCGTAAATAAAATGGGGGCGTGATCTGCCGAGCTGCGGAATGGCCGCTAGTTGAGCGAGCTCCGCCGGCCGAGATAAAATCCTTCACTAATCCGCACAAAAAGAGTGGACCTATGGGACTGTAGCTGAACTGTGGGTCTGCCTGGTTGCCTGAGAGATAAGCGGTCGGATATCGGAGCCCCGGTTGTACCGGCGCCGTGCACTGGGAGGGTGTGAGCGGGACCAACCCGCATCGCGCACTGGAGGCAGCGGCATCGCAGAGGCGAAATCGACCCCGAGGATTCCCGGGTGCCCGAGGCCGCACACCTGAACAGAGCGCGCGGTGCCCCTGTCCCGAGAGCCTGCAGCCCGGAGACTGGCCTTACAGGCTGCCGTGTGTGGAGGTGGGTGCACGACATAACACAGGCGGACTGCGGGGGAATTGGTGTGCCCTGCCTTCCAGGTGGAATCCGTGGGAGGTGCCAGTGGGTGCACGAGTGCAGCGGAGATCCTGCATGTCGGTTTGAGGTGCTGTGTGGTGTGAGGAACCGGGGTGTCGGCATCTGGAGACCAGATCCTGGGAGCAGCGGGGTGCCCTAGTTGACGCCGAGGGAAGGGAGGAAGGCGCACTGGGGCCCCTGTTGTCAAGGGCGCGAGATCGCGGAGGCTCGAGCCGCCATTTTGGAGACCTGATAAGGAGGCCTGATCAACCGCCGTGTACAGCTAGGTTTGGTGACAGGAACGGAGGGTGAACCTACCGGCTACGACGTAGGCGAATAACCTGGGTACACACCCTTTACGGGGTCCGGACATTGTGTGTGGCGTGAGCCTTTCACGAGGGCTGCAGAACTGAGCGGTAGCCTGTGTAGCCAAAAAATGTGCTGCTGTGTCTGCTAACTGGCAGAGGAGGTCCGTGTTGGTATAAGGAGGCGGGCTCCACGAGGGGAGCGCCGGATTTAACTAACGGGGACTATTGGTGTGCCTGGTTGGTGACACCGCTGTGGGTACAGGACCAGGAGCGGCCGTGGTGGGGGAACGCGCGGTGCTCAGCTGTGTGGCACCTGCTGGTGTACGTAAGCCTTGGCATTGGGGTCTCCCTGGTGGGTCGGCCGGCCCCCCTCCCGCACTCTGAGGTCATGGGCAAACAAGATGCCAAACAGCCCAAACTGACATTTGAAAACAAGAGGGCCACGCGACAGACGGAGTCAGAGCCTGAAACAAGCTCAGACAGAACTTCTGACACACCACTGGAGGACCAGGGGGAAGACCTGCGGTCTCTTATGTTGGAAATGCGTTCCAGCCTCCGTAACATCGACACAAAGCTGGACACCCTCACGGGACAATTGGACACTGTTAAAAAGCAGGTGGAGACCCACGAGACCAGGTTGGATGTGCTTGAGAATAGCAGCACAGAATTCCACGAGTTCCAAACAGAGACCAAGGAACAACTATTGCACATGGACAAGCTGTTGGGGATAATCCGTGCCAAAAATGAGGATTTGGAAGCTAGGTCGCGGCGCAATAACCTGCGCATAACTGGTATACCGGAAACGACGGCCATGTCCAAACTGGAGTCGTATGTTACGGACCTGCTTCATGAACTGTTCGACCCCCACCTGTCCAACGTGTTTGCGGTGGAAAGGGCGCACCGATCCCTGGGCCCTAGACCACCGGTGGGAGCACCTCCTAGACCCATATTGGCAAATATCTTGAACAATCAGGACCGAGACCACATCCTCAGGCTGGCGAGGGAAAAAGGGACTATCTCACATAAGGGAAACACCATCTCCTTTTACCCTGATTTCACACCTGCCATGCAAGCAGCACGGCGAGAATTTTTGCCCGCAAAGCGCCTCCTGCTTCAGGCCCAGATCCCCTACTCCCTGCTGTACCCGGCAAAGCTGAAAGTAGCGTATGATGGTACTGCGCACTATTTCACGGATGCTAAGTCGGCTCTGAAATTTGCCAAACACGTGGGAGGAGCACGGAACAGGAAAGGCCCCGGATCGCCGGATTTGCCGGTTGCTCGACTCAGCGACAACGATTGAGACTGGTACTGTACTGCTCTGCTATGCAGATTTGGGGTGGGATGAGGCTCAGCTGAGATACTGCGAACATGATGTGAGTTTTTGGACCCCTGGGCAGTTGGTTCTGGTCCGGGACTGAGCTGCTGGGGAGTTCCCACGTGTGAACTGTTAGTAGGTTGGAAGGGGTTCACTCTGCAGTATTCTTGGCCACCCTGTTACTTACGGGGGAGAGAGCCGGTGCCACCACGCCTCCATGGGAGAGCTCCCATTAAGAAGTTCTGTTGTTATACGGTTGGGGATGGGATTTCTGCAACCTGATTGGGGGGTTGGAGTGGGACGTGGGGAGGTAGGGGGGGTTGTTTTATTATTTGTTTGGGAGGTCGGAGTGGGGGGGAGGTGGGAGGGAGGGGTTATTTTTAGGTTTGCCAGCACTGCGCCCTTAAAGATGCATGAGAGTCAGTCTACGACAATACTTGGGTTCCAGGGATGGTCACCGCCCGCCCAGCTCCACTGCGAAGGCACCAGGTCACTATGTCCGCATTACATTTTCTCACATGGAATATCCGTGGGTTAAACGATGGCAGGAAAGCCAGATTGGTCCACTCTTACCTCACTAGGCATCACGTTGATGTGTGTATGCTGCAAGAAACGCATCTCAATATTACTCCATCCCCTAGACTGAAACATAGCCGGTGGGGAGCGTCATACTCGTCAGTTTACTCCAACTATGCCAGAGGGGTGGCGGTTCTGATTAGAAGGGGTCTAGATTGGCGGGAAGGACTGACACGATTAGATCCCGAGGGCAGATTTGCTATAATACAGGGATGTTTGAATGGGAATGAGGTGGTGCTAGTTGCAGTCTACGGCCCAAACTCTGACTCACCCGAATTTTTCCAACAGCTGTGGGCCAAGGTGAAAGCCACTAACTGCGAAACAATTGTTTGGGGAGGGCATTTTAATGCTATACTAGATGACGAGCAGGACCGGAGGGGGATATCTAGGGCACTGCATCCGGCGGCTAGTACGACGTTGAGGGCTATAATGGAGGATGGGGATTTGGTAGACATTTGGCAGCACCTCCATCTCGGTGTTCGTGAGGGCACATGCATCACTGAATACCATAAAGCATGGTCCAGACTTGATTACTGGATGATTTCCAGAGATGTGGTCACGTGGGTGCGGGACGCGTCGCACTACCCTAGGTCTCTTTCCGATCACGCGCCTTGCCTGTTGTGGTTGGACATGCCCAACACCACTCAGCAGGTATATTCATGGCGGTTGCCGCAGGACGCATTGTTAGACGAGGCCTTTAAAGAGGAAATCAGAGGGGACATAACGGATTACTTTACACTGAATTCAGGTTCTGTCGACTCAGTGGCCACTCTATGGGAGGCTTTTAAAGCTGTGGTGCGAGGACACTGCATCGCACGACAGGCGGGGGTGTTGAGAGCCATTAGAGGCACATTGGAGCGGCTTGAGAAACAAATAAAGGGCCTGGAATATCAATTTTACTCCAATGGGGATTCAGGTGTCCTGGCAGCTATTAAAGAAAAGATGCTTGAATTCGAAGAAGAGGCTGCAAGGGAGGTTAAGTTTCTTGGGAAGCACGTGCAGGCGAGGCGGTACGGGGAAGGGGATAGACCTGGGAGGACACTGGCTGCTATGCTTCGCCCCCCACGCAACACCACATTTGTCCATACACTCACTAAGGCAGATGGGTCAAACATTAGAGGACAGAGGGACATCTTGGACGCCTTTTCGGGCTTCTATCAGGGGCTGTATGCTACTACGCAACATTCCGCACCAGAGGGACTACTACCATTCCTGGACTCCCTGGAATTGCTGTGGTTAAGTAAGGGACACAGGGACTATCTAGACGCTCCCTTCATGGTAGAAGACATAGCCCGGGTCATCAAAAATCTACCTTCAAACAAGGCTCCAGGTTCTGACGGTCTGACTACTACATTTTACAAAACGTATGTTGAGGAGTTAGCGCCCAAACTGTACGAGATTTACGAGGAGGCTTTGGAGTCTGGGGTGCTGCCTCCATCGATGCGTGAAGCGATCATAGTCACTCTGTTAAAACCAGGTAAACCGGAAGATGAATTAGACTCCTATAGGCCACTATCCCTAATAAATGTGGATGTTAAAATATTCGCGAAGTTGATTGCCAATAGGCTACAGCCCTTGCTCCCTTTGGTTGCACGGCCGGACCAGTCGGAATTTATCCCGGGTAGGTCCACTTCGCAGAATCTGAGGACTCTGTTTTCAGTGTTACACTATCTGCACCCCGAGGTTCAGGCAGCAGCAGTGTTTTTGGATGCAACAAAAGCATTTGATACGCTGGAGTGGCACTACCTTTTCACAATTCTAGAACGCATGGGGTTTAGTCCACTTTTTCTAAACTTGGTGAAATTACTCTACATGAAGCCTATGGCGCGAGTGAGGGTGAATGGTCTCCTCTCCGAACCCTTCACTATCTCGCGCGGGACGAGACAGGGTTGCCCGCTGTCCCCATTGCTTTTCGCGATAGCAATGGAGCCCCTCGCAGCGCGAATCCAGCAACATCACACTTCACGGTGTATTGGCTTCAGCGCACGGTGTCTCTTGATATCACTGTATGCCGATGATGTGACACTGTACATCTCTGACCCGGGCGTCAACTTAGATCCCATACTGCGTGAATTTATTAGATTCGGAGGCCTCTCCGGTGTCTCCATAAACTGGGCGAAGTCCGTCATATTCCCGCTGACAGACAATACGGCCTGTGGTGCCTCCGAGTTCCCACTTAACTGGGCGGTGGAGCCCGTGAAGTATCTGGGCGTTTGGATAAGTAGGGATCTGCAGGAGCTGTGGAGACTGAATTACGGATGTGCTATGACCTGGCTTGAAGGGAAGATTGCTGCTTGGGCGGGGCTCCCGCTGTCACTGGCTGGACGGATAGCACTAATAAAAATGGTCGTGCTGCCGAAATGTTTGTATTTGTTTGTGAATGTCCCCATTGTGCTTACTCAGGCCTTTTTTCAGTCCCTACGTTCATTGTTAATCTTGCTGACCTGGGCGGGCGGACAGGCCAGGATCTCGTGGGAGCTGCTCACACTCCCTTTGCGGCAGGGGGGTTGGGGGCTCCGGACATGAAGCTATATGCCTGAAGTGCGCAGGCTCAATTTTTACACTATTGGGTGCACCCCACCCCGTTTCAACCCCATGTGGCCGTAGAGGGTGATTTGGCTAAACCATTGCCGCTGAACGTGGCGCTTTATGGTGAATACAAACGCCCGCGGGAGGGAATAGATACAGTGGAGATGCTGAGATGGGCCTGGCAGAAATTGAAGGAGAGGGCGGGAGCAACCACCCTATACGCTCCGTCCATTCCCCTAGCTAATAATCCGATGCTCTTCCCAGTGGGGGAGGGAATAGAAGCGGGGCTAGCGCGTTCCATGGGTTTGGTCACATTTGAAGATTTGTATCCAGATGGGTCGTTCCGACTGCCCCCAGGAGCGGGGGACAACAGACCGGTGGGCTTTGCTGAACTATTTGCATATCATAAACTAAAACTAGCTTGTAGATCACTGCATACTGACTTCCCTAGCGCTCCACCCACGTTGACCGCTCTGGAGAATGTACTTGCTACTGCATCACAACGTAGGCTAATTACTAGGATATACAACCACATACAGGTGTCAGCCCCCATTTTACAACCCACGGCGCTGGCGGCGTGGAACGCGGAGCTCCCGGTCCCACTGTCGGAAGACCAGTGGCTTTACTGCTGTGGCCAATTGACTGCGCTTTCTCCCAACTACAGGCTTCGTCTCATACATTTTAAATTTATTCACAGAGTTTATCGAACGCCCGAAAGGTTGCACCATATAGGGCTCCGAGACGATGCTGGCTGTTGGCGATGCGGGATAGCCCCAGCGGGGTTCCTGCATGTTGCATGGGATTGCCCAAGACTGGAGACATACTGGAGGGAAGTCTGTGATATAATAATGCAAATCACGGGAGTGGATGGAGAACCCAACCCTTTGCGGGGCTTGCTTGGTTACGTCAAGGACACACCGGTGCAGTATAGGAAACTACACGCCATGTTATTATTATATGCGAAAAGACGTGTTGCTATTCATTGGGGAGGGAGAATTAGAATTAGTCATGTTAGAATTAGGGGTCTCTCGTTGGCACAGGTAGGTACTTGTGACAAATAGGGACCCTCGCCTCTAGTCAGGGTAAAGGGGTACACTCCTAAAATAACCCCTGCTCACCCCCTTGGTAGCTTGGCACGAGCAGGCAGGCTTATCTCAGAGGCAGTGTGTAAAGCATTTGTGAACACATACAGTAATCAAGTGACAACACTACAGATGGACACCACACAAGTTGTATTATAAAAATAAGTATCTTTTATATAGATTTAACACAAGACCATAAACGACAAAAATCCACAATACTGTACTTAAAATGGTAGGTTTAGCTTAGTTCTCTTAAGTTCTTGAAATGCGACACTTTGAGTCAATGTACCTTACGATGCGTCACGTTTCTACAACGAAAGTGTTGCAGGGATGGAGATGCGACAAAGTTCTGGTGCAAAGAAATAAAGACGTCAAGTTCTTCCTGATGCGGCACGCTTCTCCGATGTTGCGAGAAGTCTCGACTCGATGCGTCAGCTGCAGCGGCGACACCCTTGTTCCGTGATGCGACAACAGCGGCGACCCTCTTCTCCGACGTTGCGAGACGCTTCCGCTCGATGCGACAACTGCAGCGGCGACACCCTTGTTTCGTGATGCGACGGCAGCAGCTCCGACGGCGGCACGCTTCTCCGTGGATGCGAGGCGCTTCTCTTGATGCGGTGCAATGCGACAGCTACAGCGGCGACATCTACGATGCGACGGCAGCGGCTGCGACGGCGACACGCTTCTTCCTCGATGCGAGACTCTTCTCTTGATGCGGTGCAATGCGACAGCTACAGCGGCGACATCTACGATGCGACGGCAGCGGCTGCGACGGCGACACGCTTCTTCGGTGTTGCGGGACGTTTCTCGAGATGCGGTGCAATGCGACAGCTACAGCGGCGTCATCTCCGTGATGCGACGGCAGCGGCTGCGACGGCGACACGCTTCTCCCTCTTGAGTCGCGCTTCCAGCTCCTTGCGACACGCAGTCCCTTCAGAAGGCCCAAAACAGCAGCAGGCACTTCCAAAGGATTCTTGGGGAGCTGGTGGTTGAAGTCTGTTGTCCCTGAGACTTCAGCAGGAGGCAAGCTCTTTTCTCAAGCCCTTGGAGATCCTTCACAAGTTGAAATAAGAGTGCACACAAAGACCTTTCTCCTTCCTTTGGCAGTCAGGCAACCACTGCAGGCAGATCCCTCTAGCTTAGGGATAGTCTTCTCCTCAGTTTCTTCTTGGTTCCGCTCCTCAGCAAAGGTTTCTTCTTGTTTTCCCAAAGTGATCTAATTTCCTAGGGGTCTGGGTCCCCTTTTTATACACCTTTTCTCTTTGTTCTCTAGAGGCAGAGGGGCCTCTGCCTAGCCCAAAACCAGTTCTGGTCAGTCCTGGAGCACTTTGTTTTTCTGACTCCTTCTTTCCTTTCAGAATGTGTGGCAGAGTGCTCAGCCGCCCGGCAGGAGGTGGAGCCAGCATTGTGGAAGGCAGGCACAGCCCTATTCAGACCCAGGTGCAACTCCTCCCTCTACTCTGGATGCAGATCTTTCTATTCAGCCCTGTGCTGACTCACCCTGTCTCCTGTAGCCACCACCAGCCCCTGTCACTCAATCTCCAGACAAGGAATACACAACCTAGCAGAGGCAGGCTTGGATAGTTAGGCAAGAAAATACCCACTTTCTAAAAGTGGTATTTTCAAACACAGAATGTTAAAACCAACTTCACTAAAAGATGTATTTTATCATCCTGAGTTCAGGCATACTAAATTCGTTTTTCTACCATGTTCCCTGGGTCAGTTCTGACTATAAGGTGTAATAGTCAGTCTGCCCATTCTGGCCTATGGGGAGCAGGTAGCTTTGCAATAGTGAAAACGAAAATGGCTGTAATTCACTATTAGGACATGCCACACACACCAGGGCATGTCCCACCTTGTACTTACAATGCACCCTGCCCTAGGGCCTACTTTAGGGGTGACCAACATGCAGTAAAGGGAAGGTTTAGGGACTGGTAAGTGGGTGTACTCACCAAGTCGACATGGCAGCCCTAGGCTGCACACAGGCTCTGCAATGGCAGGCCTGAGACACATTTTACAAGCTGCTTCTGTGGGTGGCACAACCAGTGCTGCAAGCCCACCAGCTGCATTGGATTTACCAGCCCTGGGCACACTCAGTGCACTGTACTAGGGACTGACAAGTAAACCAATCATCCAATCATGGAGTCACTAATCCATACACAATTTACAATAGGGAGAGCATATGCACTTTAGCACTGATCAGCAGGGGTAAAGTGCCCAGAGTCATAAAACAGCCAACAACAGGTCAGAAAAAATATAGGAGGAAGGCAAAAAGTTTAGGGATGACCCTGCAAAAAGGGCCAAGTCCAACACAACCCCTTCCAGCCAAAAACGCTGGGGAGACCAATCACTACCCTGATGGGCTTCCTGCTTTGGGCGATAGAACCTGGACCCTGGCCCACAACAGCAGGGGCATACTCCAGTTCTACGCCAATCTGAACCTATTGGAATCACTCTGTCCATACTCTCAGGGCCCACCAAGCTAATCCATGGGGAACCCTTCTCCTCACCTGTGGACCCCACCTGTGCAGCACCTAACCTTAACTTGCTCACAGTTGTGTCCCAACAGCCAGACAGCAAGCCACAGTGGCCACTGACAGTGGTCAGGGATGAGACCCAGGCCTTATGCCTCTCAGGGCTCTCAAACCTCTGTGGCGTCAGAGAGCGGGGGGCAGTAGCCCCAGGTGCTTGGTACCCTTTGTCCACTCTCCCTCCTGTCAGGTCAGGTATGACATCCTGACACTGACCTACCAGCCTCGGGCCTGTACCCGGCGGCTGGACTGGAGACTGGGGTGGGCTTTCCCACACCCGGTCCTCCTCCTCCTTGTTGGGGCTCTGTACCCTCCCACCTGGAGTGGTACCCCCTTCCAGAATTGTCAGGGCACCTGTGGCAGGGGTCCTGCACAATTTTCCCACCAGTTCAGGGGTTCTATCCTGCAACTGGGCGTCCAGGTCAGGGGGGACACCCTGAACCTGGTCCTCCAATCTAGGGTCTAAACCCTCCAGTTGAACCGGGGTCAGAGGCGAGGACTCCTCCCTCTGCACCCCCTTCCAGAGTACTGCCCCCTCCCATCAGGAGCGGTACCCCCTTCCAGAATTGTCAGGGCACCTGTGGCAGGTGTCCTGCACACTCGCCCACCAGTTCAGGGGTTCTATCCTGCAACTGGGATCCCAGCATAGGGTCTGTACCCTTAGACTGGGCAGAGGCCAGGGTGAGGCTGTCCTCTCCCCGCCCCCTTACTGGGGTCCTGCACCCTCCCACCTGGAGCGGTGCCCCCAGAAGACAAACTGGTAGGGGCACTGTTAGCAGCTGCCCCTTCCTCCAGGTCAGGGGGAACACCCTGAACCTGGCCCTCCAACCCAGGGTCTGTACCCTTAGGCTGGACCTGTGCCTGGCAACCCAGGACTTCCGGGAGGGTACACCAACCCCCCCAAGGAAAACACACTCCTCTAGAGTTGTGTAAGAATATGCCTGGCGCACCAGGACTTCCTGGGGAGCACGCATGCCCCCCCAGAGGGTAACACATCTCTCAGGTGTTGTGTGACAGTATGCCTGGCGCAGATCTCCCAACCCCTGTCCATCAGACAGCGCGTGAAGATCCCCCAGGACAGAAGTGGTGTCACCATGGTCATTCACTGGTGACTCAGCCCTTCTGGCTGGTCCCTGACCCACTGGTTCTTCCACTGGGGACTCTCTCCCCCTCTCACCCCTCACTCTGGACTTCTGCACCCTCCACTTAGGAGTGGCACTGCCAGACACCAGAAACACTGGAGCTCCATTTACAGACGCTCCAGGTTCTCTAGACACTAGGAGATCCTCCTCAACAGGCGGCCCATCAGGGCAGCCTAGGCTCCCTACCTGGTGTTCCCTTAAAGAACCATCCAGGCTCTGAGACTGGGTTTCGGGCACCTTGGGACATGCAGCCCCACACTCACTCCTTCTCCTCAGAGACAGGACGTGAGCCCCTACACCTCTCCCATTACCACGGGACCTAGCTGGGCTACACTGAACCTCTCCCACCACTCTGGGTTGGAAGACACCTGAGCCATTCCTCTTAGGGTCACTCCCCAATGCCTCTTCAGACCCTCTGGAATCCACCAAAAGGTCTGCCTCCATTGTGAGCTCCCTGGGGTCAGAGAACTCACACTCCAACAGGTGTTGGCATAGCTCTGGAAAACAGGGACTTACAATATGCTCTCCCACAATTGGATCACATAACCCCTCACAGGTGTTAACCAAACTATCCTTCACCTCACCATCCAGTGCCTCACACACGTACCCCACACCACTCTCCTGAGACTGGCAAGACAGTATCTGACTGTCTCTGTCATTCAACCCACACTCTTCTGGGCGGTCTTCACACTCACATACCAGGACCTCAACTGTGGGGAACCCCTCTCCCTGCACCTCCCATCTAGAGTCAGTAGAGTGTCCCTCCTACGACTAGGACCATGAATCCCTGTGTCAGTTTCCCTATTCCTCTCAGGGACACTGCGCACTACTGGAGCTACCTCATGTCCTTGAACCTCCTGGTGTATGTTAACCCCCTCCAAGTCAGGCGCCACATCTCTGGGTGTGTGCACTACTCTCTCAGCACTGAATAACTTAATTTTGCTGCCACCATCTGAGCTGGACTCCACCTCCAACTCAGCAAAGCTCACTTCCTGAGCTGCCCAAATGTCTTCTTCTTGGGCTAAGGCCCTCTGAGCCTCCTCAAGCTCTCTAAGCTCCTCATCAATCTCGCTCAGCCTCTGCTCATAAGCCAGAAGCCAGCTATCTTTTTCTGTTTCTCCCTCACTCTCAGGGAATTCCTCCTCCACAGACTCAACTGGTAGCGTTGCCTTCCAGCTGGGTAACTCATACTGGAATAGGGATGCCTCTAGATCCTCCCTGGACCTTCTCTTCACAGGCAGCCCCCTTTCCTTGCAAAACACACGTAGTTCCTTCATTGTGTAGACAAACATGTGCCAGAAGTTGAGTTCCATTTTGCAACAACTAACCAGAGTCATGGTATCAAAAATACTTCCAGGAGGACACCATAAAACAGAAAAACAGTATGTGGTTGCGTTATGGTCTGCACTCACTAGGTAGTGTTCACCAATCACTGTACATGAGTCACAAATGCAAGTCCAGAATCCTCACCGCTGACCACCAATGTTAGAATTGGGGGTCTCTAGTTGGCACAGGTAGGTACTTGTGACAAATAGGGACCCTCGCCTCTAGTCAGGGTAAAGGGGTACACTCCTAAAATAACCTCTGCTCACCCCCTTGGTAGCTTGGCACGAGCAGGCAGGCTTATCTCAGAGGCAGTGTGTAAAGCATTTGTGAACACATACAGTAATCAAGTGACAACACTACAGATGGACACCACACAAGTTGTATTATAAAAATAAGTATCTTTTATATAGATTTAACACAAGACCATAAACGACAAAAATCCACAATACTGTAATTAAAATGGTAGGTTTAGCTTAGTTCTCTTAAGTTCTTGAAATGCGACACTTTGAGTCAATGTACCTTACGATGCGTCACGTTTCTACAACGAAAGTGTTGCAGGGATGGAGATGCGACAAAGTTCTGGTGCAAAGAAATAAAGACGTCAAGTTCTTCCTGATGCGGCACGCTTCTCCGATGTTGCGAGAAGTCTCGACTCGATGCGTCAGCTGCAGCGGCGACACCCTTGTTCCGTGATTCGACGACAGCGGCTTTGGCGGTGACCCTCTTCTCCGACGTTGCGAGACGCTTCTGCTCGATGCGACAACTGCAGCGGCGACACCCTTGTTTCGTGATGCGACGGCAGCAGCTCCGACGGCGGCACGCTTCTCCGTGGATGCGAGGCGCTTCTCTCGATGCGGTGCAATGCGACAGCTACAGCGGCGACATCTACGATGCGACGGCAGCGGCTGCGACGGCGACACGCTTCTTCCTCGATGCGAGACTCTTCTCTTGATGCGGTGCAATGCGACAGCTACAGCGGCGACATCTACGATGCGACGGCAGCGGCTGTGACGGCGACACGCTTCTTCGGTGTTGCGGGACGTTTCTCGAGATGCGGTGCAATGCGACAGCTACAGCGGCGTCATCTCCGTGATGCGACGGCAGCGGCTGCGACGGCGACACGCTTCTCCCTCTTGAGTCGCGCTTCCAGCTCCTTGCGACACGCAGTCCCTTCAGAAGGCCCAAAACAGCAGCAGGCACTTCCAAAGGATTCTTGGGGAGCTGGTGGTTGAAGTCTGTTGTCCCTGAGACTTCAGCAGGAGGCAAGCTCTTTTCTAAAGCCCTTGGAGATCCTTCACAAGTTGAAATAAAAGTGCACACAAAGTCCTTTCTCCTTCCTTTGGCAGTCAGGCAACCACTGCAGGCAGATCCCTCTAGCTTAGGGATAGTCTTCTCCTCAGTTTCTTCTTGGTTCCGCTCCTCAGCAAAGGTTTCTTCTTGTTTTCCCAAAGTGATCTAATTTCCTAGGGGTATGGGTCCCCTTTTTATACACCTTTTCTCTTTGTTCTCTGGAGGCAGAGAGGCCTCTGCCTAGCCCAAAACCAGTTCTGGTCAGTCCTGGAGCACTTTGTTTTTCTGACTCCTTCTTTCCTTTCAGAATGTGGGGCAGAGTGCTCAGCCGCCCGGCAGGAGGTGGAGCCAGCATTGTGGAAGGCAGGCACAGCCCTATTCAGACCCAGGTGCAACTCCTCCCTCCACTCTGGATGCAGATCTTTCTATTCAGCCCTGTGCTGACTCACCCTGTCTCCTGTAGCCACCTCCAGCCCCTGTCACTCAATCTCCAGACAAAGAATACACAACCTAGCAGAGGCAGGCTTGGATAGTTAGGCAAGAAAATACCCACTTTCTAAAAGTGGTATTTTCAAACACAGAATGTTAAAACCAACTTCACTAAAAGATGTATTTTATCATCCTGAGTTCAGGCATACTAAATTCGTTTTTCTACCTTGTTCCCTGGGTCAGTTCTGACTATAAGGTGTAATAGTCAGTCTGCCCATTCTGGCCTATGGGGAGCAGGTAGCCTTGCAATCAGTCGCGGTCCGTGTAGGTGTGCCGGCCGGGCGGTGACGTGGGGCGGGGGAGGGGCAGGGTGGGGGGTAGCAAAGTACGGATTACGGACCAATACAGGTAAGTAAACATTTAAATCAATTAAACGAATTTCGTTGCGCGCACTGCATCGCATTTGGCGATGCAGCGCTCACAACGAAATTCCGTACAATTCGCCCACCAGTTCAGGGGTTCTATCCTGCAACTGGGATCCCAGCATAGGGTCTGTACCCTTAGACTGGGCAGAGGCCAGGGGTGAGGCTGTCCTCTCCCCGCCCCCTTACTGGGGTCCTGCACCCTCCCACCTGGAGCGGTGCCCCCAGAAGACAAACTGGTAGGGGCACTGTTAGCAGCTGCCCCTTCCTCCAGGTCAGGGGGGACACCCTGAACCTGGCCCTCCAACCCAGGGTCTGTACCCTTAGGCTGGACCTGTGCCTGGCAACCCAGGACTTCCGGGAGGTTACACCAACCCCCCCAAGGAAAACACACTCCTCTAGAGTTGTGTAAGAATATGCCTGGCGCACCAGGACTTCCTGGGGAGCACACATGCCCCCCCAGAGGGTAACACATCTCTCAGGTGTTGTGTGACAGTATGCCTGGTGCAGATCTCCCGACCCCTGTCCATCTGACAGCGCGTGAAGATCCCCCAGGACAGAAGTGGTGTCACCATGGTCATTCACTGGTGACTCAGCCCTTCTGGCTGGTCCCTGACCCACTGGTTCTTCCACTGGGGACTCTCTCCCCCTCTCACCCCTCACTCTGGACTTCTGCACCCTCCACTTAGGAGTGGCACTGCCAGACACCAGAAACACTGGAGCTCCATTTACAGACGCTCCAGGTTCTCTAGACACTAGGAGATCTTCCTCAACAGGCGGCCCATCAGGGCAGCCTAGGCTCCCTACCTGGTGTTCCCTTAAAGAACCATCCAGGCTCTGAGACTGGGTTTCGGGCACCTTGGGACATGCAGCCCCACACTCACTCCTTCTCCTCAGAGACGGGACGTGAGCCCCTACACCCCTCCCATTACCACGGGACCTAGCTGGGCTACACTGAACCTCTCCCACCACTCTGGGTTGGAAGACACCTGAGCCATTCCTCTTAGGGTCACTCCCCAATGCCTCTTCAGACCCTCTGGAATCCACCAAAAGGTCTGCCTCCATTGTGAGCTCCCTGGGGTCAGAGAACTCACACTCCAACAGGTGTTGGCATAGCTCTGGAAAACAGGGACTTACAATATGCTCTCCCACAATTGGATCACATAACCCCTCACAGGTGTTAACCAAACTATCCTTCACCTCACCATCCAGTGCCTCACACACATACCCCACACCACTCTCCTGAGACTGGCAAGACAGTATCTGACTGTCTCTGTCATTCAACCCACACTCTTCTGGGCGGTCTTCACACTCACATACCAGGACCTCAACTGTGGGGGAACCCCTCTCCCTGCACCTCCCATCTAGAGTCAGTAGAGTGTCCCTCCTACTACTAGGACCATGAATCCCTGTGTCAGTTTCCCTATTCCTCTCAGGGACACTGCGCACTACTGGAGCTACCTCATGTCCTTGAACCTCCTGGTGTATGTTAACCCCCTCCAAGTCAGGCGCCACATCTCTGGGTGTGTGCACTACTCTCTCAGCACTGAATAACTTAATTTTGCTGCCACCATCTGAGCTGGACTCCACCTCCAACTCAGCAAAGCTCACTTCCTGAGCTGCCCAAATGTCTTCTTCTTGGGCTAAGGCCCTCTGAGCCTCCTCAAGCTCTCTAAGCTCCTCATCAATCTCGCTCAGCCTCTGCTCATAAGCCAGAAGCCAGCTATCTTTTTCTGTTTCTCCCTCACTCTCAGGGAATTCCTCCTCCACAGACTCAACTGGTAGCGTTGCCTTCCAGCTGGGTAACTCATACTGGAATAGGGATGCCTCTAGATCCTCCCTGGACCTTCTCTTCACAGGCAGCCCCCTTTCCTTGCAAAACACACGTAGTTCCTTCATTGTGTAGACAAACATGTGCCAGAAGTTGAGTTCCATTTTGCAACAACTAACCAGAGTCATGGTATCAAAAATACTTCCAGGAGGACACCATAAAACAGAAAAACAGTATGTGGTTGAGTTATGGTCTGCACTCACTAGGTAGTGTTCACCAATCACTGTACATGAGTCACAAATGCAAGTCCAGAATCCTCACCGCTGACCACCAATGTTAGAATTGGGGGTCTCTAGTTGGCACAGGTAGGTACTTGTGACAAATAGGGACCCTCGCCTCTAGTCAGGGTAAAGGGGTACACTCCTAAAATAACCCCTGCTCACCCCCTTGGTAGCTTGGCACAAGCAGGCAGGCTTATCTCAGAGGCAGTGTGTAAAGCATTTGTGAACACATACAGTAATCAAGTGACAACACTACAGATGGACACCACACAAGTTGTATTATAAAAATAAGTATCTTTTATATAGATTTAACACAAGACCATAAACGACAAAAATCCACAATACTGTACTTAAAATGGTAGGTTTAGCTTAGTTCTCTTAAGTTCTTGAAATGCGACACTTTGAGTCAATGTACCTTACGATGCGTCACGTTTCTACAACGAAAGTGTTGCAGGGATGGAGATGCGACAAAGTTCTGGTGCAAAGAAATAAAGACGTCAAGTTCTTCCTGATGCGGCACGCTTCTCCGATGTTGCGAGAAGTCTCGACTCGATGCGTCAGCTGCAGCGGCGACACCCTTGTTCCGTGATTCGACGACAGCGGCTTTGGCGGTGACCCTCTTCTCCGACGTTGCGAGACGCTTCTGCTCGATGCGACAACTGCAGCGTCGACACCCTTGTTTCGTGATGCGACGGCAGCAGCTCCGACGGTGGCACGCTTCTCCGTGGATGCGAGGCGCTTCTCTCGATGCGGTGCAATGCGACAGCTACAGCGGCGACATCTACGATGCGATGGCAGCGGCTGCGACGGCGACACGCTTCTTCCTCGATGCGAGACTCTTCTCTTGATGCGGTGCAATGCGACAGCTACAGCGGCGACATCTACGATGCGGCGGCTGCGACGGCGACACGCTTCTTCGGTGTTGCGGGACGTTTCTCGAGATGCGGTGCAATGCGACAGCTACAGCGGCGTCATCTCCGTGATGCGACGGCAGCGGCTGCGACGGCGACACGCTTCTCCCTCTTGAGTCGCGCTTCCAGCTCCTTGCGACACGCAGTCCCTTCAGAAGGCCCAAAACAGCAGCAGGCACTTCCAAAGGATTCTTGGGGAGCTGGTGGTTGAAGTCTGTTGTCCCTGAGACTTCAGCAGGAGGCAAGCTCTTTTCTAAAGCCCTTGGAGATCCTTCACAAGTTGAAATAAAAGTGCACACAAAGTCCTTTCTCCTTCCTTTGGCAGTCAGGCAACCACTGCAGGCAGATCCCTCTAGCTTAGGGATAGTCTTCTCCTCAGTTTCTTCTTGGTTCCGCTCCTCAGCAAAGGTTTCTTCTTGTTTTCCCAAAGTGATCTAATTTCCTAGGGGTATGGGTCCCCTTTTATACACCTTTTCTCTTTGTTCTCTGGAGGCAGAGAGGCCTCTGCCTAGCCCAAAACCAGTTCTGGTCAGTCCTGGAGCACTTTGTTTTTCTGACTCCTTCTTTCCTTTCAGAATGTGGGGCAGAGTGCTCAGCCGCCCGGCAGGAGGTGGAGCCAGCATTGTGGAAGGCAGGCACAGCCCTATTCAGACCCAGGTGCAACTCCTCCCTCCACTCTGGATGCAGATCTTTCTATTCAGCCCTGTGCTGACTCACCCTGTCTCCTGTAGCCACCTCCAGCCCCTGTCACTCAATCTCCAGACAAGGAATACACAACCTAGCAGAGGCAGGCTTGGATAGTTAGGTAAGAAAATACCCACTTTCTAAAAGTGGTATTTTCAAACACAGAATGTTAAAACCAACTTCACTAAAAGATGTATTTTATCATCCTGAGTTCAGGCATACTAAATTCGTTTTTCTACCATGTTCCCTGGGTAAGTTCTGACTATAAGGTGTAATAGTCAGTCTGCCCATTCTGGCCTATGGGGAGCAGGTAGCCTTGCAATAGTGAAAACGAAAATGGCTGTAATTCACTATTAGGACATGCCACACACACCAGGGCATGTCCCACCTTGTACTTACAATGCACCCTGCCCTAGGGCCTACTTTAGGGGTGACCAACATGCAGTAAAGGGAAGGTTTAGGGACTGGTAAGTGGGTGTACTCACCAAGTCGACATGGCAGCCCTAGGCTGCACACAGGCTCTGCAATGGCAGGCCTGAGACACATTTTACAAGCTGCTTCTGTGGGTGGCACAACCAGTGCTGCAAGCCCACCAGCGGCATTGGATTTACCAGCCCTGGGCACACTCAGTGCACTGTACTAGGGACTGACAAGTAAACCAATCATCCAATCATGGAGTCACTAATCCATACACAATTTACAATAGGGAGAGCATATGCACTTTAGCACTGATCAGCAGGGGTAAAGTGTCCAGAGTCATAAAACAGCCAACAACAGGTCAGAAAAAATATAGGAGGAAGGCAAAAAAGTTTAGGGATGACCCTGCAAAAGGGCCAAGTCCAACAAGTCCCAACCAAAACAGACTGGCTCAGAGATGTGGCCTTTGGCCATACACAATTGACCACGTTCTGGGAGCTGATGCCCTCGGCGTCTAGGCCACGAGATATTTGGGAACCATTTGTGGAGTGGGCTCGGGAACACCAGGGTCAGACAGCACAACCGCCAGAGCAGGTATGACAGGGTGAATGCTTCAGCACGGAGGGACCAAGGCCAATTGCAGCAGCAAACGGATGGGGGGAGGTGGGAGTGGGGAAATCAATGTGATGGATGGGGACAGTATGTCCATGGGTTCCTGCTGAGACGCCACAGAAAGACGGAATGTTCCGGATGAGGCAGGGATGAGCGATGCCGTAGGGGGGAGACTGGGTGTGGGGCGGAGTCGGCGTGGGACCCTGTTATATGCAAAGTGTACGAGACTGATATTATGTCATGTAAAGCTAAAATATACAAGGACCAGTGGGCGATATGTCTGGCTCTGTTGTATTGTTTGTTTTGTTGTTGAAAATGTCAATAAACAAAATAAAAAAATAAAAAAACAATTACTGCACTAGCATTCAAATCTAACCAATTTTTGACAGAAAAATTTGAGTGACATTTACAAAGTGACAATTTTACACAAAATGATAATAACTTGACACCTTGGTTAAATTAATTTCACGGTAATTCGAAAATGTAAGCAATACTTAGCATTCATTATTTTGGATGTGCTCTATTTTACAGTTGGTATAATATTTAATGGTGTCAATAAAATTTTGAAACTATGTAAAATATTACTAATAAGTTCCAATACATGTAATATTTTATATGAATGAATATATTCAATACAAATATTAGCTTTTAATAAAGATAAATATGTAAAGCAAAAAAAATAAGCCGTAAATAAAATCCCCAGATTGGGCATGTAAATAGATCCTACATAGTTGATTGCGAAAAATTAGAACAACGGTGCACCAGGGGCCAAACAGGATTCCAGTACTCCTCTTCGCGGCACATCCCACCTTCTAGTTAAATCCGCTAATTAATGTCTTTGAAAACCTTTCTTATACAATGCCATCTTCCTGGCAGGCATTCTATATTTATCACATACACAAAAAAGGTAGTTTCATCACACTATATGCTAATTGCCCTCCTGGATGTTGAGGCCATATACTTTGCCTCTCTAAATTTGGAAGCTGTGAGAGAATGTATGGAAAAATGTGATGTGATACTCTGGTTTCAAAAGGTACTCAGGAGAAATAGCGTAACTAATGACAACATTGTGGCCCTTGCTCTGCCTGTCCACACCTAAATATACAACAAAAGACCCCTCCATTTATACTTCATTGATTTCAAGAAAGCACTTGACCTGGAGCTGCTATGATCCAAACTGAGCAAACGGAGGATCCCCACCAAACCACTGAATGCAATAATGGCCCACTTTTCCAACAATAGGAAACAAGTCAAGTTAGGTGCAGTTGGAACTGTGTCCAAAAAGGTGTTTATTAATAAAGGTTTGAAGCAGATATGCATGTTGGCCTCCATTGTGTTTAACCTATTCTTTGCCGATATTGAGGCAACAATCAAAAATCACAGAGCATACTGCCACTGCTTGTCCGACAATTTGCCAATGACATTGTCCTACTTGATCACTCCTTCATAGGCCTCCAACACTTCCTGGACTATCTTGAATGCTTTTTTAGTAGTAACAACCTGAAAATCAATGTTAAAAAACAAACGTTTTCATTTTCTTAAGGAATCAAACAAACCTAGAAAAACATGGAAAGTGGGGCCATTACCCATTACCAGCACATATTCATACAAGTACAAGGTTGAATTTCTGGTTTCAGGCTACCACAAACAACACATGCGATCACTCGCCACCAAAGCAGCAAGGATTAGATTTGTGGTAAAAAAGCAGCATATTACAGACCCCTGTTTAACACCACTCTCTTTAGAGTGCTAAATTACTGCCATCACTAACATGCAGCCTCAAAGCTTTCCCTGGTCATTCAATGGATCCACCTGGCACAGGGGAAGCTGTACAAATCCATCTGAAGGTTACCAAACTCAGTGAGAGACGCTCAACTTCATTTGGAGTTTGGACTCTTGGAGCGATCACTGGCACAAAGTTCTTCTCTGCTACAACTTTAGTAAGGCACTTAGTGGTTGGGTCAAGGGCAGTGAAGTGAGTGATATTGTTAGGCTGTATATTCTAATTTTGAGAGAGCGCATGTTAAATACTAGCTTTACCGAGCTGCACCAACACCTGATTGATAGCACCTGATTGATAGCTCACTTCACCCAGAGAGCCTGCAAAGGAGGCAGACCTCTGGTTCAGCACCAGAGTGTCCAAGAAGGCCCCTGGGGGATCACCAATAGGTTGAACAGGGTCCCCACCAGAATAAATGGGGGGAGACAAAAATAAAGAGTTCTCAAAAGACCCCCAAAATAGTTTGCAGGGGAAGGATTCCCAGTCCCAGCCTGACCAGAAGTAAAGTAGTTATCCTGAGAAGAAATCCTTAGGATGTTTTTCCCCCTAAATGCTACAAGTGCTACAGGTATGGGAAAATCAAAGGGGGCCCATACTGCCCTTAACAAGCAGCAGCACCCCACTGCTAGCCAGATGCTGGGGATGGCCAATGTTGCACCTGGGAAGTAGGTTTTCCCAGTTAGTATGGTGGTGGGGGAGTGTAGAGGTTACCTTAATGTCCCTGGGTGACCAGGAGATGGTGCCAAAGGCTTACATATCTAACACAACAAAAAAATATAGGCAGTGGGTCACCATCAATGGGCAACGGGTTGAGGCTCTGAGAGACACAGAAGCCAGCATGACTACTGTCAAGATTCATCTGGTGTCCTCAGAGCAGGTAATTCCCAACATATTCCACCAGGTTGTAGTACCTGACAACCACGAGAATTACTATCCTGTGGCCCTGGTTCCCTTTGAATGGGTGGGGGTTCCGGTTTCCTAAGGGTAGCTTGAGTCCAGCCATGCCTGTGGATTGTCTGCATGGAAATGACATGAAGCACACTATCTAGAAGGAGGCGGAGCTCCGGTCCCACCTGGAGATGTTAGGGTTGCCTGAGTAGGAGTGCCTGAATGCACAATCCATGGCAGCCCGAGAGGGAAGATGAAAGGACTTGAAGCCTAGAAAAATGGTCCAGGTACCTGCCAAAAAGAAGAAGGGCAGGGGGGTGTGGGAAACCCACTCCTAAAACTCCCATGGTCCAGAGGAGGCTGAACATAAGGGTGAGACACAAGAACCTAGATGGTGGGGGGGAGGGGGCATTGCTGCCCTGGAGGACCTACCCAAGCAGGTCGGCTGGCAAGCTGACTGGACCATCCTGGGCAGAGTTCTGCCTAGCACACAAATAGTGACCCACTCTTGAGGGCCCTACGGCCCAGGCCAAGGCCCAGGCATCTGGTGACACCTCTGAGAATCACCTGATTTTAAGGGGAGAATGATCCTGGTTGATCCCTTTTAGTGTATGCGGGGTTTCCTGCAATGATCAGGTCAGACCAGCTTTGGAGGTCAGGAGAAATTGGAGAAAGGTCTCCGCTGACTCAATGGGCTCTAAGCTACAGGACACTCTTCCCCGGCTTACAGGAGACCCCAGTCAGGATGCGTTAATTTTTAACCATTGGGTCACGTCAGCCCTGGATAAAATTGCCCCGATGAAAAATATGAAACTTGCTAGGAGCAAACCTTCAGCCCCTTGGTTTACGGATGAGCTCCGGACGGAGAAGAGTCTATGCAAGAGGTTGGAGCGCGCTTGGCGTAAACACTATGAGCTTGCAGCGAAATGTGCATACAAAGTAGCGCAAAGAAAATATCATAGCCTAAAGCGCAAGACCATTAAGGATTTTTTTGCCAATCAGATTAAAACCTCTGATAATTCTATGAAAGAAATTTTCAATATTGTCCAGGGTTTTATTAAACCTCAGGCACTGAAGAGCACTATCCCTTCTTCCAAAACTCTTTGTGAGAAGTTAGCTACCTTCTTTCAGACAAAAATCCAGGATATCTACTCCTCCTTTCCACTCTCGCGACCACCAGATCTGCCACCTCATATACCGTGTGCAATTAGTATGTGGTCAGCTTTTCACCCCATAGGTCTGGAAGCATCTTTGAGGGAACTTAATAAGATAAAATCAGGCTCCCCGGCGGACCCTTGTCCTGCCAGATTTTTTAAGCTACTTACCCCTTGGCTCCACCCGGTATTGAATGCCATCTGGAACTCCTCGCTGGCGACGGGGGTGTATCCCCCCAGCTGGAAAAATGCATTTGTCCAGCCCATCTTGAAAAAGGAAGATGCAGATCCAACAGAGCCCAAAAATTTCAGGCCAATCTCTCTCCTTCCCGTTCCGGCTAAAATTCTAGAAAAGGAAGTCCAGACACAACTTAGGGACTTCCTAGAGTCGAACCATCATCTTCACGACTCCCAGTCTGGTTTTAGATCCGGATACAGTACGGAAACAGCTTTGCTGGAAGTCGCATAGTCTATCCGGGAAACCGTAGCTCAAAGAAGCTGTGCGATTCTGGTGCTGTTGGACCTATCCGCAGCATTTGATACGGTATCGCACAGGATTCTTCTAAACAGACTTAAGGGTCTAGGGGTGTCAGAAACGGTCTGGGCCTGGTTTCGCTCTTTCTTAGAGGGGCGCACACAGCAAGTGACCCTCCACCCTCATGCTTCGACCACCAGCCCCCTTGTGTGTGGGGTCCCACAGGGCTCGGCCTTAAGTCCCACGCTTTTTAATGTGTATCTCACCCCTTTGGCGGCAATCATTGAGCAATATGGTGTGAAGTTACTCTCGTATGCGGATGATACGCAATTGGTGTTCTCCTTCAGAGACCACAGCGAGACGGCCTTTGCTAATTTTAAGCGGTGTCTTTTGAACATCTCATCTTGGATGACAAAGAACTGCTTACAACTGAACACAGATAAAACGGAGGTCTTGTTTTTTAATCAACCTATTACTCCACGGCCAGAGCTCTGGTGGCCGGTTGAGTTAAATCCACCTCCCCTTCCAGCCACTTCTGCCAGGAATTTGGGCTTCAAGTTTGATACACAACTGTCTAGCAAAATGCAAATCGCCCATGTCTCTGGGCAGTGTTTTTGGAAGTTGAAGGCTCTACGGAGCTTCCTTCACTATCTTCCTGTGGACTGTAGGAAGACTGTGGTGCACGCATTGGTCACCTCCCAGCTTGACTACGCGAACAGCCTTTATCTGGGGCTCCCTGAGTATCTGCTCAGGAGGCTGCAGATTATCCAGAACGCGGCGGATAGGCTGGTGCGGAACGTGCCAATGCGTCACCACATAACCCCACATCTGCTCAGTCTTCATTGGCTACCAGTGAAAAGAAGAATAGAGTATAACGCTCTCACTTTGGCGCATAGAGCAATGAACGACACTGGTCCGCATTACCTGAGGCAAAGACTTCCAAAATATCGCAACAACAGAGCACTTAGATCAAATGACCAGAATTTTCTGGTCAATCCGCGATTTGCGAGGGCCAGAACCGGAGGCCGATCCTTTTTGGTTAAAACTACCACACTCTGGAACTCCATGCCGGAACATCTAAGGAAGATCAAATCGGAATCTATGTTCAGGAGAGCGTTAAAAACATGGCTCTTTGTTCTTCCCTAAACACTCGGTTCCTTGCCCATATGCCCAGGTCAATTAGCACTACTAGCGCCGGGACACCTCCGTTGGAGGTAGCCGTGCGCTCTATAAGTTGCGTATTATTATTATTATTATAGCGAGCCTAAGGTTGCTGAGCCTGAGGCAACCCATGTGTTAGTGATCCCCCAGTGCTACTGGGCCTTCCTACTGGGACTGACTCAAAATGTACACCTGGCAGGACATCTGGGGCAAGACAAGACCTTTGTGAGTCTTGTTCCCCACTTCTATTGGCCCTGGATGAGATTGATCTCAGATGCATTCTGCAGGTTTTGTCCTACCTTTCAGGCCAGTGGGAAGACAGTGGGAAAGTGAAAGGCTCCCCTGGTACACCTTCCTGTCACAGGCACCCCCTTTGAGCGGGTAGGCATCGGCATTGTGGGGCCCCCAGATGCCAAGACAGCCCAGGGCAACAGATTCATCCTGGTCTTGGTGGACCATGCCACCCGGTACCCGGAGTCAATACCTATGAGGACAGTGACTGTGCCCGAAGTGGCCAGGGCACTGATTGGGATCTTTACTCAAGTGGGCTTCCCCAAGGAGGTAGTGTCTGATTGGGGCACCCGTTTCATGTCAGCATACATGAAGTCTATGTGGGACTAATGGGCATGTTGAAAGGTTCAACAAAACCCTCAAAGTCATGATCATGGGCTTGCCATAGCCCTTGAGGCAGAAGTGGGACAACCTTTTGCCATGCCTGTTGTTTGTTTACAGGGAGGTGCGTCAGAATTGAGTAGGGTTCAGTCCCTTTGAACTTCTGTATGGCCACCCTGCCAGAGGGCCTCTCAGCCCTGTGAAGGCAGGGTGGGAGCAGGCACCCAAGAAACCTGCCCCGATGTTGTCCGCTGCATGCTGGCTCTCAGTACTCAGATGACATGGTTCTGGAAAACCGCTTCTGAGAACCTGGAAGCTGACTAGGAAGTTATAATACTCTGGTATGATCAGAAGACCACTTTGGTTGAGTTTCAGCCTAGTCAGAAAGTATGGGTGATGGAACCAGTGGAACCTTAGGCCTTGCAGAACTGATTAAATGGGCCCTATCAGGTGAAGGAGTGCAAGGGGAGGTCACCTACCTGGTAGATCCCAAGACCCCTAGAAACCCCTTGAGGGTCCTGCATGTCAACCACCTCAAACGTCACTTTGAGAGGTCTGAGATAACCATGATCCTATCCACATGATAGGGTGGAAGAGGAGAGTGAACCTCTCCCCGACCTCCTATCATCCAAGGAATAGGATGGGTCAGAGGAAGGAACTGTTCTTTCCCACACCCTGCTGCCAGGTTCCTGAACACATTTGACTTAACATCTGTGTACTGACAGATCGCCTTCACTGAGGGGCTATAGAGAGGTCCTCATTCTGCACCATAGAGGAACACCCAAGTTTGAAAGAATGCTCCTGCCACCTTCCAGAGG
Source organism: Calotriton arnoldi (assembly GCA_963921515.1). Taxonomy (NCBI): domain Eukaryota; kingdom Metazoa; phylum Chordata; class Amphibia; order Caudata; family Salamandridae; genus Calotriton; species Calotriton arnoldi. The sequence goes on along the minus strand of CAWUFW010004560.1, from coordinate 883,696 downwards.
TTGGTCAACTGGGTCCTGGCTGGGATGGAGGCTTTCAGTGGCGGATTTCATTGGAGTATACCTAAATTATACTGTGGTCTTCAGCTCCAGCTGAGAAGACCACCCGTTCCTGCAGAAGGTAAGCCCGACTATCAAGGCCTGTAAGTGCCCCATAGGGCAGGGATCTGTGGTCTACTTGGCCTACCAGGTTGGTGGGGGCAAGGTGCAACCAGGCCAAAAATTCAGACCACCTGGTCTTAGGAACCTCCAAGACCCAGACTGAGGTGATTGCCTTCTTTGGCCTCACTGATTACTACAGGAGATTTGTCATGGGGGGGTGGCACCATTGTTTCCTCCTTGACAGAGCTGACCTCTAAGAAGCAGCTTAAGAAGGAGATCTGGATGGAGGCAAGCCGGAACTCTTTCAACACTTTAAAGCAGACAATGCGCACAGCACCAGTGGTTAAGGCCCCTGACTTCTCTAATGAATTTATTGTCCAGACTGAAGCCTTAGAGCATGGCATAATGCTTGTGCTCTCACATCTGAAAGAAGAGGGCCTTGACCAACCTGTAGCCTTCATCCACCCGAGCGTACTTCCCAGGGAACAGAAGTGAAGTGCTATAGAAAACGGAAGCCTATGCAATGGTTTGGGCACTGAAGTTGAGACCATACCTGTTTGGGACTCATGTCTAGGTTCACACAGACCACAGACCCCTCAGATGGCTAATGCAGACAAGGAGTGAGAATTTCAAACTGTTGAGGTGGCCCATTTCCCTACAGGAAGTGGACTTTATGGTAGAACATCGCCCTTGAGCTGACCATGCCAATGCGGATGGTCTTTTGCAGGTTCTTATGCGTTACCAAACTCCCATGAGGGTGGGCAGTTCCCCCTTTTAGCTGGTGGGGGTTTGAGGGGGGCACGTTAGTCCTGACATCCTTGGTGTGGTATTCTCCCAAACGTTTTCCCTCCACCCCTCCTGTCTTGCTCAATTTTTTGTGTGTTTGCTTTAGGACTCTCTGCAATTTACCACTGCTAACTAGTGCTAAAGTGCTTGTGCTCTCTACTTAAAACATGGTCAAATTGGCCTACGCCCAATTGCCATATTTTTTTTACTTCTAAGTCCCTAGTAAATACTACATGTAACTAGGGCCTGGAAATTAAATGCTACTAGGAGGCCTGCGTTTTTTGGACAAAATAGTGAATTAAAAATATCGGGAGACAGAAATATCGGAAATTAGAATATTGTCACACACAAATGTCATGATGCACAAATATCGTTGACAAAAATATCAGTTTTTGAGGTAAGTAATATTGTTTTAAATCATATCAATGTTTTTAATATTGTTTGTTTTCAATAATATAGTTGGTAAAAATATTGTTCATTTAATTATTTCAATATGTTTTAGTTGATATATTATTGTGTTACTATTGTTTATATAAATGTTATGAATTAAAAAAAAATATAGCTTGTAATTTTAAGTGATTTTGAATTTTTTATTTAATTTGTAATAGTATTTTATAGTGTTGCAGTGAGTTATTGAGTTTGTAGGGCGATAGGATGGGAAGTTAATTAGGTAATAATTAATTATGAATTATTTAATACATTTTATTTAATTATATGATTGATATTTATTATGCAAATTATGTAATACTGATTTATTTTTGTTATATGTTATTTGTGGGCTGTTAGGTTTGTGGACCAAAGGATGGGAAGTTAAATAGGAACTAATTAATTAACAATTGATTATTATTGTTAATTGCTTATTTAATTGATTTTTAGTTATGTAAACTATGGAATACTGAATTTTACTTATATTTTAGTTGCAGGATACTATGTTTGTAGGGGTATAGAGTGGGATGTTAATTAAGTAATAATTAACTATTATTTATTATTTGTAAATTATTTAATTGAATTTTAAATCTATAAATTATGGAAAACCTATTTATTTTATTTATATTTAGTTGCAGGATGTAGGCTTCTAGGGGTCTAGGCTGGAAAGTTAATGAAGTAATAATGAATTGACAATTATGTATTAATTGTTAATCATTTAATTGATTTTAAGTATGTAAATTATGGAATACTTATTTTTTAGTTATATTTTAGGTGAGGGCTGCTTGGTTTGTAGAGGTCCAGGGTGGGAAGTTAATTCATTATTAATTAAATAACAATGATTTATTAAATTATAGTTTATTATTTTATTGAATAGAAAAGATGTAAATTGATTAATTGTGTTTAGTTTTTTAAATAAATATAAATATATAGACTTGCCGTGTTAATTCATAATTTTTATATTGAGTTTAATATTTTTCTACATTCATGGAGTTGCTTATATAATTAACGTGTTTGAAGTGAAGTACTTTCCCTGCTCTTCTTCAGACTGCAGTAGGAATAGTCAATGTAACCACTTTGCAGTTCAACACTCTTTTGTTACTGGTTGCCTGGGGTATGAGCCCTGGTCAAGCAGCAACCACAATCCTAGTCAGGGTAAGGCACAGCAAACCCCTTAATGAACCTGTGCTCAACTCCCTGATAGCCTGGCACAAAGCAGTCAGGCTTAGCGTAAAAGCAATGTATAAAGTATTTGTACAACACTTCAAACAGTAAAATTGTGAAAAAAACAAACAAAAATAACCCCACCAGGTTAAAAGAATAGAGCACAATGTAATACATAAAACAAGACCAAAACGACAAATATCCAATTAGTAGAAGCAGAGTTATGATTTTTTAAAGGATTAAGTAAAAAATAGCACCTAAAAGCATAAACTGCCAACTGGGGATATCTGGTCGCGCTGGACCAGGTCAAAGTCAAATGTTCAGGCAGACTGTGATGAAGCGCGGGTCGGATACAGTCCCAGAATAGTTCCACTGAAGGTTTACCTTCTCAAGTTTTGTGCTGAGAGTCCCGTTCGCGTTGGAGTGGGTCACGAGGAGCACAGAGAGCGTTGTGGGCGATAGTCGTGTGGTGCGAAGAGCAGGCCAGGTGTCGTGGATGGGGGGGTAGAGCTTCGCATTGGCAGTTCCCCATGGGCTGTCGGTGCTGCTGTGCGAAGAGATGGGCTGGCGGCGGCTCGTTATGATTTTCTGAGCATGCGGCAGGGTTCCTGTGCAGACGGGACCTATTGCGGTTCATGCTAGCCTGGCTGATGAAGGGTGATACCCTGAAACTGGTCCTGGGATGCTTGTTTCTGGCCCAGGGAGGACCTGGCTTGGCAGTTCGGGCTGGACTGTTCCCATGGTGAGCAGGGTCAATGTTGATTTGACTGGGTCCAAACTGGGGTGGCGTGGTGAGAAAACAAAGCATCGATTAAGCCCAGATCTGTGACTAGGGGTGAATGTTTGATTTGTTCAGAATTCCATCCATCATTTGTTCTTTTTGCTTTTGTCACCCTAAGTTAGAAGGGTATGGCCAGATGTGGGTCCTGTGCTCACTGTGTCACCTGATTTAAGCTAACGTGGCTGATGAGGAATGATACCTCGAAACCGGTCCCAGGATGCTTGTTTCCGGTCCAGGGAGGGCAGTATGGGCTGGACTGTTACCATGGGGAGCAGGGTCAAGACTGATTTGCATACGGTTGGGTCCAAACTGGGGTGGTGTGGTGAGAAAGGAAACAATGGATTAAATCCATATCTGTGACTGGGGGTGAATTTTTCACCATCGTTTTTTTAAACTTTCTAAACGTGGCATTTTCAGAACTGTAATTTAAAATCTGACTTCACCATGAATTAGGATTTTAAATTAGGAACCCAGAGACACCAAACATGAACCAGTTATCTCTTCCCAATCGAACATTACACTTATAAAATGTAATACGCCAGCTCCAATGTTATTCCATGGGAGAGAGAGGCCTTGTAGTAGTGAAAAACAAATTCAGGAGTTTTTCACTACCTGGACATGTAAAACTTAAAAGTACATGTCCCATTTTTTAAATACATTGCAACCTGCCCTCTGGGCTTTTGAGGGCCTACCCTAGGTGTGACATATATATATTATAAAGGAACGTTCGGGCCTGGCAAAAAATCTGCAGTCCTAAGGCATGCAAAAATGAAGTCAGCAAAAACAGGTCATCTGAAGGCAAAATGTCCGGGGGAAACGATGCCAAGGATGCCAGGTCTAACATGTGTCCTCCCCCAGCTGAAAGGGGGGAGAACTACCCAAACCCTTTGGGAGTTCTCTTCACTAAGGCGGACAAACCTGGAGAGACCATCAGCATTGGTGTGGGCTGTTCCAGGATGGTGATCGACTGTAAATTCCATTCCCTGTAGGGTGAAGGACTACCTCAACAGTTTGGGATTCTCACCCTTCATCTGCAATAACCATCTGAGGGGGTCTTTGCTCTGTCTGAACCCGGAAGTGAGCACCAAACAGGTATGGTCTCAGCTTCTTCAGTGCCCAGACCACAGCAAAGGCTCTCCACCTCTGTTCCCTGGGAAGTAACAGGTTGATCCAGGCCCTCTTCATTTAGCTGTGAGAGTACGGCCCCTATCCCATGCTCTGAGGCGTCTGTCTGCACAATGAATTCTTTGGAGAAGTCAGGGGCCTTGAGCATGGGTGCTGTGCACATGGCCTACTTCAGGGTGTCAAAAGTTTTCTGGCATGCCTCCGTCCAGATCACCTGACATGGCTGCTTCTTGGAATTCAGCTCTGCCAAGGGGGCAACAATGGTGCCATACCCTTTATCAAATCTCCTGTAGTAGCTAGTAAGGCCTTAGAAGACTCTCACCTCTGTGTGGGTCCTGGGGGGTTCTCAAGCCAGAATGGTTTCAATCTTGCCCTGGAGGGGATGCACATTGCCTTCTCTCACTTGATGACCCAAGTAGACCACTGAACCCTTACTGGGCTTGATAGTCAGGAATGCCCTCTGCAGAGCCTGAAGGACTTCACTGAGGTGGCACAGGTGGTGCTCCCAGTTAGAACTGAAGACCCCAATGTTGTCCAAATAGGTGGCACTGAATTTCTCCAACCCAGTCAGGACCTGGTTGACCAACCTCTGGAAGGTGGCAGGGGCTTTCTTCAACCCAAAGGGCATTACATGGAACTGGACGTGCCCTTCTCTGATAGAGAATGCAGAACTCTCTTTGGTCCCCTCACTCAAGGCAATCTGCCAGTCCTCAGGTGTTAAATCAAATGTGCTGAGGAATTTGGCAGCCCCTAGCTGATCTATGAGCTCTTTGGCTCTAGAGATGTTGTGTGCGTCAGTGTTGGTTACGGCAATGAGCCTCGGTAATCCACATAGAACCTAAATTCTGGAGTGAAACTAGGAGGGGCAGCCTTGGGGACCAGCAATAACCCCTAACACCAGCATCTTGGAGACCTCCATTTTAATGCTGGCTCTCACCTTATCAGACAACCTGTAAATTTTACTCTTCACAGGTGTGCTGTCCTCAGTATCAAAATAATGGGTACACCATGTAGTGAGTCCTAGGGTAAGGGAGAAACAAAAGCTAGCGGCAGTCTCTCTCTTAGTCTATGGTCAGTGTAGGCGAGAGGCTGACACCCTCTACTGACCTATCCTGCTCCTTAGAAGAAAAGAGGTTGGGAAGAGGTTAACTCATCATCTGTGACTAGGAGCTCTGAATTGGGGTTTGAGGCGATTGACATGTAGGACTCTTAAAAGTTCCTGGGAGTCTTGAGGTCCACCAAGTAGGTTACATCACCTACTTAGGCCCAGACCAGCGGTCTTTATGGCTCTGTGCTCCACAGGCTTCATAACCCACACTTTTTAGCTAGACTGAAACTCAACCAGAGTGGCGTTCTGGTCATACTGCCATTTTATGTCCTCCTGGCTGTCTTCTAGATTTTTCTGAGCTTTCTTCCAGAAGTGTTTCATCTAGTTACGGAGTGCCAGCATGTAGTTGACCACGTCCTGGGGGCCTTCTTGGGAGCTTGTTCCCAGCCCTTCTTCTAAGCACGGAGAGCATTGCATGCAGTAGTTGGCGTGGTGCACAGAACAGGTTGGGCATCGCAGATGGTTGAGCTGGAGCTTCGCGTTGGCGGTCCCTCATGGGCTATCGATGATGCTGTGCAAAGAGATGGCTAGCAGCAGCTCATGCTGATTTTCCGAGGGAGCGGCACGGTTCTGGTGCAAACGGGCTCGTTCGCGGTCATGAAGAGCTGAAAAGCTTGATTTCAAGAGCTGGAGAGCCACACCAAGGGTCCAGGAGTTGAGCGGCACCTCTTGTGGGTCAGGATCTCACTGAAGACGGGTCCTGGGGCTGTTGTGGAGCCTTTTGTGTCCCTGAGGCTCAGACCAGGAGGCCAGCAGACTAGGCCAAACGACCGGTGGTTATTGTAGTTTTGTGAATGTGGAGCTTAGAGTTAATTGTGGGACTTTTGTAAACCCTGATAAGACTCTGTTGTCGATGCCGTTTTTCTCTAAATACACCTATGCACGCGGCGGTTTTGTAGCTTTTGGAAAGCGGCACACGAAGCGGCATGTTGTATATTTGGTAGTTTTTAAAGATTCATTTTTATATATTGAATATTAGTAGTCCTTACGACTCTATTTTTCACTCCCAATATGGCGCTGACGTTTTGGTGGTCCTTCGAGTACAGCGCACGGAGCTGCGCGTTGAATATCTGTAATGATAAATTCAACTCCCAACATGGCGCTGGTGTGGTCTCTATGAACATCTAGACATACCAGCGGTTCGAATTAACAGGTGTTGCTATTTACTCCCAATTTGAAAGGGTATATAAAGCCCGCCGAATTTTCCACATGAGAGGCGTATTTGGTGTTGGACGTCGCACGGTGATATCCCATGGACCGCTTATTAAGGTATGTTTTAGGTAGTCTTGAGTGTGGAGGGACTGTGCTGGCTCGCTGTTACTTTGCTTGGGACTGTGATAGAAACATAAGTTTGATCATCGCTCGTCTTTACCAGTTTAGGGGATTGTGACATGCTATCCCGGCGTTAATTTGCTTGGGACACGTTTTCCCAGCGTTATTTTTGGGACTTTGATAGAAATATAAGTTTAATCGTCGCTCGTCTTTACCACTATAGGCGATTGTGACATGCTTTCCCGGCCGCCTAACATGAATGTGTATTTTCTGTTCTTGCTTTTCGAACTTAGTTCGTGATCGGAAATGTTTTTATATCTGTCCCCTCCTTTTCTCCTTAAATCAGTATGGGTAACTTTGTAGAAACTAACTGACCCATAATCCTTTTGGATATGGGCTGCGCCGACGGAGAATTCAACTATGGGTATGAATATGTGTTACAGGTGACGGACTTGTCACTTAAAAAAAACTAGCTACATTTGTACTGATTATGTTGGTGGCTAGAGTTAGATAGGAGTAGCTGAAAATAATTTGGTTAGAAATATTCGCATTCGGATTATGGAGTTTCTGCGAATTGTTTAGTGCATACGTAATAATTATTAAGGTAACTTATGGAGGTCTGTTGTTATCTTAGGCGGCGCACATTGGACGCGTCCTAATACGGACTAGGGATACCATCCCTCCTACATACTTTCGGTTCTTTCTACTTTAATGGTATGCTGAACGGACTTTGTTTTCTGGTAAGCCTATCCTACGAATATTATATAAGAAACGTATTTGAGTCTTCTCCACCTATTTGGATTTAATTATTGTTTGCTTCTGATATTTATGAAATGCACATTAAACTATAGCGTTATATTATTCGTTTTTAGATTTTGATTCTTTCAAGCCAAACTGGTAGTAGAAGGACAACTATTTAATCTCTCAAAAAGGATTGAAAGTGACTATTGCAGTTATAAGTTAGACTTGTTTCTAAAGGTGAGGATTTAAATCTGTTTCCCTTTCTTTTCACCTTCCCTGGTTTCCTTCTTTGCTTTATACTTTTAAAGTAACATTTATTCTAAATCCACTGTTTGTGCTCCCTTGTGGTTGTAAATTGAGTTTTTGCATGTTTATGCTCCCCTGCGGCTGAAAATTGAGTTTTTGAATGTTTAAAATATATATTTGTTATTGATCATGGATTTATTATCACACTTTAAAGATTTAAGTCAGAAAGTGAGGTGATAATTATTAGTGTAGTTTTTGAGATAGTGAATGCAAATATGTGATGAAATAACTTGTTTTCTTGGTGTCCCCCATATTCTTATGTGAAATGACGTATATATAAGAAATCTCGAAATAAGTATATAATTATGTGGTCTGTATTTTTAATAAAATTTCATGTCTGTGATTATTTATGTATAAATTGTTGTAATAAGTTGTGTTTATGTGTGTATCAATAATTGTAATAGGTTGTATTTATGTTGTCTGTCAAATTGTTATGGTTTTTTGTGCCTTATATATGTCTTGTGTTACTTTGTCTGCAGCCCTGAAGAAGTTCTCCTGGCAGTTTGCCAAATGGAACGAAACGCGTTGGCTGCTTCTTTTTAAAAAACAAATGCATAATCTGAAATGATAATAAAGGACTATAAGAAACTTTGAAGAAACTCAAAAGGCTTTCTGTTCACGTGCACTGCTCTTTGTAAAGTATAGGGGGTTCATAGCCTTGTGTGTGGAGATAGGACACAGTCTATTCAAGTGTAAGTGGGGCTGTGCCCAGCTCCTCCCTTCCATCCTGCCAGTGATGGCCCATCCAGTCACACTTAAACTCCCATTGTGCGTGGCTGTCTTGGAGGAATACACAAATCCCAACTGTCATCCATACCCAGAGACAGGCTGCAGGCACCAAATGGCTAAGGCAAGTAAATACCAACTGTCTAAAAGTGGCATTTTCAGAATTGTAATTTAAAATTCGACTTCCCTATAAATTATGATTTTAAATTAGAATTCCAGAAACACTAAATTTGAACCAGTTATCTCTTACCATTTGGAAATGACACTTATAAAATGTAATAAGGCAACTCCAATATTATGCTATGGGAGACATAGGCCTTACAGTAGTGAAAAACGAATTAAGTAGTTTTTCACTTCTCGGACATTTAAAACTTAAAAGTACATGTCCCACTTTTTACATACATTGCACCCTGCCCTCTGGGCTGTCCAGGGCCTATCCTAGGGGTGACATATGTATTCAAAGGAAGGTTTGGGCCTGGCAAAAAAATGTTTTTGCCAAGTCGAAATGGCAGTTTAAACTACACATGCAGGACCTGCAATGGCAGGCCTGAGGCATGTTTAAAGGGCTACTTAATTGGGCAAAAAGAACAATTGATGGACAGAATGCAGAACAATGACATACATTCACCCCAGTACATAGATCTGGGCCTAAATCCATTGTTTTTTGCTCACCATGCCATTCCAATTTAAGCCCAGCCATCTGCAAATCAGTCTTGACCCTGTGCCTCATGGGAACAGTCCAGCCCGAACTGCCAGGCCAGGTCCTCCCTGGACTGGAAACAAGCATCCTAGGACTGGTTTCGGGGTATCACCCCTCATCAGCCAGGATAGTTTGACTTCAGTGGCATGGAGAGCACAGGACCCACGTAACTGGGGTGGCATGGTGAGCAAAAAAATGATGGATTTAACCCAGATCTCTTGACTGGGGGTGAATGTTTTGATTTGTTCTGCATTCCGTCCATCAATTGTGTGTCTTTTGCTTCCTCGCCCTAAGTGCGCCGGGTATGACCAGACATGGGTCCCGGGCTCACCGTGCCACTGGATTCAAGCTATCCTGGCTGATGAGGGGTGAAACCCCGAAACCGTTCCTAGGATGCTTGTTTCCGGCCCAGGGAGGACCTGGCTTGGCAGTTCGGGCTGGACTGTTCCCATGAGGCACAGGGTCAAGACTGATATGCATATGGCCTGGTCTAAACTGGGGTGGCATGGTGAGCAAAAGAATGATGGATTTAACCCAGATCTCTTGACTGGGGGTGAATGTTTTGATTTGTTCTGCATTCCGTCCATCAATTGTGTGTCTTTTACTTAATTGGGCGGCACAATCAGTGCTGCAGACCCACTAGGATAATTTAATTACAGGCCCTGGGAGCATGTATTGCCACTCTACTAGGGACTTATAAGTAAATTAAATATTCCAATTGGGTATAAGTCAATGTTACCATGTTGTAGGGAAAGAGCACAAGCACTTTAGAACTGGTTAGCAGTGATAAAGTGTGCAAAGCCCTAAGGCCAGCAAAAACAAAGTCAGCAAAAACAGGTCTGAAGGCAAAACGTTAGGGGGAAACTATGCCAAGCATGTCAGGTCCACCAAACACTTTCCCTACTGTTGCCCTTTTTGGAGTGGGAATAGTAAATTTCACCCCTCTGAAATCCAAAGCTTTCCCTACCGTTGCACAGACTGGAGTGTGAATAGTACATTTTACCCCTCCAAAATCTAACACTTGCCCTACTGTTGCACTGTTTGGAATGAGAATAGTAAATTTTTCCGCTCCGAAATCCAACGCTTTCCCTACTGTCCTGTTTGGAGTGAGAATAGTAAATGGGGAGAGGATGTGGTCTAATGGCTAGGGCGGTCGATCTCAAATCTGGGGAACTGGGTTCGAGTCTTGGCAATGACGCTCAACATTCTGTGATTCTGGGCAAATCACTTAATCTTCCCGTGCCTAACAAAAGTAAATGTGTCCTTGTGTAACGCAACTGGTGCTCATGTAAAGCGCTCTGATACCTGATACCTTTGGGTCCAGTTCGCGGTATATGAAACTCCAGAAAAAAAAAATGTAACCCCTCCGAATTACGGTCCGTGGCACTCAACCTGCCCCTCAGCCTTCTCCACCGTGAAAGGAACTCTACGTGCTGGACTTTTAAGATAACTTTTCAGCAGGACTAATCTGGCCCTTGTATCCTACCTATGCTCCATTGCGGTCGGCCTGAACCTGTGATTTTCCCCTGGTCTAGTGCGACAAGATGACCGCGAGTGGTGTATTGTACATTTATTCGCTATTCTTACAAAAAACTTTGAAACTGAATAGCTCCGGTTCGCCTAATTGGATTTTTGTTGTTCTGCTAGCATTTTATTTATTAACGTTTAATTAAGATTTTTCTTGTGTTGTGTTTTCACTTTAATACAGGTTGTGTGTTGCGTAAATACTTTACACATTGCCTGACTGACTTGTGGCCAGCTAGCAGAGGGTTAAGCACAGATTAATTTAGTGACTTTTGTGGTTCACTTTGACAAGGATTGTGGTTGTTGCCTGAGTGGGGCTTCCAACCCCCTCAGCCAATAACCCAATTTCTTACATTCATATTACCCCAGAGTGGAGTAATATTACTCATGAGTTAAAGGCTTTATGAATGTGTCTATATTGCCAACTAATCGCGCCATTTGTGTATGTAAGGAAGGTTTACAAAGGAAAATGGCTTTTGATATAAAGCTCCAAATGAATATTTCACTTTGGTTGCTTGATTAGAGATTAGGAGCACTGCCATCTTTATATTTATTAAATAAACTAAATGAAAAGAAATCTAATGACTTTCCTCGGGTCAAACTGTTACTAACCATCTTTTGTTTTTATGGTGTTTTTCTGTTTAAATGGTGGGCTAATTCTATAACTGAAATATTTATAAAGGTGAAAGATAGATTCTTCTTCTTTAGTCTACAACTGTGTGCTTAATTAGTTAAAATATGTTTTTTAAAACTTGGAAACTGCTTTATACATTCATATTTTTTTTATTTCAGACTCAGGCTTTATAAAGAATGAAGGCAGATGTAACTGGTAACTCCAACAGGACGAATTTGACATGGAGCAAAAGGAGCTACACTATTGGAGCTGTCTCCAGCTTCTTGTCAACCATTGTGACCTTTCCCATCTACAAAACCATCTTTCGACAGCAGATTCATGCATTTGCCATGAGGGCGGCCATGCGACAGCTCCGTCAGGAAGGCCTTCGCAATTTCTACAGGGGTATATACCCACCACTGGTGGCAAAGACAATCCAAGGGACATTGCTGTTTGGCACACATGATAGCTTTCTAAACTTTTTCTCAGGAAATCCCTCTGGGCCTTACACGCTAAAAGACCGTTGGACGGCAGGCTTCTTTTCTGGATCTGTCGAGGCTTTCGTCCTCAGCCCGTTCGAACGAGTCCAAAATATCATGCAAGATGGGAGGAAGGTTAACAGTTTTCCAAATATCCACAGTATTTTGCGAGAATTTAATTCCTATGGTCTGAAAGAAAGCTTGACCGTGGGCTACTATCGCGGGTTATTTCCAGTTCTTCTAAGAAATGGTCTGGGAAGTGCCCTGTATTTCTCTTTTAAGGACCCATTGCGTGATAGCCTGTCAGAGAGAGGCTTACCCAGCTGGCTGCCTGCATTTGTGTCTGGCAGCATCAATGGTATGGTGACCTGTTTGATGCTATATCCTCTTAGTGTGCTCATTGCTAACATGCAATCACAGACTGGGCAGTATTCCGTCAGCCTACGCCAGTGTATGAGGACCATTTGGGAGTCAAGAGGAAGGAAGATATCACTCCTTTACCAGGGGGGCTCCCTCATAATCCTGAGATCATGCGTGACATGGGGTCTTACAACAGCCATTCATGACTTCCTAAAAGCAAACAAAGATCAAAAGAATACGAAACAGTGAGGAAAATCGACACTTCACTGTTTGATGAACTATTATGAGCCGCTGTTGAATCGAATTTGTGGTCAGTGGTCAAACTTCAGGGTTATCGACTTTCGAAATATCTCTCCAATATATCTTCTGGGATTTCACATGCCCACGGATGAAGCTATTTAATGTAAAAATGCACTTCTCAAACTGATATGTGATAAATAATATATTAATGCCGACAACATTAATTTACACTTTAACCAGTAAAACTATGCATTTTATCCCATGTCCGACAACAATATTGTTTTTAGGAGTTACTGTGCATAGTTTGACTTCTTGCTGCTGACTGTTCTCCTTTCCTAACCACAATATTGATTATGAAGACCAGTGAGGGAGCAGTGATGCAATTCAAACACATATTAAACCTAATTTGTCAACTGATAAACCAAATCGTAACATCTAAATGATATTTTATGTAAACATCAATGTGGGTAGCCTAACAAATTAAGACTCGAGGAGGTGGGATATGGGTCACAGAAGAAAGTTGTTTTTAAAGTACAATATACAAAATCAAGCAAAATGGTGCATTTTAAAACATGGTAAACAATCAAATAAGAAAACCAAGACACATTTAGGTTCAAAATGATCATTAATATCAAAAGGAGCAGTTAGGGATTCTTGACTAAATAAAGTCACAAAAATTATCATTAATTTTCTCGAAGAAAACTTTATTCCATGTACATGTAATGAACACCATAAGGGATTGTAAAGCTCAGTTTCTTTGATATAATAGGCTACATATTTAAAATACTCTGAAAGTTAGATGGACAAGAGAAGGAGAATCTCTTAAAGCAGTATTACTGAGAATTCTTTGAGGCCCATTTAATTTTTTGAAGAGGATGTTTAGAGAAAACAAAGAAACAGTGGAATTGGCACTATTCCCAAGTATACTTACAAAAATGTGGGCTGTATTTGGCTTCAGTGTGGGCCCCTACATTCCCTACACTGTAGGAGGTCCAGCAAAAATATATCCCCACACCATTGCCAATTCAGCCATGGACAGTTGTGTATTTCTTAGGTGGCTTTAATGAATTCTCAGTGTTAGTACTTGGTCTCCTGCACCTCAGCTCTATCACAAGTTTTTGCATTTGGGTTCCAACATCACATTTTCAATGGGGATGCCATTATTTGGTACTCGATGTCAAGTAGCTTTGCTAAAAGTGACAACATGTTTCTCCTATAGAGCACTTGCATACGGGAAAGTAAGTTAGCAAAATACTGTCAAAAATCAGAAACAGTTGAAATGTTTCCCCTGGAGCAATAACATTACCATTAGATGACTGCGTAATTGTTCGCACACACATACAATATTGTGCTCTCACACCAATCAGCATGAAATTTCCTTGAAAGCCTCATTTTCTTTTTCAAAGATATTTGTCTGGTTAACACTTGGCTTAAATCTGAATGCCTTGATTACTACAAGAGTAAGTCAACGCGAAATGTTTGTGAATTGGGCCCAACATATTTAGTATCAACATTCATTCGTTAATGGTCGATATCAGACAATTCCAAAATCTGAAAATTTAGGAAGAAAGATTTTGACATACTTCACCCAAGGATAAGGTTAGAAAAACTTTGGGTATTGTTCAGATCCTTATCCTGAAATGAAGTGCTTTAATGTTTACCTGAGTGCATGGCATCCCAAATTCCAAACTTTCTCCCTAATTCTAGAAGTGGATCTTACTACTTCTACAATGTTCCTATAGAAGGAGTTTTAAATTGGGATTATTGTTCCATAGTTAGTATGAACTCTAATCCACACAATACATTTGGTTTGATATATTCTATGGGCTGAAGTGATTGCCATTCTTCCCTGCACTGAAAAACAGCAAGGTTGTTTTTACTGCTACCCAGTCCCTCTTCCCATGGCTACCAGGCCAGTAGAAGTGCAGATTGACAGCAAAGAGTTAAAAAAAAGGTATGAGAGAGTATGACGTTTATATAGCTGAAGCTTTGTGTCTATTTTGTAATCCTGCTTGTAGTATTATTACCCTATGCTTTTAGCATTAAAACCCTACAGACATGGAAGAACAAGTGTACCTGTATCACTTAAATTAATTGGGAAACATACTAGCTGCAACTTCTGCTTTTCACAGTACGCAATATAAATAGGCATAAATACATATAAGTGCAGACAATGGATATGTGTAGGTAGGTCACTAATATTAAAACTAAACACAACAATAGAGTGAGACTTAATTATAACGTCAGGTGATATTAAGAAGAAAGAGTATCTGCAGTATTAACCTTTGAATGGCGTCATGTAGGAGACAGGTTTCAGGTTTCACATGTAGGCGGATGATGACCAGATCCATTCCCAATCAGGACGAACCTAGGATCAACAAAGCATAGGACATGCCTTCATCCATGAACAGAGGTGAGCTCGAGTTCCTAGACAAGTTCCAAGCTGGGGATTGCCATTTCAGGATGTGTAAGTCTGTAAGCTCCAATGGCTAGGAGATTTAGAAACAGTATCTGTTTTGTATGAAACACTGCAGACCCTGAAGGTTATATTTGATTACACCACTCACTGTACCTAGGAATAAGCCACATAAATGGCATAGCTCTCTCAACCTTAAACACAATAGCTCGGGTCCATACAAAAGCTTACTCTATGTTGGACTGAAAGCCGCTGAGTACAATGCTGCTGTGGGTTGTAGTAGAAAATACAGTTAGTGAACAGTCTAGCACTCAATTCATCGGTGTTTTCTCTGTGTCCTAATTGTGCTGCCATCTCTTTCTACTCAATCTCATCATGTATGTATGCCTCCCTTGTGCCCTACAGTGGGGGCAATGGCAGCAATTGGTGCTTCGTACAAGAAATAAAGGAATCCATACAGAATACAGATAGCAAACACTATGCCGCCAGCTAGTCTGCAAAATAATCTATTCATCTTCATGTCAGTGCCCAGAGCTTCCAAAACCTTTAGATAAAAGTGGTCTTAAACGTTTGAGTTTTTTTTATATAAATAATATATGCATTCCTATTTCTTGTAGAGACATTGAAAAGTTTTAATTGCACTAATAAAGCTCAGGGCAGTGTGCTAAGGATATCTGAAGCACAATAGGGATTTTGGCTTCTCATTTTGAACTTACGTTTTTTTATTACAAAAGAATAATGCATGTCTTAGATTTTATTGCAAATGTGAATGATGTTTGTTTCCATTTAAGCATGCATTTCTTTCATGCAGATTTTCATGAATTAACTGCAAGTACGAAAAGGACAGAAAATAAAATAAAATACAAACTCCTGGCTACATCAAAATGCCTAAACATTTATGGTTTTTGTTTTTACATCTGCATTCAGTGAAAATTAATTTGACATAAGGTAAATGGCATGCTCAGAAAGAGGTATACTAAAGAGGTCTACTAAAAAGGTGACAAGTTGGAGCATATGACTGAGGCTAAGTCATTTTTCCTAAATAGTTCTCTCATAAAACTGAATAAGCAAAAAACAGATATGCTTTTAACATGTGCTTTCGGATGAAACAAAGTGAGCAAAATATATGTCAGGGGAGAAGTTTCTACAGAGGTCCAGGAGAAACTACATAATTCATTTTGTCGTAAGTGAAGAATGTAGGAAACTTGCTCTGTATATACTATACCAAAGTGAGGTACAGTTTGCACAGAGTCCAGTGGAACCCAAAAGGTAGGAAGAGGTAAAGTAGATAGCACCTCACTCTCTATTTGTGGTAGTGTAGTCGAGCAGTAAGGCTTTATCAGCGGACAGTGTTAAGCATTTGTTGTACACCCTCAGTCAGCAAATTAATTCACACACTCAAAGACTGAACTTCAACCAATTGTTTTTGTATAAAAATATTCTTTTAGTTATTTTATTTTCTAGAACCAAGCAAGCCTGGCACAGGTAAGCAATAAATACTTTACAGTTGTAATGCAGTATGTAAATAGTTTGAATTGCAATAGTAAATGTACTTTGATTTGATTACAGTCGCGTTACTGATAATGCAATGCTTTTCAGAATACAGTACATATACTTTGTATAGGATTTTTAGTAGAATTACAGGTAAGTTACTTTAGAGATTCATTTTACTTACACAGTGCAGTATGGCTGGATACTGCACTGGGACATTTCCTGGAAACAGGTAAGTGAAAGCGTTTTTGTTAGTTAGTACAAGTTTAAAGAATTTCTTTAGGTTTTCAAACTCCACACTTAGAAACTTTTCCAAGAAAAACAGTCAATGTTATCCTATGGAGGAAAATAGTGTTATCGGTTTTAGGGTAAGTATTCGGGAGTGGGAGTTGAGGTTCTGGGGGTAGACTCACGGGTCCCCCAGGGTCAGGGATGTACTCTCGTTACACCCTCAGCGGCACTAGGGCGGCCGGGTGCAGAGTGCTGAGGCCCAATGTTATCCTATGGGGGATAGGGGGCCTCCGGTTGGTGGCTGCTGACGAGCAGGCCACTGGGTTGTGGGAGCAAAGCTCCTGGACTTTAGCTCAGGGCAAATGGGGAAACAAAGTAGCACCAAAGGTGCACCCTTAGCGGCACTAGGGCGGCCACTTGCAGGGTGCTGTTTCGACGTAGGGTGCCCTGTTGTTTGCAATAGGGAACCTCCGGTTTGCAAAGGCACTGCAGGCTCAGGGACGAAGGTCTTCTGGGTGCGACCACCACTTCGAGAGGTAAGTTGGGATGTTGGGGGTTGGTTAGGCACTGTCGGTTGGGCCACCCAAGGCTGTGGGGCGTCGGGTGCAGGGGTGCCTTTTAGGGTCGAATCTTCTTACCAGCTCCTGGTCGCGGTTGGGGGGACCTTCAGGCTGCAGGCGTCGGCTGGAGGTTTGAGGCAGGTCAGGGGCCGCTGGATCTCGGGTCAGGATCGCCGGGGAGACCGCCTCGTGGTGTTTGCCCACTCGAGCTCGGGCCGTGGACAGCCGGTTCAGAGTGGTGCGGATTCCCGGTGTCCAGCCGGAGCCAGAAGTTGGAGATGAACAAATCCGGTGTTCACGGGAGACACAGTCTTTGTGGTTGAAGGCAGGCAGGTCCTCCGGGGTTTTTGAGGTTGCTGGCTGCAGGCCAGACCGGGATTTCACAGGAGCAGGTTTGAGGAGGAGACAGTCCGGTAGGGCTGGGGCCAAGTCAGTGGGCGTCTTCCTCTTGTTAGCTTCGGCACGGCTGTTCGGTCCTTCTTCTTCTTTTCTTGTAGTTTCTTCTGGTCTGAGGAAGCAAGGTTCAGGGGTGCCCCTAAATACTAGATTTAGGGGCGTTACAGGCAGGCAAAAAGGTTGGGGCCAATAGGTCCCTTCCCTGGGGTGGGTACATGCCCTATTATGCCACCCTCCAGTGGGAGGGGGGCATAAGCCTTTCCCTGGTTGGCTGGGTCCCCCCATCTGCAAGATGGCGGGGACTGATAGTTGTGCTTCACCTCGCCTCCCTCACCTGAGGGGTGGAGTTGGCAGAGGTAGGCACACCTCTCTTCCTCACTTGTTTTTCCCGCCAGTTCTCCCGTCCAAAGTGGGGTCAGAACCAGTGGGGACCAGTTGCTGAAAGCAGCAAGTGGCCTGGGGAAGCTCACAAAGGTGGCAAGCCTTTGAAGCTTCCCCTTCGTGAACCCTGCCCATCATGGGGGAGGAGGTTTGGCACCTCGTCCCAGGATGTGCATTGTTTCAGGCCCCCGAGAGCAGCAGGCTCTTGACCCAGGGTCCAGAAACATGTCTGGTGGTGGCAGCTGAAAGCAGCCACTCAGCCTGGACACTAGTGGTAGGTTGTTTTTCAGGGGGCAGTTCTAAGATGCCCTTTGTGTGCATTTTTCATGAAATCCCACACTGGCATCAGTGTGGGTTTAATGTGCTGAGAAGTTTGATACCAAACTTCTCAGTTTTCAGTGTAGCCATTATGGTGCTGTGGAGTTCGTAATGACAAACTCCTAGCACCATATACTCTTAATGGCAGCACTGCACTTACAATGTCTAAGAATGGACTTAGACACTGTAGGGGTACAGGGCTCATGCACCTGTACCCTCACCACTGGTATAGTGCACCCAGCTAGAGGGGTGACTGATCTATGCCAGGGCAGTGGGTTGTAGGCATGGCACACAGGGATGTGTGCCATGTCGACTCTTCACTTTGTTCTCCACCAAGACATGCAGCCTGCAAACCCAGTGTGTGTGTGTAATGGTACAGGTCCTCTAAGGGTGGCACAATAAGTGCTGCAGCCCTTAGAGATCTTCCCTGGTCACAGTGCCCTGGGTACCTGTGGTACCATTTACCCGGGGCTGGCCTGTGGCCAGAGATGCCAATTGGGTTTAGGTTAGTTTTGGGGAAAGAACACAGGCCCTGGGAACCTGATTGGCAGGGATCCAGGGCAAATCAAGTCAAAAGTGCATCAGTAGTCTGGCAAAAAGTGTGGGGGGGGGTTACTGCAACAGAAACCCAGCTTCTCACACAAGCCGCCCCCCCCCCAGCCCAAAGGCCAGGAGACGCAGCCAAACCTGGGAGATTCTTCCTAGTCTTTCAGGTGACGAAGAGTAGAGGAAGTGGGTTGAAAGTTGCAGGGCCTACTCTGCCTTACATCCTTCTGTCCAGGTCAGTTCGTTTGGGGAGCTGGCCTACCTCAACAGTTATAGGACCTAATTCCTAATGCTCCTTTCCTGACTCTTTAGTGTCTTCACCCCATCTTTTTAGTATGGGTTCAGATGGCCTACCTCTGCAAATTCTAACTTAGCTAGGGCAAAGCCCAGCTTACCCACAGAGGTTACCCACAGCTTGAGCAACCCCACCCTGACCAATAGGGTCAGGAGGCCTAACTTGCTATTTGGCACGGGGCTAGGCCACCATGCCAAGGACAGTGCTCCCATGAAGGCTAACACCCAGCAGAGGCTACTAACAGCTGTCAGTGCCCAGAACCACACCTTTAGCTCTTCCCTGGCAGGTGAAGTGGCTACCTTACAGGCTTCTTTGGGTTCTGGGGGCCTATCTGCTGTTTTAGGGTAGGGGGTCACTACACTTGGTAGTGAACACCCTTCTTCCACCCTCTGTTCTGCCTTCTCAACTACGCGGTCTTTCACCCAGGTCAAAGGAACGAGTGCCGGGCTGTGTGGATATTAGGGATGATTGATGCTGATGATTGACTAATGAGTGTTAGCATAAAGTGTCCATGGTCTCTTGCCTCTGAAACATTATCATGTTTTCCCTGAGGTGATTTTCTAAAGACTTGAGTTGCATTGTCTACCGGGGGCAGGACATAGCAGATCCCAATAGGGTTGTCTGACGCTTCAGTTGCATTCTCAGATAAGAAGAACCAGCACGTGGCTGCAAATTTTTCATTTAGAGTTGGGTGGAACCTCTAGAAGGGTAAGTGGAGAACCTGTTCAAGATTTCACTAAGAGGAAATATGTCTGGGATGAGAAGCCACAACAGAATGTAAACTCTGGCATCATTGTAAATTAGTGCTTACATTGGTCATGAATCAACCATTTTTTTAAACAACCACTAATATTTTATACATTACCCTAATAAGTTAAGCCTGACTGCTCTGTGCCACAGCTATCAGGGGGTTGAGCTGAGGTTAATTTGGTGACTTTGAGACTTCACCCAGACAAAGGTTGTGATTGTTCCTTGAAGTCAGTAGTCACCCACCCCAAATAGTAATACAATTTCTTGCAATTGTGTTTAGCAGTGGGATCCAGGACTTGTGTTTCACAGAACCCAGCAGTGGTTCAAGTTGAAATTAAAAAGCCCTTTTTAAATTGACAGCAAAAATTAACTTTTTGTATTTGTATTTGTATTTTGATTTGTCATTGGACATTTTTGATTTTTCCTAAATTCTTTCCTGTCCTTAAGTTTTGCACCTATGATGTTTGCAAGCATGGAGGTAGACCTGTGCAACATGGAGAGCCTCAGCAAGGCAGAGATAAGGAAGATGTGCAGGGACAGAAGGTTAAGGCTGAGCATGGAGTCCAAGAAGGAGGACTGCCACACTGCCCTCAGAGTTTAGGAGGAAGTACGCATGCTACAATCCCCCTTACAGGAGCATAAAGATGAGGAGGAGATGGAGGAGGAAAATGAACATGACATTAAGGCGGCTTCAGTGCCAATGTAGTGTGTGTCCCAAAAAGTAGCCTTGCCTGCATTGTTCAGAGCAGGGAGCAGATTGTCAGTCCATAATTTGTCCTAATCAGAACTGAAGGACAGACAGGCAGAGGGGCCTCTGAAATTGCAGTTAGCTTCTCTTGCCATGAAGGATAAAATGGCAGCAGGAGCCCTGGACCAGGAGAAGAAAAAGTTAGCTCTGGAAGAAAAGAAACTTCTGCTGGCTCCTGAGAGGTGCCAGCAAGATATGGACCTGAGAGCCAAGAGGGCCTTTGAGTCCAGTGAAGATGGTGGCAGTGACAGCAAAGGGCTTAGGGGAGGTAAAACAGTCCGCATCCCCAAAGACCTGGTGCCTAGCTACGTGGTGAGGGTGACTTAGATAAGAGTTTTATGTCATACGAGGTGCCATACGTATGCATATAATCCCAGAGGCAGGCTGGAGCGGAGGGTGGGGCAGTCATTGGAAGCACGTGCCCACTGGGGGAGGGATACCATATTGATTCCAGAAGTAGCTGACCAAATGAAGTATGCCTCCATGAAGGAAGCACTTCTCGCTAAGTTTGGTCTGACCCATGAGAAGTAGTGCCTGAAGTTCAGGGATTGCCAGAAGCAGTTATGCCAGTAATGGGTATAATCTATGGATTCTTTCACAAATTCGGTGAAGGACAGCAAAGTAAACAATTGTGATGGACTCTGCAATTTGGTTATAAAGAAGCACATTTTAAGTAATTGTATTACAGTGTTGTGTCAGCACTTGATAGACACCAAGGGGCATATTTACAAGGGGATATCGCCACCCGATCATCACTTTTAGCGATGTTCTGGTGGTGATATCCGCTTCTCCTTATTTACAAAGCGGCGTTAAGCCACTTATTGTGGCTTAATGCCACATTGTAAATGAAGCCCCTTTTCACGCTTCACTTGGCGTGAAAGGGGAGTGCAATGGGGGTTGCAGTTGGGCGTTCCGCCGTAACACCGGTTGCTTTTTGATGCTGCCCCATATTTACAAGGCTGGGGCAGTGCCAAAAACTAAGACCAGGGAATACCTGGTCTTAAACTGGTGATATGAGTAGAAATTATTAATTTCTCCTCGTTTTCTGCTCTTTCCATGTGTGCTGCATTTTGCAGCACACATGGAAAGAGCAAATCGCCTTTCCTTTCCCTTCCTGCACATAAACAACCACCCCTGCAGCGCAGACACCCTTGCAACATGGCGCAAGAGTGCTTGCATGCGCTGGCACTAGACAGCATTATTAGCGCCAGCACTAGGGGATACACAGGTGTGCGCCGTATTTTTGTAAATACAGTGCATCCCTGCGTTTTAAAAATGTCAGAGCTCGGTGTTACCAATTTTGGCGTAACACCATGCTCCGACATTTTGTTGTAAATATCCCCCAAGTTCTCTGTGCCCATAGAGCTTGGGGAGGAAGCTGAACTCTCGATCCGCACTAGAGTGTCCAAGAAGTTACTTGGGAGTGACCACAGAGGGCGTGTCTTAAGTTTCCTTCCACAGAGGGAAGGGAAAGGCCCTAAAGGGTTTTGAAGGGAAGGATACCCATTCCTCCTCAAAGCAAAGGATGTAGGGCCTCATTTATGAAAACTGTCACATCGCTGCGATAAAACAGCGATGCAACAGTTTTCACTGTGCCCTCCTTGTGACACGATGCATGCGCCGTATTTAATGTACGGCGCTCCATGTCGCAAGGAATGACAGATACATCAGGAATCCTGACGTACCTGTCGGCGCAAATGTCACGCATAGCTGGAGTTGTGTCGCAAGCATGACGCAACTCCAGCAGTTCATTGCGTAGGCATGTGCCTACGGCACTGCATCACCCTCATGCCTGCCATGAGGTAGCCATAAGATTTTGACGCAGTGGCATCCTAGAAGTGTTGCAGTGAAATCTTATAGATTTCACTGCGACCCTTCTATGACCCTGTTTTATATGGGAATGCCCACCCTGCATACATTATACCTGATGCAGGTATAATGTGGCGCAGGGCTTCACGAGGTGACGCATCTGCCTAGATGTGTTACCTTGTAATATGGCACAATGTGGCACATTGTTTACACCGCCGCTGTGTGACGAAAAGTGACGCAACGGCGGCGCAAAAGTGTCGCAAGGCCTTCATAAATAAGGTCCGAAAAGTTTTAATGAGCCGAAGCCCAGGGCACCCGTTCACCAGCCCTGGTGTTATGGCAGTTGGAGCACAAGAAAGGGGACTCTGTATGTCCCAGAAAGCCACCATAGCTACCAGGGGGTTGAACTCAGGTTAATTTAGTTTGAGGGTTCACCCTGACAAGAGTTGTGATTATTTCTCCATCCCAAAAAATAATCCAATTTCTTACACTGGTGGACTATGAAGGAGCAAGGGTCACCTACACCAAGGGGTCGCCCCGTACCATCAGACATAATCTCTGAAATGGAGGTCCCTCAAAGTTGTATACATTGTCTTCGAGCTCTTGCTGAAGCTTTGGGTTTGTCACCAGAAGCTACGAGCAGGACAAAGCAGAATGTCATGCCTACCAAGGGTACTGTTGGACTTGGCCCTTTTTGCAGGGTCATCCCTGAACTTTTTGCCTTCCTCCTGTATTTTCTCTGACCTGATTTTGTTGGTTTTATGACTCTGGGCACTTTACCACTGCTGATCAGTGCTAAAGTGCATATGCTCTCCCTATTGTAAATTGATGTGTTGATTAGTGACTCCATGATTGGGTTATTTGATTTACTTGTCAGACCCTAGTACAGTGCACCATGGGTGCCCAGGGCTTGTAAATCAAATGCTGCTGGTGGGCTTGCAGCACTGGTTGTGCCACCCACAGGAGCAGCTTGTAAAGTGTGTCTCAGGCCTGCCATTGCAGAGCCTGTGTGCAATCTGTGACTGCCATGTCGACTTGGAAAGTGCACCCCCCTGCCAGTCCCTAAACCTTCCCTTATCTTCATATCAGACACCCCCTAAGGTAGGCCCAAGGGCAGGGTGCATTGTAAGTATAAGGTAGGACATGCCCTGGTGTGTGTGGCATGTCCTAATAGTGAATTACAGCCATTTTCGTTTTTCACTATTGCGAGGCTACCTGTTCCCCACAGGCCAGAATGGGCAGTTTGATTATTACACCTTATAATCCTAACTGACCCAGGGAACATGGTAGAAAAACGAATTTAGTATGCCTGAACTCAGAATGATAAAATACATCTTTTAGTGAAGTTGGTTTTAACATACTGTGTTTGAAAATACCACTTTTAGAAAGTAGGTATTTTCTTGCCTAACCATCCAGCTGCCTCTGCTCAGGTTGTGTATTGTATGTCTGGGTTTGTGAGTGACAGGGGCTGGGGGATTCCAGGAGGCAGGGTGAGTCAGCACTAGGCTGAATAGGTCTGCCTGAAGGAGGATGGGTGGGAGGAGTTGCACCTGGGTCTGAATAGGTCTGTGCCTGCCTTCCACAATGCTGGCTACACCTTCTGCCAGGCGTCTGATGGCTCTGCCCCTCACTCTCAAAGGAAAGAAGGAGTCATGTACACAAAGTGCTCCAAGACTGACCAGAACTGGTTTGGACTAGGCATGGGCCTCTCTGCCTTCAGAGAACAAAGGATTTCTGTGTATAAATACTGGGGCCCAGACCCCATGAAATTAGATCACTTCTGGGAAATCAAGAAACCTGTTGCCAAGGAGAAGAACCGGAGAAGCTGAAATAGGAGTACTGCCCCTGTGCTGTTTTGCTGATTGGGGTTGGCCTGCAGTGGTTGCTTTCTGCCAAGGACAGGAGAAAAGACTTTGCTGTGCTTATCATCTTGAAGAAGAGAATCTCCAAGGGCTTGAACTGAGCTTGCCTCCTGCCTGAAGTCACAGGGACACAAAGACTTCACCCCTTCTGTTTGCCTGCATCTGGAACTGCTGTTTTAGCTGCTAACAGAGGGAAATTGCAACACCGAGGCCGGCGAGCGACGCCGTAACCTGCACCGTAGCCGTGGGCACCGCTCGTGAAGAGCACGACGCACCGCCCCGACTTGCACCGTAGGCCCGACGCCTGCCAACGCCATGCGACATCGACTCCGAAGCCGTCATCGAGGCCGCTGCCTGCACCGGAGCCGAGGACACCGCTCGTGACGCTCACGACGCACCGTCCCGACTCGCACCGCAGCCCCTACTTCACCGACGCCAGGGCTTCATCATCGCGGAGCCGATCCTCGACGTGGGTGACCCCCGAATCCATCGACGCCGCACCATCGTAAGGAACCAACGCCTCGCCGCCATCCGTGACGTCACCTCCCCGATACAGTAAGGAACCGACGCCTCACCTCCCTGCGCTGCAGTAAGGAACCGAGACATCACCTCCCCTGGGGTCGTAAGGAACCGGCGCCGCCGGCGCCAACGAAGCATCACCTCCCCGACGCCGTGCACCGTCTTTGTTTTCATCGAATTCCAGGTACTGTTCTTTGTGGGTCTGCTCGACTCCGGGCCCGACGCCGTACTTTGGGATTTCCACCGGTCACGACGTCGTGATAACTCCAAGTGGAGTTATTTGTTGCTACAAGCTTTATTTGATTGACTATCCTATTTTTGAAGATAACGTGAACTGTCTCTATCATTTTAAGTCTATTTTTAGATTACAGTATTGTGGATTTTTGCTATTGAGTCTTGTGTTAAGTCTATATAAAGATTACTTATTTTTACATACAACCTGTGTGGTGTCCATCTGTAGTGTTTTCACTGTATTACTGTATGTGTTCACAAATGCTTTACACACTGCCTCTGAGATAAGCCTGTCTGCTCGTGCCAAGCTACCAGGGGGTGAGCAGGGGTTATTTTAGGAGTGTCCCCCTTATCCTGACTAGAAGCAAGGGTCCCTATTTGGACAAAGGTGCAAACCATTGCCAACTAGAGACCCCCAGTTCTAACAGGTACTTACAGGCATCCTTGAGTCAATGAGTGAGACCTCTTTTTCCAGCAGCGACCAGAGGCCTTCTTCCCACAGGGCCTTTTTCTTTAGGTGGAGACTGCCCAGGTCAGGAATGTTGGTTGTGGTTCCAGATTTATCCTGTGCACTAGCCAGTGACTGGAGAAATTCTTTCACTCAATCCTAACTATTTCCTTGCAGCCCCCCATCTCCTTCTGCAGTGCTTCCTCTTTTCTGTACTATAAAGATGCCTAGGGGCTCCAGTTTCAACCCTGGTGAACGCTTCTGCTACTAGGCAGGTCTGACCCTAGGTTGTTGGCAACTCCCCTTTTTACAATGAATTCTTCTCCCATTTGACAGGGTCAAAACTAATTATCTTGCCCACTGGGACTGGAGCCTGGCTGTCTAAGTGGGTCCTAGGAATTAATATGAGAAGCCATCCCTACCACCTCTAAGTCAAAAGAGGTAGTGCTAAGGTTGTCCTTTGTTCTGCCAACTCTTCCTGTACACTCCTAACTAGCTAATCCCTTCTTTAAGTTTCAAAAGGTAAGTTTATTAAAAGTATGTCAAAAGGAAACATCAAAATATCCAATAACATAGCATCAAAATAAACATTACTGAGCATATTATTAATGGCAAATAAGCAAATAATCATATAAGAGAATAAAGTCCATGACAAGGATAAAAAGGGTATAACGAAAGGAAAACAGGTTAGAAACTTAATAATTATGCAATTACAACAAAGTTACATTAGATCAAGTAAACATTAGAAAAAATGACAAAACCAAAGAGATCAAGGGGGTTGAGCAACTTCCTGGATACATGGTACTGGAGCAAAGGATCTTTTAGCACTATCATCTAAAAACGTCGTAACAGGAGACCATAGAAGTAATCTTTTTTGTTTCAGAGACATGTCAAGTCTGTGATTATGGCAGACAGAGTACCACCAAGCTAAATACGAGAGTTTGGAGGCATCTTTCCAATTTTTTGTTATCTGCTGAAAGGCGGCGGCCACTAACAGGTCAATAATTTGCGTTTGTGTTTTTGGTTTGTTCCAACTATTAGAGAGACTGCCTAGAAAAATATTTACAAATGTAACGGGGGTGTTAGTCCTAAAAATAGCATTAATTTGGGACCAGACTGATTCCCAAAATTGCATAACTTGTGGACATGAAAAAGTAAGTGTTGAAGATCTGCCTGTGGAAATGAGCAAGGCCAACAAGTGTTTGGAGTGTCAGAATGCATTTTATGCAGGGAAGCTGGTGTTAACAATAGTCTATAATAAATTGAAAAAAGAGTTTGTGTGGCACTAGCTGCTCTGGAAGACTTCCTAATTTTCGCCCAGACTTTATCCCAAATAGATATGGGCCAATGTATACCTAAATCTGTCTCCCAGGAAAATTCAATCTTTGTTTTAGATCTTGGTAAGAGTGGGGATAATAAGCAGGTGTAAAGGGCGGAGGCCTTAGGCGATCTGCATAGAATGTTTGACCAGGTATGATCAAGTGGCAAGGGGGTGTGAGGTAAGAATTGGAAATATGAGTAAGAATCTAGTATGGCAGAGCGTAGGACTAGAAATTTATGTGAAAATGATAAAGGTAAGTGAAAAAGAGAACGTGCTTTTGAAAAAGTTAAAAAAGTGTCATTTTCAAATAATTGATGTACCCATAAAACGCCTCTATCCCTCCAAGTTCTCCAATAAATCGTTTTTTTCTTGATGCAGATAAAGTTATTATGCCATATAGTAGAGTTGAGAAATGTATTAGAATCATGTGGCTCAATCTGAAGAAGTTTATTTAAACTATTACACGAGTGTTTAATAATTGATGTATGTAAGTTTTGCGGTTTTCTCGTAAAAGATAAATATTCTTGAAAAGAAAACGGGGAAAGGAAGGAATTTTCTAGATCAATCCAAAGAGGCAGATCAGGAGAAGGGACAAACAACCACGAGGATATATGTTTTAATAAAAAGGCTTTATGATATTTGGGGAAATCAGGGAAACGGACACCTCCTTCGGATTTCGGACGCAACAACTTTAATAAGGACATGCTAGGTTTTTTGTTCAGCCAAAGAAAAGAAGTAAGAATGGAATTGATTTTGTGAAACCATTTCGCAGGGATGGAAACTGGAATATTAGAAAGAAGGTATAGGATAATAGGTGTTAACATCTTTTTAATGGTGTCAAGACGTCCCCACCATGAGAGATATAAAGGATGCCATTTGGTCGTGAGGGAGCTAAGCTTCTCAATGCATTTATTGAAATTTAGAGAAATTGATGATTTAATGGAGGGAGTAAACCATATACCAAGATATTTTATGTGAAGGGGGCTCCAAGTGAAATTGGAAAGGGAAAAATCTTCTTTAAAAGTATATTTAGATAAAGGCAAAATCTCACACTTGTCATTATTTAATCTGTAGCCCGAAACTAAAGAATATGATTTGACTTCCTTCAAAAAGGCTGGCATGGAATTTTGAGGTTGGGAAAGGAATAAAAGAACGTCGTCAGCATAAGCAGCTAATTTGACCTGTAAAGAATTAGAGGTTTAACCCGTGATGGATTGATTCTGTCTTATTTTAGACAAGAAGGGTTCTAAAGCTAAATTAAAGAGGAAAGGAGATAAGGGACAGCCTTGTCTTACTCCTCTATGGAGAGAAAAGTAGGAAGAGGTAAGACCGTTGGCAAAAATGGCAGCTTTAGGACTCGAATAAAGCAGAGAAATCAAGGAAATGATTTTTGGGCCAAAACCAAACCATTTTAGTGTCTGAAAGATGAAAGGCCAATATACTATATCAAAAGCCTTCTCGGCATCTAGGGCAATGGCAGCAAGGGATTCTGAGAGATTTGGCGATTTGGAAATGATGTCAAAAAACAAACGGGTATTGTCATTAATAGATCGACCTTTGACAAAGCCCGATTGTTCCCTACCTAAGAGATGGGGTAGAAAGGATTCCAATCGAAGAGCTAATGATTTCGAGAAGATTTTATAGTCTATGTTAACTAGGGAAATGGGTCGGTAATTTTTTCAATAGTGTAGATCCTTCCCCTCCTTTGGAATAAGACAAATTAAGGCATCCAGAAAAGTACCAGAGGAATTGCCAGAAGAAAGAAAAGAGGAAATTAAAGTATGTAGCTTAGGTACAATTATTTGGGCGAAATGTAAAAAGAATTCAACAGTAAAACCGTCAGGACTGGGGGCCTTATCTTTCTTAAGGGATTTAAGAGCACTAAGTAAATCAGTCTGAGTCAAATCAGTTTCAAGGAGGTCAAGATGTAAAGACGGGGATGGGCGTTTGTGAATTGAGGAAAGATAAAGGGAGATATCATCCTCAGTAGGATATGTCTCAGGAGTATAGAGATGTTTATAAAATTGAACAAATTCTTGTAAGATATCAGCGTCTTTGTATTTAGAAGTGTTTGTGTCCGATATTATGGATTCAATATGAAGCTTATTTTGTTTGGTCTTTAGATAATTAGCTAACAGTTTGCCAGATTTATTTTGTCCACCATAGAATTTAGCGCTAGTCTTTAAGAGAAACAAAGAGGCAGCATCAGTCGTGTCTTTATTATATTGAATCTTGGCATTAATGAGATCAGTTAAGCAATTTTTCGATTTGGAAGTGTAGTAGGTATGTTCTAAATTCTTTATTTTCGAAAGGAGTTCCTTATTTAAAGCCCGATCTGTTTTCCGTTTAGTAGAAGTGTACCGTATGATAAAGTCACGGGCAGAAGCTTTAAAAGCGTCCCAAATTATATAAAAGGGCATATTGTCTGTATTGTTTAAAAGGAAATATTCATTGAAGAAAGAAATAAAGGAAGTGTTGAAGTGAGGGTCTAAAAGCAGGGAATTGTTAAAGCGCCATCTCCTGGGATGATCAGAATGAGGTAATAGGTCTAACAGAATGGAAACAGGGGCATGGTCAGAAATGAGTATGGGACCTATATCTGCAGAAATGAGAGATTGGGAGACACTGTGTGATGTGAAAAAATAATCAATTCTTGATTGGGTCTGATGAGGTGGAGAGTAAAAAGTATATTCTTGCAAGGACGGATTACATAGTCTCTATGCGTCAATTAAATGTAGTTGTTTTATAGTTTGTGTGAAAGTTTTATGTGCTTTTGAAGGAGTGAAAGGAGCTGTGGATTTTCGATCTAAAAAAGGGTCAAAAACTTGATTGCAGTCCCCAGCTAGAATTACATTGCTGTCAAAATGTTGAGATATCAATTGATATAAATGGGACCAGAAAGGAGCGTCACCAGAAGTAGGGGCATAAACATTAAAGAGAGAGAACGAGACACCATCAATCTCCAATTTGGTATATAGCCATCTACCTTCCTCATCTCTCTCCTGCGAAATAAGGGAAGTCCTCAATGATTTGTGAATTAGAGTGATGACACCATTTCGTTTGCCATCTCCAGGTGAGTAGAAGAGTTCACCAACCCAATTTTTCTTAAGCTTTAAAGATTCAGATTCAGTAAGATGGGTTTCTTGCAACAAAACAATTTTAGCATCCAGTTTAGATAAATAAGATAATACCCGTTGTCTCTAAATAGGGGAGTTTAAACCTTTAACATTCCATGTAAAGATCTTTAAAACCATAAATCAAGGGAGCAGAGTAAATAGTAAAATGAACCAGCCTTATTGCAAATACCATTAAAATACAAATAAGATGCAATTAGATGCATGTAAAACTTGAAACTTAAGAAAGTGAAAAAGGAGGAGAGAGGAAGGGAAAAAGGGGGAGGGGAGTTTATAAAGAGCAATTGATGAGAATAGTAGAGATTATAAAAATATGAAAAGTAAAAGAGATGAGAATAGAAGAGTGATCGTAAGTATAGGAAAAAGTTAAGGAAAAAAGGAGTGAAAAGAAAAGAAGTACCACTATGAAAATAGCGAATATGACAAAAGGCATGACAATGAGAAAAGAAAAACAAGCATTGGCATAGCCAATAGGTCTCGCCTTTGGGACCTTATAAGTATTTAGTTATGCAGCATAATATCCTTGGTGCAACAACATCAACTGTTGCATGGCTAAACACTTATACAGTCCCAAAGGCGAGACCTATTGGCTATGCCAATGCTTGTTTTTCAAGGGAAGCTAAACCCCCACTGTACACTCATCACACATATGGCTATTCATTCTATGCCCAGAGGGAACATAAACTTCTGTAACCCAAGGAGAGTCTGGATTGTATGGGGGCAACCGGGACAATTCAAGTTAGACAGCATAGAGTATGTGCACCAAATTCCACGACCGATTCCGGTCCAAGAGAGTTTGTGTGGAAAGTATCCCAATAAATATTGAAATGAGAGAGACAGAAAGACAGAAATTGGGAGTAAGAGAATTAGTGAGCGGGAGAGAAAGACAGAGGGAGCGATAGAGAATGAATGACAAAGAAACTGAAACAAAAATATAGAGATGAAATTTCGGAATTAGGAGAGAATATGAGGGGAGGAGGGAGAGAAAGGAAAACGGCGGGTTAAAAAGAGAGAAAGATGGAGGGGAGGAACAGCGAGATGAAATAATGTTTGATAGAGGTGGGTAAATATTGAAGAGATAATGCTGCGAGAGAGAAAGAGACCAAGAGAATGCAAGAAAGTGAACCAAACCGATAGTGGAGAAGACAGAGATAAAAATGGGGAGTTGGATAGAGAGGAAGGGATGGTGAGGTGGGAGAGGTAGAAGGGGAGAGATCAAACGAGGGAAGTAAGAGAGAAAAGTACGTCAGAGGAATGTAGAGCTTGGAGAGAGGTGTCAGCTAGAGAGGAATAAGGAGATGTGGAAGTAGTAGGAGAAGGAGAGATCAGTGGGGAGGGATATAGAAATAGGAAACCTGGAGGTGGGTGGAAGAAAAAGAGAGTGAAAGAAAGAGAAGGGAAGGAGAAACAGGTAAAGAGTGGAGGAGGAGGGAGTAGAAGAGGGAGTGGGGACTTAGGGAGGAAGAAATACATGGAGAAGGACTGAGAGATGAGAGAGTGCAAAATAATGAATAATATAGAGACGGGAGAGAGATAGTGGAGGCGAAAGAATGAAAGAAGGAGTTCTCTCAGGTGGAGTTAGGGTCGAAAGAAGGACCAAAAGAAGGAGAAGGAGAGTGTAAAATACAGAGGGAGGTGTGGGCTGAGTGAGAGAGAGGAACGCTTATAGAGATGTGCAGACAGTTGGCAGAGGGAAAGGGAGAAGGGGAGAGCATCGGGGAGAGGCCAATGGAACTAGAGAGAGGGAATGTCGAGCAAAGGAGTAAGTGAAAGGTCTAGAGAAAATAGAGAGAGTAATAAAAGAAGAGGAAGAGAAAAGGTTAAACAGGGAGAGACTAAAGTAGAGTGGAAGACTAAGAGGGAAGGGCACAGAAACTAATTGGAGTGGATAGGACGGGGTAGAGAGAGAAGAGGGGGGTAAAGAAAGAGTCAGTGAGATGGAGTGAAACAGAGAGAGATGGAGAAAGAGTAAGGGAGAATGTGTCAGCAAAAATAAGGGAAAGGCGTAAAAAGGGTGAGATAGAAGGTGGAAGAATGAGAAACCAAAGAGAGAGGGAATGGGGAGAAAGACATGTAGAGTGACGCAAAGAGAAAGCAAAAAAACAGAGAACATGTATAAGTAAAAGGGGAGAGGTTTCATCATAATTTAACTAAGAATAAAAATAAACTGATAGCAGCATGCGACTCCAAGGGCAGAAGCGTTCCTTGTACAGAGATCTAACGTGAATAATTGTTTTACTCAGTTGCTGAAGTGGAATTAGTGAGCACATGCACAGGGCGAGCAGACAGACAATGCGGCAGTCAGTATGAACTAGAAACAAAGTGCTCAGTAAATGATTAGGAGGGAAGGAGCGAGGGGTTAGCAGGGAAAGGAAGACGCAGGGAGGGGTGGGGTGAGAGAGCATGAGTCTGTGTGTGAGGACAGTAAAAAATAATATGATATGATATGAGAGAAGCACTTATTTCTTTCTGAGAGGGAGAGAGCCTGCTTTGCAGAAACTTCACTGCAAACTTTTCATCAAAACACGCCTTTAGCCGCAGTGGAAGGAAAAACAGAAACATGTGCTTGTTTGTGGGGCGAGGAGGTACACCAAAAAGCGAGGCACTTTTAAGCCAGAGGCCCACCACAGGCTGCTGCCAGGATACTGCGCGTGCTTCTGCTGAGAGGATTGCTGCTGGGGCTCTGCTGGATTGCGACGAGGGCTTCCCCCACCCAGGGGACTGAGGGGCAGGACTCGGTCGCCGACTGCCCGTCCTGCGCCCTGGGCAGGCTGGAGAAGGCGGCTCCCTCCTCGCAGGCGGACATGGTGGAGGCTGTCCGAGAAGATGGGCTGAAGTAAATTGATTAACCTGGCTGTGGGTCACATCCATTGCAGTGTAGGACTTAGAAACCTCCAAATTATAACAGGCACCGGGAACCATTCACAGATACTACACAAGCAAACACCGTAAGTTCTCTAAAACTCACATACAAGAAAGTGCGTTTGTGCAGCAAGTGACAGCAAAAGGTTGAGGTACACGTACTGTTTTCTCACTTGGGACACACTGCCTGCACCCGATTCTGAGGCAATGTGTATCTTTTTTTAAAAACAAAACAAACATTTCAGCATATTTCCTCACTGTGCTGGGAAGTAATCCAGAGTTTGCTGCGCTTCCGAAGCAATCTAGGGAAGCTGGGAAAAGGGGGAGATGTGTGTGTGTGTGGGGGGGGGGGCGAGTCAGTCATTCTAATCAGAGAAAACTCCGAAAAACAGGACTACTGGGGACAAAAAACAAACTACCCTTTGCACACGAGAGAGAAGCAATTAACAAATAAGCAAAAGGGGACGAGACACGCACAGCGTTTCCCTTGCGGGAGCGAGCAGCGGCGCCATCGGTTTCAAAAGCGCAAGCAACATAATTAAAAACAGATAGCGCCGCTGCTCGCTCCCGCAAGGGATACGCCAAACGTGCACGAGTGCCAATAGAGAACAGTGTAAAACATGCACGAGTTTGAACCAAAGTCCTGAGTGATTCCAAAAGGTCCCCTACTAAGCAGCGCTTGCGCACTGCATAGGCGAGACCTAAAAATGCACTAGTTGAAAGCGGGCATTCCTAGTACTCTTCCACACCCTTTCCACCAGCTCAGCTCAGGGCTTTTCTGGAATCACGTCACCCAGATCCTCTTCCCATTTTAGTCTCAGTGCAGCCAAGGGAATTAACAGTTCTTGGGTCATACGTTTATAAAGACAGGTGACTGCTTTTAAGGTTCCTGCCACTGACACTATATACTGGCAACCCATCGATGTCTGTGGTTCAATTAAGCCCTCCCTCCAATGTTTCTGAATAGCCGCAATAAGCGCAGAGTGGAACAAGAAATCTCCTCTGGGTGGGTCATATCGTTCCCGTAACTCTGTGAAGGGGAGCAATGTATTGTCCTCATACAGATCTCCTATTGTAGATAGTCCTCGCTCTTTCCAAGTTGCCAGCGCATGCCAGTTGCCCCCGTGTAGCAAAGCATCACACATGGACAAGGGGATTTCAGGGGGATAGGGATATGTAATCCGTGCACGTTTCAGACTCCTATTCCAACATTGCCGTGCTGTTTGTAAGACACCCGGTACATCATTAAGCCGAACTGGCAATTTCAAAACAATTTGTGACAATACCCGCTGCGACGCTATCCCACCTCCAATCTCACCCAGTCCTCGAAATTCAAATGCCTGCGTAAGCCACTGTAGTTGAGCAGCTAGGTAATAGGTCTCAAAGTCAGGAACTGCCAGACCTCCCTCCGATCTCGGCCTCGTGAGGACTCCCAAACGCCACCCTTCTCCTGTCAGTACCCCATAAAAACCCCGTAATCACTGTCTTGATTGGTGTAAAAAATCTCGCCGGTATCCAAATAGATAGGGCCCTAAAATAGTACACAATCTTGGGAGGGTCACCATTTTAAGCAGGGCCACTCAGCCGGCTACCGAGAGAGGTAATGCACTCCAAAAATCAAAATTGCTTTTCATTCCCCTGATGGCTCTACCGATATTGCTCTCCAATAAATCAGCCTGCGTGTGATAGATTTGGGTCCCGAGGTACGTCAAGCATCGATACTCCCATTGCACACCGTCGGTGTCTTGGGGGCCAATATTAGTCGCAGCTGTTGGAAATAGGCAGGATTTTGCCCAATTCACTTTGAGCCCAGCCACTGCGCCAAGATCGCGGAGTAAGCGCTTCGCTCCAGTAAGTGCGTCACCGGAATTGGCCAAGTACATGAGTAAGTCATCTGCATAGAGCGCAATGTAACCCAATCACATTTTCTTGTGCCACCCATCTTGAACATCCTACTGGCAGAACTGCCTCTCACACCTACCGTATCAGCTAAGGAATCAAAATTTTACCACGCCAAAGCGAAAAGACATTCTTGTCTTTGACCAGCGCCTACTGGCCCACCATCTCTACCGTTTCAAGGTCACCGCACAATCCTGCATGCTCTGGGAATAAAGTGTTCCCATCATGGGCCACGGGACCTTCAGATGCTACCAGCAGTAAATTACGCTTGCCAGCATGAGCACATTGCTATTCGTTACCGTCGCCTCCCTAGCCAAAAGAATCAAATCCAGCAAGCGTCTCCTATGAACCACTCCTCATGTATGCCATGCGCTCAGGAAAAACTCTCCGTGACCACATCATCTTCCCAAATCTGCAGTGGGGGAAACACAGTTACCTTGCTTCTCTAGGGAACACCTAACCTACTGAACACCAAGGAGGGATCATGGTGAAGAATTAGCCTAACCAGCAGCAATTTCTATGTAGTACAGCTGGGGAAATAACTAAATGTCAGCCCATTACCTCCAGTCTATAGGGGTGTGCAAATATGCAGCTCACTATGCACATCTAGTTTCTATTCATCTTATGTACGCAAATGTAGAGCTCTTGCTAATTGGGATGTGCACAGCTTCTCCCCTAAGCGTAGGTTTGCTGTTGCATTTTTCCTAATTGTGAAAAAAACAACCTTCCCATTCTACTCTTAAAACTCTGTAGCATGCCTGCTTAGATGCTTCTAATGTAAACCAAATGTATGCCCATACGGAAACAATCATGTGTGAAGCTGAGGAAAAGAATCCAAGGAGGAAGAATTCGGCCCATATGGAAGACAGCTTATTTTTCAGCGTTCCTGCACATAAAGATGCCACAAATACAACGACCTCCAACACGACAACGGGGGATATTAGGAGGTATGCAAAAGAAGTAGAAAACAGATTCACATCGACAGATTAAAACATAACTGCGAACAAAGTGAATTTAGCATAGTTGAAGCCCGAGTTCACTTTTTATATTATACTGAGGAAAAGCCCTCGGTACAAGATAAGCTTCTTTTTCGTCTGCAAAAGGAAACAAAATGGACTAGGGGAAAAAAAACACAGATTCTGAGATTAACGTGTTACAAAGGCTGGTCCCGTCTACAGGGTGTAGAACAGATAAGGAGGAAGCCACGTGAACCCTAGAACAGTCATTATCCATGTTTTTAAAGGTTTGTGTACAAAAGTACTGCCAGATTTTTCGTGAGCTACAGAATCGCATACCACAACTGTACATAGGTTTGGTCGTATCCTTCAGAAAATACAGCAGAATGGATCCCACATGTACACAAGTACTGCTACATCCTTCGTAATATACAAAACAGGGCATAGCAGCTAGCAAGACGTGCTGCCATATCCATGGTAATATAGAGTAGCTAAAATAAACGGAGTCAATTTTAAGTCCTGGCACATTTGCCACAACACACAGATTAGGTAATGTTGGAAATGGAAAACATTTACTCTGGAATCCCAATAATTGGGGGTAAAGGTGTGGCAGCGAAAGAGGTTGAGTTACGAGAGGTGTAGTCATAAGCAGAATGTGACAGTAAAAATATACATGTATCTTGTAAAGAGGGTACCAAGAAACTGGCAACAAATGTGACAGTAACTCTGTTCTGTTTTACTTAATTGGTCATAAAGAGAGAGCATTTTACAATATCTTACAGGGTGAAGGCACCTACGGCATATATATGTGTGTCCTCAGCAATTTTCAGGGAATAATAATAATGGTAAGATAATTCTGGTGGATAATGCATTTCTAGAGAGAGCTGTGCCTAGTCACAATTTAGACTCGAAGAACCATAGAGGTTCATGGTGCCTGCTGCAAAGCACATTGTGTAACATGCATATCACTGATTTGTGTTTAATGTTGATAGGTAAGTGGGTTGCTGCTTTGAACATATTTGCGGTTCATAAATTGAAATATTTCTAATAAAGCACAGTGACCCATGACCCAGCATCAAGGAGCTGCATGCAAACTCAAGGCATGGATTTAGAACCTTGTGCTTTTTCCCAATCTGTTGTTATTCTGAGATTGGTAAAGGGTTCCTTTTGGTAGTAATACATTCTTATTAATACAGAGAACCCCAACCACAGCATTAGGTTTTAAATTTTGACTGTGTGTTTCTCTGTACTATGCACTCTTAACATATAATGGTCATCAGTATATATTATATGTGACTCCTTCCCCTTGTAAAACTCATTGTCTTATGTAGCGTTTCTTGTACATTGGTTTACACTACTGCATGATTTCTTGCCAATGTGGATCGTGTGTGTGAGATGTAAGGCAATCTGAAATCCTACGCTGGGGTGAGTAGCGCTATAAAAGAATTAAATAAAATACATTAGTAAGAGCTATTTAAATTATTTGTTTAATTACTCAGAGACAGATACATCTAACATCCTTAAACGTGCATGCATATCTTTTACTTCCAGGGCTTTAACAAAGTCAAAACCCTGCCTTCAAATCACAGTTCCACTTAGTACTTGTGCAGTGGAATTGGCAGATTTACACCGAGACAAATTCAGCATATTTCACTGGGGGTAGTCGGGTACTGGATCTCGCTCAATAATAACTGCCGGATCCGAGTGGATCCCATTCATTTCCTGCCCTAAGGATAGGGTAACACAGCTGTACATAAACCTAGCCGTACTCTTTAAAAAAAAACAAAAAAAAAAACCCTCAGATGTACCCAAGGGAAGCCATGTTACCCTCATCATGCAGACAACTATCTCAGCAGCAAGCAGGGATTCACCACGTTACAAAGGACATGGAACGCAAATCAGCCCTACATAGGCTCAGACAACCATTACACAATACAAATACAAAAAGCAAGTCCCTCCCCTCATCCGAAAGGCAAGCTCACACGTCACAGAGGAATTCCGCAATGTCATATAACATGATGACGTTCATTTTAAGAAGAGTCGATGAGGAGACGTCCACGATCCCCAGTGCTTCACTGCTCTCCTCGCGGATTGGACAGTGGGCTGGGTGGGCGGGTCACAGTTGCTATCTAGGTTTCACTGTCCGTCTCTGCAGCTGTCAAAGTCGCCCATGATGAGCTGAGGGGTCTTACTACCAAACATAGTAAAGTGATTACGGGGGACCAATATTACACTTTATGGCATTCCAGTGCGTCACCCCCTACCCTTCCGACCTCAGTGTCACAGCTCCGTTATGCCAATGGGTTACACGCCTAGCGGCAGCAAACGGCTTCTCCGCGCTGAGTATTTTACGTAAGGCTGATGATCGGCCACGGAGTAATGGAGCATATTCATACTGAGTACTTGGCTTGAACACCTCGGGGGTGGGGTGGGTTGCACGAGGTCCCTGTCAATCTGACAATGTCAGTCGGTGCTTTGGTCAGCCTCGACAGCTCGCTGACCAGTGCCATCCTGTTCTGTTGTAACCGCCGAGCCTTGATACAACATATTACCCGCAAAGCGCCAACAAGGACGGGTCATTTCAATACATTCCTAGATCTGGACATTTAGATGACTGAGAAGTATCAGAGAACGTATAGCCCTGAGCTGCGCTGTTATGAAGGGATTTATAAACACACCATTATAGCGATGTGGCCCCTTCAAACAAGTGGGAGGGGTGGGGGGGATTGCGAGAGAACACACAGCGATTCCCTTGCGGGAGCGAGCAAACATATGTTGCCAAAGCTCGCTCCCGCAAGGGAATCGCCAAACGTGCACGCATTGCCATTGAAAGCAATGCAATGCAATGCATGCACGTTTTTGGCTGAAAAGCCGAAGCGATTTCAATAGGTCTTTTTCCTATGCAGCGCATGCGCGCTGCGTGTGCGAGACCTAAAAATAAGATAGAAGCAAAAAGAGGAAGATAGAGAAGTAGGATAAGAGCCATTGAAGAAAACACAAATGACATACTTACAAATAATCCAAGACACATGTAAGGTGGGGGGAGATGAGGCCACATGGGAGAATGATGTATCCCGACATCAGACAGGAAGCGGGAAGGAACGAGAACCGACGAACAATACAACAAAGGGGAAATTACAACAAAGGAACGAAACCTGCAAGGAAGAAAAAAGAGGTTAACGAAACATTGAAAACTAAACAACCAAGCTAGGAGGGAACATTATCATCAAAACAAGTAAAGATGAAGACAGCCAACAACAATATATGAGAGAAAATGAAGAACTTATGCACGATGAGAACAGATGCAGTTATTTGTTATACGGTGCGGAAGATGAGGAAGTATCCATAGACTCCAAGTGACAAGAGTTGAGAAAGCTCTTCAGCTTTATAGGATCCTCATATGCAGTAGTCTTATTGTTGATGGTCACCTTGAAGAGACATGGGTGAAAAAGGGCGTAACGTGCTCCAAGAGAGCGAAGCTGTGGTCTCGTTGCCAAAAAGTCTCTTTGTCTATCAGCTGTAGGCTTTGAATAATCCTGAGAAAAAAATTGAGGATTGCCTGCCCACTTAACTCGGTTAGCTGCTCTGGCGGCTGAGAGAACCTTGAGTAGGTCAGTATATTCAAAAAAATATAAGATGACTCCTCTCGGTTTCCTCGCGGTGGATGAAGTCGTAGCAGAGGCAGGGCCCAATCGGTGAGCTTGTTGGATGTTGAGCTGAGTATCCGGAGGCAAATTAAGGACTTTAGGAAGAAAAGATTTGAAGAAATTGATGGAGTCAGGACCCTCTGAGCCTTCTGATAATCCATATATGCGAAGATTGTTTCGCCTGTTTCTGTTTTCCAAGTTTTCGACTTGCTTTTGGAGCGTCGACACTTGAGAATGAAGGGCATCCATTTTGCTGCTGGCAGAAGATAAAGATTCAATGTTCTGTTCCACTGTGGTAACTCTGTCCTCCAGGTTTGACCATCTGTCTGTTAGAATTTGGAGCTTAGAGTTAGTCTCCTCAACAAATGGACGAAGAGCTCTAATTTCCTCCAGTAACAAATCCATAGAGACTGAAGATGGTTGTTTGGGGGGAGAAGGAGGGTCTTTTTTTAGTCGTTTACTTGGCGCTTTGTTTGTACCAGAGGAAACTACAATGGAGGAAGCAGTGGCGCCTTTAGATGAGGAATTCGTAGAGTCTTCCATTGAGGAACAGTATAAGCGGGATTTAGAGCGAGATGAAAGTCTGCGACCTAAAGGCGATGGATAAGATAAAACTTTAAGAAGTTTGCTCATATAAACAGATTAGAAGCAGAGTGGACCAATTTAACAGAATCAGGGGCAGTCGAGGCGACGTCCTATCAACAGTTGAAAGGGAGTTTCAAACATCAGAGCAACACTCCTCAATGTGTTGAGGTGAGAGGGCAGGAGGTGTCACTGGAGTTATCCCATGCGAAAATAAGGTTTAAATATTGAGTTCTCCAAAGCTGATCATTAAGCTGTAAAGCGCCAAAAAGGAAGAGAAAAAAAAAAAGAAAAAGAAGGCGTATACTTGATGTGAAACATTCTCTTCAGTAGTATTGCAGGTTAAAACTTACACGTGAAGTGCAACATTCTCTTCAGCAATGTTGCAAATAAAACTTCTAACAGAAGCCAGAAGAGAATATCAAATTCCTTGTTCAACTGGCAACAAGATGAAGGAATTTGTTGAAAGCCATGGCTTAAAAGTCACATAGAAGAGCCCTCGCGGGTGAAATGCGCAATAAAAGTACCTCAGCGAGCGCGAGTCAAGATGGTGGCCACTTCCGTGAGAAAGCTGCGGTGTTGCGCAAAATGATGAAAAAACTGCTTACACTCAGCGGTGACGCTTCAAAGGGTTCCCATCCTGAGCAGGATCACTTCCGAACGCTCAGGCATTCAAAGTGGGGTCTGTGCAGGCAATGTGAATCACGCCAGGTTCGCCGCCTTCTCCGTCGTCCAGGGAGAGTCAGGGACCGGCCGCCATTTCCCTTGGGTGCTAGCCACGCCCCCTCCTAGCTAATCCCTTCTAAGCTGTCAGTATTTAACACCTCCCTGTCCTTCCTGGGCTCAGAGACAGGCCAATGTCTTCTTAGCCATGAATATAACCTCTCCCAGCCAATGAGGTGTATTCTAGATCTGGTGGTGTGATGTGTGGCAGAACTGGTTTTTATCCAGTTTTTATAAATGTACTTTTCCACTTCAGTTATCAAACATCTGATTTCACCATTAAATCAGATTTTGAAAACTAAACTAAATTTACAGCACTTTACTAGCATTTTCCTAGTCAAAAATACAATATGAAATATTTTAATCAAGCCTAGGCCGATCTTATGGAAAATATAGCTGGACTTACACAGTGAAATAACTTTTTCACCTTAAGTCACTGAGAGATCCCACTTTTTAAATATGGAGTGACACTTTTTTAGATATTAGGCACCCTGCCTTCTGTGTTTGCAAGGTACAGTTTAGGGTTGACATATTAATATATCAAAAGGTTTTCCTCCATGGCAAAGGCACTTTACCCTGCCGTGTATTACTGCATTGCCTTTAAACTGCAGGCCAGTCAGAGTACAGTGGTCTTCCTGGCCACCATATATTTTTGTCATATATGTGAGGCCACTATATATTTTTGTCATATATGTGAGTGCTGTAAACACAAACTGCAGCCAGCATATGACATTTAGCTCCCATGCCACTGGTGCTTTTGCTATGAATCTACCACAGCCTTACAGGAAAGTTAAATGGATCACATGGATGAAACCAATTTTACCAATAAAATTTTACCAATACCAATTTTAGTGACACACCACACACACTGTGGTACTGATTAGCTGTGTTGAACTGAGTCCTAAACCAGCAAAAATAGGGCCCATGAAAAGGCAGGAAATCTGAGGTAACAATGCAGAAAAGGCAAATTTGCTAAATATACATATAGACATTATGCCAACTAGATTTGGGTTTTCATGGAAAAATATAGGGGTGGTTGATTAATGATCTCTGAACAAGTAAGAAATAGGAGAAGGCTCATTAATACACTGCAGACATAACAGCATTCAGGCACATGCATATATTGCTTTCTACACCTGCTGGCGAATTATAAGATTAACATACTTTGCCAGCAAATAATATTTTCAAAAATGCTGAAAAGCAACCCTTTAAAATATAATATAATCTCTAAATATGGACCTCGGACAGTTAAAAGTTGCACCAAAATTAAAGATATTGGGATGGATCACAAAACACTTTGACCGGCACAATCACATTTCCATGTTGGTAAGTGAGACAGTGCTTGGTGCAGACACCTATTGCCACTCTGATAT
This sequence comes from Calotriton arnoldi, assembly GCA_963921515.1. Classification (NCBI taxonomy): domain Eukaryota; kingdom Metazoa; phylum Chordata; class Amphibia; order Caudata; family Salamandridae; genus Calotriton; species Calotriton arnoldi. Next base: position 841,748 of record CAWUFW010004560.1, on the reverse strand, counting down.
GAAGCAGATTGGTGGTGGTGATAATATTGAGAAAAGTATTTGTGCATATTTGTTTTGTTGCATTTTGATTTGGTGGTGATGTGTTGCCTTGTTTTTATGCTGATATGTTTTTGTGACACATTATTGGATTGTGTTTCTGTGGTTGTTGGGTTCTGTTCTGTTTTGACGGTTTTGTTGTTCACTTCCTGTTATGTTTTCATTCTGTTGTTATTTTGCTCTATGGTATATTATTGTGTTCTGTGACTCCCACACGGTTTCGCTGACTACGCCGTCACAATTAAATCAGAAGGGTTAAATACTTGAACCATAGAAAAATGATGCAAACTGTTTTTTTAAAATCTTCATTAAATTTGACTTGTCATATGTCACATTAAATGAAATAAACAGTTAAATATTAAATACATTTTTATAATGGTCTGCTGGTACTTCCACATGACATACAGTATGACTTTGATCTGCACCAACCAAAATTCAAGAGGAAACTAATTAATGGGACTAAAATACCTGCTTCCACGTTTCATAATCGTATAGTCCTTATTTCAAGGAAAGAGCAGACATGAGGGCTCAGGTATGTCTAGGCATGTCGCAAATGGTGGGTGCAAACAGCGCATCAACTTTTTGTAAGCTGACAATATTTTACTATCCATCCGATGTACTAATAAATCCCATTCACATAGAATTGCAGATAACTATTTTCAATTCCCCGAGTTTGGCTATGAACACCGGGATGTGGGCCGGCAAGGATCAGCCGAACAGCATTCCTGCATTTGCATTCCTAAACAGAAAACCTTTTTTTAAAGCAACCTATGCACTAAAAGATTGCATCACAACATTCCCATTCACAGAGGGTCACAGAGCGAAGATCATTATTTTTAACCCCCTGTGACTGGCTATCAAATATCATATAATACATTTTTTTAATATATATAAATGTTCAAACTCAAAACTGCAAAACTTCTGACTCTAACACCGACAGGTCCTCTGGTCATTTAGCAAATGTTTCACATACTTATTGGTCCCCAATTAAGGAAACGCTGTTTAAAAATAAGTAACCCTCTTTCTAGTACAGAATAAACTTATTGTTTTACAGAGAGCATTCTGGACAGCTAGTTGTTTACAGAAATTGCAGTTTATGGGGCAAAACATTTGCTGGAATTGCAACAAAGAGGTGGGAAAAATGGCACACGTTCTTTAATTTCACAATATCAAAAGAATTCTGGAACCAATTTCTAGACATATCCATTTTTATATATATATACCTCCTCTGGAATTTCACTTCTGTTGTTTTAAGCATATCTTTCAGCACTAACTCGACTTGTTTGAAGGAATCAGATTCCAACAGATAGACCTCATGTTTACACTCCGTGCGAAGATGATTTTTTGCAACATGAAAACTACAAACTCTATGGCAGCAGATGCTAGCGCCCACCAGCACAGCCGCAGTCCAACCACCAAAGTGGGAGCTCACTACTGATCTGTAATGCTGGGTTTGTTGCTAGGTTATCAACAAGAACCTCCCCAAACAACACAAAAAACAAATGCCCCAGATGTGCAAGGAATTTTCTCCCATCAAGTCACAGACATTTACATTTATATAAACAGGTTTCATGCCTGCTATGAGCAGGAAAAATCAGCATTGATATGCGTACCCTAATTATAAAAAAAAAATGTTTATTTTGACACTTATCAAAAGTTTTAGCACATTCCATCGGGTATACTGTAGCATAACCACAAGAACATACGGCAGTAACATCAGCCTCGATGCTTGTACCTATATCATGGAGAAACCACGGCACAGGAAAAAGGTATATCTCAAGCACCTGGAATCGATTATAGTCGTTTATGGTATGATCTTTCAGACTATTCCCCCCTCCCCCCTCACCTGTCTACCTGCCAACTGTATTCTCAGTTGCGCTCCCTCTTAGGCGTATATTCACTGATATATTGACCAATCTGCCCTATTATGTAGGCATGGGCCCATATGTGAGAGGTAATAGCTACTTCAGGTTGTAGTGTGTATATGTTCCAGTTTTCATATTTTACATCTTGAAGCCATCCGTTCATTTTGGAGATCGGGCGGTCAACCAGGGCGTTGCCACAGAGCGCTTGCCTTTTAATAGTGAGATAGCGGCCAATCACCTCATCGTTCTAAGGATTTCTGCGACTCATTCTAGTGAGGCCACCAGCTGGGTAGTCTGAACATAAAACTCTATGATCTCAGATATCATTGTTTCGGGTTTTTTCTATTAATTGTAGATGTCTGGACAAGACCATGCAAGTTGGATAACATCCGCATATGGAGCGTTAAGCTGCAACAGGTGTGGCCGGCGCTAGGATCCAATCAAAGCAGTAGCGCTGGTGAAAAGTATAATTTGTGTAAACATTTACAATGTATTAGCTTGGCCTAAAGTTTTAAGATATTGTGACCGTTTCAGAGCAGCAAAATGCCCAGCTGTCTTCTGTCCACTGGCCCCTGACATGCTCTGCCAGTCCCTCATGGCTGTAAGCGTTCCGGTGGTATTAAATGCATTATAAAGTTGAGCTACCCAACCCCTAGTCTCTTCAAATTCGACTACTTTAGTCAACGAGTTTGGGAGGTTCTGCATGAAAAATTAGCATTAAAACTTAATGGTGTGTGGTTAATTTAATGTAAAATAAATAAAGGCGATTAGCGGGCTACTGCCTCCTTCTCCTTGAATTGTTCCAGATATAAGAAGATTTTGCTATAGTGCATGAGTCCCATCTGTGCCACTCCCCAGCGGTTTAGAGCTTCTAATCACTCAATGATAGCAGGATTGAAGGACTGTCTAGAAGAGGGGTAAGGGGTAAGTATAGATGAGTAAAACCCGATTATTTGCCCAGGACATATACCAAGCCTTGTTGGTGAAGATAATTGTATTGAAGTAATCTCTGGGATTAGGTAGTCATGTGGCTAGTGCAGTGCATAGGGAGCCCTAAACGATCAAATCAGTTTCTGCTATAAAGTGAGGCACGAGGGACAGCGGAGAGTATGGTATATTTCAAAGGTTACATGAGCAGCGAGGACATAGCATTCCAGGTCTATTGCTGGAAGTCCCCATTTTCATAAGGTAATGACATAAAATCCCACTTTAATCTCACTTTTTCCCCAGCCCACATTAATTGAGTTAGACTAATTTGGAATTTGGATGTTGGCACAATAGGTTTTTGAGCGAGGCATTGCTATATTCATGAATAAATAAAGGAATTTAGGCAGCATGACCATTTTAATTATGGCAATTCTGACAGCTATCAATAGGGGTACGCGTATCCATCTGTCAAATTGGGGTTAGAGTATTTCAACTGCACACTCAAAGTTGTCTCTGAGAACTATTTTGTTATATATAGAGATTAGATGGGTGACCAATAATTCTGACTCGCACATCTGTGAAGAGCATAACACATTTATGAGACTGATCAGGTAGTTTTTACCCTCAGTCTTTCAAGCACTATCTTCATAAAGAACTAGTTGAGGAATCAAATGCTTTCTCTCCCTCCAGAAACAGAAATCATGGGTAGATTTGTCTTTATACGATTTACGATTGAGATGGGGGAGCAGTTGCTTTGTAACACAATTCTGCTTAGGACAAAATCTGCTTGGTCAGGCAGGCAAACTCCTCAAGGGGGTGAGCCGATCAGGAACATCTTGGGCAAGGATTTTACTGTCCAGAGTCATGAGGTATAGTGGTTGATATTGCTGGCGTGGGTGGTAATCAAAATGTTTATTAATATCCTCTTCCTAGAGGAAGGAAGCAGAGAGCGCCTTTTCAGTGACTCATTAAACATAGCTGGCAGATGTGGGCTGAGCAATTCAGTATATGCTTTGTAGAACTCAGAAGTGAGCCCATCTGTCATGGGGCCTTATTCGTAGCCATGCCATCTATGGCTTTGCTAATTTCCTCTAGATTAAGGTGTGTCACAGGACCTGTCGGTCATTATTGTCCACCCATGTCATGGTCAGCTCCTCAAGGTATTAAGAGATTTGTGAGCGAGTACCCATTGTTTGAAAACTGTCTAGTCTTTAATAGTATCATGTGCATATAGTCAGAATATCTTCAGAGATGGTTACTTTGCTCCATCTCATTATTGATAGCAACTTCTGTATCAGGTTTACTCGACGCCCACATGAGCCAATAGGATCTACACCCCGTATCAACTTGCCTTGGCATCTTTACCAAAAAATGCCACCTCTCTATAAGCCATTTCCCTGAATTCCATAATGGCAAGATTTGATTCCTCAAGAGTCTGTCCTTCCCCGCGAGTGGCGATTTTCTTTCTTTTTAAATTTGGTGATTTCATTTCTTGCCTGCTCAACCTGACCTTGCAATGATTTTAGTATGCCGGTCTGCTTGGAGATTCCCACAGCCCAAAGGACAACCTTACATGCATACCAGAAATAGTGTAATATGGAACCGAACCCTCCTTAAAGGCAAGGTATTCTTTGCCAGCTGCAGGCATCCCATGCCTACAAAGTGTCACTGGGCCTCTGTTGGAAACCTCCAAGAGCCATTGGTTGGGGGCTGTGCTAGGGAGAACAAGGTGAAGTTTAATTGGGGAATGGTCGGATAGTGTGCAAATCAGATGTTGCATCTCAGATCCTAAGGGCAACAATTTTCTAGAGCATAGCTGTATTTTTATTCTTTGATCATGGGCTGTGCACAGTAGAATAATAAAAGGATGTTTGCTCCATGGCATGTTTACCTTTCCATAAATGAGACAGTCCCAGCACCCATCGCAATATTTTACAGCCATCACACTTTGGTTGGAGGGACTGTGGGATTGATACATTCTGTCTTTTGCAGAGTTAAACACTATGTTTAAGTTGCCTCTTCATGGTATGTTTTACTATTATAGCTGACTACATGCATCATGTAAATCCTCAAAGGTTTCAAGAGAGTAAGAGTTATGATCATATACATTGATCAATGTGATGAGGAGGTCAAATAATATGTGGTTGACCACCGGATACTACCCTGCTGCGAGGGATACAATTTTTTTACACTTAAAAATCTGTGGATTTGCATATAATGATAGTCACGCTACATGAATATGAACTGCAGATGCAAAATATCTATTACTACTCATTTAGCAGTAGTTTGCGTGGGTTTGTCTTGTGGTATGTGAGTTTCTTGCAGTAAAGTCATGTCCTCCACTTTTCCCCACTGCAATATTTTGTGTGGCTAAGGTTCTCCATGTCCTTCCATTTATGTTTGCACCATAGAAAAACAGTTAATGATCTCTTGTTCCACTTTGCTGACCACAACCGCTCACTGAGACCAAAAGAAACAGAACACCAATGCCTCAATAGTTATGCTTCCAAATACAGGTGATCTACGCCATAGAGCGAGGTCAGGAGCTCCCTAACTCCACAGCCAGTATGATGACAAATCTTACTGTACTCATTATACCATCCTGTAATTCATCTAAGAAGTAAGATATGTAGTTCTTAAGTTGTGTAAAGTATCTGGTAACTGCATAGCCATTTCTTGTACTGTGTCAAAGATTGGTTGTGAAGATGGCCTATCTTAATCCCTTCTATAATGCTCGAGGAAAGGGCAACTCCTCCCAGTAGTTACAGTGTAACCCTGCACAGTATAATATAGTGGAGAGATAACACGCGTCTTCTTTAGATGGCCACAGCTAGGAGGAAAAAGCCACAAACAGGAAAACTCTCCTTTAGCAATGTTGTAATTCTTGAATGAAAATATAGATGCCGTTTGTGATACTAGCAAGAAGCAAACTCCTCATGAACATCAGAAAGGAGAAAAGAGGGAAGCAGAAACAACAGATCCAGGGAAATGAGATCCACAATGAATTCCAACCACTTGAGAAAAAGATAGCCAGAGTGTAGAAAACACCAAGCAGAAAATCACATGTCAAAGAAGAATAAATCCCAAGGGCAAAATTCAAACTGTCAAGAGAAAATGTGAGACAAAAATGAACAAGTGGACATTGAGCGCAATGAAAAATTTGAGAATGAGTTGTATTGTGATATATCATGCCTTTCCAAGTGATGCCTTTTGTATGCTTCAAACAGGAACTGACCTCACAGGAAGACATGTCTTGGAAGACGATGTTCCAATAACTCTCAAAGAGTGATCACCATCTTGGAAAGGCCATTGTATAATGCCAGGGTTTGGCCTCTTTTGGGAACTCATGGTGTCTGCTCTGCTTCGAGAACGAAGCCCAAGTTTGACATTCTGTGTGCCATTTGGTGTTCTGGAACTGCACTGTTGCCACTCACATGCACCACTGCTCATATCTCGCAAGAAACCTTTTTTGATTCTTGTGAGTGGGGCAACTTCGGGGGCAAGGAAGACCCGCATCAGAGAGGGCAGTATCCGGCTGATCAGATGTTCAACGAGTCTTCTTACTCATCTGAATTTGCATAATCCTGGTGTTAGAAATTAGATTTTTGGTTGGCAAAAGTATGCATCCTGTCCAAGCACAAGACACAATCCTAGTCAGGGTAAGCTCGATACACACTAAAAGATAACCTGTGCTCACCCTCTGGTAGCTTGGCACAGAGCAGTAAGGCTTATCTAAAGAGGCAATGTGTAAAGTATTTGTGCAACACACACACAGACACAGTAACACAATGAATACACCACAAAAAGACTCCACACAGATTTATAAAAATAGATTATTATATTGTAAAGAGAAGAAGAACAAAACAACAAAAATCCAATGTATAGAAGTTGAGATATTGAATTTTAAAAGATTAAATACAATAAAGTGCTTAGACGCAAGTAGCTCTGTACAGGGGCAAAGTCAGAGTTCGGACCAACCTCCTGGAAGTGCAGGTTGGCTACAGGACCCAAGCAGGGCCCATTGAGCAAAGTACCTCTCCTGGTCGCAATCAGCAAGATGCGTCGATTCTCTTCACACAGTGAAGGCGATGCATAAGTTTCGAAGATGGGTGCCGGAGTCGAGAGGAGTTGAATGATGCACCGGATTCTGCCACGCAGTCGAGGGGATGTGTTGATCTTACCAAGCTGCAGCATAGGTGATACGCTGTCTGATGTGCCGACCTCGGGAAGCAAAGTGCAGTTCCGATGCAATGCGCTGATTTTACTCCTGCAACCGGGTTGATGCGCTGATTCTGCTACACGCAGATAGGAGATTAATTGAAATTTGTGTTGCAAGTATCTGGGCCACTTCCAGTGAGCCAGGCACAGGAGCAGGGGTAGAAACTTTGATTTCCCTGAGTCTCAAGCAACAGGAGGCAAGCCAACAAGCCCTTGGAGATCACTTGGAGAGAAGGCAGAGTTTGGCTCTCCTTACAGCAGTGTCAGAGAGCAGCAGGCAGCAGGGCAACACAAGAGCAAAGCAGCTCTTCCAAGTCTGCACTCCAAAGATGAGTCATTTAAGCAGCACAGCAGTCCTTCTGACAGAGGTTTAGTTCAAGATCCAGAAGAGTCTGATTTTAGGGGGTCAGAGACCCAGTACTTATACCCAAACATGCCTTTGATATGGGGGTGACTTCAAAGCAGCTCTCCGAAGTGCACAGTTTCCCCTTTCAGCTCAGTCCCGCCTGCCACGATTTATCTATGGGGGTAAATCAGCCCCCATAGGGTAGTGTCCTGTCCCCTTTGTGTGGAGACAGGACATTACCTATTCAAGTGAAGTGTTAGCCCCTCCCTTCCATCCTGCCTAGGCAAGTCCATCAGAATGCAGATGTATGTAGATGGGAACTCGGACACAGCTATCCTTCCTGTGTTGTAGCTGTCTAGAGGGAATGCACAAAGTGTAGCTGTCATTCAACCCAGACGTGTATTGGAGACAGACTGTCAAGCACACACAGAAGTAAGTGCAGATAAATGTTCACTTGCTAAAAGTGGCATTTCAAAAGCAATAATGTTAAATCCAACTTCACTAGTAAGGAAGATTTAGCAGTACTAGTCCAAAGATATGAAACATGAAAAAGCAACTCCTCTCTGAACAGGAATTAAAGCTTAAAAATGTATTAAGGAATTCCCAATGCTAACTATGAGAGGAGTAGGCCTCACAGTAGTGAAAAATGAATTTGTGGGTTTGTCACTGCCAGGACATGTAAAGATCAAACACGCATGTCCTACCTTTTACTTAAAGGGCACCCTACCCTTAGGGTTACTTAAGGCCTACCTCAGGGGTAACTTATGTGTGATAAAAGGGGAGTTTTAAGCTTGGCAAGTAGTTTTAAATGCCATGTCGAAGTGACAGCAAACTGCACACACAGGCCATGCAGTGGCCGGCCTGAGACAGGTTTGAAAGGCTAATTCTGTGGGTGGCACAATCGGTGCTGCACGCCCACTAGTAACATTTAACTTACAGGCCGGGGAGATATGGTATACCACCTAACAAGGGACTTACAAGTACATTAAATAGGTCAATCAGGTATACACCTACTACACACATTTTTAGGGAAGAAGCACATGCACTTTATCACTGATTAGCAGTGGTAAAGTGCTCAGCAAATAGATTCAGCAAAACGTGGAGGCAAAAAGAAAAAAAGATTGGGGGAAGACCACCCTAAGGCTGACAGATCTAACACCTGGGTAAGCTGTTTGTTCAGTTCTTGGCATGGTTGCTAGACCTTTTCATTCATTATCGCTGATCTCTGTGGCATTTCAACTGGTGGGCTCATCTTGCAACTGTTTGCCTTTCTGCCAGGCCTCTCCACCTGCCCCTCCTGATATGTTTTTTAAAGAGCTTCATGGCTTCATCTGGTGTCTCAAAGATGTGTGTCTTCTCCTCCCAGAGCTGTTTCAGAGTGAAATAAACTTTTTTACTTTTCCCTACTATTTACCATAGGGAGACCGTACACTCGGGATGGAGATCGCTTGTAGTAAAGCAGAGGAAAAATATTTTTTTATTTTTATGATCAATTAGTAAAAATATTTCTATGTTAAATATTAATGTAAATTAATTGTATATATTTATTTAAAATGTAGAACAAAATCAAAACTGCTAAGTTAATTTGGCAATAGCCAAAAGTAGTGAAGTTATTCAAATGTATAAGAGTAAATTACATGTGTAGATTATTCACAAGTGTAAGTTACCTTAGCGAATAGCCACGTTTAGACAAGGATTTCACTAAAAGAAACAATAAAAATATATTTCATCAAAGAGCTCAGAATTAAACAGTCCAGAACACTGGTACAGTAACAATTTTCTGGTGGGTTGCTGACCACTGGCATCACCTTACTAAAATGATATGTGCTCTAATAAATCCAGATATTACTGAATGAGCATGTACAGCAAATGTGTAAAACAATTACAAGTGTATGCATTTGTGTGTGTGGGAGGGAAGGCAGTGGATGAGCTGGTTCTGTATGTAATTTATATATTAAAGTAAGGTTCAAATATGCATTAAGAAGCAATGTTCTTTTTTTGAATTTTTTTATTTTTATTATCCTCATTCGCCACCAACCTCACTTCAATTCACACTCAAGATGTCTGTACCAACACTCAGCTAGCTGAGGAACGTAGGCAATTGGAAGTGGAGACCCGCCTACAGGTGCCAGACCTTCCTGGGCATCAATGAAGAAGCAACTGAGATAACTCTTCCGCCAAGCTCCAAGAGCTAGATGATACTCGTCGTGAAACTGCCAGGGGAGAACTGGGAGTAGCCGACTTAGCCCGAAGAGTATTAAGGCGGCATAATCATAGGACTCAAAGAAAAAAGAAAAAAAAACTCAGTCAATCAACTCTGAGCCCCATCTGAGTTGCAAGAGGTTCCAAAATGCTTTCTTCTTCTTGCTGCCTGCTCTAGCAAGATCTAACTTAGAGACCGCCAGAACTGAAGCCTGCAAATCTAGGAAGGAGGGGGGAGTTGATTCTGTTCATCTTATGCAAATTTGCCTCCTGGCTAGGAGGATAGCGTAGAAAAGCAGTGATCCCGCAGGGCCAGTAACTTTATCTGCAGAACCAAATATAATTAAAGATAAGTCGATGTTGATAGGACATCCCAAGGTGCTTGCCAAAAAGTTTCCGACGCTATCCCAAAAAGAGGCAAGGGCAGGGCATTCTTTGAACATGTGGATGTCCGAGGCAGATATCTGCCCACATTTCTTGCAACTCACCGGTGGGCCTTTAATCATTTTTGACAGTTTATGTGGGGAAAAATAGGCCCTGTGAATAGTGAACAGGTGGTTCCTTTTTAACCAGGCCGGTTTTACTACTTCATTTAAGATCTTACAAGAATTCTGCCATAAATGAGCGCAATCGCGAGTAGGTAAGGAGCCACCCCACAGTTCCTCTGCAAGATTAAATTCGCCATCCACACCTTCGAGTATGGCCTGGTACAAAAAAGAAACTTCCTTCTACCCAGGGGGCTTAGTCACAAGCTGGCGTTCTAGGAAGCTGCCACAACCAACTGAGTTCTTACGATTTGGTTGTGGGTGTGATTGGGCCCAGCTTTCCAACTGAAGATATTTAAATCTAGAGAGGCCTGCTCCAGCCTTGTCCTCAAGTTGTTCCCATGAAACAAAGGTACCATCAGGGAGCAGGTCCCCCAGACCACTAACCCGGCTTCTCTCAAAGGGATTGCCAGCCTGTCCCTCAAACACTCTGGAGCACCCGGGGAATCCCAGAGGGGAGCCAAGTTGGAAAAATAGCCGAGTGCCACTGCACCCCTCAATTTGGTCCAAGTTTTGGCTAGGCCCTGAAGAACCTTCAACTTGACCTTTTTAAAAAACTTTGGGTCCCCGAATTTGAACAAAAAGCCCTCCTCTGGTAGTTTGGCGCCTCTAAGCATAGCCAGGAACATCCCCCCCGCACCAGTATTAACAGGCATTCTCAAAAGCATGCGTGAATGTGAAAGTTGGAAAGCCCAGGCATAAAGCTGGAGATCTGGTAAAGCAAGGCCTCCCTTTTCTCTCCTCCGCCTCAGCTTTTTCCAGGCGATCCTAGATGATTTATACGCCCAAACAAATGAGTTGATATCCCTCTGCAACTTATCAATGGTAGATTTTTCAAAGTGAAGGGGGATACAATTAAAAAGGAAAGTAATTTTTGGGAGTATTGACATCTTAATCAGGTTGACCCTGCCTATAATGGATAAAGGAAGTAGGGCCCAAGATTTCATTAGCCTCTGGGACTCCCTTGCCACCATAGCTATATTGATTTTGGCAATCTTAGTGATGTCTTGAAGAACATTGATTCCCAAGTATCTCATTTTGGAACTGATTTGGTGCTGAGTCCCTCCAAGATTCCAAGTCATGATTTCAGTCTTCGAGGCATTGATTTCATAGCCTGAAACCAAACCGAACTCCTGTGCGAGACTGATAACAGCTGGAAAAGCTGATTGTAAGTTAGCCGAAAGAACTAAGATATCATCAGCATACAGGGCAACCTTCCTCTCCCACTCCCCATACTTAAAAGGCTGGATATTAGGGTCGTCTCTAAGCCGTTGAGCAAATGGCTCAATATATAAATCAAAAAGGAGAGGGGAGAGTGGGCAGCCCTGTCTGGTCTCCCTTGAGATCATAAAGGAGTCAGTAATGTTGCCATTAACAAGGAGTCTGGCAGATGGATTCTGATAGATCAACTGAACCATCCGACAGAAATTTTCCCCTAGGTTAAATTTCCTCAAGACCTCCGACAGGTAGATCCAATTCACTCTGTCGAAGGCCTTGGTGGCGTCTAAAGTCATGGCTGCTAATGGAAGGGAATATGTGGAAGCCAAATCAATCGCGCCGATAAAGTCATAAGTGAGGTCAGAGAGCTGCGACCCCTGACGAAGCCCTTTTGATCTAAATGAAGGATGTCTCCCGCCACGAGACCCAATCTTGCTGCCAATATTGAAGTGAAGATTTTGTAATCGGCATTCAAGAGTGATATGGGCCTATATGACCCACAGCTTGATGGAGCTTTCCCTGGTTTCAGAATCAGAATTATGGTAGCGTCATTCCACGAAGCTGGGAGCCTTAGGCCCTCCTCTAACACCTGATTAAAGAGAGACGTCAGGGTGGGAACGATCTTATCGCCCAACATCTTATAGATCTCGGCTGGGAGCCCATCAGGGCCCGCCGCTTTCCCGTTCTTACAGCGTTGAATGGCTTCCCTGACCTCAGTATGAGTGAAAGCCTGGTCCAAATGTTGTTGCTGATCAGGCTTCAGGGAGGGAAGAGGAATGCCTTCCAGCCAGCTCTGGGCACTAAAGCTATCTACCTTTTTATCTTCACAATAGATGTCCCGAAAATAGGTCTGGAAGACATGACTAATTTCCCTATCTGACGAGACAATATCATTACCACTAATAATTTCTTTAATGTGATTCCTCGCCCGATCTGATTTGGACTTCCATGCAAGGAGCTTACCTGCCCCTTCACCATACTCGAAGTGGGCAATTTTGCTTGCCTCCCATCTGCGAGTAAGCCTAGAGTGCAGGATGTTCTCTAACTGACCCTTTAGACCATCTAACTTAGCCTGACGTTCTTGCTGAACTTCAGGGGAAGCTTGACAAGTTAAGACGGCCTCAGCAACCATCAGCCTCTCTTCAATGGACGAGATCTCTTCTTTGTATCTTTTATTTCTATAGCAAGACCTGCTGGTAATTTGGCCTCGCAAAAAAGCTTTTAGAGAGTCCCATACGTTTGTTATTGAAGTCGATCCTGAGTTCGTTTTCAGGAACCATTCGGTTTCTTGTAATAGGAAAGAGATCTCCTCTTCCTCCAGAAGTAAGGAGCGGTCGAACGACCATGTCCTAGTGGGGCTAGGTAATGGACATTCTAGACCCAAAAGAATACCTGAGTTGTCAGAAAGATGGTTAGCCAAGTAAGAATTTTTTTTAACTCTGCCTCTTAATGAGTTACTTATCAGCACATAATCTATTCTAGATTGATGTCGATATTTATAATTTCGAAACGAGACACCTGGCTGCTGACCTGATCTTTCCCTCCAAATATCTGAGAAAGCAAATTGCTTCATTGCCCCTAATAGGAATTTCCGAGATTTGGAAGGGACCATCGCTCTGTTGTTTGGAGTCTTGTCTAATAAGGGGTTCAAGATGATATTAAAGTCTTCAGCTAGGATTATTGGTTCTGGAAAGTCCAACAAGTGGGAGAAAATAGTCTTGAGACAGGAGGGGTCATCTTGGTTGGGTCCATAGTAGCCGACCAAGGTAAACAAAGTTCCCATTATCGTAACTTTAACGATGGCCCATCTGCCACCTGGGTCCACTAGCTGCTGTAAAATGTGCGCCTTGGCTGATTTCTTAAATAAAATTAGAACCCCTCTGATATTTGCTGACTGACTAGTACAAACGTGTGAACCCACCCAACTTTTATTTTTAAAAAGAGAGACCGTCTCTTCTTTAAGAAGGTGCATCTCCTGAAGAACGATGACCTGCGCCGATGAATCCTGGAAATACTGTATGATATTGTCTCTTCTCGGTCTAGTGCGCAGGCCATTAACGTTCCAGGACAAGATCTGTATGGAACTCATGGTGGGTCTAACCCGAGACCAATCACTAAAAAGGGAGTTTGAAACGACCCGCACCAGCACTTAAACCAACACAGTTCCAAAGCCATTACTCTTAAAAATGAGATAGGTACAATCAGAAAAAGGGAGAATGAGAAATTTTTTATTTTTTTACTCTGCTGCACCCGCCCCCTACCCCTGTGCCCCCCGAAACCTCCCCCACCCCTGGAGAACCCTTACCCCAATTTTCTGGACAGATGGAGTCCAGGCAGTTGCATCCCGGAGGCACCCACCCCAACCACTTAAGTTAAAGTGAAGAAAAGAAAGAAATACCGAAAAAAGGAAAAAGTTTACGAAGAGGACCTTTTCGACCCTAAAAAACAGTCTAGAACAATTTAAAAGAGAAGGAAAACAGATAAGTATGCACTTTTATCCCCCATTTCTCTTCCTCAATTTTTATCTTATTGTTTCCTCTTAATATTGGCCCCCACCTACTTATAGTCACCTATTATGCTAACTCTTCAGCACAGAGGGAGAAAGAGAAGGCAGAACTCTCACTTAACAATAACAACACAACCCCGGCCAAACGATATCCCAGGCTAAAACGATCCCTTATGATACCCCCTTGCTGATGCTGTCAAGCAGCTCATCCGCCTCCTGAACTGTTCTTAAATTGTGCATTTTATTATTGTGCATCACTTTCAGGAAGGCCGGAAATTTTAGTTGGGCTACTGCACCATGTTTTTTGAAATCCTCTAACCTCCTACCAAGCTCCCACTGCCTATCCAAAGTGGACCTCAAGAGGTCGGACCGGATCTCAAACGAGAACTCTTTTGCCCTAACTGTTTTCAATTTCAATGCTGCATTAAGGATTTTCTCTTTTAGAGCAACGGTAAGAAAATTGATAAGTATTTTCCTAGGTTTGGATCTATTGGGGTTTCTATTGGGGATCTATTGGCTTAGTGCTTCTTCTGAGTCCTCGAGCTGTAGGGAGGCCTTAAGTAAAGAAACTATGTATGGTCTAATGTCCGATCCTTCGCTGCCTTCCGGAACATTCAGTAGGCGTAAGTTATTTCTACGCGCGTTAATCTCCAAATTTTCCAGTCTATCACTAAGATCTGCACGCTCTTTCTTTAGCAATAGAATGTCCGACTTCGCCAACCCGAGGTCTTCATTTAGTTCACCGACACTATTCTCAAGAGTTACAGTCCTGGAGTTTAAAAGGTCCACTTTTTTTTCCAAAGATTCACTGAAGTTTCTGATTTCTCCTTGATTAACTGCAGATACCGCGAAGCCCTTCTTTATATCTTCAGATAATGTGGTGAAGAGAGCTTCCAAGCCTGAGGATGAAGATAAGGGTAAAGATGAAGAGCCTGCCTCTTGTTCCCCTCTGGATTCGCCGTTAGAGACTGCCAGTGGCAATGGCTGTGTCTGTGGCTGTGGCTGTGTCTGTGGCTGTGGCTGATTCTGGGTCTGTGAGCAAGCTAGGGAGCCTATATTCGAGCCACTCAGGGGCTCATGAAGTGCCAGGGGCACCCCTGAATCGCCCTGGTAAGAAAGCAAATCTGAGGCTGACTCCATATTGCTATCAGCTAACATTGTGAATGGTGGTAACGATGTTATGGAGGTATTTAAGCCTGCTGAGCTCTGCCTGAGGGTTTCGGCTTGTGTAGTAATATCCAGAACCTCCGGTTGAACCCTTAAGTAGGAACGCAGCGACGGAGTAACCCTAACTAAGATGTTTGCGGGGTTACTTTTTGGCCTCTTGGGTTTTATAGATCTGCCTTTAACCTGGTAGATCTGAAAGGCAGAGTTACTAATTGAAGCTGATGTAGCAACTACAGGAGGGGACTCTGGTCCCCCAAGGGCAACCTTGTAGGTGCTCAGATCTTGGACCAGCTCTGAGTCCTTACCGGAGTTATCAGTGCCAGTTGAGTTATTTTTTATCGTCGCCTTAGCCCGACCAAAACTCACCCCAGCGCCTTTCTTATGCTTCTTATAGCCCCTTCTGGCAGTAGTGGCCTGTTGCGGCGGTTTCTTAGGGAGAGAGACTTCCTGTGGGGGTTTAGGGGACTGGAGGGTTTGGACCCCTTGAAAATGCCCTGATTCATGATGAGCTGTGCCCCCAGTCTCTGCCCCGATACCTGGCTCCGATGTAACGGCCGAAATCTCACCGCTAGCTTCTCGCTGGGTCCTTTGTTCAGCAGCTCGAAAAAAGCCGCTGATGCTGACTCTGCCGTCGCTCCCCCGGAGATGGCCTCGCGCGGCCGCCTTGCGTCCTCTACGGAGCTCCAGGGCGGCTTCAGACCAGCGGGGTGGTGCGGATAGGCGTCGTCCCGCCTCTCCTCTGCACATCCCCAACTACACGAAAGTCGGCAACGCTGGCACCGCTGACACCGCCGACCTCTCAGGTGCCGCTAAAAAGAGGCAAAACAACCCGAGGAAAAGACTGGGAAAAGACTGCAAAAGGAGAGGCAAGGAAAGCAGAAACCTCCCGCCAAAAAGGTATGCCGGCTGCCGGTTGAGTCAATTCATTAGCTCATTAGGTATGTTCCGTGGCTGGAGTGGGAGCTCCAAGAGCAAGCGACTGCTAGCCTGCAGGCGCCATGTTCCCCCTCCTCGATTAGAAGAAGCAATGTTCTTAAATACATGGCTAAAATGTGGTGGTTTAATGGTGTATGCTCATTTGTAGTGAGTACTATCTGAACTGAAATTATGTCTTGGTGTTGATAATAAATCATCAGAAACAACCACAGGTCAGCCATCTCAGATATATTTCTAACATTATGCACCAGCTTTGAGGCACAAAAATGATGCAACTCAGCGCAAAATGTTTTTTTTCAAAAATTTACTTTGAGCACAAAACTTGGAAAGTCACTTTAAATTAACACAAAACAACGTCTAATTTTGCTTTGCATTTCTTGCATCGGGGGGCATACCATGGGTGGTACATGGGAGTTCTGACTGGGATGTTATTGAGTAGAACTGCATTTATTTCTCTAATATTTTCTGACTTCACATATGTGCTCCACTGTACTGCACACATCCAAAATTGAAAAAGTTTAAAAGATAGGAAATTATAGTATTTTGTACTGGAAGGGTACCCTTCCACTACAAAACCTATGCTAGACATGGCGCAGACACCCTTCAACTATGGTGCAAAGGTGTGTGCATGACAGTAGACTGCCTGAATGTTTGCAAGCACAAGGGAGAGAGCAGCACAGTGCTATACCTCTGTAGATATGGCACTTTCCTGCTCTCTCACGCAATGGAATAAGCAACTTTGGGTACTGCACTGCGTTGTGAGACATTTTTGTTAAAATACCCCTCAGAGTCTTATCTGGAGAACACCCCTTACATACTTGCTTTTTACAACCTAATATGGAAAAGGCAGATCTGGTACCAACAATGTAAATGCATTTAAAACTCCCACTATCCAGCACCGTAACCGTGCATTATTGTTCTACCAAAGATATCTGTACAAACCTTTTGCCATTTTCCCTTTATTTGTTGCTGAATTTGCTTTTGTTGGCCTTAGGACTCTGCACTCTACCGCTGCTAACCAGTGCTAAATTGCTTGTGCTCTCTCCTTTAAACATGGTAAGATTGGCTTACATCTGGTTGGTGTATTTAATTTACCTTTAAGCCCATTGTAGAGTGGCATACCATAAACTCAGGGCCTGTAAAGTAAGTGCTACCAGTGGGCCTGTAGAACTTATTGTGCCACCCACTTAAGTAGCACCCTAAAACTTGTCCCAGGTCTGCCATTTCAGCCTGAATGCAGTTTTAAACTGCCAATTCGACTTGGCAAGATAACCCCATTGACAAGCCTTAAACTCTTGTTTTATTACAAATAGGTTATCCCTAAGGTAGGCTTTAGGTAGCCCATAGGGCTGGGTGCCTTTTAATTAAAAGGTTGGGCATGTACTTTTAAGTGTCCTGGTAGTGAAAAACTCCTAAATTTGTTTTTCACTACTGTGAGGCCTAACTGTCCCTTAGGATAACATTGGCTTGCCTTATTACATCCAAATATGTGCTAATGTTTGAGTGGGACCAAGTAGGCGTTTCATGTTTGGTATGATTGGAAGAGTAATGAAAAATCCTCATTAACGGTAAAGTTGGATTTTAAATTACATTTTTGAGAACGCCACTTTTAGAAAGTTGGCATTTTCCTTCCCATTGCCAGTTGGTGCCTGCAGCCTCTCTTGGCCACATGACTGGGTGTAAATGACAGTTAGAGAATTCCTCCCAAACAGTCACACAATAGAGCGATTATGTGTGCCTGAATGGGCCATCTGCTGGCAGGATGGGGAGAGCAGAGCTGGGCACAGCCCCACTTGCAACTGCATAGGCTGTGCTCTGCCTCCGCACAAAGAGCTTGTCATCTTCACATTGTCTCTGCAGCTAGCTTGGAGCCAGGGCAAGGGAGTCAGGAAATACCAAGCACTTCAAAGAAACACCTCTAGAGACTTCTTCCAAACTCAAAGGAGGCAGCAGGTAGACCCTCAGACCCACTCTTCAGTTCACTTTCCGGACCTGTGGGAGGGCACTCAGATACTGCCTGCTGCTGTGACAGCTGTGCACTCTGCAAGACTGCTTTGCTGCACCTGGAAGGACTGCTTTGCTGCCTGGAGCCTGCCTTGAAGCCTCAGAGGCCAGCCCTGCTGTTTGAGCCCCGCATCTTCTCCTGCACCCTGGATTATCAGAGTACCAAGAGCTAGTTTTCTGGCCTCCTGCTCAGAGCCACAGGGACATAAGAGGCTCTCACCATCTTGAACTCACACCTGCACCCAGCCTGAGTGAGTCCTGAACCCCTCAATTGGTGTCACACCAGTCTTGGACTCTTGGTTGTGGTGCTACATGTGCCCAGATAGTCAAAATTCAAAACTTGGGATTTAAAAACCTTTTGGCTACCAACTGCTCTGAGAACTGAGGGAAGACTTGGACCACTCTGCTGTTCGATCTGCCCAAGGCGCATTGCCAATCGGCCTGACTTCTCAGCTGCTCCCGCTACATTCTTCCCCACAGCAGCAAATCTGATTCAGCAGTCTTTTGCCAAAGGGTCTCCAAACTCCTGGAAACTGTCTTTGGCTACAGCCTCCTGCCTCAACTTAAAAAAAAACTGACCAAAAAACCTTCACCGTAGCTTCATCCAGAGGCTGCCCGACGACAACGCTCCTACTTCGGACACTACATGGAGCCTTGCCCCGCTGAACTCTACATTCTCAGAACATTTTTAATGGAAATTCTTCTAAGTCCGAAGGTTACTGCTGACTGGGCATAATACACTTTTTTTTACTTTGACCCGAGCGTGTGTGAGTAGATGTCGGGGTTTGGCGCTTTGATCTTTTGGGTGCTAGTTTTTACTAAAAAACCTTTTTATTCATAACTCCGGTTCTACTGATTGGATTCTTGTCGTTTTGGTGCCAAATAATGTATTAGAATGTACTCTATTTTCCAAAATTGGGGTGGGAATTTTCTTGTGTTGTGTTTTCACATTGTTACTATTTGTGTGCTGTAAATTACTTTACACAACGCCTCTAAGTTAAGCCCAACTGCTTCTTGTGCAAAGCTACCCAGGGCTAAGCACAGGTTATTTTAGTGACTTTTCGCATTTCACCATGCAAGGAATTGTGGCTATTTCTTGACCAGGGCTCACACCCCGGTCAACCAACAACCCTATTTATAACAATGATCTATTGTTATTTTGTGCTATGATACCATAAAATTCCCATAAACTTGATGATATCTAGTGGTACTCATAATTCTATGCTTGATAATAGATACTCAGAGCACTTTTCTTAAGATTTCCCAGATCCATCTGAGACTACTGTTCAGAATACCCTGATGCAATTAGACCTTTGTTGTTGATATCACCCAGGCTCCGTTTACCCATGGCTCTGATATTGATAACATCAAGGGTTACTCAAAGATCTGTTCTTTTTAGAAGCAAGTTCCCTAATAGCTCTGCTTCAATAACATGCAACTCAGATGGTAGCTGTTGATAATACAAATGTACTCAAAGATCTATTCTTAATAACGCCTGGAATAAACACACGCCTGGTCTGAACATTACAGAATCAATTCATAAATTCTATGCAATCCACTGCAACCAACCCCTTCAGACAATCCATTGGATATTCAAACTTGCAGGCAGTCCCCTGGGAATTCAGTGATTGCTGGCGGAAACTAAATGCAGATCCATCACAACGATTCCCATCTCATGACGTAATGGCTGTGCTCCTTTGTAAATTGGATACTAACACATATTAGGATCACCTGTATGTTATTTGTTTACTGCAACAAACCTTGCACATCATAACTAAATATAATGCAGCCATAAGGACATTAGTCGATCCTCACTGGAGGATGGGATGGCAATACTTGTCTGAGGTTTGAGCATAACAGGATAAATATGAACACTCTTAATATTAATGCACCCAAGTAGCTTTGTAGATTCAACGAGTGCCCTTGGCAACAAAATACACTTCCAGCAACAAGAGCATTACCTGATTTCCACAAGAGGATGAGAAATCAACCTCCTTTGTGATATAGGATCAAATAAGCCCTTTGTAATGATCATGCTGCCACCTCCCCTATTCCAGGAAAGAAACCCCCTCCTAGAAAAGCCGCTCTTTTAAACGTAGTTTGGCAATACGCATGTTCCCAGGGTGGGCGGATACATTTCTCTTCTGATACCAGGTTTTTCTTATAGCCCTTTACACTAATTCTGAGTTGGTCCTTGATCCAACAGGATTCATTCAGGTGGTCAAGCAGGGTCGAATGGGGGAGGGGAGTGAGTACATGGTGGACCAGTAACATGAACTGAAAAGTTGAGTCTCCTTCTTTGAAACATCCTATTTACTCTCTACCCTTACTATGCACCCTCAGCTTGTCTTGTGTTATCTCTATGCATGTGACCCTAGCACAAATCACCACAAACGGATGCACTATCTGTGCAACTCCAGATAAGCCAAAACTGGTGTCAGAGGAGATAGTAATTCTCCCTAATGTGACATAGACATGATTGGTGGCATACATGTATTGATCCTTTTACCCTAAAGGCTCTGTTGTCCAGAAATGTATGGATGTGCAACGAAACATGCAATGTAATGTTTGATGCCCAAGCTGTTTTAGAATTCCACTTCCTGTGATTATACCTACACAATGATATTCATTGTTAGTACTCCCTGTGGATCCCTTGTAACTGGTTACCAATAACTCTGACACTGTCAGATAGTTAGAGGTCTCTAAACGCCGACCACTAAAGAGGCCCTGCCCTCCCTGCAGAGCCCTCATAAGTACCCAGTGGTATTACCCTGTGTCCTCCTGATACCATCAGGCAATAAACAGAGGGACCGTCCTCTATACCTAAGGTGCCATTTTTCGGGCACACTCCCCATCCAATCTAGCAGGGGTGCAACACAAAAATCCTGCCCCCTCTTTGTCGCCTTGAAGGAGAAATGGCCAACTGCATTATACTAGGAAAGGTCTGTTCTTGATAGCAATCACACTAATAAGTGATGTGCTATACTAGATTCACTCAAAGCTTTGCTCCTGTTAATATTCACAATTCTGCTCTTAATACTCTAACTCATTCAGAGTTCTGCTCTTAACAATATCCATACTCAAATAGAGTGCTACCTCTGATAATATCTACACTCACTCAGAGCATTTTTCTAATTAATACATAGACTTGCTCAGGGTTTTGCTCTTTTGTAGTATCCTATGTCACTCAGAATTGGTGTTGGTAACACCAAAACTCACATAAAGCACATAACAAATAGCTACTCAGACGTCTGCTCTTAGAAATAGAAACTACTAAAAAGATCCATCAACACTAAGTGGAGCAACTCAATGATCCTCTCTTGATAACACCGAAAATCTCTCAGACCTCTGCTCTCAGTAATATACAAATGCAATCACACATCTACTCCAGATAAAAACGCAGACTACATAGAGCTCATTCCCTGATAACACCTACACTCAGAGTTTTTCTCCTGTAGATGCAGACTCGTGCATGCCTCTGCTCCTGATAATAAACAGACTCACTCAGACCTCTGCTCCTAATAATATACATTACCCAGGCACACTTAGATCTCTGCTCCTTATAATACTCCTGGACCTCTGTCGTTAATGTAGTTTACTCCAGTCTCCGTTTTTAATGATACCCAAACTCGATATTCTGCTCTTGGTAACTCACACTGAGCTTTGTGCCTGGCACTACAGATTCCTTCAGAGCTCTGCGCCTTGCAAAGCTTTTATTGCTTTACTTTTTATAAATCCTAGACTCACTCAGAGTTCTGTTTCTGATAGTAGAGATGTACTAACAACTTTGTTATAAATACCCACATCCAGTGTTCTACTCTAGTTAATTTCCCAAAAACATTCAATTTCCAAGCTATGCACCTCATAATGATAGCAATACTTTTGCTTCTCACTAACTCAGAGCTCTTCTTTTGATACTATCCATACTCAATGGAAACAAGATTCATCAAAATTCAGAAGGAGCGCTTCTCATGCTGATGCAAAGACTTGTTCAAAGGTCTACCTTTAAGAACACAGCGAGTTGCTGAGAGAAGGGCCGGAGGTTGTGAGGTGCTTCTGCAGTCGGCAGAAAGGGACTGGAGCAAACGAAGAAGAATTGTGTACTATTTCTGCTTACAAGCATGGGCAAAGCCTTTCATGGGTAGTGCCCTTCCAGAGCAAGCATGGGCAAAGCCTTTCATGGGTAGTGCCCTTCCAGAGCAAGCATGGGCAAAGCCTTTCATGGGTAGTGCCCTTCCAGAGCAAGCATGGGCAAAGCCTTTCATGGGTAGTGCCCTTCCAGAGCAAGCATGGGCAAAGCCTTTCATGGGTAGTGCCCTTCCAGAGCAAGCATGGGCAAAGCCTTTCATGGGTAGTGCCCTTCCAGAGCAAGCATGGGCAAAGCCTTTCATGGGTAGTGCCCTTCCAGAGCAAGCATGGGCAAAGCCTTTCATGGGTAGTGCCCTTCCAGAGCAAGGAAACAAATGCCAGGGTTTGTTGTAGTCCAGTGGAATGGCACTCTCCTGTCACGTAAAGCATAACTGAGGCTGCCCTATACCAGCCTAGGTGAGTTGTTAATTTGTTCGTGTAATTTTCTGTGAAGAACCTATCCTTGAGTTTTTAATATTACTTATCTATTTATATGAAAGTTCATAGCTTGCTGTCATGTTGTGGGACAGAGTCTCTTGCTGCAGAGTGTTTTTAAAAGAGTTTCTCTGATTTTTATTAAATATTTATGAGAGAAGTGGTACTTATTTGTTTTATTTTTTGCAGGTTTTTAAAGTGTGTTGTGTTTAGGAAGCACTATATTACTGACCTCTTTATTTATAGCAACTCATTGCAAAGAGACCTTTATTGGTAGTATGCCATACAAAGGTGAATGTCAGTCACCAGGATGGAAGGCATGGGTGGGTATGGTAGTGCATTGTATTCATATATCTGTTATAAGGGCCACCATTTATCTCAAACTGAGAAAACCACTAACACAACAGATGTGTCTGATACAACACAGCTGAGATACACTCGGCTTTCCTGGCATTGTTTGGCACTGTATGACACGAGATATTAAAGTTCCAAGATCAAAAGGTTAAAATATATAATATTCATGGTGCCATTTGAATATATAAAAAGGATATTTAAAAGACAACCTTGATTTAAAAAAGTGTTAAAGTCAAATGCTTTGTTGTGGTATACAGTCCATCAAAAGCCCCATGCTCATTTGAAGCTGACCTGCTTGAGGCAACACTACCTAATTACCGTGACCTTACACAATGCGCTAAGTTTTAGGTGGTTTCATCATGTTCGCGGGTGCATGCTGAACCAATTTTGACTCTAATGGATGGTCTCGGGTTTAGTCCGATTTTACTCGAGCCCACCCACCAACGCCAGGGGAAAAAATGCTAGATTGGATTCTAGATCAGAAAACTGTAAGCTTAATTTTAGTGTCCAATGTTTGGGTTGCTTGGCTCATATGATCATAGTTTTCCAAAGTAGCAGGTGCTTAACTGATTCATTTATTGTAAGTAGCTGACTAGAGCAGTTTTCAGAATTTAATTGCACCCTATCTGAAGGAAAACATGATACCAAACAGCCTGCAGTGTGTGTTCGTTCACGCGTTCATTTACAGCAAATATAACAAAGTGATGGAATCATTTGATAACGTTTGAGTCACTTTAATTAAAAATGTCAGGCAGGGAAACAATTCATGGTTTAACAGCAACTTGGAAGCAAACCATTTAAAATAAAATGTCTGAAGAGAAATTGAACAAAAATAATTCAGACCCTCTAGTAATTAAATTTAAAGATAGGCTAATACATCTAGGTAATTGTTTAAAACTTTAAGACGTATTTTAGAGGGCACTGCCGACGCCATAAAATGGAATCACTGCTTAAGGTCTCCCAGAAGTCAGTAAAAGGAGCTCAAAAAACTTCTCTCAAGAAAAGACCTCTGTAAGTCCTGCCGACTTTTGATATATGTATGTGTGTATGTATGTATGTATGTGTGTATGTATGTATGTATGTATGCATGCATGCATGCATTTATGTATGTATGCATGCATGTATGTATGTATGTATGTGTGTGTTTCTATCAATGCTTGTGTATGTATGTATGTATGTATGTGTTTCTCTGCATGCATGTATATGTATGTATGTATTCATGTATATGTTTGCATTTGGACAACACAAACCTAGCTCGAGAGCCACTGAGCGCTGAACAGGAAGCGTGGCCCCCATGGAGCTACAATAATTGAGGACGGTCAAGAGTAGACTGTTGAATCAGGCATAGTGCTGCTTGAAGTGGTGTCTCTTCAGCTTTTTTCTGAACTGTCCGGGAATAGAAGCTGGTCTTGTTATATTCTTGTGTATGACATTGTTATGTAGGGTCATTACCGCCTGCTCCCTGCTCCAGCACCTGCTAGCGAGTGTAGAATGTGGAATGTTAATAGAGGGTTCTGTTGGTGACAGTAGGTGGGCAGCTGGCAGGAGAGGCGGCTGTTTGGTCAGGGGTCGATGCTGTGAGCACAGGTAAGTGTGAAGGAACGCTGCTGTTTTGTTCAAAACAGTATTCGATATAAGTCACAATAAAAGGGACAGCTGTACAAGAGTTGCTGCTACACCAAATGTCGTCATCCTCCTCTGCCCTTCTCCCTGCCTATGACCTCACACTTCAGTCAGTTGGACATAACGCATCTTCTACCTTTCAACAACAGGAGCAAACAAGTAAACAAACATAATTCTAACACATAATCAAAATAGAAACATATATCAATACAATAGAAATAAAAAATATTTTTTTTTTTTATAAATAACTATGAACAGAGGGTACACATGACTATTTGTGCCATGGCAAAATATTTCAATCTTGAAGGCAGCAACCTGTTCCATCCATACTTCAGATGTATACATTGTCTTGCCTCAATAATGTCACCTTGCTTGAACAGTGACTGGAGGTCATCATCCATGTCCTTCTTTTAGCCAACATCTGTCACTTTACCAGCCTCAGACAATTCCAACTACTGGCCAACCGACAACTTGACTGTATTTGCTTTCCACTCACTTCTTTCACCATCTGTGGAAGACTAAGGACCTGATTACAAACGTAGGTGCTATTTATCACACCTGGTAAATAATGATACCACGGGGTTCTTTATTTATCAGGTGCGGTAAATAGCACCTATTATGAGTTTCTGGTGAATAGTATGTGGATTTTGGTGTTTAATGCAACAAAATCCGCATGATACAGTAAATGCCATATACTTACCCTTTTAAATTTGGACAGGTTTGACCTGTGGAAATGATAGAGCGAAATGTTCTTGTGAATTGTAGGGGTGCATCATAATCACTGATAGGCCGCACCCACATGTATTCAGACATATATTCGTTTATATCCATTGTATACTCATGCATGTTTAGCAAAGAATGAATAGTTCACTGAGACGAAGTGAACTCAGCAGTATAATGGTGTTAGGATAATGATGTAATGTAATGCTTTTTGAATTGTGTGAACATAATGCATAGAGGAATTAGTTTGTGTATGTAATGTAATTGCAGTAGTTTAAACGTGCACCATATTAAAGTTGCACATGTAATTCATTGTTTGCATAAAGAATCGTAATGAATATGCTTATAGGGAAAAGTAAGATGTGTGTTTAAAAGTTATATGTAAGGGCCTGACTACATATATGCTTAAGGAAGGCCTGGTATATTCTTATGTTAGCTTATAATGTAGGCCGAAAAGGGTTTCTCTTGGAAAGGCTCTCTGGGCACAAACGGTAGATTTAATTAGCACAGTAGAAGGTTTCTGTTGAACGTATCTTTTGTTGCAGGTGCAAGGACACATGTCTCGTTAGTAAAGACTAACTCTTTGTTTTCAAAAGTTAGAAAGATGGGAGGCATGGTACGGGGAGTGCAATGGAATTTAGGGATGATACTTTCAGAGGAGAAGGCGCCTGGGACTCAAGGTCAACGAAACCGTCCAGGATGAAGTCACCGTTTCAATGGAAAAGCACAAGAAAGAAGACCTGGCCAAGAGGGCGTAAACAAGGCGTGTACCTTTGTAGTATGGTTTTGTATTAGGGATAGTGCCCCGAGGGAGGAAGCCAGAGAAGCGGTAGGGGAGACCAGAGAGAAGGACAGAGCTGAGCTTAGGTATATGGTGATTGCACTTCTTAGGAAGTCTTCACAGCTGACACCTTTTATTCTTTCTTGCCTGGGAAAAATCGTTATGCAGGGATGTCACTTAGCGTTAGTGTAGGGACAGCAATTGATTTTAAGCTTGTTTAGGCCCATGAAGAGCAACTTAGAAATAGGAGCAATCATAGTCTGGTTGGTCCTCCTAGAACTGTCTATTCTTCTTATCCTGAGTCGGATGAGACTCCTGCGTAGATTATTATTTGTATTAGTGCCCATCTATTTCTTTAACCTCGTGTTGAGGTGCCTGCACGTTCAGTTATTTGTGGCGATAATAAATTCTCAAACTTGAATTCGGAGTCAGTGGTCCTTTCAGACAAAATGAATGCTGATATCTAACCTGATGAGATTCTCTCCTTTACACTATTCAACAGGTAAAAAGATCTTGGCGACCAGAAGGTTCTTATAGATAATTAGATAAGAATCGGCGTTATCAGTTGGTAGCAGAGTAGGATGGTTACCTTTGATGGTAAGGGGAGATCTAGAGCAAGATAGGAGATTAAGTTGCCCCATAGAGCCCGAGTGACGCGGATCCAGAGAACCGCGGGAGACGGATGTCGGAGGTCGTGGAAAACTGACGGAGAGTGACGGTGCGGCGGAAGTAGCAGTTCGTAGTAGAGTGAGTATGAAAAGAGTGATGTTTGCTAGATTGCGGTGTTATATTGTTGTGTGATGTCTTGCGGAGTTGGAACGAGAGTTGTGTGATTGAGAAACGGACCGTGAGCGCGCGCGGGACCGGGAGATTTATTGTGGTGTAGAATACACCCAGAGTTGAGAACGTTGACCAGAGTTGTGGGGGTCACGAGACGTCATTGACAGACCCACTGAAGATAGGGAACACATGAGTGAGTGTGTGAATAACCAACGCAGGTCGTAGGTTATTGTGAGCAGAACATCGAGTGATTGAATCCTATCGAGTGTATTAGAGGCGATTGTACAGACGGTTGCCAGATTGAGGTCAACAAGCTCAAGAGACTGATCGGTCATTGGTAAGACTGACGGTCAGAGAGGTAATTGTTCGGTAGGACGGACATTATTTCAGAGTATAATTGGGACGAATGCGAGTGAGAACGAGTGAATTAAAAAGGAGGGGAACTGCTGCGAGCGGAGGAAACGTGACGTCAGACTAGTGCCGCGCTGCGATAGGCCGGTTGGTGTGAACCGCGCTGGGATTGGTGGATTGGAATCAGGAAGTAAAAGCGGACATTTTGAGTGCAAATACAAAGTTGATTCATCATGAAATGTTTTAAAGCTTTAAGGGAACTTTGTAGAGGTGATAGACATGTGGTTGTTCGGGAGGGAGAGGAAGCTCCTCCTGAGGACACACCAGCACATTATATGGCAAAGAATGTAGGATTGCATACCATAATTTGGCTTGAGAATTGGCATAAAATGACAGAAACAGAAGGAGATTTGTCGTTCCCTCGATATGGTACTTTCAGGTTAGAGGTGCTGTACCAGCTCAAGAGTGTAATGGCTTCAATACGACCACTACCTAGACCGACACAGTTTGAGGCACTACATGCGTGGATAAGAGCAGCGTATGATAGAAAAAAGGAAAGGTGTCAAGAAAGGGTGAAGAAATCGGTCAGGGCATTCCAAGATGCAAGGTGGGATGCATTGGAGAAAAAGTGGAGAGCGGATACGATAGACGGAGATAAGTTATACCCACTGCTGATACAAAATGGAAAGATTACAAGAATCGATGAGGACGACAGTGATTTAGATGACAGTCTGTTGGATAGGATGTTGGCGGAGAGGCCACCACCATTTAATCCAGATTCAGAAGAGGGAAAGACAACCCCAGCAGTGGCAATAGTTGATGAGAGCCAGAACCAGACCAGCATGAGAGTAGTGGGAAGAATTTCCACAGGAACGGAGGGGGCTACGGCGTCTATGATAACACAGCCTCCTGCGGGGAACACAAGATTACCGGACTCCTTGACAGTACCGGTTACCATTGGCCCTATAGTACCGGTATATGACCCAGACCGAGTGAGAGAAGGGAGCTCCGTGCCGATGAGAAGGGAAGAAGGAAACAGTGAGAGTGGGAATGGGTTTGGAGTAAGGGTGGTTCATTTCCCAAGACCAATAGACACAAGTACGCCGTTACCGGCTACTGCGGACTCTTCATGTGGACAAGAAGAGGAGAGACCGGAAAGACCGAGGTCTTTACGGGAATCTAAGTCAGCTTTGAGGGAGTGGACACCAACAGTAACGAACCAAGAGGATAGGATGCAAAGAGATAGGGCACAAAATGTCTCGGAAGACAGACCAGGTTCCAGGAATATGGAAGGGAATAGGTCACAAGGACAGAATAGTGATTGTGATGAGCGGGACGGCTCAGGTTGTCGAGACATACTGAGGAGTGCAGTACAGGCAAGGTTGCTAGACGTAGTGAGGCTGAAAGCAGAGGTAGACGAAATGATCAGTGGGGGTCTGCCTTTGGAAAGGATAGAAATTTATGGATCAGATGAGCTGCTGTTTGTAGCAAAAGATGTGACTCGAAAAGCTAGAATGGCACATGATAGATTGAAGGAATTGGCCAAAAGATATGAGGTGGACCTGAATAAAACTAAAGCGTTACAGGGACCACACAGATTGCATTACAGTGATCAGGAGTTGGAGGAGAAAAGAATCACAGGATTAAAGACGCACACCAGAGACCTGATCATAGGAATGAGAATATGGATTTTGTTGGACAAATGGGAAGAAAGGTGGTCCAAAAAGAAACCAGTAAAGAGAGCAGAAGGGGAAACGCCGCCGCCAGGAGGGGGGCGACGGGTGTTGGAAATTTTCCTTTACGGGAAGTACAGAATGGAGGGTACGTGCATGTACCGTGGAATAGAGGTGATTTGGCTGCATTTACAAATGATTTTCCTCGGCTGAGGGAAAAACCGGTGGAGTGGTACAAGCAGGTTGAGCGGTTTGTGAAGATTTCAAAAGTATTGTGGATTGATTTGAACACTTTGTTTGACATAGTGGTACCAGGAGATTTGTGGACAGCATGTAAAGTCGCTATTGAGTGGCCGACTTCGGAACCGAAAAGAGAGGCGGTTACAAATGGTCCATCACCTGATGTCATGAAAAAGTATGAGCAGGTGATTACATGGTTGAAGTCGAAGATTTCACCTCAGGATATAGATTGGGTTAAGATAGATCGGACTGTACAGGAACCCAAGGAAACGGTGCATGAGTATTACGAAAGACTTCTGCAAGTTTTTAAACAGTATAGTGGGTTAGATGTTTTGGACCCTAAGGATATGGGACAGTTTGTCTCAAAGTTTGTAACGGGTCTGAGAGGGGAAATCAGCCTCATGATACAGCACCATTTGATCTGCTGGCAGAACAAGCCACTAGATGAAATTTTGCGGTACGCGAGGTACTGTAGTGATGAGGTGGATTCAAAACATCGAAAGCTAAAAGACAAATTGATGCTTGTCCAGATGCAGACAGCACAGAATCAGCCTAGTGGAGGGACCTTGGGGAGAAAGCAAGGAAATTTCCAGGGAAACCAGAATAATCAGGTACAGGGAAAGGGAAAACCAGTAGACCCCAAGACAGGAGTGGACGTGGCCACACTAAAGAAGACCACTGCGTGTCATCTTTGTCGCCAGGTCGGACATTGGAAACGCGAGTGTCCTTTGAACCCAGCTAATCAGGTACAGGAAGAGGAAGAGGGGGCTCAGGCACCCGCGCAAGAAGTGGTTAACACAATAACGAGACCTAGAACGATGAAAGGGGGGTTTACAATTCTCAAGCTCAGATTCCCCAAGCTCCAAGGTTTTCACAAGGAACACGAACGTATCAACAGATGCCCCTGTTCGAACGATATGCTGAGGATAGCTTAGACCCTTTATCCTGACGGTGCCTGAGAGGGGAGGAAGACTGCACACTTGGAGCGGTCTTGGAGGTAGACCAGAGAGGACCTTTTGTAGAGGCAGAGATTGAGGGCAATCCTGCAACACTTTTGGTTGATACTGGAGCTACCCGGTCTACTGTAAGATCTGCAGTAGTCCCTAACCTACCCCTCTCGGGACAATCGATCCAGGTTGTTGGAGTAGCGAACAAGAAGATGAGCAGCCCATTGACAGAACCGATCTTAGTAAAGATAGGTACTTTCCAAACTAGACATCAGTTTGTAGTATGTGACACGAGTCCAGTTTGTCTTTTGGGAAGAGATCTGTTGTGCAAATTGAACTGCACGATTTATTGTACACCACGAGGAGTGGAGGTCCAGACGAGAGATGATGATGCTGACTTTAAGATTGCCAATCAGCATTTGTGTATAGATCTGTACCCAATGGTGACGGTGGAAGAACTTCCACCTGATCTGAGAGACGCAGTGTCGCCTGTGGTGTGGGATTTCGCAGGAGACGAAATAGGTTTAATCAGAGGGGTTGAACCAGTGCGGATTGAGGTGAAACAGAATGTTGATTTCCCCAGAACACCTCAATACAATTTATCGATAGAAACGATTGCAGGAATAAAACCTGTGATCGAGACTTTCATTGAGAAGGGTATTTTGAAGGAGATCAGAGGTAGTCCCTGTAATTCACCCATAATGGGAATACAGAAACCGAGCGGGAAATACAGGATCGTGCAAGACCTGCGAAAGGTCAACATGATAGTTGTCCCTTGTTGTCCAGTGGTACCGAATCCTTCAGTAATACTGTTCCAGATCCCATGTGAAGCCGAGTGGTTTACGGTTATCGATTTGTGTCAAGCCTTCTTTTCGATACCGCTCCACGAGGAAAGCCAATTTCTTTTTGCGTTCAGGCTAGAGAATCGCGTGTTAACATGGTGTCGTATCCCTCAAGGGTATACGGAAAGTCCATCGATCTTTAACCAGATCCTGAAGAAGAACCTTGAGAGTCTTGTGTTGCCGCAGAACTCAGTTCTCGTGCAGTACATAGATGACTTGCTCATTGCCTCAGAAACAGAAGATGCTTGCAGAATCGACACAGTAGCCTTGTTGAACCACTTAGCAGAGAATGGACATAAGGTGTCCCCGAACAAGCTGCAGTACTGTTTGAATGAGGTACAGTACTTGGGACACAGATTAGAAAAAGGCAAGAGGAAGGTGTCACCAGATCGAATTGAGGCAATAATGAGCATGGCGGTACCCACTACACAGAGGGAAGTTAGGATGTTTCTGGGAATGGTTGGCTATTGTCGACAGTGGATTCCTAGTTTCTCCTTGAGAGCAAAGCCTCTGCAGAGGCTTACGCACAAGGATGTGAGTGATCCGGTACCATGGGACGAGGAGTGCTTGATGTCATTCCTGCAGTTGAGAGATGATTTGTGCAGGGCTCCCGCACTGGGAATGCCTGATTACAACAAGGCCTTTTCATTGTTTTGTTACGAGAGAGGAGGATGTGCATTAGCAGTGTTAGCTCAGAACCATGGAGGTGTCCGTAGACCAGTTGCTTATTTTTCAGCTACTTTAGATCCAGTAGCTTCTGCGTTGCCCGGATGTCTAAGATCCGTTGCTGCAACAGGTGTCAGCATTGAAAGATGTGAAAGCATTGTAATGGGACATCCATTGACTGTACATGTACCACATTCGGTTGAGTTATTAATGACCAGGACCAAGACCCAGCACCTAACGAACAATAGGTTAACAAGGTACGAGCAAGTCATACTTGCCGCAGAGAATGTGACTCTGAAAAGGTGCTCCATCTTGAACCCTGCGACATTGATGCCTATACCGAACACAGATGATGAAGATTGTGAGGACCATGATTGTCTCGATGTGACCGAACTTTGCACCAAACCGAGACCTGACATTGTCGATGAGCCATTGGATGACCCAGATGAAATTTTCTTTGTCGATGGTTCATGCTTAAGAGACAGTGTGGGGCAATTGAGAGCAGCGTTTGCTGTATGTACTATTTCAGGAGTGGTCGACGCCGCTTGCCTAGAAGGAGTACGCTCCGCGCAGGTAGCTGAGATCATTGCCTTGACCCGTGCCTGTTTGGCCGCTGATCGAATTCGAATCACGATTTACACAGATAGCCAATATGGCTTTGGCGTGGTGCATGACTTCGGGCAGTTATGGTCTCAGAGGGGATTTTTGACATCATCTGGCTCACCCATTCGTAATGGAGAATATGTAAGACAATTGTTAGAAGCATTACAGCATCCGAAAGAAATTGCTGTTGTAAAGTGTTCGGCCCATGGGAAGGGGGAGGACTTTGTATCCTTGGGTAATAACTACGCAGATGAGGTAGCCCGCTTCTGCGCCGAACAAGGATGCATATACACAGGCAGGGAGATAGAAGAGAGCCAAGAGGGAACCGATCTCAGCATAATGTTGACCATGGCAGACACTTGGGAAGAGCTTAAGAGATTACAAGATGAAGTCTCAACCAAGGAAAGAGAGGGCTGGATCAAAGCTGGGTGCGAGAGAGGAGAAGTGGATGTGTGGGTATCCAACGATGGGAGAGCTGTGTTGCCGGAAGAATTGTTGAGTCCGATGGCTAGATTGATACATGGACAGGCACACCTGGGTAGAGACGCAATGATGAGAGTGTTCAGACAGACGTGGTATAACCCACGGTTCCGAGCAATGGCTGAGACGGTATGTCAAAGGTGTGTTACATGTCAACAGATGAATGCTGGAAAGAAAACTGTAGTTACACTGAGTCATATTGGAAGGTCAGGAGGGCCCTTCAATAGACTACAGCTGGATTTCGTGGAGATGCCTAGGTGCAATGGCTTGAGGTACATTCTAGTGATAGTATGTATATTCTCACGGTGGGTGGAGGCATACCCCACACGAAGGTGTGACACTCTGACAGTGGCTAAATTATTGTTGAGGGAGCTTATCCCTAGATTCGGGATCCCGACCTCTTTGGAATCGGATAGAGGTGGGCACTTCCATAGCGAAATCATGAAGTTACTTTGTGCTGCATTGAACATAGACCAGAGACTTCATTGTAGTTACAGACCAGAGGCTTCTGGGATGGTGGAACAAGTTAATGGAACTTTGAAAGCCCGGATGGCAAAAATGTGTTCTTCAACATCCCTGAAATGGCCCGACGCCTTGCCACTGGTGCTCATGAGCATGCGAAGTGTCCCAGATAGAAAGACTGGGTTGTCCCCCCATGAAATAATAATGGGGAGGGCAATGAGACTGCCAGCAGTACCAGCTACAGCCTTGATAAGCATCACTGATGATTTGATTCTCGATTATTGTAAAGGACTCTCTGATGTGGTCCGTTCTGTATCCCAGCAGGTGCAAGCAGCTGTGGTTCCAGCCTCGAGTGATCTGTGCCACGACTTGTGTCCCGGTGACTGGGTGCTCGTCCGGAAGCACGTGAGGAAGAGTTGCTTGGATGCCCGTTGGCGTGGCCCGTATCAGGTGATACTTATCACGAACACAGCAGTAAAGTGTGGAGGATTGCCGAACTGGGTGCATGCTTCCCATACCCGCAGAGTTCCAGCACCCTTGGAAGAAACAGCTCCTCTCGCAAATGAAAATCCAGCTGATGTGGCAGGGCCACATGAGAGGACAAGCCAAGCTGTAAGGGTCGCTGACACAGCTGGTGGTGCACTAGAGCAAGCTGAAGGGGGTTTCCACAGTTCGAACCCTGACTCAGGCACCGAAGAAAGAGAAGGTGCAGTGGGCGGAGAAGAGTCAAATGCAGCAGAAAGAGGAAATAGTGCACTGGGTATAGAAGGAGAAGGCAGACGAACGAACAGAAGTGCTGAAAGTTGGCCTGAAAGACAGAGGCGACTGAACCTGAGGTTAGCACCTGAGAGAGACCTTGCTCCAGTGTCCGAAGTATCTGAAACCGAAGCAAGCGACGAAGACCAAGCACAAGACAGTCGGCGAAGGTCCCAGAGAACAAGAGTGCCTTGTCGCAGATACTCTACCCCTGAGTGGACTTACACTGTGTTTGATGCAGGGGTGGTGAATACAGGGAGACTGAAGTCAGTGGAGGTGTTCAGTCGGAGCCCGAAACTGGTGGTGAAGGTGGTGCTGCGGATGCCAGGGTTCGAGATAGACGGAACACTGACACTCACGATTCCGAATCCCCCACTTCTGAGTGAAGTCCGAAAATTGCTTTTGCATCGGGTCGAGTTCCCGCCTTTCGGAGCTGAGCCGTTTTCACACGAAGTGCTGCTTTTGCGTCTTGAACTTTTGTATCACGTTCTGGTCGTGCTTAATGAGGATCTCATTATGGATCAGTAATGAACTGTAAATAAAAGTCTAAAAGAAGAAGATAACCTAGGTCCGAGTGGAAGAAGAATAAACTTAGGGACTTTCCACAAGAAGAGGAACGAAAACTAGGGAAGTCTTTTTCTGGACTGTGTAAATAAGTTGTGATCGGAAAGGGAAAGCCCGGAGATTTCATGGTTGCTCGAGCTGGTTAAGCAAGTCATAAATAAAGGACAGAGACTTTTCTGAGTTCTTTGCGATAACCAAGACTTTTTGAGAACTTTCGAAATCATGGAGCCGGGAAATCCCAATCGTAGAGCAAAATGGATTATAGGCATTCTTATAAGTAGTGTGATAATTTCTATAATCATAGTAGTTGTAGTCTCATATACTGGTTCGCATGAGCCAGAAGTAGAGGTAGTGACAGGGACACCGACACCTATCACACCTAGTCAGAAGGGGGTAGACAGGGCAGCTGATAGAGCTATGATATTAGAAGAAAGTCGTAGATTACATGTAGATTTGTCTAAGGGTGATTTTAAGCTTAATGCGTATGCTAAGTTGTTGTATGAGTATGTTGACGTGATGGATGCGAAAGATTGTTATGTGTGTATGCAGTTGCCTACTTCAGTGGATGAGGGTATTAGGTATCACCATCTTCCACTGACTTATGGTATTTCATGTAGTCTTTTGCTTAGTTTGTTTTATGAGAGAGATCAGTTCGAGTATTTCTTTTCCAATTTCGACGCAGTGCTTCCTGAAGTCCCAGCTTACAAGCATTTGAATAAGTATGATTATTACAAAACCGAGGACAGACTGAGGAAGTACTTCATACCGAGTTTGGAATTGGATACAGCATTCGCACACAGACACAATCTGACCTGTTTGATGTCGGATGTAGAGAGAAAGTTTGTAGATCAGGTTGAAGATAGGTATAGAAAGCTGACTGAATCCCGAGATTTAGGGCATCACAGGACAGATTGGACAGAGGAGGAACGGTTGCATAAGACCAAGGGAAGCTATGGTCCTATAGCGTTGGATAAGGAGCAGAGGGGTAAGTTGTGTATAAGGCGTTATCAGACTTACTACGAAAAGGTTCCAGTGGGACAGAGTACTTGTGATCACGTTTTCACCATGGCAGATGAGGCAAAAGATTTTCTCCAAGGTCCTGTACAAGTGATACCTACGGTGTATTACGTATGTGGAAAGAATGCTTACGTGAGGTTGCCTGCAAATTGGTATGGAACATGTTATTTGTCAATAATATTTCCAAAGATTTACCATACAGAAGACTTAAATCTTCTGGAGGGTGGAGAGCATTCAAGAACGAGAAGAGCTGCAAGTGCAGGAATCGTTGTGGGGGATATCTTTGGAGCTATGATACCTAGTCTAGGAGTAGTCTTGAATGATGTGAAGATCCGGAGGTTAGCGACTGTGGTGGATGAATTTTCAATGAACACAGCAAAATCGTTGGTGTTGGTGGAAGGAGAGATGTTGTCGATAAGGGGAATGGTTTTGCAGAATCGCCTTGCTTTGGATGTCCTATTGGCAAAAGAGGGCGGAGTCTGTAAAATGCTGAAGGTTCAAGAGTGCTGCACTTATATACCAGACCGTAGCAAGGATCTGGAGAAATATATAAGTAACATCACTATGATCCACACAAAGATGGCGGATTTGACCGAGGAAGGGGCCTGGGAAAAGGTCGGAAAGGGTTTTGGTCAAGTGGGAGGTTGGTTGGCAAACCTAGGAAAGGGATTCCTTGGGTACTTCCTGAGACCACTCCTTATCTTGGTGATTTGTGTGGCTGGCTTGTGGATTATGATCAAGGCCTACAAATGGTATCGAGCAGGCCGAGTCAAGAGAGCTTTGAGGGAAAATGACATGAGATTGGCAAGATTGCAGGACAATCAGTATCAAAGGCTCAAGAGCATGGAGAATTTCAGATCAGGGAAGATGGGAACAAGTTCTGTTTAGGTCGGTTCCTTCTCCGAGGGAGTAGAATGAGATGTGATGACAGGAGTCATCAAAGGGGGAACTGATAGAGCGAAATGTTCTTGTGAATTGTAGGGGTGCATCATAATCACTGATAGGCCGCACCCACATGTATTCAGACATATATTCGTTTATATCCATTGTATACTCATGCATGTTTAGCAAAGAATGAATAGTTCACTGAGACGAAGTGAACTCAGCAGTATAATGGTGTTAGGATAATGATGTAATGTAATGCTTTTTGAATTGTGTGAACATAATGCATAGAGGAATTAGTTTGTGTATGTAATGTAATTGCAGTAGTTTAAACGTGCACCATATTAAAGTTGCACATGTAATTCATTGTTTGCATAAAGAATCGTAATGAATATGCTTATAGGGAAAAGTAAGATGTGTGTTTAAAAGTTATATGTAAGGGCCTGACTACATATATGCTTAAGGAAGGCCTGGTATATTCTTATGTTAGCTTATAATGTAGGCCGAAAAGGGTTTCTCTTGGAAAGGCTCTCTGGGCACAAACGGTAGATTTAATTAGCACAGTAGAAGGTTTCTGTTGAACGTATCTTTTGTTGCAGGTGCAAGGACACATGTCTCGTTAGTAAAGACTAACTCTTTGTTTTCAAAAGTTAGAAAGATGGGAGGCATGGTACGGGGAGTGCAATGGAATTTAGGGATGATACTTTCAGAGGAGAAGGCGCCTGGGACTCAAGGTCAACGAAACCGTCCAGGATGAAGTCACCGTTTCAATGGAAAAGCACAAGAAAGAAGACCTGGCCAAGAGGGCGTAAACAAGGCGTGTACCTTTGTAGTATGGTTTTGTATTAGGGATAGTGCCCCGAGGGAGGAAGCCAGAGAAGCGGTAGGGGAGACCAGAGAGAAGGACAGAGCTGAGCTTAGGTATATGGTGATTGCACTTCTTAGGAAGTCTTCACAGCTGACACCTTTTATTCTTTCTTGCCTGGGAAAAATCGTTATGCAGGGATGTCACTTAGCGTTAGTGTAGGGACAGCAATTGATTTTAAGCTTGTTTAGGCCCATGAAGAGCAACTTAGAAATAGGAGCAATCATAGTCTGGTTGGTCCTCCTAGAACTGTCTATTCTTCTTATCCTGAGTCGGATGAGACTCCTGCGTAGATTATTATTTGTATTAGTGCCCATCTATTTCTTTAACCTCGTGTTGAGGTGCCTGCACGTTCAGTTATTTGTGGCGATAATAAATTCTCAAACTTGAATTCGGAGTCAGTGGTCCTTTCAGACAAAATGAATGCTGATATCTAACCTGATGAGATTCTCTCCTTTACACTATTCAACAGGTAAAAAGATCTTGGCGACCAGAAGGTTCTTATAGATAATTAGATAAGAATCGGCGTTATCAGAAATTTAACGAATATTGAGTTATTCAATGCGTACGATGAGTATTGGATGCGTTAAATAAAACCAAACTAGTAATTCTGGCTCAAGCATAAACAGGGTTTTACAAATGGGTGGGAATTCACTGAGCCACTTGTAATCAGGCCCTCAATCTCACTTCTCCTTTTCTCACTTTTGTTTTAGGTAACTTCACATGCACCAGATCCCCTTTACTAAACTCCATAACTCTAAATTATTTTCATTGAATCTGATGGAGCACGATGGTGTTCTTTCATTTGTAGGGGTGCATCATATTCACGAGTAGTCTGCACCTACATTTATTCTTTTGTTGTATTAACATTTGGCCATTAGGATGTACTTGGTAATAACATGCGAACGTGAAATGTTAGGATCATTATGTAAAGAGATAACATGGCAGTTGTGTTTTGGATAATGTAACCTTTAGCATTTGTCTGCAATATATTAACGAAGTTGCTCATTTATAATGTAATGCATAGTTTAGACGTGCACCAGATTAAAGTTGCACAAGTATGTGGCAACTCGAGTTTAAATGTGTAGAAATCATAGGGTGCTCACAATGATTTGCGCATTCGAAGTGTTTATGTAACATGAAATGCTTAATTAAAACTGTTCATTTATGTGCATTTCCGTAGGGCCTATGTGTTTCATTCTTATGTTATCCCATTTTTGTAGACCTGAAATGTATTCTCCCTGACGGGTCTCGTAGTGGAGTAAAGAAATTAATTTCATGTGTATGTTGAATTTGTTCTGTTCTCACGTTTTTGATGCAGGTGGAGAAAGTTGTCTTAGTTAGAATAACGTCTTTTGTTTTAGGAGTTGGGCTCAGGGAGGAGAAGATACTTTTATGCAAGAATGCTGATAATTGGGAGTTGGTGTTCTTTCTCACCGAAGGAGGCCTGGGAATCAAGATCATCGAGCCAGGAGCTGGGAGTATCAAAACTAACTGGAAAATCACCTACGGGAAGTGCCCAGCAGGATGAGGTGATTCAGATACGAGCAGTTGGCGTGTTTTGTGTTTTGCATTTTGAATTTTGAATTAGGGACAGTGCCCCGGGGGTTGAGTCAAGAGAGGAGGTGAGGAGATCGATGGAGAGGGAAGGAGCATATTAGAACGCACTCTGTAGCTTTGGCTACTTGAGCCATACAACGTGAGTGCACTTCTTAGGAAGTCGTCACAAGCTGACACCTTTTCCTGACCTTTCCTGGGGAATGCTAAGTAGGGATGTCACTGTAGTAGTAGTGTAGGGATAGACCAATGCTTTTCACTTATTCATCCCAGATGAAGACTGATCTTGACGTGGGGGCAATCATTGCTTGTGTTCTGGAATTTATCATTCTTTTTATGATCCAGCGTTTCCATCTCGCCCGTAGATTCGGATTTGTATTAGTTCCAATGTATTTCTACAACCTCATCTTGAGGTGTCTGTATGTCCAGTTATTTTTGGCTTTGTAATAAACCCACTAACTTGGAATTCGGAGACTGTGATTCTTCAGAGTCATGGTTCTTTAAAGTTGTTGAAGTCTGCCTTAATGTGTTATTTCTCCCCTCTACACTTCTCAGCAGGCAACAAAGATTCATTGACCAAGGGTTCCAGAGTAAAAACGTGTAGGGAGGAACCCGGCCCATCAAATCAAATCAGATTTTACTTTTGTGTTGACTCTTAAGCATCATTTCTCTGCATTTCTCACCTCATGGTGACTTTCACACTAGGCACCAAACACTCCCTTCAACCTACCTAACCATGCTGGACACACATTTCCTACCTCTCAACACACTGAAAGGAGTGATTCTGTGACACTATGTGGTGTATTGTGGTGAACCCTCAGCATAGCTCTTACAGCATCCGCCACATCAGCGCCACCCAAAAGTGCACCTCTGACACATTTACCCAGTACTCTGTTCATACTTTCAACAAGGCCATTACTTTGATGGTGGTATAAACCACAATGTTTGTGCTTAATACCTGTTTCATCTAATAATTCCATCATCTCTAACAAAATAAATCGCACTCCATTGTTCAATATCCATTCAGAGGGAAAAGCCTCGATAGCAAATACATCATAAATGTGATAACACTTCTCATGCCATGTTCTTGCACAAATCTTACTTCTAACCCCTCAGACATACAATCCAAAAGAACATTTGCAAATCTTTGATGTGAAGGAAGGGTTTGGAACGGTCCTACAAAGTCAATTCATACCCTGTCGCATATTTTATCAGGACACCTCACCTCTGTCATGGGCGGAACTCTAGGTTTGAGACCTTTGTCATTCTTATATAATCAAGGTGAGAGATAAAGAGGAACAGGTGACTTACCGTACATCCTGCTATAGTTAACTCATCCAAACACAAATATACAGGGCACAGTGATAATATGGAACAATAATTTTTGTTCTGTGTTGGCTACCCTAGGCTATGAAATCAGACCCAATTTTTCTGGACAAAAAAACCTCACCTATCGGGGGCGTGGCCAACTAACATGGCCGGATAGACCCGTCTTTTGGTGCTCCCGCGGACGGCAACGGAATCCGCCATAATCCTGAGGTATAGTGGCGGAACAAGCAGAGGCCTTTCCCGGCGGGGTATGACGAAGGAGCCATGGGCCTAAACCAACAAACTAGCTCCTACAGGCTAAAACCTTGCGGAACCCCACCGTCATCTTGAATGAGTACAGGAGATGGCCTACGGAGCCCTACAAGGGAGAGACAACCAAGTGTGCAGTTCTCAAGGGGGTCCGAACAACAGTAAGGAGCCCGGCTGGCGAAAGCGAGGTGGTCGGGACCGGAAGGGATTGCTGATCTGGGATCCCGTGAGGCAGAGGGCTTTTATCCTCCGTGCAAAAAGCGGCGGCGGCAGACAGAGGAGACTGCTGGAATACTTGCAGCCGCCCCGGAGCCGCATGAGGGCCTGGAGCAACGTGTAAATTTGGCCCTGGACCGATCGATTGCCAGCAGGATGTGACCTGAGCCCGGGTGGTGCGACGGACCCCAGAGGAAGGAGCAGACCGGGAGGGACTGGGGGAGCGTCCCCCGGTAGGCAGTGCCTAGCCAAGGGCCCCCCGGACTGTGGAGCTAACCTGCACGATCAGGTGAGGAGCGCGCAGCCCCCTGTGTGGTACTTCGAGATATCGAGGCTGCCACTGTGAAACGGGCCTAGCCGCCTGGCCCCGGCCGACGCTCAGTGGGGGGGGAGGCTGCTCGGGAGGCCCAGAGCGAGAGACCACCCTGTCCTAGGAGAGCAGGATTGAGCCCACTGAGCCACTCAAGATGGATGGAATAATAAAACAAGAAAGTGGAGGCGAGGTGCATACTAGCGACTAGGCCCGCTGATCTAGAGGTGGCGGAGAAGGAAAGGAGAGGAGAAAAAAAACCAGGGAGAATGAAACGTCCTAATATCTGCCCCTTAGCCAGAAAGAGGGAAACGTCCTAATAGACGACCCTTAGCCAGACAGAGAGAATATGCAACACTATTAATAGTGTTGGACATAAAGAAAGGACACAGAAGGCTACCGGAGGAAAAGTCTGAGGGACTGTCCCCTATAAGTAAGCTGGACTGGGAAATCAGACAGAAGCCCGGCCAGGCGACCATGACCGCCGGGGGAGCCCAGGATTGGCCTAAGAATCATTGGCAGAAAGCGAGGATCATCGCGGGGCGCAGCAGCATCCAGTTAATAGGAGGCAACTGAGCTACAGAACCCCACAATGGTGAAGAACAAGGGTAACAAAGTACAGACTAACAAAATCCTGAATTATGCACAGCCTTGCCCGCAAGGTTCAGAACAACAGGAAGCACCTGCAGATAAACAGGGGGAGGTAATATAAGACCCTTCTCTGGCGGATATCCTGGCTGCGATCCAATCCACGCGGGACGACATGGTGCATAGGATCGACGTGGTGGCAATCGACGTTAACTTGTTAAGATGCGACCTGCACAAGGTGTCTGAGAGAGTGACCACAAATGAGCGGAAGGTGGACATATTTCAAAAAGAGGTCCAAGATCTTAGAGAGACAGTTCTTGAGCTGAAAAAAAAGTGGGTCAACTGAATGAGAGAGTGCAGGATGCAGAGGGCCATTCCAGAAGAAATAATCTACGATTCGTGGGTTTTCCAGAACGGGCCGAAGGCCCCTCCACAGAGCTGTTCTTGGAGAAATGGATTGTTAAGGACCTGGCCCCCAAATGTCTTTCAAAAATTTTTTACGTTGGAAGGGCGCACAGAGCACTGGTCCCCCCGCCTTAACCCGGCGGGCCACCGCTGGTGATCATAGCCCGCTTCTTCAACTACCGGGGCAGGGACACTATTCTACAGGCCACCCGGAGTGGAGAACCGCGATTCTACGAGGGCCAACCTATCGCAGTCTACCCCGATTACACACAGAGTAGGCAAGAGCACAGGAAATCTTTCTTAGCGGTCAAGAGACGATTATGAGACATTGGAATAAAATACAGTCTCCTCTATCCAGCTAAACTTCAAGTGGAACACTAAGGGAAGGCCATGTTTTCCTTTTCAGCAGTGGAGGTGAGTGAATGGCTGGATGAAACTAATCAGCCAGACTCCTGCTGGGTGCCCCCCACGGGGGCCTCGAGATCGGAACAATGAACAATCCACTGGGACAAAGATAAGTGTAAAACTGTAAAGCATATAAGCTACTGTTGGGGGGAAGGTGGGAACTGTGATATCAAACAAAAATTGCTGTCGGCGGGAGGCCTCGCCCCTCCTTCTCAGAGGCCGAGGCACTGGAAGAGAGCTGGAGGCTTTCGCCTCGCACTCCCCTGTCTGCTTGACCACTTGCATGGCGTTAAACATTGGAGTATGGGATACTAGGCACCGACCTAAGCCACAAAACCAACGCAACAAAATGTGGAGTATGGTGCACTGGATACTAATGTTGTACAGGTTATGGGTTTGCTGGGGAATGGGGCGGCAGGGGCCGGTCCTGACTCCATTCACGGAAGGGAATGGGACCTGCACTACTGCCCAATGGGTGGGGGGGCCAAGGGAGTTTCTAAAGTTCACTGTATTGAGTTATGGGGGGATGGTACATAATATCTATGGATGTTACTGACATACCGGTGTCTTGGGTGGATTGGGGTGTGGGACAGCAAATGAAGGGGGAGGTCGAATCACACTGCATGCAATCTGGCGGATATGGCATCTACCATAACAAAAATGCTCACTTGGAATGTTCGGGGGTGGCCACTCTTGAGAAATGTAGGAGAGTATTGGCATATTTAAAAAGATATAGAGTCTCCATCGCCTGTCTGCAGGAGACACATCTGTGGGGTGGTGCCCTTCCGTGTGTCAGGCGAAGATGGAGGGGCCAGCTCTGCGCAACTTCCTATTATGGATTTGCTTGGGGGGTGCTCATATGGGTGGCACCTGGGGTACCCTTCCAATACTTGCATCATGTGGTAGACTTGGAGGGTAGATATAGGATATTACGCAGCAAGCTGGAGGGTCAGGAAATGTGTATAATTAACGTTCATGCCCTAAACATGGACTTCCCCGATTTTTTCCCTAATGTTATGATGGCAGCAACTCCATATCTAGGAGCAGTAATCATGAAGGGGGGACGAAAATTGTGTTCTTGACGGTAGGCTAGACCGTGAGCCCCCCGACTGAACACAAAACCTAAGATAACAGGGTTCCTGGAGGATACTATACAGAGTATACAGCTATATGACGTCTGGAGGGTACGTCACCCGACACAAAGGTAATTTTCATGCCACACCCCAGCAACAAATACTTTTAGCCGACTAGATTACTGTCTTGTATCCGAAGAGATGGTGGCAAAAGTGGAAGGAATAGTCTACCTGACTAGATATCTCTCAGACCACACTCCAGTTCTGCTCAGTGTTGGGGGGGGGGGCAAAGACCATGGCCGGCAATCCCGACGGGGAGGTTGCGGGAGGAGGTGCTGTTGGATCCCCCTTTTGCTACAGCAGTCTCGAAAGCGATGACCCAATACTTTGAGGAAAACTGGGAGTCGGCCTCCAGTAGGGCGTGTAAATGGGAAGCCATGACGGTAGTACTCAGAGGGGTGTGCTTGCAGACAATGTACGGGGTTAAATGCCAGTTGGACAGGATATCCATAGACAAGAAAGCTGAGTAAATTAGAGACGGACCTCTCCAAATCCCCACATGCCATGGAGGAGTGGTGTGTGGCATGCACAGAGTTATTAGAATCTTGGTGCCGGCTAGAAAAGTTCACATATTCGGCGTCCCGCCAGCGCCTGCATATGGAAGGAGATAAATCTGGATCTATGCTGGCCTGGCTGGTGCATAGAGAGACAGCCGGGGTACCGATATTACAGTTACAGGATACCAGAGGGCAGGTGGTACATAGCCAGAAATCAATCCTTGAAATACTAGCCCAACACTTAGAAAATGTCTATAAGAAACAGCGCCCCATGTCACAGTGCCTGATAAGGGAATTTCTGGCCTCTATAGAACTACCACAGCTAGACCGAAACTCTATGGAAGCGCTTGGAGCACCCATTACTAAAGAGGAACTTCTAGCGGCTATCAGCTGACTTAAAACAGGCAAAAGCCCAGGAAGCGATGGTTTCCCAGCTGAATTTTACCAACGGTTTGCTCTATTATTGGTGGATCGACTTTTAGAAGTATATAATGAGGCCCTATCACTGCAATCACTGCCGACTTCTATGAGAGAGGAAGTGGTAATCATGATACCCAAGCAGGATAGAGATCCCTTATTACCGAGCTCCTACTGACCAATCTCACTTTTAAATCTTGATGGGAAACTGTTGAGCGGGATCCTGGAAACCCGACTTCTCTCGCACATGTCCTACCTGATCCACCCGGACCAGGCGGGCTTCATACCCAAACGAAGAACCATGCATAATCTACACCGTCTATCCCATGTATGGCACTCACCGAAGCTCGAGGAGGATGACTATGCTTTGGCGTTCTTTAACATAGAACAAGCCTTCGATTTGGTGGACTGGCCCTATATTTGGTCTGTCCTCCAGCGGATGGGCATGGGACAGGGATTCCTGAAATGGGCGCAATTACTGTATACAGACCCGCACCCTCGGGTCTGCTCGGTGGGCCTAGTGTCCAAGGCGTTCGGGCTGGAGAGGGGTACCAGACAGGGGTGTCCTTTATCACCACGGATATTTGAAATAGCCATGGAACCGCTGGCGATGGCCCTACGGGACCGGCTGAATACC
Source organism: Calotriton arnoldi (assembly GCA_963921515.1). NCBI lineage: Eukaryota > Metazoa > Chordata > Amphibia > Caudata > Salamandridae > Calotriton > Calotriton arnoldi. The sequence goes on along the minus strand of CAWUFW010004560.1, from coordinate 796,866 downwards.
TGGGGGGGGTACGATTGGCAGCTACTAACCTCGTGATCTCCTTGTATGGTGACGATGCTTTCGTTTATGCTTGACAGCCGGCACAGTCAATACCCACCTTGCTCAAGGTATTACAACAGTTTGGAGAGGTATCCCTCCTAAAAACAAATCCCGGGAAGTCCAAATTAGTTCCGGTGGGAAGATTGGCGAAGGAACCAGAAGACAGACTGCTGGTGGTGGTGCTCCCATGGGTGACCTCGAACCTTCGATATTTGGGGATTAGGCTAGCGCATACGCCCGTCTTATACATAGAACTCAATATAGAAAGGGTGGTGCAGGGGATCCGGGAATCTGTACGATTCTGGAGAGAATTGCCTCTATCCCTTATGGGCAGGATTGCTATTACCAAAATGATTATCCTACCACGATGCCTCTATACGCTGCAACACTCAATGTATAAAATTCCCAGCAATTATTTTTTAATCATGAAGGGCCTGATTATTGACCTCCTCTGGGGTGCAAAACGTAAAAGGGTTCGGCTTGAAACGATGCAGAGAGGATGGAAATAAGGAGGCCTAGAGGTGCCATATCTGTAGTACTACCATATGGCCGCTCAGCTCCAGCCTGCAATTCATTGGTTGGATGACCAGGACAACTGGGAAAAACAGCTACTGGCAGGCACGCATGAGGGAAAACCATTGTCAGAACTCTTGATGCTTGGTGCCAGGGTCCCATCCTCCTATCCATACATAATATAGCGGGTGGCGGAAATCTGGGAGACCATAGTGCGGAGGGTGGTACAACGCACTCCCTAAGCCCCAGACATGCCATTATGGGCTATACAACCCTTTTGCAAAATTGCAGAATCCAAGTCAATACAGAGATGGAGAGCAGGGGTTGTTTAACAATGGGGGATCTATATATCAATGGGCAATTTATAACCCGGGAAACAGTGGTAACCGCCTTTGCACTGGGTAGAGAGCAATACCTACAGTATGAAATGATCGCCCGAGTGGCTCGAGAGGTGTGGCCTTCCATTCCAGAGGAGCCCCCTACCAGTAAGGTACTGCAAGTGTTGTTAGACATGGTACAGGGTAGGCGATTTATATCTCACCTATATCGGGCTATCCGGGATGACCTCCCACGGGAGACCCTCCAAGTGCAGTCAAGATGGGAAGAAGCATTAGGGGACCCCCTTGACATAGCGGGATTGGATCAAAATTCATGAAATGGTTCCGAAAGTGAGCTTGAATGTGCAATTTACATTGACCCAATATAACTTTATACATCAAGCTTACCTCACCCCCAAAACTCTTAGCAAAATATGCACAGACCGCTCTAGTGACTTCCCCCGATGTAAGGAACCAGAGGCACACTTCATGCATATGGTGTGGGAGTGCGCGGATATAATAGAATACCGTAAAATAGAGATAGAAAAGCTAGATGGTGCCACGGGATGGAGAGTGAACAGAGAGGCCCGGACAGTGTTACTAGGATTGCTACCCACCCCCAAAGAAAAGTAATTAGCTAGGAAGTTTTTAATGTTGGGACTGGTAGTGGCAAAGCACTGCCTTGCCATTGCATGGCTAAGCCCCATGCCTCCCAAAGTTGAGATGTGGATGAAAGACGTGTGTGGATGGGCAACTGCAGAAAAGGTCCGCATGAAACAGGTTCGGAGGGATGAGAAACTAGACGATGACATTAGGGCATGGACGAGTATGATATTAGATCTGAGGGGTTCCTCCGACACATGAGACACCAAAAATACGGTGGGGGAGACGACAGAGGGGCCCTCAGAATTCATATAAACACAGTGTGGTGGTCCATAATATGACAGGAAAGCAAAAAAAAAAGGAACAACAGATAACCCCCAGAAGAAAATGCATAAGACTGAACCCGACACCAAGACACCGAGGGAAGGGAGGATGGGAGAGAGGGGAGGGGGAGTTTACGAAAGTTAAAATGGCATTCTGAATAAAGCTGATTATTGAAGTGTGATGTGAGATAAACAGAAATGTGATAATAAGAGGAGTGAAATAAAAGGAGGGGATAGTTCTCTATGACATTTAAGATATTGTGTAAAATAAAATTGTGATATAATTCATAAATGCCAATTAAAAAAGAAAAAAAGAAAAAAAAAGAAACCTCACCTACGTAATGTGGAATGCTTCCTCATCGGCTACCTACCCCCCCTAGCAAGATGATACTACCAGGGCGAACTCGAGCTTCATTTTGTGAGGGAGTTCTTAGATAAAGTTTGATAGCTCAATAGATCGGGGATCCAGAAATTAAAAATACCTTAAGATAAATCCATGGGAATCCCATTTATTGGTGGGTACCAAAGTGGAGGTTGAGTCTGCACTGGTAGTGTGTTTTCATATAGTTACATTTAGCACAGAAAGGAAACAGTATATTTAGCACTTGTTAGACCTGTGAACCTTGGGGTGGTCTTCCCTCAAACATTTTGCCTTCAACCTCCAAATTTTGCTGAGCTCGTTTTTGCTGGCCTTGGACTCTGCACACTTTACCACTGCTAACCAGTCCTAAATTGCTTGTTGTCTCTCCCTAAAATGTGGTGTAAATGGCTTATATCCAATTGGAACATTTAATTGACTTGTATGTTCCTAGTAAAGTGGTAGTACCTGTGCCTAGGGCCTGTAAATTAAATGCTGTTAGTGGGCCTGCAGCACTTGTTGTGCCACCCACTAAAGTAGCCCTTTAAACATGTCTCAGGATTGCCATTGAAGCCTGTGTGTGCAGATTTAAACTGTAATTTCAACCTGACAAAATAAACCATTCACTAAACCCAAACCTTCCTTTTTAATGCAAACAAGTCACCCATAAAGTAGGCTCTGAACAGCCCAGATGGCAGGGTCCAATGTATTCAAAACGTTGGACATGTACTTTTAAGTTGTACATGTCTTGATATTGAAAAACTCTTACATTCATTTTTTAGGTCTCGGTCCCATTTGTCCATGGCATGCATGCGTCATGCCTCTTCCTCTGCTGAGAGCATGAACCAATTACTACTATCCATCCACTGCTCCCATTTTAGCAACTGTTTTAGGAACACATTTTTTTTTGTTAAAGAGCACTTCACACGAGCGCTTGTGTTTTCACTCGCTCCAAGCTTAGTTTCTGTAAACGGGCCTGTAAATCTTGCCAGGTAGGTCGCTCCCCCACCACACAGCTCCGCCTGTGTTGTCTGCCCGCTGCTCCTGTAGGTAAGATCGCCCTCCGCTTGTGGCCCGGTGCCCGTTTTGTCTGCTCTCCCCCTGTTTTTCCTTTCTGTGCCCTTCGCTGCCCCACTGTTGTTGTGCCCGTGATTTTGTCTGCTCTCCCCCTGTTTTTCCTTTCTGTGCTCTTCGCTGCCCCACTGTTGTTGTGCCCGTGATTTTGTCTGCTCTCCCCCTGTTTTTCCTTTCTGTGCCCCTCGCTGCCCCACTGTTGTTGTGCCCGTGATTTTGTCTGCTCTCCCCCTGTTTTTCCTTTCTGTGCCCCTCGCTGCCCCACTGTTGTTGTGCCCGTGATTTTGTCTGCTCTCCCCCTGTTTTTCCTTTCTGTGCCCCTCGCTGCCCCACTGTTGTTGTGCCCGTGATTTTGTCTGCTCTCCCCCTGTTTTCCTTTCTGTGCCCCTCGCTGCCCCACTGTTGTTGTGCCCGTGATTTTGTCTGCTCTCCCCCTGTTTTTCCTTTCTGTGCCCCTCGCTGCCCCACTGTTGTTGTGCCCGTGATTTTGTCTGCTCTCCCCTGTTTTTCCTTTCTGTGCCCCTCGCTGCCCCACTGTTGTTGTGCCCGTGATTTTGTCTGCTCTCCCCCTGTTTTTCCTTTCTGTGCCCCTCGCTGCCCCACTGGTGTTGTGCCCGTGATTTTGTCTGCTCTCCCCCTGTTTTTCCTTTCTGTGCCCCTCGCTGCCCCACTGTTGTTGTGCCCGTGATTTTGTCTGCTCTCCCCCTGTTTTTCCTTTCTGTGCCCCTCGCTGCCCCACTGTTGTTGTGCCCGTGATTTTGTCTGCTCTCCCCCTGTTTTTCCTTTCTGTGCCCCTCGCTGCCCCACTGTTGTTGTGCCCGTGATTTTGTCTGCTCTCCCCTGTTTTTCCTTTCTGTGCCCCTCGCTGCCCCACTGTTGTTGTGCCCGTGATTTTGTCTGCTCTCCCCTGTTTTTCCTTTCTGTGCCCCTCGCTGCCCCACTGTTGTTGTGCCCGTGATTTTGTCTGCTCTCCCCCTGTTTTCCTTTCTGTGCCCCTCGCTGCCCCACTGGTGTTGTGCCCGTGATTTTGTCTGCTCTCCCCCTGTTTTCCTTTCTGTGCCCCTCGCTGCCCCACTGTTGTTGTGCCCGTGATTTTGTCTGCTCTCCCCCTGTTTTTCCTTTCTGTGCCCCTCGCTGCCCCACTGTTGTTGTGCCCGTGATTTTGTCTGCTCTCCCCCTGTTTTCCTTTCTGTGCCCCCGCTGCCTCTCGCCACTCCCGCCGCTGCGTTCCCTGCGGCCCCGCCCCCTGACTGCCCATTCGCTGCCCCTGCCTCCCGCCTCCCAGCTGCTCCTCCCTCCCACCTCCCCATAAATGGCGGCCGCTGCACGGTGAGGAGAGCGACCCTTGACCTTGCCAGGTAGGTCGCTCCCCACCACACAGCTCCGCCTGTGTTGTCTGCCCGCTGCTCCTGTAGGTAAGATCGCCCTCCGCTTGTGGCCCGGTGCCCGTTTTGTCTGCTCTCACCCTGTTTTTCCTTTCTGTGCCCTTCGCTGCCCCACTGTTGTTGTGCCCGTGATTTTGTCTGCTCTCCCCCTGTTTTTCCTTTCTGTGCCCTTCGCTGCCCCACTGTTGTTGTGCCCGTGATTTTGTCTGCTCTCCCCTGTTTTTCCTTTCTGTGCCCCTCGCTGCCCCACTGTTGTTGTGCCCGTGATTTTGTCTGCTCTCCCCTGTTTTCCTTTCTGTGCCCCTCGCTGCCCCACTGTTGTTGTGCCCGTGATTTTGTCTGCTCTCCCCCTGTTTTTCCTTTCTGTGCCCCTCGCTGCCCCACTGTTGTTGTGCCCGTGATTTTGTCTGCTCTCCCCCTGTTTTTCCTTTCTGTGCCCCTCGCTGCCCCACTGTTGTTGTGCCCGTGATTTTGTCTGCTCTCCCCCTGTTTTTCCTTTCTGTGCCCCTCGCTGCCCCACTGTTGTTGTGCCCGTGATTTTGTCTGCTCTCCCCCTGTTTTTCCTTTCTGTGCCCCTCGCTGCCCCACTGGTGTTGTGCCCGTGATTTTGTCTGCTCTCCCCCTGTTTTTCCTTTCTGTGCCCCTCGCTGCCCCACTGTTGTTGTGCCCGTGATTTTGTCTGCTCTCCCCCTGTTTTTCCTTTCTGTGCCCCTCGCTGCCCCACTGTTGTTGTGCCCGTGATTTTGTCTGCTCTCCCCCTGTTTTCCTTTCTGTGCCCCCGCTGCCTCTCGCCACTCCCGCCGCTGCGTTCCCTGCGGCCCCGCCCCCTGACTGCCCATTCGCTGCCCCTGCCTCCCGCCTCCCAGCTGCTCCTCCCTCCCACCTCCCCATAAATGGCGGCCGCTGCGCGTCCGCGCCGCTGGCGCGCCGAAGGCGCGCCTAAGGCAAGCCCGTCTGCGCCCGTCCGCGACTGGACCGCGCCCAGCGCCAGAACCCCTGGAACCCACCAACGCAACACTACTCGACGGACCTACGACGCCGCCACACTCACCGCACTCAATGCCGGCCGGAACCCTGCCTGCTACCGAGCCTCACCGAGACGCACCCACGGACCCTTCACCTGCCAAACCTGCCGATTCACCTGCCCCCGGACGTGCACCACCTCCGCCAAGTCGAGCAACAGCAGCAACCACCTGAAATGCATCCTGCTGAACACCCGCTCCGTCCACAGGCACGCCGTGGAACTCTGGGACCTGCTCGACGCAACAGCACCGGACATCGCCTTCCTCACCGAAACCTGGATGAACGCCTCCTCAGCGCCCGACATCGCCATAGCCATCCCGGATGGATACAAGATCACCCGGAAGGACCGCGTCAACCAGACGGGAGGAGGCATCGCCATCGTACACAAGAACACCATCCGCATCTCGACTAACTCCGACGAGACCTTCTCCGCCGCCGAACACCTACACTTCCAGATACACACTGACCCCAAGACCACCCTCCGAGGCACCCTCATCTACAGACCCCCGGGACCACGCACACTATTCAGCGAAGACATCGCAGACTTCATCAGCCCGCACGCCATGCCCTCAGCCGACTACATCCTCCTAGGGGACCTCAACTTCCACCTGGAGAACAACAACGACAGAAACACCACCGCCCTGCTGGACAACCTCGCCAACCTCGGACTCAAGCAACTGGTGAACACGCCCACCCACTACGCCGGCCACACGCTTGACCCCGTCTTCTCGTCCAGCAAGCACATCTCCTTCAGCCACGCCACCGGACTCCACTGGACCGACCACAGCTGCGTCCACTTCAGCTTCAGAAAGACTGCGACCCACCACCACCCGCAACAGGCTCCCGCCGGAGCTGGAGCAAGATCACCGCCGAGCAGCTCACCGCCTCCCTCAGCCAGAACACACCCACCAACACAACGGACCCAAACGAAGCAGCCAGCAACCTTGCCAAGTGGCTGACCGCCTGCGCCGACGACCTCGCACCACTAAAAACCCGCCCAGCAGACCCGGAAGCAAGAAAACCCCTTGGTTCACCAACGAACTCAAGGAATCCAAGAAGAACTGCCGCACTCTCGAGAAAACCTGGCGACTCGACCAGACCACAGACAACAGGACCGCCCTCAAGCACGCCACCCGCAAACACCACCAGCTGATCCGTGCCACCAAGAAGTCGGCACTCAAAGAACGACTGGACAACAACGCCCATGACAGCAAGGAACTTTTCAGCATCGTCAAAGAGTTCTCCAACCCCAGCGCCGGAAACAACGACATCACCCCCTCGCAAGACCTCTGCAACTCACTCTCCGCGTTCTTCCACCGCAAGATCACCGACATACACAACAGCTTCGACGCACAAACAACGCACCCTACCGCCGAACCAACGCCCGCCACCACCACCCTCTGCAACTGGACCCCGATCAGCACCGAAGACACCACCCGCACGATGAACTCCATCCACTCCGGATCACCAACCGACCCCTGCCCACACCACGTCTTCAACAAAGCCGACGCCACCATCGCACCCCATCTCCGGGACATCATCAACTCCTCCTTCCACACCGCCACCTTCCCGGAGAGCTGGAAGCACGCCGAGCTTACCGCCCTCCTGAAGAAACCAACGGCGGACCCCACCGACCTCAAGAACTACCGTCCCATCTCGCTCCTTCCGTTTCCGGCCAAAGTCATCGAGAAGACCGTCAACAGACAGCTTGCCGCCTTCCTCGAGACGAATGGATCCCTCGACCCCTCGCAGTCCGGGTTTCGGGCCAACCACAGCACCGAGACCGCCCTTATCGCAGCCACCGACGACATCAGAACCCTAACCGACAACGGGGAAACAGCTGCCCTCATCCTCTTGGACCTCTCTGCGGCGTTCGACACCGTCTGCCACCGCACCCTAGTGAAGCGCCTCAGCAACATCGGAATCCGAGAGAAAGCACTGGAATGGATCATCTCGTTCCTCGCCGGAAGAACCCAGAGAGTCCGCCTCCCCCCGTTCAGATCCGAAGCCACCGAAGTCATCTGCGGCGTTCCACAAGGATCCTCACTCAGCCCAACCCTCTTCAACGTCTACATGAGCCCCCTCGCAGCCATCGCACGCCGACACAACCTCAACATCATCTCCTACGCCGACGACACCCAGCTGATCCTCTCCCTCACCAACGACCCCACCACCGCCAGAGCCAACCTACACGACGGGATGAGAGACGTCGCCGACTGGATGAGGAACAGCCGCCTTAAACTGAACTCAGACAAGACGGAAGTCCTCATCCTGGGCTCATCACCCTCCGCCTGGGACGACTCCTGGTGGCCCCCGGCCCTGGGCACCGCGCCCAAGCCAACGGACCACGCACGCAACCTGGGCTTCATCCTGGACTCCTCCCTGTCGATGACCAGACAAGTCAACGCCGTCTCATCTTCATGCTTCAACACCCTGAGCATGCTCCGCAAGATCTTCAGATGGATCCCCACTGAAACCAGGAAGACCGTCACCCAGGCACTCGTCACCAGCCGACTGGACTATGGGAACACCCTCTACGCCGGAACCACAGCCAAACTTCAAAAGAGACTCCAGCGCATCCAGAACGCCTCCGCACGACTCATCCTGGACATCCCCCGACACAGCCACATCACCGTGCACCTGAAAGACCTGCACTGGCTCCCCGTCAGCAAGAGAATCACGTTCAGACTCCTCACCCACGCACACAAGGCCCTCCACGACCTGGGCCCAAAGTACCTCAACGACCGCATGACCTTCTACACGCCCACACGCCAGCTACGATCAACCAGCCACGCCCTCGCCACCGTACCACGCATCCGCAGAACCACCGCCGGAGGAAGATCCTTCTCCTACCTGGCAGCCAAGACCTGGAACTCCCTCCCCACTCACCTTCGGCGAACCCAGGACCATCTCTCCTTCAGGAAGCAGCTCAAGACCTGGCTGTTCGAGCAGTAACTTACCCCCTCCCCCAGCGCCTTGAGACCCTCCCGGGTGAGTAGCGCGCTCTATAAATGCCGTGATTGATTGATTGATTGATTGTTCTTAGCTCATCACATTTGCTGTGCGGTCAAAGACTGAGGTCAAATGTCAGATGCTGTTTACAATGTAACATGGATGAGAGGAAGCAGGCTAGTCAGCCAATATGAAATAAACACACAACCTAAATTTGACAAGCTGCCTGACCCTCACATGGTAGCCACTAAAGATTGTGCACTGGCAAAGACAGTGATGAAATCGATCAGAAAAGGAGCAGCACATAAACATACAGGGATTAGCATAGTGCAACCCCACACTGTACAACGCAGGTACCAGATGAGGTTTCATAGGTTGAACAGCATTCCCAGACTTTTATACTGGAAAAAAGCATAGGAGAGTGACATTTCTTTCGTAGGTTTGTATTGATGCCTTTTGCCTGATATTGGGTTCAGCAAAATTAAAAAATATATATATTTTGTTGTCGGTTATATCGGTTAAAATTGTTTTTAGGGACCTCTTTTGAAATTTGTGATTTAAAATTGACAATTTTTTTTTTTTTTTATGTATGCTAGAAAATATTATGTATCAAAATCGCCAGCTTCTTAACAAGCAGCCCAGTACTCCTACACTGCGCTGTGCGATGTAGGTGCCAGGTGAGGATTATGAGGTTGAACAGCATTCCCAGACTTTTTTTACTGGAAAACAAGCATAGCAGAGTGACATTTCTTTTGTAGGTTTGTATCAATGCCTTTTGCCTGATATTGGGCTCTACGAAATTAAAAAAATATATATATTTTGTTGTCATTTATATCAGTTAAAATTGTTTTTTAGCTACCTCTTTTGAAATTTACGATTTAAAATTGACTAATTTTGTTGTTTTTTAATATACGCTACCACTCGTACTTATTATAAAGAAAATATTATGTGCCAAAATGGACAACTTCTTAACAAGCAGCCCAGTACTCTTTGCTGGTACCCTTTCACTGGATTTGTCGGCAGTGGGCTATTTTAGGGCTGGATGTGTAAAAACTCACTTAGAGGGCAGAGTAAACAAACCCGGAATGGGAATGACTTCAAGTTATTAGCCGGTGGCTTGTGAGGTAAGCATGGGGAGTTGGTGATTTGTGAAGAGGAACCCTATAGAGTCATTGTATATCGGGGATGTGGCATTGTTGCTCTGTTTTGTTACTATATATATCCAATGTATCATCTTTTTGGGCTTTTTGACAGAGAGGAGCATATTGTATTGCTTGGCTTTCTACTCGGTAGGTCTGGGTATTTTGTTGGTATTTCTGCTGTATGCTATGCAGTTTTCAGAACTCTTATTATGCATCACTTGCATCAATATTTTGGTTAGTTCTGGTTTAGAAGTGTAAATTTATTTTCAAACGAGCACTGAAAATCTATAGGTCTCAACGCGTCATAGTGCTTTTTCAAGGACTTTCAGCCATGCTGAAGAGCAGCTGAGCTGCTATACAACATGACTAAAAGACATTGACATTGCAAATAACTCTCGCATTGCTGAGACCCAATGACTTTGTCAATACTTGTCTCTATTGCAAGGCCTACCTATCCCATAGGATAACATTGGAGTTACCTTATTACATTAAATAAGCTGTAACTTCCAAATGGGAACAGGTGAACAGTTCGTAGTTGGTGTCTTTGGAATTGTAATTAAAAATACTCTCTTATGGTGAAGTTGGATTTTTTTTACAAAATTTGAAAATTACACTTTTAGAAAGTTGGCATTTTCTTGCCTTAGCCATTTAGTGCCTACAGCTTGTCTCTGGGTCACAAGTAGCTGACAGTTGGGCTGTGTGTATTCTTCCTAGACAGCCACACAAAATAGAGGGCTTAGGTGTGCCTGGATGGGCCATCACTGGCAAGTCGGGAGGGAGGAGCTGGGCACAGGGCCTACTTACGCTTAAATAGTCTGTGTCCTGCTTCCACACATAGGGCTGCATCCCCCCTGTAGTTAGTCGGTAGCCAGAGCAGGGGACGCAGGAAACCTGTGCACTTCAAAGGGAAACTTCTAGAAGCTTCTCCCACTTCAAAGGAGGCACCTGGAATAAATATTGGACCTCAGGCACCAACTCTTCAGTACACGTTATGGACCTGTGGAGACATTGCCAGGAAAAAGGACTGCTGTGCTGCTGAAAGGACTACCACTCTGCTGTCCTGCTGCCCTTCTGGACTACTGCCTTGCTGGACTGCTTCCTTGCGGGATTGCTGCGCTCCCTTAAGTCAGAGGGATTGGACCTTCACCTGAACCCAGGACTCTCAAAGTGACTCCAAGGGCTCGTCTGCTGGCCTCTTGTTCAGTGCCACAGGGATATAACAGGCTCCCAACCACCTGAACTAGCACCCAGATTCAGCTGGAGTAAGCCCCAGACCCCCAAGTGGTGCAACTCAGGTCCTGGACCCTTGGACTGGCCTCATTTAAGCTGAATTGAAGTTTTTGGGCTCTTTGTGACCACAAACAGGCCAGTTGTTGGGAAAACCTTGTCACTTGCTCTGCCCCCCAACGCGAAGTTCCGTCAAACTAACCCTTTGTGCTACAGCATCGACTGCTCGCAAGGAGCGTCACTGTGAAGGTCCGGCCCGACCGTTTGCGATGACAAGAGGACGATCGAGCTACAGTGATGACTGTCCATGATGCTGGGCCTGATCTTCACCCTACTTTGATGACCGTCAGTGAAGCTACCCTGCTCCTCGCGGCCCCCTCCACCGCGAACAGGACTCTTTGCGCTGTACTGAGAAAGTATCTTTTCAGTGGAACTAGCCTGGTCCTTGTATTTGACCTGCGCTCCATTGCAGCCAGCCTGATCTTGTGACTTTCTCCTGGTCTCGCATGACTAGATAGCCACGTGTGGCACATTGGTTTTTTCGTTCTATTTTCACCTCAATCTTTAAAATTTCATATCTCCAGTTTTACTGATTGTATTTGTGTCATTTTGGTCTTGCTTTATTTATTCAATTTTACTCTATTTTTCTAAATTGGAGTGGGATTTTTCTTGGGTTGTGTTTTCACTTATTACTGTTTGAAGTGCTGCATAATACTTTATGCATTGCCTGTAAGTTAAGCCTGACTGCTCTGTGCCGAGCTATCAGAGGGTTGAAATAGGTTAATTTGGAGTTTGCTTGTACCTCACCCTGACAAGGATTGTGGTTGCTGCTTGAGTAGGGTTTCCCACCCCTCAACCAGTAACCCAATTTCTCATAGCACTCTTTAATTTTAATAATGTTTTTATAACAAAAGATTAATGTTGTGTGAGGCAAGACTCCAAATCCAGTAGTACACAATGATCTGTTTGTTTTGGTTAGGTGTGGATGGCAAACCTAATCAATTTATGGTCTTTCAAGATGACATTACACATTCACGATGACATTAGAGGCATTACAAGCTGAAGTCCTTCTTCACTTTATATCTGTGTTGGATCCAGATGGAGAGATGACAGCTTCAGAACACTGGGTGCCAAACAGTCTGAGGATGGCTAGCACAACCACCACCCAGCCGTTATTGTTGATGCCCTTACCACCTCCAGACAGCTGTCTCCTAAAACAGTTCCTTTGGCAAAAGAACAGTACCTTTAGCAGAACAAGCCTACTGCTGTTTGCTTCTGCAGTCACAATGCGTTGTGTCATTCTGGTAGCACATCTCTGCACTTGACTGAATCTAAAAAATTTGATGAATTCCTCTCTGTTACGGAAGCAGGATACACACACAGGTAAGTGTGGAAGAACAATGTTGTGTTATTCAAAACAATAAAAGGGACATCTGTACAAGAGCTGCTGCCACACCAACCTTCGTCTTACTCCTCTGCCCTTCTCCCTTCTCCCTGCTCATAACCTCACACTTCAATCAGGTTTCATTCTATTACTACCTTCATGACATCTGTGTGACGACATACCACTTGCGTTCTGTTTTTTCTTTCTTTCAATGTTTTGTCTTCAGTCTGGAGACACACTGGTTCCTTGTCTGGCACTATTGCCTAGACACTGCTCGTTTGTTTGTCAGGAAAGCTGGGGTCTTGTTGTTTAGGATTTTGTAAGTGGGGCACCTGGTCTTGAAGATGATGCAGGCTGGAAGGCAGAGACACTCTAGGTATTTTAATGGGGGTAATGTTGTTAAATTTCATTGAGCCCTTGATGATTTATGCTGCTGCCTGTAGGGTACCTTTCAGATGTGCAAGGGTGTTTTGTGGAGACTGCAGCAGCATTTAATTTGCTTCTGGGGCATATATATAAAACTTTTTTGCGGTCAGAAACAATAAAAAGCATTTTCTAATGTACATATTTACCAAATTACAATACAGTATTTGAAAGGTCGTGTTTAGGGCATCCCTTCAAAATACAGAATTATAGTGCTATGTATGAATGTTTTGCGACTGAATTACAGTTGCAAAACATAAATTTTTTACTAACACCTCAAATGAGGTGGAAACCATTCATAAATGGATAGGGTTCCCAAGAGATCCCTTCCCTTTTGAGAATGTCCAACAAAATATTTTTTTAAGAGCAGACAGTTGTCCCACAGACCACGGAGTGTAGAGTGGGTGAGTAAGAGGGCTGAGGTGAGGGCAAGGGGGCATGGGACAAGTGGGGGGGTGAGATGCCACGGAAGCAGCCGGCAGCTCTAGTGCCCTCTTGGTGCCCCTGCTGTTCACTGCATAGTGAGGGCTTCACTGGAGGCACGGTGTGGAGCTGAGAGAAGGCGGCTCCAGTGCGGCTTGTGGCAGCGAACAGCACATGGCTGTTTTCTCATGGAGTCTGCCCCCACCCAGCCCATGCCATCTGCACCCTGTGATCCCTTCGTGATCGCTCGTGAGGCACCTAGGGCCTGTATCCTTGTCATACTTGCTCAAGCCTCTTGTACAATCAACAGCCTGATTGAAAGACCTCCGCTCTTGGCTTTGGGGACTCCACTAGCCATTCCCTATAGGTCTTGTAGGTGGAGCTGACGTTTCTGCACAGAGTTGAGCGGCAGTGGAGGAGTTGGTAAGAGCAGAGTGCCCTGCAGCTCCCGCCATTTGGCATTGGGTGTTCAACGCCTGAAGCAGTTCAACCAAGTACTTGGTGGCAACCCAGACCCTCCTCCTGGTTTTTGGCTAAATACAGAAGGGACAACACCTGGAGCTCAGAAACCGGGGGTATCAGTGCTTGGACTGGCAGAGGTTACTGGACTTCGGGGTACTGGCCCCCAAGTAGCATGGGCCTGGTGCCCAGGTGTCCGAGTACAGAGCCTGTCACTTGCCAAACAACTTTTCGAATGGCACAGGATCCTCCATTAGAGTTTTCCCAGTTTGATCTGGAACCCCCGGAATCCCCAGGAACCTCAGGACCACAACGAGTACACCCTAGAACCATAGCGGTAGGTGACATCTGGCCCCGTTAGGACGTAGGCACCAGGGGAAGAACGTGGGTGTTGCAGAAGCGGCCGAGCTAGGCCTCTGTGCGGTTTGCAGTCCCCATTCATATCCTCCATAGACCAGGTGCCTCAGGAAGGCTGATGAAAAATATTGAAGATCTGGGGGCCCTCCGATGGAAGCCTCCATACAATCGGAGCAAGACAGGGAATAGCTCAGCTGCAAGTTGGAAAATTGCACACAGAATTTTTGTTCAGAGAAGAACAGCAGCGATGCCAAAAGCAAAGCGAGCACAAGGAATAACGGGATAACGAAAAAGGTGGAGAAGCTGACAACCAGCAATTAGAAGGAGGCAGCAAAATTTTGGGGGCAGCCCCGTCGCTTCTACTTATAATGTCAGAAGAACAGGGGAATCACTACAATCAGTGAAAAACAAACAGGGGGGTAAACAGGGAAGCAAAATCATGACCAAGTACTTTCCCAGAGTAGCCAAGGGAAATCAATCCACGGACTGTATTCAATTTGCATCAAGCTCACCTATCCCTTCAACAACAGAAACACTTAATTTAAACAACTTAAATAGCTTTTGAAACAGCTCCCAAACTGGGAATAAGAGGAGGCAGACCCAATCATGCCCAAATATGGTTGAAGTAACTACAATAATTGAGCTCTCCTCAACTTCAATGGAGCTTACAGGATACGTAGATCAACAGAAACAGACCCAAAAAGGGTCCAAGAATAGATGATTTCATGCACAAAGTAGGCCCTCCCAGGCTAAAGGAGAGGTTGACAATTGTGCAAGTATATACAGAACACTTAGAGCAAACAACAATAGAAAAACAACTAGCAGAAATACAGGATTGCCAACAAGAAAGTTTATTGGGAAACCCACAGGCACTAAAGGGGGTGGATCATCACGACCACATACACTCTAAAAAGGGACAATCAAATGATACACAACATGATAATCTGCATGACAGTAACAACTCATTGAACTGCAATTTTATAATAAATCAGGATAAAGTACTAACTTCTATAAATTCCACCTTGACCACTGTGATAAACGAAGTCACTTAGCAGTCACATAAACTTGAAATTTAAATTGACACAATACAAACAATAGCCCTCAGAACTGCAATCGTGACCGAGAAGTTAGACAACATCGACAAAAGGCTTACATCTAATGAATGCCACTGCTCTCAAATTGTAGAGAAACTATCTACCCTACCAGAAGTGCTCACAAAAATGGTAACAGATTTAAAAACCCTCAACTGGTCAGGAGCAATAATGGCAGAAAAAATGGGGTCAAATGGGGCAGAGATGGCCCATATTGAAACGCCAACAGTGAGACTAGCCCTACAACCTCCAAAGATGGAAAAAAAGGGGACTAGAAATAGGGACAACATGAGAAAAATTCAACGAAAACAGTTCATGGCACAGAAAACCAAATTGAGCTGATACAGGAAGAATCTGAGAATGCCATAGAAAGCGAGGATGGGGTAGGAAAGTTGGGAACTAAGCTACTAATGAGGTGTGAGGAAAGAAGACTAAAGAAACGGCAAAAAAAAAAAATGTTCACATGAGAAGGAGTAGAGGACAGCCTCATCAAGATGTACTAGAACAAACCAGCCCGCCAAAACAGAAAGATGAAAACAAATCGAACAATAACATTTATCCGATATTCCTCATAAATAAGACTTGAAGCCATGACCAGGAGCATATCGAGTATAGGGAATCACCCACACAGAAAAACATAATCACATAGACATATGCACAAGTCCTACAACAAGAGAAGACGGACAATGACTATCCAGGAACTAGAAGAGCGGACCTAGATCACTCTGAAGAACAACACAGCATAAAGTGTGCCGTAAGAGAACCAACACAGTAAGCAGGGAGCGGAGTACCGCAAACAGTACTGCAAGTGAAACAGACAATAACGAAATCAGGGGATCGTCAACCAATACACATCCCCTTATGAAATTATGAAAAGTAGGATGGCAGGCTAGAAGGGACTGCAACATAAAAAAAAAATAACATTCCTGTCTCAATACATTTCAAGGGGCAGGCAAGATATACTCAATCGGGCAAACATTTTAAGGCTAATGAAAAATATCCCTTCACTAACTGGAATAAATAGAGAGGACATCAGTAGCATCAAGTTTGAAGCAAGTGGCAAAGACAATAGTCCGAAGCACACAGTAACAACATGGAAAAATGCAGGCCTGTTGAGAAGGGTCTTATTAGACAGGGAAAGAATTGGGGACTGGGGTATCTTGTTGCAAGAGAAGAATGAAGAGAAATACCCATACGTGCTTAACTCCCAAACCAGTACGCAAACTGGTTCCCCCAATCACCGAGAGCCAAGGAAAGGCTAATGGGAGCCCAAGCATCTAACTAAGGGGCCTATTACGATGGCGGTCGGGAAACCTCCCCGACTGCCATGGTAACGGGAAAAGACCGCCCGCAGGGCCCGCGACATAACCGCTGGTCGCATTAGGATGTTCCTTGCTCGAAATCCAACCGCGGCGGTTGGATCGCGGGCCTTAACATTGCGGCAGTTGCTGCTGCCCGCAGCACCGCAGCGATGTCCAAATGAGCATGTCCTGCATTTCCCTGCACTGCGTGGCAGGCACTGCACAGTGCCTGCAACCTGGTACAGGGAAATGTAGGGGGGGCCATGGGTACCCCCCCAGTGCACCCACACCCCCCACAAAACATTGGGGGCCCGCAACGGGCCCCCGGAAGACAATCACTGCATGCCTTTCCATGGCGGTCTGACCGCTGAGGAAAGATGGCTACCGCCGGCATCATAATCCTGCCGGCAGAGCCTGCCCTGCACCGCCACCATTATCCTGGTCCTGCTCCGTCCGCCAGGCAGGAGTGCGGATGGCAACCGGCGGAAAAGCGGCAGTCGGAATTTCCCACCGCCGCGGTCACCACCGCCATCCTAATTTGACCGGCGGATTTCTGGCTTGCGATCGCGGTCGGATGTCCACCGCCGGTCCGGCAGGCACCACCGCCGGCCCGGCGGTGGACATCCGACCGCCATCGTAATAGGCCCCTAAATTCAAACTACAGCAACTTAAGGCTATACTATCCGCTGAATGAGGGAACAACCCAAACAAGGATAGTTCAACCGATGGGAAAGGCCAATGAGCATGAAGATGACTGGAGCTGGCTAGCAACCAACTTGGGTGGCAGAAAAACTAGATATACTAGCAAAAAATCTGCCCACCAGGACAGTAGCAGTAAGAATCCTTCCACTGCATCCGCAATAATTACCAAAAACAACACCACAAAACTTACATCTTGGAACGCTGCTGGTCTAACAGGAGTTTTAAATAGCAAATCAGCAATCAAAAAGCTGCAGGAAGCAGACATTGTTTGCTTCCAAGAAACCTGGGTGGTAACACAAACCCATCTTGAGAAATTCTCAGAATTACATAAATCAGCCAGAAAAATAAATCTTTTTGGACGACCATCGGGAGGGATATCAGTGTACATAAATCACTCAACAGAACTAACTATTAAAGAAATTAAGGTGGACTCAGATATGCTGCAGGCCGGCATTGTGGAAGGCTACTCATGTGATGGCTGCAACACAGCACTTCTTTCAATAAAGGTATACCTCAATGTGCACGGCCCATAGAAAATCGAAATTACAGGAAACTTGATAGCCTGCATGGAAGATTTAATGTGTGAATATCCACTGCCAGACGTAATCTAACAGGTGGCTTCAATCTACACAACCTTGGTGAGGATGCCATAAATAAGGGGTTTGGAAACCCAGCAGGGAAAAGATTGAGCAACTTTCTTTATATGCACAATCTCGCATCTGCAGAGATTATAGCAAGAAAAGCTGAGCCCAATGATCCTTGTACCTATACTTTCAGCAATAGTACAACGATCGACTAAATCTTCCTAAACTCATACCTTAAGAAAACATTGACAGGCTTTAGGATGATTCGGCACAAACAAAGTGACCAGGCAATGCTTAGCATCGACCTTAACCTACACGGAAGACCCTGAGAACAACTATCAGGCGTTGATCGCACAAAAGAAGCTAAAGAAAATAAATTGGTAAAAAGGATCAAATGGAATGCATGTAATGCAGTAAAAATAGAGGGATGGAAGAACAGATGGGAAGGCAGGTCGGGGGATATACACTCCATAGCAACAATCAATGATTGGTCTATCTGGATTAAGGACATACGATCTACCCTATTGGGGGAGGAAGGGCTCAGGAACACGCCAAAAAGGACTCAACAGAGAACCTACAGATTTGGTTTCAATCGCAAGCTAAAGGAATGCACCTGCAAGCTAAGGAGGGTTACATGAGCCCACAATAGATCAGGAACCAGTGCAACAACGGAAAAGCTAAAAGAGGTAAAACAGAACGCAAAACCCTTTTTTGGATCCAAAAACAAAAACACAAGGAAGCCGAATTGATCAAAGTTTATGATCTACTGAGAAGAAATAGGAAGTATGGCTAACTCACGTGGCAAATATGTGCACTGAAGACTTAAGTGAAAAAAATGCAATTTTAAAATGTGCAAAATGTAGTAACTAGCCACACTTACACATACTAGACCTCAAACAAGTGTAAAGCAGCATTGCTTAGAAAGTAGTTTGATTAAAAGTTCTGATGCACTCATCAAATATTTAATTCTTGACCTTTCCATGATCATGTTTTTATTAAATAAATGTTGCACATAGCTTTGCAAAATGTTTCTTCTTATACAAAGAAGCATTTAAAATGCCTGTTTAGAATTTATTGTTTAGTAGAATTATGAAGAATAATCACAAATGCATCACATAAACGGAACATGACCTATTTTAACATACTTGTTTTATTCCCAAAGGATGAAATCATGAAAATAATGTTCATTTGATACTGTAGATGTTTAAATTTTTGCATAGCCCATTGTCAGCTCAAATATCATTCGCTTCATCAGAAGGTTAAAAATGAAGTACCATTCATGGGAAAGGATGTTTGTAATGAAGAAGCCTCATTTCTACTTAAACTAAAACAACAAAGCTGCACACTCGAAGGTTACAGTCTGTACAATATTGTGTTCACGTGAGAACACGAGGCGTGACCTGCCCCAGGAAGAACCCTGAAAGATGATTGGGCGAGAGGAGGAGAAGATGCAACTTTAACTGCAACATTAATTTTGACTGTTTATAATAATACGTGTTCCTAGATTAGGTTAACAAGATTTTTTCCATGCATTCCACGCCAGACTCTCCATGCTACGCCATTCTCCAACTCTCCTGCTTTCCTATTGATTGTGGTTTCCACTGCTACTGCGCATTTCCCTTGCTTATTCCTTATTGCTTTGAGACTCTACTGAGTTTTGTGAACTTCTGTTTATGGTAAGTTCTGCTTTGATCAATTGATGACCGTTGAATATATTTTCAAGCTTTATATTTGATCTCACTCTCTTTAGAATTTAAACTCTTTTATGGGTTCCTACTGACACTTTTTGCCCCATTCTTAGAATAGGGATTTTTTTTTCCTTTATGGAACATGCTTAATTTAATGCATTGTATTTTTTATTGAATTAACCATTATTTCTTTATCAATTCTGTAAAAGATTGCTTATTTTGAGACTAATACAAATAAACATATCATTCTGAATAAAGACGGTTTATTAAACTTTGAAGTAATAAAACCCTTAAAAATCTTTAAAAATTCTCATTATTGACTGAACTTAGATAGAAATTGTGATTAATATTTATGTGATGATTTGCTCCTGATCTTCTCAACTACAATGGCCAAGGTCCAATGACCTGTTAGGCCGAAGCACCAAAGTGGGGATCAGTCCTGTGTGCTTGTGATGATGAACCAAACTTTTATTTAAACTGATTCCCGCTCTAGCAACAGACAAACAGACACTGATGAAAATAGTAAAATAGATAAGAAAAGATGCAGGTCCAGGATCTAATGGACTCCCAAGAGCAATGTTTACAGAGGAACAGACCTTCTGGGTGGAGGTCCTCTCCCCACTGTTTTCAGCATGCAGAATTAACGCAGACGTTCCCAACTCATGGCGTGGGTCACTGTTCCACCCATTAATCAAGAAACGTGACAACACTGGCCTGAAAAAACTACAGACTAATTGCCCTCTTGGACATTGAGGGGAAGGCATATGCAAACATATTACTGCAAGAACTAACACAGTGGATTGAAGGAGAAGAAATACTATCCTTTTATCAAACCAGCTTTCGTAAAGGAGGCTCAACTATTGACAGCATTGTTGCTTTATTTTATATCACACAGCAGGCCTCTGGCAAAAAATAACATGCCAGCGTTTGCTTGTTTTGTGGACTACGCCCTGTTTGATGGGGGTAGTCTGCAATAACCTGTGGAGGAAGCTCCAAAACTGGAACATTTCAGATATTTTCCTGAAAGCCATTATCTCTCTCTTTAGTGGGACTTGGTTCGAGTAAAATTTTCAGGGGACATGGTCTCTTCAAAACTCTATACAGACTGGGGCTTAAAACAAGGATGCATCCTTGCCCCCAACACTTTTTAATTTGTATACAGAGGATCTTGGCAAGGAGCTGCATAAGATCAATCTAGTCACTCCAAAAATTAGGTCAGACTAAAGTGTACTTAATGCAATATGCGGATGACCTGTTTTTCCTAGACCACACAAAAACAGGCCTCCAGAAAGGGCACCGCCATCGGGAAACGGCATCGATGGACTCAGGGAAAATCTCAAGTATACAGCACTTAGAACATCTTATGAGAATAAAAGCATACAGCCAAGCCTGAACCAAGCCCTGGGAAAGAAATATCTGAAAGAGATCCTGTGGGCTAGGCTGGTGCCGCTCCCAATAAAAGAACTAAAGACAACTTGAAAATCTCTATCCTACAACACAGGATGCAGATTATGCAATTATAGAAATTAGACATTACTGCATCTCATATGCTGCTGTCCAACTCTGCAAGAGTTTTGAAGGAAACTACTAAAGCCAATCTTTTTGTTTCAGGGGCACGGACCTGTGTAGAAGCGGTAACAGCCCTTTTTTACCAGTATCACACCTTTGGACTTGGCCAAAGCTGGTAAATTCATGCAGCTGGCCAGAACCTGTTTGAAAGAAGGCATTTTACAAACACTTAATTTAGCCTTAGAGCCTGCCGTAGCAAGCTCTACTGGCTATTAAAGGCCTGTTCCAGCGTTAAAGGCCCGAGTCGAAGGCGAAGGCCTTTAACAAGGGAGCGGGCCTTTAATGGCTGGTAGAGCCTGCGACGGAGGGCTCTAAGGCTATTAGAAAATTCCTCCCCTAGAGAGCAGAAAGTTCTTATTTATAAAACAAAGGCCTCACGGAGCCAGAGATGGTTGAAATCCAGCTGATGCTGTGAACAAACATTGGAATGTTGATGCTCCGCGCTTCTACCAGCCATTAAAAGATTGGAGCACTCCATTGTCTTCAATGGAGCGCTCAACATTCCACTAGAGGGCAGAATGTTCTAATAGCCTTATAGCCCTTCGTAACTGGGCTATACCGGCTATTAAAGTCACGCTCCCTTGTTAAAGGCCCTCGCCTTCGGTTTGGGCTTTTAATAGCCGGTATAGCCCGCTACGGCGGGCTTTAAGGCTATATTAAGACCAGAAACCTACATGAGTTCATCCCGGAGAATTCATCCCGCCCTACTAAGAACAAGAATTTGAGGATCACTTCAACCATGATCAACCTCCTTGGAAAACCTGATACCATGCTTGGCTTCCTTGCATAAGTTTCAATTCCAAGCATATGGATGAACTGGCCTGGAACATCTGGCACTTTCTTGACTCTCTGTCCAATCAGCAGTGTATCTGGTAGTTTTGTTGTTATTTTGATGTATTTTGTGCTCTAACCATTATCAAACTCCATGGACGATTAAGCACCATATTTTGCTCTTTTGCACGTTTTAATACTCACGACATGGATGAATTGTTGTGGAAAGTGTGGAACTTTACGCAACTTCTTGCACAAACACTTTTTGGTAAACGGGGTGGTAATGATTGCTTTTTTAAATAAGTATCTTTTATAAGAAAAAATTAATTACTGATTTCTGGTCTTATGTTGTGATAAGTTACGCTATGAAAGGCTTTTCGGTAAATAGGGTGGTAATGGCAATTTCTTTTAAATAAGTATTTTTCACAAGAAGAAATTAATTACAAATTCATGGCTGCATGTCGTGATGAGTTATGCTATGATTTTATAGGTGGAAACTACAATGATTTTAATTAACTCACAATAAAGTATTCATTCATTCATTCAAGATATAAGTGATGTCAGGTGCATGTATGACTGCAGAATGTGCAATAATGAGCATTGATTACGTTTTATTGTGGGAGGTGTGCATGCTCTAGTCTAGTGAGTGGTATGCAGATGAGGTTAAAAGTGTTTGATGTGAAAATGGGTTGGATGTGTGTATGGAAAGGTTTAAAATGTGATGTTTGTGAGGCACTAGTTGAAGCTACTTTGCTTGAAGTAGAGATTCTGGTCCTAGGTTCTTCCAGTTCCAAATAAGTCCAAGCAAGTGATGCCCTTGCCTGTGTCTGCCATCAGCTGGGAACAACTGGGTGGTGGAACACCTTGAAAAGGTAATCAAAGCAAGAAGAAATGACATCTCGAAACCAGTGATGTCACCTCTTATAGAAATGGATACTGGAAAATGGATTGATGTCACTTCCCGAAGAGATGGATAACAGGAAATGCAATGATGTCACTTCCTGTATAGATGGATGCTTGGAAATCCAGGGATGGTTTCTTGTTGAGATGGATGCTGGGAAATAAAATATGCTTGCCTGACTTCTTTTTTTAATATGATTTTATGGGAAACCAGCAATGGCACTTCCTGCAGAGATGGATGCTGGGAAATGCAGTGATGTTACTTCCTTCATAAAAGGATCTGGGAAATCTGGAGATGACTTCCTGGGGAGATGTATGCTGAGAAATGAGGTCTGTGTGCCAAGAAGTAAGTGAATGTTTCCAGACGCGTTTTGGCATCACAGCATTCCACTGGACCATTGAGCCCCTCAAGCAGCCTCAGTTATTACAGTGTCCAAGCACATAGTCCCTCATCCATGTTCATTAAAACTAATGATACCTCTGATCACAGTCTGCCGAACTGGATCACAGATGCCACCATTGGTGAGCCAATGCATAGAACAAGTGTAATTTGTTAACTTTGTGTCCTCCATGAGTTGTTTTCTTTTGCCAGGCGAGTTAATTATATAATTTCTGCACTTAATCATTGTCCATCTATGTAATAATCCAGATCTCTGTTTTTTATTAACTAGATTGATGCATGTTGTATTGTGGCAACAATGAGTAATGTAATGGTTTCTCCATAAAGAGAGATCAAGTAGGAACAATAGATCAAAATCAAAGGAATAATACTAATTTGGAATAATCTGTTTTTTAACTACTCAATTTATATTGTGATTCATGCATAATAATGAATTGATCATGGAAATCCCAGAGCTCAGGCATCAACTCAGTTTCCTAAAATTGTTTATCAGATTATGGGCATTCATTTCTGTTAAATGTATCAGAATGGGAAAGGGAGGTCAATGTTGCAGCATGTTCTCTTTGAAGAGAGATCAAGTGGATATATTCAGTTTTTTAAACTCCTCATATTGGTTTAGTGAGCATTTTTTTCAAAGTACTCAATTATTCTTGTGTTTGATGTATAATAATGAAGTACTCATGGAATTACAATGGCACAGACACCAACTCATTTTAATAACAATGTTCATCTAGTTTTGAGTATTCATTACTGTTGATTGCATCAAAGATAGTAAATGTAGATGTTCACATCGATATAGAAGCCTTTTTACTCTTAATCACTATTGGATGGTGTTAATACATCATCCTCCTTCTTTCATCCTTGCAGTTTCGGCATCCCAAGTTTCCTAAGGACTGAAAATCGGTTTTTTTAAGACCTTAACTGTCATTCTTATTGGAGCATAGAGGATTGTTGATCAGGTGTGTACATGTAACTCAGCATCCAGATTATGACCCCATGTACTGCACAATAAGACCGGACTCTGCCCTTTTCAGTAGTAATTCTCAATCCCTTCAGCTCAGACTTTTATGTATATCATATGTCATAGTTCTAGGAAGCTGGCTCCTTATGTGATATATCAATAAGTTGATATACTGTGGAAAGAGTCCAGGGGTTCCCTTATAAGTGGACAGGGGCTTTCTATGCAATCCCAAAGTGCTCTATTAGGGGGTAGTGTGGTCGAGCAGCCTTAGCATTAACACAGAGAAGAGGAAGATATTTGCAAAATACACACAATGATTAATAAATGACAACACGACTCAAGAAAGAGATCCACACCAATTTATAAAAATACCAAGTACCTTTATATATGATTTGGCATCAGAGAAAAATCGTCCAGGTAAGTATGTTTTTAAATATAAATTATTTTCACTTTAAAAAGTGGACACAGTGCAATTTCTGAGTTCTGCAATGGTATCCTACATAAGGAAGAACAAGTTCTGCAAACAGGTAAAGTACATCGGCTTACAGGATCAATCTCCAGGAGTTAAGGTGAGTGGTGGGCAAGGTGCAAGGCAGCACCAGCAGTACACTACCAGCGGCACAAGGGCGGCTGGGTGCAAGGTGCAAATCAGTGGCGGGAGCCCAATGCGTTTCAATGGGGATCGGTGACTGTAAAAAGAGGATTCAGGCTCTGGCTTGGAAGCCAGTCGGGCTGAACCAGTAAGTGGGATCAGGCCTTGCGATGCCCGGGGACGGGGGGACACCTTTGGTCATCTTCTCCAAGGCCCAGGGGCGACGGTGCAGGGGTGTCCTTAGGTGTTAGGTTTTTCCGTACCGGAGCAGTCGCAGTTGAGGTGGCCTAAGTGCAGAAACTGCAGGTGACGTCGTGGAGCCCAGGAGGAGTGAAAACACAATGGACTCAAGCTCTGGAGGACTGGGGGACCTTGCTGACACCAGTGGCCCACTTCAACTTTGGCCGGAGGCGATGGTGTAGTGGTGTATTCGGGTGTTGGATTTTGGCGGTTCCGGAGGCCTCAGAGTCTTCTCTTTTGGAGTTTCTTAAGAATAGGTCCGCTGTTCACTGGAGGTCTTGGTGTTCATCGAAGGTAGGCAGTCCTCCCAAGGTTCTGGAGTCAACAGTTGCAGGATGAGTTGACTTTGGTGCAGTTTTCGATGAGGGATGCAGACAGGCCGGCGGGGCTGGTACCAGGTCAGCTGCTTCTTCTCCCCTCTTCTGCTTTTGTGGCTCTTCGGTGTCCTCTCTCTTCTTAGATCATCAGGATCTGCTTCTCTGGTGCCAGGGACTCCCCTAAATACTGAACTTAGGGGCGTTAGAGGAGTGTTGAGTAGTAGCCAATGGGCTCCCAAACTTTGGGGTCACTACGCCCCCTATATGATCACTTACTGTGGGAAGGGCACATAACCCTGACCCTAAATTCCTAAGTATGCCATCACAAAAGACAGATGAAGTTCTTGTTCCCTATAGAACACAAGTGTTGTAGTATCCTCAGTTTTACCTTGTTGGTAGTACTTCCAGCATACATTTTCTTATATGTCTATTCCAGCACATAGAATACATGATTTGTTTCACAGGTGATGTATTCCAAGATATGTCTTTCCTTAACATCATGTAGCATGTATTGGGTCATGTTAATGCAATGCTGACAGGACTTGCCTTTCCCAGACTTCCATCATTCTTCCTTTTTCCTTTCCAGTCAGTTGAAAAATCCATTTTTTTTTCTTCTGGTTCCAAGTTGTTTCTTTTTAACAAATCTTCAAGGGAATCCACTTTTTTGTATGTCATCAGTGGATTAGAGGGAGATAACTGTTCATTTGTTCATCCAACAATTGCTCAGCCTTAAGCACTTCCTTAGTATATTCATGATTTCATGGTTCAAGGTGTTGAAATCCATAATAAATCTGAATTTTTTTTGCATTGCCTTGTAGACTCTCTCACCCAGATTGTTTTTTTAACAGTAGCCCTCCCTATAGTTTGATCATGTTCGAGTCAGTGCATTCTGTAAGACTCTTTTTATGTAGCCGCTCATTGGTCTTCAAAATCATCATGTCCTGAGCAATTTCTCCTTGCTCTAAGTACTTTCCAATATGGGATGCTCCATTTCAAGGCTTTTGAATGGCTGCTGTTAACATGCAAAATGATATTGTTTGTTGTTGCTTTCCTATGAATTGTTGTACAGATTCTTCTTAGGTCTTGTAGCTTGCTATGTCCAGGTAATTGATACTCTCACCATTGACTTCATATGTGAATTTTAGACTGCAGTTGTTGATCAGTTTTAAAATAAACTTCTACAGCAAGTCTTAGTCTCCTTCCTGGATAATAAATAGGTTGTCAATGAACCTGGACCATAGTTTAACATGTTCCATCATTTCTTGATTTTCTTCTGACCACGCGACCTCCATTCTCTAACATCACATGAATAGGCTTACATACATTGGAGAAAAAGAAGTACTCATAGCAATAGCCTGCCTCTGTAGAAAATATGCTCCACCAAATGAGAATATATTGTGTTGCATAACAAATTCCAGCATGTTAATGATCATCTCTGTATGTAATAATAAACTGATGGACTATGAACATAGGAAATATTTACATGCCATTATGCCCAACTCATTCTGGATTGATGTATATAGCGAAACAACATCAACTGTAGCCATCAATGAAGTGTCTTCACATGGCATGCCAGTGATTTTTGCTAGGAAGTCAGAAGAATCTCTCAAGTAGGAAGGTAAGGTGATTACATGTTCAAACTGAAATAGGTTGATAAATCTTGAGATGTTTTCCAAGAGAGACCGTGGTGGACTTATGAATTACCTTTGTTAGAAAGTAGCTAGCCAGTGTTTTCGGGTGTTCATTTTTCAGATATTTGTATTCTTCATGATCCAGTAATCCTTTGTCCCTCCATTCCAATAACTTAGAATGAAACTCAAAAGCAATCTTGTTAGTTGGATCATTGGTTTATTTTGCATAGTGCTCCTGTATTCCAAGTTGCTTTTTAACCTCCTTCATATATTGTCTTCTGTTCATAATCATTATGTTGCCGCCTTTGTCAGAGGCATTGATTACAGATCACTTCACAGGTCTTGCAAGGCTTTTCATTCATGCCAAACCATGTTGGCACATTTATAGCTGGCATGTGTCCGTATTAATGTATTTTGATCCTGCAACATCACTTCATTTAACAAGTCAATTTTGTTGCCTACTGGTGTTTGTGGACAGAATGAACTCTTACATCTGTTGTCCCCTTGATTGCTGTTGTCAATACACTTTCTGTCATAGATATCAGATTCTGATACTTCCATTGTGGCAGCTGGAACCTCTGGTTCTCTATTTCCAGTCCGTAATGATTCAAGGGAGATTAAGTGAGGTACATAATGAGTTCTTAAAATAGGTACTGGTACTTCTTCTCAAGTGTCTTTTCGGGTATGTAGCATCAGCCTCCTTTTGAATTTGTATAGATCAATTCTCAAATTTGCCAAATCTGTTTTAGCATCGGGGCAGAATGTCAGCCCCTTATTTAATACTTTCTCATGACGTTCTGTGACTTTTTTTGAATGACAAATTGATCATGAAGCAGTAAAAGCTATCAATCCGTTCTTTTGCTACCCTCTTGTTGCCGTTTCCTCTACATTTTATCTTACTTACATAGGTCTTCTTTACCTTTTCCTTTTCTCACTGTTCTCCCTCGTCCTCTTGCTCTCTTGCACATATGAATCAGTCTCATCTCTTCTGAAAAATTTAGGATTGAAGATATTCTTTCATGAGCTGAGGAGCCTGTATCTAAGCTTTCCTTAGTTTCAGACACTGCAATGTTTGTATTCAGTGACTTGTCCATCTATTTTCTATTCCTGTTTGGTTCAAATCTCTTTGCAAACTTGTAGACCGTCGCTTTTTGACAGTCCAGTCTATCCCTGTGGAATGTTAATGCTTTTCTTACCTGAGCTTCCCCTTCATGTTTTTCCAAATTCTTGTCCATTGTAGTATGGGCGACCTCAATTCCCTGTATCCTTGTATTGTTCACGTTCCTTCTGAAGGGCCCCAGTCAGTTCAAGCTGTTTTTCCATTCTTCTTCCCATGTGTTTTATAGGAGCTTGCATTCATGTCATCAAGCAATCCACTGTACTATGTTGCCACTCCTTCAGGAGATCATCATCCATATCATTGTTGGCATGAGTAAAATACATATGCCTCTTGGCATCCTCTTACATTCCATGTATTATCAGAAACAGAACACACTCTCCCTGTTTGCAACTGGCAAACCTCTTTGTGGGTTGCAGTCACAGAGTCTCCTGACAATCTCTTTGCTCTGCGCCCATGTCCATAACATGCCCTGGGTGAAGAGACAAAGGGGCCTTTTGCGATGGAGGTCGGAAAGCGACCCCCATCATCGGTTTCAATTCCGACTGGCTGAATATACATCAGCCGGTCGGAATGAAACTGACTGGTCATTCTGGCTGGTCATTCTGGCTGGCTTCTGACGGGCTCAAGGAGCCCATCAGCCAGTCGGAACTGGCTCGTAATCCCAAAGGGCGGACCTTTCCGCCCTTGGGATTACAATGCAAGGTTTCCAGCATGGACATGAAAACCATGTCAGAAAGCGTGATTGGGGGCCCCCAGCAGGACACCCTTGTGTGTGCGGCCTCCGGTTGGGGGCCGAGGGGGCACATATGGTGCCCCACTGTTGATTCCTGCACCCCGTGGCAGGCATCTGGAAGTGCCTGCCACGGGGTGCAGGGATGAACAGCACCTCCCATTTCCCTATGGGAGCATGTATTACAGCCGGTTTACATCCGTAATGCCTGCTCCCATAGCGAAATGTCAGAATGCGACCGAACAGTGTTCAGTCGCATCCTAATGAAGCGGGCGAGACTGCCGACGGGAGGTCGGTTGGTCCCGTTTACGAGATGGTGTTGGGCGGATGCAAGTCAGCCCGACACCGCAAATGCCCCCAAAGTGTTTCCCACAGCATGGGGCCAAGCCCAAATGCAAATGAGGGAATGTCCCTTTAAGATAGTGGCAGTGCTGTATGTGCACCAACTCTATCTGTATTACAGAAGAGGTCGCACAAGCAACTGCTGCCCCTTCTGTAATACCAAAGTGCCCCAGCAGTGCAGAAAACGGGCACACGTGCCCATTACTCCCTCAGAGAACTGTACGTGACAGGGCCCCAGGTATCAGTGAGCAAACAGGTAAAAGCTACAGTTGCATTGACAAACTATCATCTAAATCTCCAATGAAGAGTTGAGACCCTTCAGAAAGGGCAAGGCATGGCCACTATAGATAGCGCAATGATAGTTACCAAATTCGATTACTGCAACACCCTTCTTGTCTATACCAATAAATGACACCTAAGTTCACTGCAGTTCCTCTGGAACTCGATGGCTAGAGCAGTGACAAATCAGCCTGAAAAAACTCACATCTATCCCGGTTTGCAGGCTCTGAGTTTTATTCTAGGGAACGCCAAAGCCATATTTAAAACTCTGACTCACAGATCTCTCCCTCTAATGCTTCAGACTTCGTTCAGAGAAAAACTAAAACCATTTTGGCTTCAGTGATCGCTAAGATGTAGCAGTAGCATTGCGTTTCTTGTGCCTACGATATACAGAGGAAAAGCAGGGTGTGCCTCTTTCCGTCTGCAGTAATGCAAACTCTGAAATGACACACCACAACACACCTGAGGGGAGCAATCTGATGTCCTTTACAGCAGAACAACAGTGATGATTTAAATAAGGCACACTTAGATCTAATGGCTGCCGCGCTTGGATAGCTTTAATGGTATATAATTGGGATATATAAAGAGAGACTCTAGCCTTCTGTGCTTATATGTTTTCCCCTAGTTTGAAACTTGGTGATAGATTTTCTTTTCGCACTTGTGCCTTCCACAAGAGTCATTCTTTCATCCTTTAGAGGACTAAATCAGATTGTAAAAGTGATATTTTAATTGAGCAAATTCACCTCGTAGAAGCCATGCAAGGGTAAACATGAATGTAAATATTATGCCTATGTGCAGTGGTCTGTTCAAAATTGTCCTCTGGGCTCTGCATAATTATTATTGACCTTTCTCTGGAGGCCCGATGTACTAAAGTATTTTGAGATTGCAAACTCTGGGATTCACAAAATCACAGGGTTTTCATAAAGCTTTATAGTCCGCCATAGCAGGCTGTACCGACTATTAAAGGCCTGCTCCAGCATTTAAGGCCCGAGCCGAATGCTTGGCCTTTAAAAGGGAGTGGCACATTAATGCCGGTATAGCCCAGCTACGAGGGCTATAAGGCTATTAGAACGTTCTGCCACTAAAGGGCAGAATCTTCTAATAAATAAAACAAAGGCCTCACTGATGCGTGAGGGTTTTGTTTATAGCAACACCATTCTGGCCGCATTTAGTGAAACTCTTGTTTGCCTTTAACCAACCTCCTTTCTCCTCTTTGACTTCACTTCTTATCAACTTGTCCCTCATTGACTGCACTCTTCTGTAAGTAATTTGAAGTCTATCTGTAACTTCCTTCCCTATAATAGAGTCACCTCTGACAAAGAGCCAGTTCTTTTTTAAAATCCATCTAACTCTATCATGCTGATTATGAAAGGAAGTGATGAATCTGCATATTTTAACCTTGTCCTTCTTCTTCAACCCAAGCAGGGCATCTTCCCTTCCACATTTGCTAACCCTGCTTTTAGCTGTATTCAATATCCTTTACGGATAGACTCTGGCTTTCAGCCTCCATGTCATCTCTTCTTGAGTTTCTTCAATGCCCTCTTAAGTAGTACAGATTCTTCTAGCTCTCATTAGCTCCCCATAAGAAATACTATTAGTGAGTGATAACAGATGGAAACTCCCAGGATGTAGAGTGCTGTTTCCTGCCGTTGGTTTTCTTTATACACTTGGTACCAGTTTCCTGCCTGCCACCTTCAACTTCACATCCAGAAATTCCAACTCTACTCTACTGATGTTAATAGAGAAATACAAATTTAAATCAGTGCAGTTCAATTGTGCCACAAACCCACATGCTTGCTCCTCGGTGCCCCTCTGCCTTTGTACAAAGAGGTCCCATTGAACATAAACATATTCTTATTGCAGCATCACTTTTACATTTACAAAAGCATAGCATTGTTTTTGTAAAATTGAATGGGCCTGACCCTTAGGAAGTATGCCACTGCATTCATGCTGTTCTTATGTCGAATACTGGTGTACAGGGAGGATACATCCAAACGTATCATCAATATTTGGTCACCCCATTCAATATCAAATATCCTCTTTAAAAACTCCACCGTATCCTTGATATCAGGTAAGTTAGCTACTAATGTTTTAAGAAAGCTATTGATGAACATAGAGGTGTTCTCAAGCAGACTGTCTACAGCAGCTATTAGAGTTCTTCGCGGTGGCTTTTTGAAATTTTTATGTACCTTAGGTATAGGTAAAAATAGGTAGCTTAGGATGGTCATTCTTAAGAAAACTGTATTCATTCTAATTCAGAAGACTCTCTTTTCTCCCATCCAACAGATCCTTAAAAACTAAGGGGCATATCATCAAGGCCATGCGATAATCATCACTCAGCGCTCTTAGCGCGAGGATAATTATCGCCGGCTAACTCTGAATTTTATCGCGGCGATAGCGTGCTATCAGCAACGCTTATCTCCAAAGCGATAAAATTCAGAGCGCAAGCTGCCAATTGTGCGATTATCGCTGGAAATACAGCGATAATCGCACAAGGTTTGGCGATAGCTTGCTGATAGGGCAAGACATACTTAGCCATGATATCCACCTTACATAGGATATCATGGCTAAGTCAGTCTTGAAGCAGGCATAAGAAAAGTAGCGATAACAGAGGTTATCGCTACTGTGCCTGTCGCTCTGCTTGTTTGCGTGCAGCTTGATAATTGGAGAAATGTCGGTTAGCGACATTTCTCCAGTTATTTTAGCACGGAACGCCCACTTTGCATCTCATTAGAGATGCGAAGATGGGCGTTGGGGGAAAGGGCGATAATGCATATTATTTTTACATGTGTGCTAAAGAAGAGGAAGGCAACATTAAGTATGAAAATATGAAAACTGACATTTCTAGAACCACTTCCAATTTAACAGACCTACTAGATCCTGGTGATCTACGTTCTTCAAGACTGATATGGAGCACTCATTAAGCACATACAGCACTGACATTTCATACTGAACTTCACCTTGAAACCCTAACTAGTTTTTTCCTTTGAAAAGAAATAGGAATGCTCTCTGGGTGCCATAACAACCTTTTGCCCATGGAAATGGCACCTAAATAAGAGCTATACTGCATATTTTCACATAAAAAGTAGTACTTTGACTGAGTGTGCCATGGGTCCCTGCCAATCAGGTACCCAGGGCCTGTGTTCTTTCCCTAACCTGTACCAATGTTTCGACAATTTTCATAACCTCTGGCCCACATGTAGGTCCCTTGCAAAAGGTACCACTGGTACCAAAGGGCCTTGTGACCAGAGAGAGCCTCTGAGGGCTGCAGCGTGTATTAAGCCACCCTCAGAGACTCTTCACCTGACACATACACCTGCCACAGCAGCCTGTGCGTCAGCATGTGACCCCAAACCCAAAAGTCAACACGGCGCCCACCCAAATCACTACCTGTGGCATAGACAAGTCACCCCTCTATCAGGGTGCACTATACCATAGGTGAGGGCACAGTTGCACGAGCTCTGTGCCTCTACAGTGTCTGCGTCATTCACAGGCATTGTAAGTGCAGTAAAGCCATTTTGAGTATACATGGGCTGGGAGTTTGTCATCACAAACTCCCAAGCTCCATGATGGCTTTAGTGAAGAGTGAGAAGTTTAGTATCAAACTTCTCAGCACATTAAACTCACACTGATGCGAGTGTCGGATTTAATGTAAAATGCACTCAGAGGGCAACTTAGAGATGCCCCCTGAAACACGACCAGCCTTAGTGTGGTTCCTGACTGGCTACCAACCATCTGCCACTACCAGTCATGTTTCTGGACCCCTGAGTAGAGAGCCCACCGCTCTTTGGGTCTGGAAACAAAGCACATCCTGGGCAGAGGTGTCATGCCTCCTTCCACAGGATGGGCAGAGTCCATGAAGAGGGAGCTTCAAAGCCTGCCGCCTTTGTTAGCCACCCCAGCCTTTTGCTGCTATCAGTAACTGGCTTCCACTGGTTCTGACCCCCATTTGGGTGCGAGAACCTCTGGGAAAACCTAGCCAGGAAGGGAGGTGTGCCCACCTTTGCCAACCCACTCCTCAGGTTTGAGAGGCGAGGTGAACCACACATCTCAGTCCCCTTCATCTTGAAGATGAGGGTACTCAGCCAATTAGGGAGAGGATTATGCCCCCACCCACTGGAGGATGGCACACTAGGGGGTGTTGACACCCCAAGGAAGGGACCTATTGATCCTGACCTGTGCACCCCTGTAATGCCCCTAAATCTAGTATTTAGGGGCACCCCTGAAACTTACTTCTTCAGATTCGACCAGCCAAAGAAGAAGACAACCAGGACAGCTGCTGGGCCAGGAACTGAACCGCTGCAGACAAAACCGGCAAGAACCCCGCCATCTGCACCCAGGTCGACCACTGGACCTGCTGTCCTTCCAGAAACCCTGCCTGACCTCCAAGAAACCCCGGAGGCCCTGCAACCTTCACCAAAGCGCTAAGAATCTCCCTTTGGACTAGGGGCCCTAGTCCCCGGCATCCGCCGGTACAAGAACCGCCACAGTGAGGACCGACAGTGGTGTCGACACAACTCCTTGGAACAAAAGAACTCCCCAACCGCAGTGGTAAAGGACGTGTGTCAACGCGACTCTGCCCTGCCAGAAGAAAAGCCTCCCCGCCCGACGGTCTCCATGACCTCGAGGGGTACTCTCAGCCCCACAACCCCAGCTGTGTCCAGGTGGTGCCCGAGAGCCTGTACCCTTCTGCTAGAGGTCCTGTGGACTCATCTGAGGCCTCTGGCCCAACCGCCCGACCGCGACCTCCCCGTGACAGTCTATAGAAAGCGGAACTCCTCCAGCTGAGCGACAGCAACCAGCGACTGCGATGGTAACCGTGTTGGCGGTCTGCTGAAAACCAACCTACGTAAATCTCATTGTCGGTATCGACCACCAGGTCGTAGATACTGAAACCCGCACCTCTGGGTGCCCCCAGTCCCTTGCGACCGATATTGCCTGCAGTGTTGGCCTGGACCACCCGAAGACTGGCCCTGTAAGCTGGGTACTTGTAAGTTCATTACCCGTCTTTCCCTCCACAGGATTGCATAGCGTTCTCTCTGTATTGCACTAACTGTATATCCTGACTACCAAGTATTTTCTTTCCGACTGAAAAGTATTGCTTATAACCCTACAATCCGTTATATTTGAAAAGCTTTGATACTTTGAAAGTATTGCAACTTACCTGCACTAAGTAACCTTTGGTTCTTAAATAAAATACAAAGTATAACTTTTTTTATACTTACCAATTGGTCTGGATTCAGTCTTTGAGTGTTTGATAACATTTCTTGCCTGAGTGTGTACAATAAATGCTTAACACCGCCCTCTGATGAGCCTAAATGCTTGACCACACTAGCACAAATAGAGCTGCTCGTATTATCTACTTTAGCCTCTGCAATACCTCTGGGGATCCATTGGACTCTGTGCACACTATACCTTGCTTTGGTATAGTATATACAGTGCCAGCTTCCTACAGTGACATCACTCCTCTGCCCTCACAGGAACTAGTTAATGGCTGCCACAGAGTGGATACGCAACAGACATGCGTAGTGGGTGCACAGCTGGTGCAACGAATGCACGCCACAGGTAAGCCTGTCTGGGCCCGTCCACGCCTGGACCATACGCAGTGCCAGGAACCCTGGTCCTCTACCTCCCACTGCTACCACTCTGCAACCCTCTGAGCCCTCAACCCCGGCCAGAGTTCCAGAGCCCGCTGCCTCACCACACCATGCCATGCCATGCCAAGAGAGCATTCTCCTGCACTTCCTGTAAGTTTTCATGCACTTACCCACAGCCAACAAACACTGCACCACCAGCACCCAAAATCCCACTCTCTCATACTTACACAGTCCTGCAACCACCCGCACAACACACCACACTTACATGCATGCTCCTCAAAACCCGATCACTCACCAAACACATCATAGAGATCTGAGACCTGCTGCACAACAATGCGCCTGACCTATTTTTCCACATGGAAACCTGGCTGAACCCCTCATCACCACCTGACATCGCCACAGCCATGCCCCCAGCTACAAAAGTACCAGGCAAGATAGACTTCACAAGCTCGGAGGCGGAATCACCATCATCCACAAGAACACCATCAGCTGCACCATATCCATGGACACGTCATTCTCTAACATTGAACACCTGCTGTTCAGGCTCCATATCACAGCCAATTTCACCCTAGGCGGAACTCTCATCTATAGAACACTGGGACCACGTGCCAGCTTCATCGACACCATCACAGACTTCAGTGCACCACTCGCCCTCGATGCTAGCAATTACATCCTACTTGGAGACCTGAACTTCCACCTGAAATACTACACCGACCCCAACTCAAGAACACTCATTGAAGACCTTGAAAGTGTGGACCTTGCCCAATGAGTAAACGGACCATCCCACATTGATGGACACCTCTTGGACCCTATTTCACCAACTTCAATAACAACCAAGTTGACAAGCCCACACCAGTCCCCTGGACAGACCACTCACTCATCAAGTTCAGCATCCCCATCCCGGTCCAATGCACATGCACCACAGCCAGACTAGGCTGTCGAAACTGGAATAGCATCACTACCAAAGACTAAAACACCGCTTTCAACACCCACCGACCCAAACACAGCAACAGCCTCTCCAAAGCCATCAAGAATTTCAACTATTGGTTAACCTCCTGCACCGACTCCCTGGTCCCCCCTGGTCCCCCCTGGTCCCCCCTGGTCCCCCCTGAAACACAGCAATACAACATGATTGAGACCCTAGGCCAGCTGATACATGGAGGATCTCACACTGATGAAATGCCACTGCAAACAACTGGAGCACAACTGGAGAATGAGCCCGAACAATGCAGACATGAGCACGTTCAAATCCGTCCATTGACACTGCCACCATATGATCCAGACCATCAAACTCACCACTCTGGCGGACTGCATCAATACCAACACCAACAGAAGCAAAGACATCTTCACCATTGTGAAAGATTTGACTTCACCATCGGTTGCCTCCAACTCGATCACCCCCTCGCAGGACCTTTGCAACATTCTCATTTCAGCAACAAAATCACTGCCATTTACAGCAACTTCAGACAACTACCAGACCCTACAGACCTCGCAAAACACCTCCCGATCTTATCCAAAGAACCAATGATCACCACATGACCCATCATCACCCAAGAAGAAACTGCCTCCACCATGAAGTCCATCCACTCAAGGGCCCCACCAGACCCCTGGCCCCACCACCCTTACTCCAGAGGACTGCAAGTCATCAGTGCCATGCTCACACCAATTCTGAATGCCTCCACCTTTTCTGCAACCTTCCCAGATGCTTGGAAACATGCAACTGTCTTCCCATTGCTGAAGAAACTCTCTGTGGACCCTTCAACGCTCACCAACTAAAGACTGATCTCCCTGCTACCATTCCTGACCAAGGTATGTGAAAAAATCATTAACAGACACAACACTAAATACCTCAATGACCACTAACTCCTCCACACCACTCAGTCTGGTTTCAGACCCAACCACAGCATAGAAACTGTCATCATCACTGCCATGGATAACATCCACATGACTCTGGGCAGAGGAGACACAGCAGCCCTCATCCTCCTAGACCTCTCTGCAGCATTTGATATGATGACTAGATAAGACTAGATGAGACTAGCCAAGACTAGATAAGAGTAAATAAAATAAGACTATATAAGATTAAATAAGATAAGACTAGCTAAGACTAGATAAGATTAAATAAGATTAAATAAAATAAGACTAGATAAGACTAGATGAGACTAGGTAAGATTAAATAAGATTAAATAAGATTAAATAAGATAAGATACAATAAAATATGATAAGATACGATAAGACTAGATAAGACTAAATAAGATTAAATAAAATAAGACTAGATAAGACTAGATAAGACTAGATGAGACTAGATAAGATTAAATAAGATAAGATACGATAAGACTAGATAAGACTAGATGAGACTAGATAAGACTAGATAAGATTAAATAAGATAAGATAAGACTAGATAAGATTAAATAAGATTAAATTAGATTAAATAAGATAAAATACGACTAGATGAGACTAGATAAGACTAGATAAGATTAAATAAGATAAGATACGATAAGACTAGATAAAATACGATAAGACTAGATAAGATTAAATAAGATTAAATAAGATAAGATACGATAAGACTAGATAAAACTAGATAAGATTAAATAAGATAAGATACGATAAGACTAGATTAGACTAGATAAGAATAAATAAGATTAAATAAAATAAGATACAATAAGATACAATAAGACTAGTTAAGATTAAATAAGATTAAATACAATAAGATAAGACTAGATAAGATTAAATAAGATAAGATACGATAAGACTAGATAAGACTAGATGAGACGAGACAAGACGAGACGAGATGAGATGA
Organism: Calotriton arnoldi; assembly: GCA_963921515.1. Taxonomy (NCBI): domain Eukaryota; kingdom Metazoa; phylum Chordata; class Amphibia; order Caudata; family Salamandridae; genus Calotriton; species Calotriton arnoldi. Next base: position 759,252 of record CAWUFW010004560.1, on the reverse strand, counting down.
GATAAGATGGGCTGGATCTCAAACTGGTGACCTTCAGCTTTTGTGACAGAATCTTCTGTTCAACCTTGTAAGCATGTGAGGTAGCTAAAGGGAAGGGAAAGTAAAAATGTTGCAGTGACCAGGATGGGATAACAGGCAGTATGAAATACCTGAAACGCACATACCTGCAAATACCATGTTTCAAGCAGTAAATTTGATGTAGTATTTTTTACCCCAATGCTAACTCTCAGCAAAAAATCATGAGAGAACCAAAGAAGCAGCTTCTCTGAGGAAATTACATGACCCAGGTAATTTGTTTCTTTATTTTTTTAAGAGACTTTTTTGAATCTTCAGGCTGAGCACACCTGGAATGGCCCTTTAGTGGAACAATGAACTCTCAGTGAAGTTGAGATGCGGTGATTCCATGCCAGAGAGAAAGTACAGAACTAACTGTATCCCCAGACCGGTACTATCCTTACTCCATGCACACCTTGCAATCAGAGGGATGACGATGGATTGGTGTACAACACGCAGGCAGTGTGTGACTGAAGGGACCAAGCTTAATGTGACCACAACTCCCTATGTCACTTCGTACTCTGCCTCCAGTCCTGAGCTCTTAATGCACAAGTCATTTCTAACAGGTTTAATGTAATTAATTCAATGGAAGCACACCCAGAATGCATTAGGTTGTAACGTGAAAAGCCACAACTGGCAACAGCCCCCTCCTTTCTCCTGGCCCCCAGAACCTGAAGGCCAAAACTGAGCCTGGGAGACTACCAAGCAGATAGAAGACACCCCCTGTACATGGAAGAGTGGCACATGTCATCCAGCACAACAGGGGTGCATATCGCCTTATTTCCCTCAAGATGTGCTCTACTGGAGTGTGCTCTCCAAGATCATCACCTCACCAACGGCATACCCAGAACCAGGAAATGGATGAAAACAGCCAACTGCAGGGTGACCGCAGTGGAAGCAGTAGGAGGGGGAAGGGCCAGGGGAGCTGAGGAGGTAAAGAGGACCGCAATGCCAGGACCCGAATAAACCCACGTATCCTAACGGAGCAGAAAACTCCTGTGATGTTCTGGGCTACCCACAGGGAAAGAACAGGACAGGGTAGAAGCTATAAAGAGTGCAGCAGGAGCAGTGGCACAAGGAGTCAGGAGTATGAGGGACAGCCCACATCCTAATTAGAGCTGCATTTTACTACCAAACCAGTACGACCATCAGGGCCGGACTGGGACCCGAAACCGGCCTTGTCAAACTGCTCGGCCGGCCCCCATGGGGTTAGGCGGGGGGTGCAGCCGAGCTGTTTGGTACAGCCGATTTCGGCCGATTTTGTTACAGGGGGCCGATATTGCCGGCCCCCGGTAACAAAAACGGCCCCCCAGGGCCTAAAACCGGCCCCTACCCTGGTGGCCTACAGGGGAAACGCCCGGTGCCCGCTATGGCCAGTCCGGCCCTGACGACCATAATTCAATCAGGACCTATTGCCACTGGTAAAGGGAATGTGAAGGAAGAAAAAATGAAAAAAAGAACTCCTGCCAAAAGGAAAAGAACAAAACTGGAAGTATGTTAGGTAAAGCCCCTCTTGACAACTCCCAGGGAGGGGGAGGAGGTGGAGCCTAAACTAGGGACTGGGTAAGAGTATTTGTTTTTAAGTATATTTTAGGGCTAAGGTAGGTAAATTCTATGGGGCAGATTTACAAGCCCCTTGCGACAACTTTACGCCGCCTTTGCGTCACTTCTGTGACGCAGCGGCGTCGTAAACAATGCGCCACGTTGCAACATATTTACAACGTGACACATCTAGGGAGATGCATCACGTTGTAAAGCCCTGCGCTACATTATACCTGCGTCAGGTATAATGTATGCAGGGTGGGCGTTCCCACGCTGGTAAGCCTCGTAAAAGTGACGCAGTGAAATTTACAAGTTTTCACTGAGTCACTTTTACGACGCCACTAAGTCAAAACCTTGCGCCTGCTTGAAGCAAGCGTAAGGAGTGACGCAGCACATCAGGAATAGGCATTCCTAACCATTGCAGGAGTTGCGTCGTACTTGCGACACGACTCCAGCAATGCGCTGCCTTACGCCAAACAGATGCGTCACGCATCTGTCTATCCTTGCGCCACGGTGCGCCGCATTGTAAATGCAGCGCATCAATGGTGGCGCAAGGGTTTTTTTACGTGTCGCAAAGGAACTGGCGCATCCCTGCTAATATGCAGGGATGCGCCAGTTCTTGTAAATCTGCCCCTATCTTTGTAACGACGGAAGAGGCGGTAAATGCACAGTTATCCACACGCATTCAAATGTATAAGAAGCAACAAAATATTATATTCACTTCAACGCCAGGCATGATGCTGAGCAAAATATACCGATCTCCATCACTGAAAAAAATATTTTTTGCCGGCCCCTCCTGCGAATATGATTTTGCACAAAGCAAGCCTATAGATTAAACAGTGCTAGCTCGGAAGAAACGACACATTGGTTTTCACGTGCAAGTGATGTTTCAATACATCTATTTCAGAAACGTTTAATGCAACTCCCTTTGTTTTCAGTTATCCACCAGAGGGCAGCATCGGACTTTTATAGGAGGAGGGTTTGCCCTACCTTACCTTCTTCCCACGTATCAGACAACAAGGGATTCTAAATTCATATGCATTAAACTATTGTATACTGAAGGCGACGTTGTGAATATGAAACACAGCCATATCAAAAATAAGATGTGAGGCCGTATTACATAAAGTGAGCTCTGCAAGTGTTAATTTGAGATCATGGCCTATCACAAAACAGACGCTCTTTCCTGTCCTTGGTATGTTCAAGCAGTGCCAGTGACGTAACGCAAAGTGAGGGGGGCCCTGCAGAATGTGATGAGGTGCCCCGAAGTCTCACATATCTCTCAGATATTCATTGACCCTGGGCTGAATGGGGGCCCCATGAAAGGTTAGGGGGGCCCTGAAAGGCTGAGGGCTCCCCTGTGTGGCAGGGGCTGAAGGGGCTTGTGCCATGTCCCTGAGCGGTGCTTGGCGCAAACACCTTTTCCCACCATACTATGAAAGCTGGTTTCAAGAACATGAAATAGTGGCAGTCAAAAATATCTCTTAAAGTGAAAAAAGGGAAGAACGACGCAAAAGATGGGTTATTTATGTCAGGATGATTAATCCATTGACATTAGCAGAATTCACTAATGAGTTTCGCCATTGTATAATCTTGACACAGAGTTTTTCCTGGGGGAAACATTCAAATGTCTGCATGTCTGCCTAATGAAATCTGCATTATTGTAAACAAAACACATTAGGGAAAACAGATGGGCTTGCAGTCAGTGCTGGAATTGGAAAAGATTTACTCCGGGAACCCATAAATTGGGGGTCATGGTGTGTTAGAGGAAAGGGGGTGGACTCAGGAGGGGCAGAGTTTCATAAGCAGAGTCTGACAGTCAACATATACATTTACTTTAAAAAAAGAATCTGCTGCAAAGAAATTGGCAACAAGGACAAATGTGACAGTAAATTTGTGCTAGCTTACTTAACAGAGTGGCTACATTTTAAAATATCTTCCCGGGTTAAGACACCTGCTGCTGAGACCTTTGCCAGCCTATCAATTTTGAGGGTATTATATTAGCGGTAAAATAACTCTAGTGGTTAAGGCAGTTCTGGAAGGGTTCTGTGTTTTGTCCTGTTACAGTTTTCGCTTATAAAGTAGCATAGAGGGTTAATGTGCATGCTGCAAAGCATGTTATGTAACATGCACATCACAGATTTGTATTTTATGTTCATGGTTAGCAAACAATCGTAAACTTACACAAAAGTGTAAGTTTATCTTTGTGAATCAGGCACATATTATTTGCAGGCAGAGATGATTTGTGTTTCCTACCCCTTATAACCCTCATTGTTTAATGTAACATTTCTTGTACATTGATTGAGACACTTCTATGATTTAAAGTGCACCGGTGTTTGCTGTAAATCAATTTGACACCCTACACTGGGAGGAGTAGCGCTGTAAAATAATTAAATAAAAAAAGTAGTAGGTGCCATTTAAATCATTATTTGTGTAATTACTCAAACACACAGATGCATCTTGCATTCTTACAGTGAATGCACATCTCTTACATAGGGTTTGAACAAAGTTAGAAACCCCTGCCTCCAAGTCATAGTTTCGTCAATGTACTTGAGAACTTATAAGCTATATACCTCTGATTCCTTCCATTGCCTTGATGTCTAGGTGCTAGGCCCCCAGATGGCTCCCAGCCAAACTAATTCTTGAATAAAAGAAGACATGGTGGCCCTTTAAATCAGGCTTCTGTTTTGAGTCTGGAACCAAGAAAAAAAAAAATAAGAAAGCTCCCTTGCTGCCGACAGGTTGCTGCTCCACAGAAGTGCTGCCCAATTATGTCCTGGTGTCGGAAAATGACACTAGGATAAAGTCAAAAGACACACAATTGATGGACGGAATGCACAACAAATCAAAACATTCACCCCCAGTCAAGAGATCTGGGTTGAATCCATCATTCTTTTGCTCACCATGCCACCCCAGTTTAGACCTGGCCATATGCAAATCAGTCTTGACCCTGTGCCTCATGGGTCCAGTCCAGCCCGAACTGCCAAGCCAGGTCCTCCCAGGACCGGAAACAAGCATCCTAGGACCGGTTTCGGGGTTTCACCCCTCTTCAGCCAGGATAGCTTGATTCCAGTGGCACAGTGAGCCCGGGACCCACGTCTGGGCATACCCGGCGCACTTAGGGCGAGTAAGCAAAAGACACACAATTGATGGACGGAATGCAGAACAAATCAAAACATTCACCCCCAGTCAAGAGATCTGGGTTGAATCCATCATTCTTTTGCTCACCATGCCACCCCAGTTTAGACCTGGCCATATGCAAATCAGTCTTGACCCTGTGCCTCATGGGTCCAGTCCAGCCCGAACTGCCAAGCCAGGTCCTCCCTGGACCGGAAACAAGCATCCTAGGACCGGTTTCGGGGTTTCACCCTTCTTCAGCCAGGATAGCTTGATTCCAGCATATTTCCCTGGGACTGCCATCCCAGAAATGGCTGCCAGACCCAGGATCCGACAGGAGCCCCCTACTTTTCAACATTGCTTGTAGTATATTAACGTCAACTCCCCTCTCAAATTAAAGACACAGAAAATCAAGGTATGTAATAAAGGTAATTGCAACTGGAAATCATACTTTGCATTGTTTATTGATCAAAAACTAATCTAAACAAAATATCCTTAGACAGTCAAAATATGCAGGACTGGAAAAAAAAAATCCTTAGTGAACTCACAAATTGATGGTTGGATGTCGTTTCTTAAAGGCAGTGGTGCCAAGAAGGGCGGTCATGAGCGACGGAGTCAGTGACAAGGAGTCAGTGACAATCAAGATCTGCCAGTACATATGAATTATTATTTATAAACTGACTTCAAAGAAATTGACAAGTAGGAGAATAATTTAGAAAAGCTACTCTGGATTACTGTGTCCCCCACCAGCAGACTGTACTTTAAGATAGCTTAGCTGGTTAAGGCACTTGCTGCAAGGGTCTTTGTGTAGTCAGAAAGTCTAACACTGGTAAAATAGCTCAGCTGATAATGCACTGTGTATAATCTGCTGGACACAGATTTGCATCACTGTGAAGTAGTTTACAGGGCTAATGTGCAATCTGTAGAGGACTGTGTGCGACCTGCATATTTTAGTAAGCTATTTCAATGGGTTAAATGTGTCACAAATTCGAATCCTGGTATAATAGCTCAGTGGGTTACACACATAACATTTGAATGCACACAGCAGTGCAAAGGTTTGAATCTTTGCAGGTTGATTGTACTACTGAATAATGACATGAAGAATATTGTGGTAAAAGAATATCAATTACAGAAGATTGAGGGACAAAATATTGAAAGGTGAGTGCATATAGGGAAGTATAGATGTACTATTCCTAACTCCATATCAACGTACCTCGAATATATATGTACTGCATAGGTACATATATGTGGAGCTATGTTAGATATAGAAAATCTACTTACTTACCTGTCAAAGTGTTTTCTTGATATTTTGTCCTCGATATTTAGCACCCTTGACATTCTGACTTTAATATTTTGTATGCACACCTTGCCGGTTTTATGTATGTATGTATGTACATGGTATTTCCGAGCTTAATTTGAGCAGGTTACTGCTGGTGGGGCCCACCACCACTCATTTTTTGGGAACAGCCCTTGTTTTAGCTCGTCCGGCATTTACCAAGAGCATGAGAGAGAAAAACACACAAAGGGGAAAGAAGGAGGAAGAGAGAGAGATGGAAAAAACCGTCACAGAGGGAGAAAGCAGGAACCTGCAAGAGTGAGATTGAGGGACAGGGAGTGTCTGGTAGTGGATTAAAGAGGCATGAGGTGGATTTGAGACTACGTATCCTTGGTATTCGGCCTGCTGACATGTAATAGCACTGGTTGCGGGCTTCTGAACAGAGCTTTGGGTACCAGCACTTATTCATTTACATATTAAACACTGGGGACTAGTACCCTTCACTTTCATCTGTCTTACTCTATCATTCCAATCATGCACTACGTCACGGATAGAGCACCGAAACAGAACCCCATCTGGCTTCTGAAACTACTGCACAGGCTTTGACCCAAACTGCCTAACCAGAACTTCCTTCAAGCACTTGAAAGTTTGACTGCTATTCCAGGTGTTCCAGGTATCCTTCCTTTGACTTCAGTTCCTACAACAGGGAGGTGACTCATTTGAATAACTGCCTTTAGCTTATCATTCAAACTTTTTACCTTACATACAACAACAAATATTACTATCTGGCAAATACATGTGTATAATTATTTGGGCACTTAAGTGGTGGATACCTTGGACTTGGAGGTGGAGTAACTGCTCCTAGAGTGAGCCCCTCCTTTTGCTCCTACCCTGAGCTTCTATTTATCTAAGGCAATCTGCTCCTTCTCCAATTGCCTATTTCTGTCTTTCTTCTGCATTTCTTATCTCTTTTCCCCTCTTCTCGGGCCCACTCTTCTTGCCTACACCTTCAGATCTCCTTCTCTTCCTGGTGGTCTAACTTTCTTTCTCTCAAACTCTTTGACTTTTCCCTCCTGCTCCTCTTCAGCTTTCTGGAGTGTTAGCTTGAATTTTACGGTCTCAGTGAAGTCTAACCTACCTCCTATGGAGGACAGGCTAGAGAAAGTTTGGTCTTGAGGATTCTGGCAGCCTGCACTCCAGAGCACTCTCCTCTGGGGTAGAATCCAACAACCCCTCCCTTGACCTACCTAACTTTCTTCTTTTTTGTAAGGGCCTGCTATTCTATTGATGAATCATTAAATCTATGATGATTGCTCTATATTTGGACCTTGGATCCCTCCACTCCATATTGCCAACACATTTCCTTCAACTCTTCTAGGATAGGTATTTCATATCTTCTTCTTCTATTTTGCTAATTTATTTGCTTGCTATTTGCAATAATGCTGAACGTATTAACTGTTTTAGGTTCACTGGACCTGGAATCTATTGATCCCACTGCTGCCACCAACTATAGGAACTTTTTCCGGAGTCCCATGGCGATCATGGTTTACTGGACTCAAATTGAAACAATGAGAGCATTTTGACACTGGTATTCCTGGGCTATACCTTACTGTTGATCAAAAAATGGAGCACTACGTACATCTTCTTAGCACTTGACTCACAGGGTATTGAAGTAAAGCAGTCCAAGGATTACTCAAGAAGGTGTTGTAGGGTAAAGAATCAGAACACAACCAAATTACATCACTCAATAAATGATTGCCCAGCTGGTGCTTTTAGTGTAAAAGGAAAACTGATTTATTCATACTACACAACTAAATATTACACATAAAATATAGAAGATACAAAAATAGAATACAGGTATTTCTGAGGTAATGATTCTAGTAAGCATGGGTATGCGTAACACAACACAACAAAATCTGGATAATGGTACAGTCAGGGATCTCAATGGCTTGGGGAGCTACAATCTTCAGTCACTTACTCTTACTTAGAGCAAAGAATATCATGAGACTGAAGTGGGCATTTGCTGTGGTCTCTAGACTCCCCCCCCAGTATAATGTTATCTAAGGTGTGTTGGTTACCTACTGTCCCTACAACCATAGTACATGCACTGCTTTTTAGTTGTTGCTGTGCAAGTGTCTCCTGCATGATGCTGACAGTCGGGCTAGGATACCACATTTTATGTGGCAGTCACTGGTAAACAGCTGCGCCAGTCTCGGTCCAGGCCTGGCAGACTCCGGTGCTTTCCCCGACAGTGCGGTATGGTGCAGATTTGTGCCATTCCACACTCTGCATAGCTCGTCTTTGCCCTCCTCTTTAGGAAGCATTTACTTGGTGCAAGCATTCCTAAAGCATTCCTCTTAGGCAGTCAGCTAGCTCCTTCTCTAAATGTGGGTTCACAGAAGCTGTTTCTGGAAGGATGCAGAACTTCTCGAACTTGGCAAAGAGAGTTGGCAGTCAGAGATGCCTAAATCCTCAAGCACAAAAGACTTTCTCAGCATGTTTTGGCTAACAATGCTGTAGGCGAGTGGATCAGGAAAGACAGTTTTTTCTACACTACAAAGGGACCCACTGTTCCCTACTTTCTTCTCCTTAGTCATGGACGTCGATTCATCAAAATGCTAAGGGTGGTGGAATCGACATCACACATTCTATGACCTTAATGCCAGAACAGGAAGTGGCATTATATGACCTATTAGTCGGAATCTTCCCAGAAAGTTATGTCACATGACCTTAACCTTTGCGACATCACGATAATTGTTGTGGTTGAAGTTCCATATTGTTAGACCTGGCATCCTTGGCGTGGTTTTCCCCTGTATTTTTGCCTCTGCCTCCTGTGTTTTTGCTGTGAGCTGAATTTCTTTTTTGCTGGTCTAGATGCTTTGGGCACTTTGCCACTGCTGATCAGTGCCAAAGTGCAATTTCTCCCTCTGTAAATTGTGAATATGGATTGGTGTTTCCAGGATTGGCTTGTTTGACTTACTACTAACTCCCTAATACTGTGCACTGTGTGTGTCCAGGGCCTGTAAGTCAAATGCTGCTAGTGGGCCTGCAGCAATGATTGTGCCACCCACACAAGCAGCCCTTCAAAGGGGTCTGAGACCTGCCACTCCAGTGTCTGCGCGCAGTCTCTACTGCCATGTCGACCTGGCAAGTGCACCCACTTGCCAGGTCCTAACCTTCCCTTTTCTTACATGTGAGTCACCCCTAAGGTAGGCCCAGGGTACCCCTGTGGGCAGGGTGAGGTGTATGTGAAAGGTAGGACATGTACTGATGTGTGTGGCATGTCCTGATAGTGAAATACAGTGTATTTCGTTTTTCACTATTGAAGGGCTATCTGTCCCATAGGATAGAATGGGAGTTTACTTATAACATCTTACAAGTATAAGTTCCCATTGGGACTGTTAGAAATGGGGGTCTCTAGTTGGCAGAGGTAGGTGCCTTTGTCCAAATAGGGACCCTTGCTTCTAGTCAGGGTAAGGGGGATACACACTTTAGATAACCCCTGCTCACCCCCTTGGTAGCTTGGCACGAGCAGACAGGCTTATCCAAAGGCAATGTGTAAAGTATTTGTACCAACACTCACAGTAACACAGTGAAAACACCACAAAAGGACACCACACCACTTTAGAAAAATAAAATATCTTTATCTAAACTAAACAAGACCAAAACGACAAAAATCCAACATACAGATATTCAGAAAAATGACTTTCAAAAGGACATTGCAAAAATAAGCTTGTAAAAATCAAATAGCACCAACTGGGGCTATTGCGACGTCGTGATAGCAAGAAATCCAAAGTACGGCACCGACCGCGAGGATCGCGGCGTCGGGCGCGGAGTCACACAGACCCCCAAACAAACAGTACCTTGGAAACGAAGTCGGTGACGATGCACGGCGTAGAAGATGGCCGATGTCGTCTCTGTTGACGATGCGATGTCGGCAAGTCCGTAGAGTCGCCCTCGGTGGTTATCGGCGCCGCGATAACAGGATGTAGGCGCTGGCGATGACGGAGTCGATACGAGCGCTGGCGTCGGGCACGGCTGATCACTGCCGGCGTCGGCGGGCGTCGTAGGGCAGCGGGGCTGCAGAGCAGGCCGGGCGATGCATCGTTCACTTCACGAGTGGCTCCCCGGGCCTCGGTGCAGATCGCGGCGTCATAGCGGCGTCGTTGATGGCGTCGGAAACAGATTTTCTTGCTTCTCTTGGGTTTCTTCCAGCTCCCAACAGCAGAGACAACCTCCAGAGGTCCAAAACTGGAACAGGCACCTCAAGGCAGGTCAGAACGCACAACAGCAGAGTTCAGGGGAGCTGGGGATGAAGTCTTTGCGTCCCTGAGACTTCTGAACATCCCTTTGGTATCGCTTTGTTCGCCCTAAGTTGGCAGGGTATGCCCAGACGTGGGTCCCTTGCTCACTTTGCCACTGGATTCAAGCTAGCCTGGCTGATGACGGCTGAATAGCCAGAAACCGGTCCCAGGATGCTTGTTTCCGATCCAGGGAAGACATGGCTTGGCAGTTCGGGCTGGACTGTTCCCATGAGGCACAGGGTCAGACTGATTTGCATATGGCCATGTCTGAACTGGGGTGGTGGAGTGAGCTAAAGAATGATGATGGATTAAACCCAGATCAGTTGACTGGGGGTGAGTGTTTGATTTGCTCAAGCGCTCCGTCCATCATCCCCTTTGGTATTGCTTTGTTCGCCCTAAGTTGGCAGGGTATGCCCAGACGTGGGTCCCTTGCTCACTTTGCCACTGGATTCAATCTAGCCTGGCTGATGACGGCTGAATAGCCAGAAACCGGTACCAGGATGCTTGTTTCCGGTCCAGGGAAGACATGGCTTGGCAGTTCGGGCTGGACTGTTCCCATGAGGCACAGGGTCAGACTGATTTGCATATGGCCATGTCTGAACTGGGGTGGTGGAGTGAGCTAAAGAATGATGATGGATTAAACCCAGATCAGTTGACTGGGGTTGACTGTTTGATTTGCTCAAGCGCTCCGTCCATCATCCCCTTTGGTATCGCTTTGTTCGCCCTAAGTTGGCAGGGTATGCCCAGACGTGGGGCCCTTGCTCACTTTGCCACTGGATTCAAGCTAGCCTGGCTGATGACGGCTGAATAGCCAGAAACCGGTCCCAGGATGCTTGTTTCCGGTCCAGGGAAGACATGGCTTGGCAGTTCGGGCTGGACTGTTCCCATGAGGCACAGGGTCAGACTGATTTGCATATGGCCATGTCTGAACTGGGGTGGTGGAGTGAGCTAAAGAATGATGATGGATTAAACCCAGATCAGTTGACTGGGGGTGAGTGTTTGATTTGCTCAAGCGCTCCGTCCATCATCCCCTTTGGTATCGCTTTGTTCGCCCTAAGTTGGCAGGGTATGCCCAGACGTGGGTCCCTTGCTCACTTTGCCACTGGATTCAAGCTAGCCTGGCTGATGACGGCTGAATAGCCAGAAACCGGTCCCAGGATGCTTGTTTCTGGTCCAGGGAAGACATGGCTTGGCAGTTCGGGCTGAACTGTTCCCATGAGGCACAGGGTCAGACTGATTTGCATATGGCCATGTCTGAACATGGAGTGGTGGAGTGAGCTAAAGAATGATGATGGATTAAACCCAGATCAGTTGACTGGGGGTGAGTGTTTGATTTGCTCAAGCGCTCCGTCCATCATCCCCTTTGGTATCGCTCTGTTCGCCCTAAGTTGGCAGGGTATGCCCAGACGTGGGTCCCTTGCTCACTTTGCCACTGGATTCAAGCTAGCCTGGCTGATGACAGCTGAATAGCCAGAAACCGGTCCCAGGATGCTTGTTTCCGGTCCAGGGAAGCCATGGCTTGGCAGTTCGGGCTGGACTGTTCCCATGAGGCACAGGGTCAGACTGATTTGCATATGGCCATGTCTGAACTGGGGTGGTGGAGTGAGCTAAAGAATGATGATGGATTAAACCCAGATCAGTTGACTGGGGGTGAGTGTTTGATTTGCTCAAGCGCTCCGTCCATCATCCCCTTTGGGTTCGCTTTGTTCGCCCTAAGTTGGCAGGGTATGCCCAGACGTGGGTCCCTTGCTCACTTTGCCATAGGATTCAAGCTAGCCTGGCTGATGACGGCTGAATAGCCAGAAACCGGTCCCAGGATGCTTGTTTCCGGTCCAGGGAAGACATGGCTTGGCAGTTCGGGCTGAACTGTTCCCATGAGGCACAGGGTCAGACTGATTTGCATATGGCCATGTCTGAACTGGGGTGGTGGAGTGAGCTAAAGAATGATGATGGATTAAACCCAGATCAGTTGACTGGGGGTGAGTGTTTGATTTGCTCAAGCGCTCCGTCCATCATCCCCTTTGGTATCGCTGTGTTCGCCCTAAGTTGGCAGGGTATGCCCAGACGTGGGTCCCTTGCTCACTTTGCCACTGGATTCAAGCTAGCCTGGCTGATGACGGCTGAATAGCCAGAAACCGGTCCCAGGATGCTTGTTTCCGGTCCAGGGAAGACATGGCTTGGCAGTTCGGGCTGGACTGTTCCCATGAGGCACAGGGTCAGACTGATTTGCATATGGCCATGTCTGAACTGGGGTGGTGGAGTGAGCTAAAGAATGATGATGGATTAAACCCAGATCAGTTGACTGGGGGTGAGTGTTTGATTTGCTCAAGCGCTCCGTCCATCATCCCCTTTGGTATTGCTTTGTTTGCCCTAAGTTGGCAGGGTATGCCCTGACGTGGGTCCCTTGCTCACTTTGCCACTGGATTCAAGCTAGCCTGGCTGATGATGGCTGAATAGCCAGAAACCGGTCCCAGGATGCTTGTTTCCGGTCCAGGGAAGACATGGCTTGGCAGTTCGGGCTGGACTGTTCCCATGAGGCACAGGGTCAGACTGATTTGCATATGGCCATGTCTGAACTGGGGTGGTGGAGTGAGCTAAAGAATGAAGATGGATTAAACCCAGATCAGTTGACTGGGGGTGAGTGTTTGATTTGCTCAAGCGCTCCGTCCATCATCCCCTTTGGTATCGCTTTGTTCGCCCTAAGTTGGCAGGGTATGCCCAGACGTGGGTCCCTTGCTCACTTTGCCACTGGATTCAAGCTAGCCTGGCTGATGACGGCTGAATAGCCAGAAACCGGTCCCAGGATGCTTGTTTCCGGTCCAGGGAAGACATGGCTTGGCAGTTCGGGCTGGACTGTTCCCATGAGGCACAGGGTCAGACTGATTTGCATATGGCCATGTCTGAACTGGGGTGGTGGAGTGAGCTAAAGAATGATGATGGATTAAACCCAGATCAGTTGACTGGGGGTGAGTGTTTGATTTGCTCAAGCGCTCCGTCCATCATCCCCTTTGGTATCACTTCTGAACAGGAGGCCAGCTCACTTCAGGCCCTTGGAGATCTTCTTCAAGCAGGGGACACTGCACACAGCAAAGTCCTTCTCCTTTCCTTGGCAGTAACAGCAACTGCAGGCCAACCCCAGACACACAGCAAGGGCAGTACTTCTCCTCGGTGTCTCCAGCTCTTCTCCTTGGCAAAGGTTCCTCTTGAATTCCAGGAATGATCTAAAGATCAGGGGTTTTAGGTCTAATACGTATACCCCAAAATGTCTTTGTTCTCTTTGTGCAAGGGGCTCTGAGCCCAGTTCAAACCAGTTCTGCCTTCACTGGTGCAAGATGACCACAGGAGGTGGAGGCAGCATTGTGCTAGGGAGACAGGCCCCATTCAGGTGCAGGGTAAATCTCCTCCCACCACTCTATATGCAGCCAGGGTCTATTCAGCTCAGGGCTGGGTCATCCAGGAAGGGCCAGGCACACCTAAACCCCCCCAGAGGCTGTCTACAGGGAATGCACATCCTCTGTCTCTGTCACATTGAAACCAGACAGTCAATCCACAAACAGGCAGAGGCACACAGACAGGTTGAACAAGAAAATAGCCACTTTCTAAAAGTGCTATTTTCAAACACATAATTTAAAAACCATCTTTACTAAAAGATGTGTTATTAAATTCTGAGTTCAGGGGTACCAGACTCCAATTTTCTATCTTATCCCATTGGGAAGATATGCTTGTAAAATGGCACAAAGCATTCCCTATTCTGCCTATGGGCAAGATAGCCTTTCAATAGTGAAAAACGAAATTGGCAGTATTTCACTATCAGGACATGTTACACACACCAGTACATGTCCTACCTTTCACATACACTGCACCCTGCCCAGGGGGGTACCTTGGGTCTACCATAGGGGTGTCCTATGTGTAAGAAAAGGGAAGGGTAAGGCCTGGCAAGTGGATTAACTTGCCAGGTCGACATGGCAGTTAACAAACTGCGCACAGGCACTGCGGTGGCAGGCCTGAGACCTCTTTTCAGGGCTACTCATGTGGGTGGCACAATCAGTGCTGTAAGCCCACTAGTAGCATTTGATTTACCAGCCCTGGCACACTCAGTGCACTTTACTAGGGACCTACTGGTAAAACAAATATGCCAATCATGGATAACCAATCACAATAACAATTTACACAGAGGGCATATGCACTTTAGCACTGATCAGCAGTGGTAAAGTGCCCAGAGTCCTAAAGCTAACAAACACGGGTCAGCAAAAAATAGGAGGAAGAAGCAAAATGTTTGGGGATAACCCTGCAAAAAGGGCCATTTCCAACAGGGACAAGATAGAAAGATGGAGCTTAGTATGCCGGAACTCAGAATATAAAAATGCATCTTTTAGTAAAGATTATTTTTATATTGTGTGTTTGAAAATACCACTTTTAGAAAGTGGGTATTTTCTTGTTTAGCCATCCTGTGTGCCTCTGCTGTTTTATTGATTGACTGTCTGGCTTTGGAGTGACAGAAGCTGGAGATGTGCATTCACTGTAGACAGCCACTGGGGGGGGATTGAGGTGTGCCCTGCCTCTCCTGAATGAGTCAGGGCTGGGCTGAATAGACCTGGGCTGCATTTAGAGTAGGGGGAGGAGATTTCCTCGCACCTGAATGGGCCTGGTCTGCCTTACACAATGCTGTCTCCACCTCCTGCCGGGAAGCTGGACCAGAGAGGACAGAACTGGTTTTGACTAAGCACAGAGTCTCTTTGCCACCAGAGAACAAAGAGGATTGGAATATAAATATTGGTGCCCAGACCCCAGAACTTTAGAATACTTCTGGACTCAAGTGGAACCTTTGACAAGGAGAAGAGCTGGGAAATCTGAAGGAGAAGTACTGCCCCTTTGCTGTGTGCTGTCTGGGGTTGGCCTGCAGTGGCTGCTTCTGCCAAGGAGAGGACAAAGACTTTGCTGTGCGCTGTGTATCCTGCTTGAAGAATATCTCCAAGGGCTTGAAGTAGAGCTTGCCTCCTGTTCTGAAGTCTCAGGGACACAAAGACTTCATTACCAGCTCCCCTGAACTTCCTTGCTGGGAGTTCTGACCTGCTAAGAGGTGCCTATTGCTGTGTTGGGCCTCTGGAGGTTGATCCTGCTGTTGGGAGCTGGAAAAGAGACACAGCTAAGAGAAGAGCAACGCATCTGCACCCATTTCCGACGCAGCGCCGCTGTGCGGCTGAAGAAAGCGACGTAGCACCTGCCCGCGGCTGGAGAAATCGCTGCACGCTGAATCCTGTGCACCGATCTCCGAAGTCCAAGATCACCACACCGATTACGAAGAGGCTGCAAGAACCAACGCATCATGAGATCGCGGCTGAAGAGATCAACACAGCACCGTTGCCGCCGCATCGACAACAGACGCATCCCCAATCCCCACGCCTCGCACCGGGGAGTCAAGTCTACAAGAATGCCGGGGCCGTAGTAAGAAACCGACGCATTACCTCCCCTTCAGTAAGGAACTGACACATCACCTCCCCTGCATGGCAGTAAGGAACTGACACATCACCACCCCTGAAGTAAGGGACCGATGCATCACCTTCCCTGTGCATAAGGAACCGACGCATCACCTTCCCTGCGGCTGTTTTTGTTTATGATTGTGACGCATCCAAGGTACTTTGTGTTGAAAGTGTCGCATCTATAGTTTGCTATGGACAGAACTGTTTTGCCTTCTAAGGATTTCATTTCAAGTACTGTATTGTGGATTTTCGTCATTCTGGTCTTGTTTGGCTTATGTAATGATTACTTATTTTTCTAAACTGGTGTGGTGTCCATTTGTAGTGTTTTCACTGAATTACTGTATGTGTGCACAAATGCTTTACACACTGCCTCTGAGATAAGCCTGTCTGCTCGTGCCAAGCTACCAAGGGGGTGAACAGGGGTTATTTTAGAAGTGTATCCCCCTTACCCTGACTAGGAAGAAGGGTTCCTACTTGGACAAAGGTGCAAACCATTGCCAACTAGAGACCCCCATTCCTAACACATATTAACTGCATAATTGGTGCAATAACACAACACAGAAAATTGTCTATTTTGGGTTCCACCTATAATAAGATGCTGACCTGATTTGTAGCAAATGAGCAAAGCGACTAAGCCAGACATCCTCTAACAGGGTGCAAGGGGGGGTTCTCCCCCATGAACCCTAAAGAAAATGGGGCCATATAGTGCATTTTAAAGCACAATTTTCACATACATTTGCTGAAAAGCCATAGGCAATTCAACAACACTAAATATTCAAATCCTTTCATGGTGATCGAAGCCAATGAAATCTGATGCTATCCAAGAGTTGACCCCTTTTTCTCAAAAAGTGCTCTAGGTGCCCCTATATGTCACACAATAACCCCATTGGGCCAGGGTCAGCATTGTGTCTTGGGCCCCTCTCATATGTCTTGGGTGCCACATATACCAAATGTTACATACAATAGGTCCATGTCAGACTTTTGTCAATAGGGCCATCCATAATGGCATGGGTGACCCACCTCTGTCAAATATGACCTCTATTATGTCAGGGCCACGATTCTGTCATGGTTGCACCCCTCCCATATGCCATGGCTATCTTTCCTTATCAAATGAATTACCTCCAATGTGCCAACACCAGCTTTTTTGGAGGGTGCCCCATATGCAAGAACTAACTCTAGTACGCCAGTACCAGTGTTTTACAATGCATGCCCATTATGCCAAGATTCACCTTCCGTATGTCAGTGCCAGTATTTTGTCACAGGTGCCTGCCATGCTAACAATTGCCTCCAGTATGCCAGCACCAGTATTTTGCCATGAGTGCGTCCACAAACCTAGAATGACATTCAGTATGTTAGGAAAACATGCAACCATAGTATCGCATTCTTATACTCACTTACATTCATGCACATCATTCTCATTCCCATTTACTCCCTTGCACTCATTCATTCTCTTGCACTCACTCTTACTCTCACTCATCCTCTCTCGTTCTCACTTATTCTCACTCACACTTACTTACTCACACTCACTTGCTATCACTCATGCTCTCACTCCTTCATTCTCACTCACTCGCTCTGACTCACTAATTCTACATCATTCAATCACACTTACTCACATTCACTATTATGCTCACTCACTAATACTTTTTCACTTCTCACCCTCATTTGTAAACACTCTTACTCACTCATTCTCATTCACTTTGACTCACTTATACTCACACACAGTTGCACTCACTTATTATTGCTCACGCTCACTCATTCTCAATCACACTCTCTAACACTCCCTCACACTCCCTCACACTCATTCTTACTCCTTCATTCTCAGTCATCTGCTCTTACTCACTTGCACTCTCACTTAAACACTATCACTAACTCATACTGATTTACTGACACCCAATCTCATTCATTCTCAATCAATATCAGCTATCCACTCACTTTCACACAGACACACACACACACGTTTACATATACATACAGACACAGCTGTCTCTCTCACACAAATTCTCACCCGCAAGCCATGCATTTAAAAGTATTTTTCTACTTATCTCAGCTGCCAGCAAAAGTCTTGTTATAGCTCCCAATGATCCATGTTTTATAACACTAATAATAGTGAATAACAGATCATTATTCACTATTATTAGTGTAATAAAACTGGACAAATAAGCAAGGAGGCCGTGGTCCCAAAGACCATAAGTGGGAGCTGCCCCTCTATTCTTGGCACAGATTTGCCACCTTTTAGGTCAGAGGTCACATTGCTACCCAGGAGGGTCTCGACAAACTCCAATCATATGTTCCACTCATGTGCAGGGAATCAAAATGAATTACTGGCTGTTATTGTCAGATACAGCATATACACTGCATGCACATCCTACCACACATACATAGGGCAACCATGCATGTGTCATCTATGTACCACATGAATGTAGCAAAGTAGCAGAGGACTAACAGACCAATATATAAACCGGAGAGGCCAGTAGGCACCTCTTCCTGGAACTTGTCAATACAGTCTGTTGCTTCTACCACTGTAGTTCATCCTCAGTACTTGAGCAGGCAGTAGTCATCAGTGTCAGGTGTGCGGAGGCGAAAATCTAAAAGATCACTAAATACTTACTCTGAGGAATTCAGGGTAGGGTTTCCTGCTGTTCAGTAGATCTTTTCTGTCCCAACAACAGTGCACTGCAAATTCAGGGCACATGTATACTATCAGATCATTGAGGATGTCTCATTAGGGGTGCAGACATCTTTATATATCACAATACTAAGAAGTCACTGTAATCTGCAAATTAGGATAGGTACATTTCAGATGTCTAGAGCCATAGTGTGTAAGCAATGAAAGTGCTTTACCCTGAAGCTACCCTCCAGCCTCACCCAGATCGAAGCCCTTTACCCATCAGCCATTCTTTTCACTTCTGAATCTCCCCCGGCATAACCTGGACTCATGACTCTGCCACCACATCACCCACAACCATTGCCATACACACACCATAATATATTTGCTTTTATTCAAATACTCGCTATTCAACAACAACAAAACATTTTAAAGACACGTTTTATAGCATAGTTTCAAGGTTCTCAAATGGCACAAGGAATTGTTGGATACATAGTTATGCATTTTCTCTTTAAAGCACTTTAGCTAGCAAATCACTTTTTGGCAGCATTGCTTGTTTACCAACAACGGATGCCTTCTGTTAAGGGCAATGATCGTCCCAATTCTTTACCAGTAGGTTTGAGTCGCATTTGGTGCATGCAAATGTACTCACTGCTACTTTAGATTACTTGAGTTTGGACAGGGCGGCGTTGGAGAGTTGATCTTGCTTTACCTTTGAAATTCATTTGACACTGTCATCCACCCTATTTTCCTTTGCACACTAAAACATATCAGAATACGCTATTTCTTGGCCCATCACACCCAAGAAGTCTTGCTTCCCTTAGTTCACAAGCAATCCCAATATATGATTGAGGGGGTTGGTTTAGCAATCTCCTTGCTCTTCTCTAATGTATATATCCCACATTCTATTATGTCGATTTGCTTCATTTGAAATGCAGTTCGTCAACTACCCTGATGTCAACAATTTCCTCCCTGCTTCTTCAGAAGAGAGAGGGTGGTTTGGTCTGTTGCCTGATAATGAAAACCTGATAAGTGGTTGAAGGTGAACCCCGCAAAATGGAGATTATGATTGTGAGAAGGGTTGGCCATTTGGTATTTGTCCCCAATGATGGGAGACTGTCAAACACCTGATGCAACTCTTAAAAAATTCACTTAAAACGGACAGGAGGAGCTTCTTCTCCTCGACACATCTCTAAAGATGTCATTCAGATCACATTACGATGGGCCGTGCCCACCACTGCTACTTTACACCTACTGCAGCGTTCAAAAATAAGGTAGGCTGGAGTTGGAGGCCATCGATTTATGGGGACAGGGTTGATTGGCACCTCTAACAACATTTTAGGAATCATAAAGAAAGGGCCTTTTTAGCCGAAACATCTTCTAACCATTATATCTTGGAATGTTGCAGGACTCAATAAATTGTTGCAAAAAGAGGAGGCAGTAGAACTCCTCCAAAAATGGTAAATCATTTGCCTCCAAGAGAATTGGAGGTATATTTATCAAGGTTTTGTGTCACCCTTGTGCCACGCATGAGGACGCAAGGGTGACGCAAAACCTAAATGAGCTTTATCAAGCCTGGGAAGGCCACCTTTTAAGGCCCTGAGTGGCTTGATATATCTAGAGCTATGCAAGGCAGTGCAAATAAGTGCCTTTCGTTACTCTGCGGCAGGTAGGCGTGCCATGGGTGAAGCGTGGGTGTTCCCACGCATCCGCCCATGGATTCTGACACATTCCCAGATTTACCAACATTGGTAGACCTGGGAATGGGTCAGAGTATCTTTATTTCTCCTCGTTGTTTTCTCTTTCTAAGTGTGCTGCATTCTGCAAGAGGAAAGAGGAAAATGCCTCTGAAGATTGTTTGTTGTGCAGGAAGGTGTCCCTTCCTGCACAAAAACAATCCTGCCTGGTGGCTTGCTGCGTTGCCTGAACTTTTGATAAATATGGCCCCAGATTTCAGCAAAATCATGTAGCAGCTTTGGCCAACCATCAGGAGGTTTTGCAATATATGTTTTAACAGCTCTAAAAGTCAAAGAAAAATGTTTACGTATATTGATGATGTCTTGAAAAACCAATAAAATCTGGTTGGAAAAAAAACGGCTCTAAAAGTCAATATACTTAAGGTGAACCGTTCAAATACTTTCTTGCAAGCAACGATATTAAATAAATTTCAATTGGATAACAAACAACTGGAGGTCTTAATCCACATTTATCCAGGCAATGAAGTGGTAATCACAGCAGATTTCAATCTAATTTAGTTAAATAATACACAAAGTGCTTCCCAAAATGCCACGTCCAACCCTTAAGTATGACTGGAAGTAAAAGATCTAATACATATAAAACAAGATTTACAGGGCAAAGAAATAGATGAGTTTTTTCGTAACTTTTCTCTAATCTTGTAACATGTTGTTGCTAGAGTAGAAATCTACTTTAACCCGTTTACCGCGGCGGCAATTCCGCCGCGGTGCGGGCGTTCCACGGAGTGGGCGGGGCTGCGTCGGCCAACGGTCGTTCGCAGCACTGGGGAGGTAGTGCTCGCGACGGCCGTTGGCCGACGCGAGCACGGAAGGGGTTAAATAAAACGGCTTAACATCTCTACCTCACAACAAAACAGGGTAGATCCCTGCTCTAGTTACTTGTGTGAGTTTCCTCTCACTTCTCTATGACAAATTTTTGCCGCCGTTTATGAGAAGATCAGGAGCTCTACACTACAATATTAACAATCGCAATAATACTTTCAAATTCAGTCAATAAAGAGAGTTTTTGATTCGTTGTAAGGGTTTTTTCTCATTAAGAGGCTTAGTAAGATTTTTCTCTTTCTTTCTATTTGCTTAGTAAAAAGGCATCAATCAAATTACAGAAATGTGAGTAAAATATTGGTTAGAACAAGTCATGAAAAAAAACAATACAGCACGTTCCATAAAGGAAAGAAATTCCTATTCTAAAGAATGGGGCGAAAATTGGTGTTAGCAGGAACCCATTAATAGTTCAAGTTTGAGAGTCGATAGTGAGCATGACACTCAAAGTCACTTAATCATTTATCAGCTGAACTTCCCATAAAGAGAAGTTCACAAAGAGCAAAATAATCATGCAGCAGCAGTAGTGGCTGCAATCAGCAAACAGGTCCGGTAACGTTGCAAATCAGCCTTCAGCTGTCAGCATTCAGCTTCAATGCAGGCAAGTGGTAAGTACACGAGCATAAAGTTTCTCGTTAATGGGTCTGAAAAATGGATAAAAGTGTGGGCCAAAGCAGCATAAGGAATGGCAATGACAACATACTCTAGGACCAGGCATTAATATAAACAGCTGAAAGCAATGTTGCAAATCATTCTGTATCTTCTCTTTTCTTCCAACCAAAGGACTGTCTAATCTTCTTGAGAACCATCTCGTCCGGTTCTTTCTCACGTTCCTTCTCACTAAGCCTACAAAGGATTACCTTGAAATGGGACTCATTCTTAAAACTAGAATAACATATGGGACCTTTCAATTCTTAGACCCCCCTTTCCCATGGATATGAGCATATTCTAACCTTCTAACTAAATAAATTGTATGCTATGCTAAACAATAGACTTGACAGTGACAAAGTGTATTGTATGATTACTTGAAATGATTACAAAAATGCTTAAAAATGTAGAGCTATCATACCAAAGAAGAGCGCTTTCAATAAATTCTTTAAAAATAACATTGATGTGCAAATACATACTTGTAATGTTGCAATCGCTTAAAAATCATTACCAAATATATCAAGCATTGGTAATGCATCGGTTTCGCCTATGTAATGAATAAAGATCTGTTTTCATCAATCATCGTCTGGGAGAAGGAAAGAGCTCCCTGACAGATAACACAGGAATGGAGAGGATGTGGTGCAGGGGCCAAGGCTGCTGACTCAAGAGCTGGGGATACCGGTTCTAGACTTGGCGGCACCACACAACATCCTGTGATTCTATGCAAATCACTTAATCTCTCTGTGTGATAAATTGCAATATAAATATGCTGCAAGAGTAAAAGGCAAAACTTTATGAAAATATAGTTCCACCAAAGTGGATGTTAACAATATTTCGGCGGGAGGAAACTGATAAGAGAAGCAGTCGAAGAACAAGCATTGGTAAATGCAGTTAAACATGCTACAGCCAATAGAAATGGAGGAAAGGTAAGTGGCATGCACAGGAACCAATAAGAAGCCAGGAAAGAGAGGAGGCTGGATGTAAATCCCTTTTAAGTTTATATTAAAAACAATGGATTTCTCAATCACAGCGCAAGCGCTGTGCAGGCGAAACCTAAAAATGAGGAACGTCATAGGGTTATAATAACACTTAAAATTTAAGAAAAATCCTTAACAAAAATGAAGGAGAAAAGCATGGCATTGAAGTGCAAAGTACAGTGCCTGAAGATATACGCTAGAAGATGTTTGAGGTACTCAAAGTAGTGCCCAAGACATTGAGCTTGTAAAGTGCAGTGGCATATTAAAAATAGATTTTACAAGTAAGATGCAGGATCGTGCCGGTGGTGGTAACGCGGCACATGCCAACACAGAAACATGGCGGTAAAGTGCAAAGTACAGTGTCTGAAGATGTACAACATTTTAAAGTGCAGATGGCATGTGGGAATACAGTGGGCTTCTAAGGATATAATTCTACACCCCTGGAAGTACAATGTAATAGATATGAGCAACAGTCTTAATCAAAGTTAGTTGCAATGATGCTGGCCACTTTATCACAGACCCTAATCGTGCGGGATGGTGGACAGCTTTACTGCTGAGGCTGTTGGTCCTTCCTGCTCTTTAGCAGATTGCGGGCTAGCAAAATGAATTTCCTGAATTTGGCCATGTCAGTCACTGATTTCAAGGTATATAGAAGATAAACGGCGTCTATAGCTGAACGAGTGCCATGTTGTAGAAATATAGGCCTCAATAAGGTTTGACGGGCATATAACAAGGCTGGACAACAGAGTAGTAGGTGTGCTAGAGATTCCCTTCTGTAGTTGCACAATTTGTTCTAGCATACCCCTTTATATTTCCAAAATACAAGCAATTTCTGTTGCTGTTTATCCTTGAGTTTGCTACCAGCTTCACACTACTGTGATTGGAAAAAATAGGCAGTTTGATTGCAACTTTCTGTACATCTATCAACTAAGAAATAATCTAATCTACCTGATGTTTTGTCATAGGAGCTAATATGCATGCATAGTCTTATCACTGGATTTTTTTCCCCTCCATATATTCATCAACTTGTATGTTTCTGTCAATTCGGCTAAATGGTTCTTAACGGATTTCTGGCCAGATTTACGACCCTTTTTTGTGCTCGCAACTGGAAGATCGGCCCGTTTGCGACCGCAAAAAAGCGTCCTGGCATGTACAAACTCTATTTTGTGAGTCACTGACTCACAAAATAGCGTTTGTGACTCTCGCTATTAGGAAGGGCGTCCCTTCCTAATAGCGAGTCTGAATGCCATGTACTATTGTTTTGCGACCACATTTGCGGCCGCAAAACACTCACAGTTTACCACCTACTTCAAGTAGGTGGTAAACCGCTTGCAAACGGGAAGGGGTCCCTAGGGGACCACTTCCCCTTTATGAGTGTATGCGAAAATATTTTTTAAGAGCAGGTAGTGGTCCCAGGGACCACTGCCTGCCCTTAAAAAATGAAACTGAAAAGTTTCATTTTTCTTTTTTAAATAAATCCAGTTTTCCTTTAAGGAAAACGGGCTGCATTTGTTTTTAAAAGCTGCTTTATTTAAAAAGCAGTCACAGACATGGTGGTCTGCTGACCCCAGCAGGCCATCATCCCTGGGAGTGCTAGCCATTCCCAATGGGGTCACAAATAGCGCTTGCCTCATGAATATTAATGAGGCATGGAATTTGCGACCCCATTGGGAATCGCAAACAGTGTCTGAGACACTGTTGTACATTCACTTTTGCGAGTCGCAATTCGATGCAATTTGCGACTCGCAAAAGTGAATGGTCGTACATCTGGCCCCTGATCCCTTTTTTGCTCTTAAATATACTTTAGAAGAATCCATTTTCGAAAGTCTTATTGAAATCCCCCCCAATAATTATGGACTTAGGATATTTAGTTAGGGCTATTTTCAATTCGATCAATGTCTTCGGGTCATTAGAGTTGGGTCCATGATAGAAGACTACTGTGAGAGGTCCATCTACACCCTACATCTGCATAATTATCCATCTCCCTTGTTTAGCTTATTCATATTTTACAATTTGCCAATTATCCAGGCCCTTAATGATGATAGCCCTGCCTCTGTGACTAGCTCTATGACATTGCTTCTTCCAGTGACATTTTAAAACTCATTCTTGTGTAAAATGAGTTTCTTGTGACATGGTGATACATGCTTTGGTCCCTCTCCAAACTACAAATATTTCACCACATTTACCTGGGTTTATCAATACGTTCACATTCAATGTTAAAATCTGAACCATAGTTTCTGTCTAATATTCTTATCTTGCACACCTTCTTGTCTCTGTTCCCGTTATATTGTTGCTACTTTTGACATTAAAAGGGGGAATAAGATGGATTGGGGCTATTTGTAGCTTTTAAAGGACATAAATACAAATTACAGGGAAACCCAGAGAACTCACATAGGCGAATTCATACCGGACAAAGTTCCAAGATGCACATCATGAAAGTTAATTTAAAAATTAAGAATCGATACAGAAGGCACAGGGAGTATGGTTAGTCAATAAATTCAAATCAGTAGCAGGATAACTTAAGATTAACTGCCAACAAATTCTCTAAGTATCAGATCAAATAACAGTCTGACAAGAAGTCTCCCTCGAAAGGAATAAGGGAATAGTATTGGGACCCGTCCTAAATACAGCAAGTTTTATAACATTTTAGCAGTGGAAAATCAAGCCCTAACTACAATGAAAAGTGGCATCATTGTTGTACCCCTAAAACGATAACAATACCAGACAATCGTCACCTAAAAGATTCACTGCGTAGAATAGTTTCACTCTAAAAACCCTCCCATACTTAATAAACAAGTAGGACTTTTCACCCACACACAAGTGTAAATCACAACGCAGTGTTAAAGAATAGCTGCTTGAAAATATGAGTAGGACACAGTTCTACTAGTAAGACATCAGCCTTGAATGTTGAAACATTTTATGGGTGTTCCTTGTGAACTCGTAAATTGTTACAACAGAAAATAAACATCTCTACCAAACGAGCTCATGTTGACTATTTAAGTAAAAGAAAAAGACTACATTAACTGAATCATGAACATGGCACACAGTGCAACTTTTAAAAGAGCTTTGTTTTCAATGCAAGTAGGCCAGGCGCAATGAATTAGTTTTGAAGCCTACTTATGCCAACTTAATCAATATTATTATGTCAAATGCAGTACTAGTGCATTTTTTGTGACCCATGCATGTTAATTACACACACAAATGTATTTTTTTGCGCTCACAATACATCCCATTTCCTCTTCTTCACATCCCATCTCTCTCCAAACCCTCTCCCACTGTTACGTGACTGGACCTACCCTACAGCAAGACTGGTCTAGGTCGAGTACCTCCTTCCCCACTGATTGCAAATAGGAATAAAGGGCGAACCAAAGGTGGTTGTGGTTAAGGGGCCGATGGGCAGGACGTGGAGCTGGTTGAAAAATGATGCTAAATGTCCTTGGGATGTAAGAAGTTTGCTTGAGTGGTTTGCGGCTCTCGGGTGGTTTAAGGGTGAGGGGTGTTAGGCAAATTTGCTTTATTAGTGAGGATGGGTTCTACAGTTCATGTAATGTTAATCTTTCTGACATACAGGCCTTCCCTATTAAAATAGCTTTTTACACTTTAAAGGTCTGGGCTGTCGATTTGACACAGTTAATAAAAAGAAAAATTCACCATTTCCTCTGCCATGTTATCTTGCACTGCAAATGGCCATTGGTACTTTTGGCTTAGACCAGATATGCATATCTGTGTTCATTATGAGGCAAATGTCAACACTGCACACTGTGTGAACATGCACCATTGCTCTGTATCAAAGTTACAAGTATTGGGCCCAATGTAGATACCATTTCCACACCTTATTTGTACAAAAGCTACAATAATGCACCGATTACTTACCAGTTATCTTCATTAATCGTCCTGGTCACAGTCATTACAATATGAGGTGACTCCACCTATTGGACAGAAAAAAACACAGGAGAATTCTAAGTAAGCACTACCCATCCTCTTGGCTGCTATATAAGTGGTAGCTTACCCAGAATCCTCCTGTTATATCCCAGCAAAGTCAAAGACTTGGACAGAGGGTGAGAGGGTTTGTGCTGACTGTGATGCGGTTGGATAGGACTAGAGTAATAAAGATCACTGGTAAGTAGTCAGGGCATTACCTCTAGGTCCCTTATCCTCATCCTAGCCATTACACTGTGAGGTATATCAAATCAAACACCTTAGACAAAAAAAAATATTTCAGTCACTAAAACATTGTACACCCAAATAAATATAATGGCAGCATAAAATTGTTTACGCAAGACCTGATTTCAAAACTCCTATACCAAAAATTGTTGTTACAATCACACTACTCAGTCTGTAATGCTTGATAAAGGTAGAGTTAGAAAACCAAGTAGCTGCCCTTCAAATCACCTGTATAGAAACCCCCTGGAACTCAACCCAAGAGGCTGCCATGCCTCTGGTTGATCTTCCCTGAATAGGGTCACTTTCAGAAGACCCTTGATGAGCCTGCAGAATCGTAATCTTCGGGCCTGATTTAAATGTTGGTGGACAGTGTTTGTACCGTCGTCATGGCAGAGTACTTGACTCCCGCTATGGTGAGGGTACACATCCCACCACATTTAGAGATGTCCGCCGGCCCAGTAAAAATCTCTTGCATTTACTGGAACTGCCGCCACAGCGGTTCCTGTAAATGCAATGAAAGTGTGCCTTGCTGCTGCATCAATATGATGGCGATGCACGGCATACTTTCATTTTCTGTTTTTATTTTCAAAAATAAAACCGAAAGTGGGATTTTGTTTTTGAAAATAAAAAATGCAATGACCCCTTCCCCATGGGAGTGTTCTGCCATGGTGTGGTGATCAATGAGAGGTTTTTACTTTTACATACTGCCACATTTTAGGTCGAGGTTTGTAAAAGTTAAAACTGGCTATGTATCCGATCACTCTAAATCGGGTAGGTAGACTCATGGCCCAAACTCCAACAGCCATTACTCTGTTGGGCTTTCAGAGGGGTAAGTAGGTGGTGGAGACAAAGTACTCTCCAATGTCTATATACTAAAGGTCCTCAAGTCTGTAAATCAGGCAGGCGACCTTCAGGTTGGCAGAAAGGGTACTTCTTCACCATTGCGATGGAGTATCCTTTCCGCCAACATCTAAATCAGGCCCATAATTGCTTTGCTTCCTGTAAGGAAGTGCCTCTTTTTGCATGATCACCCCTATAATTTTGGAATTATGTTGCTGGTTTTCTGATTCTGAGACTGCACTGAGGCCTGCTAACCAGACCTCAATGCCAGTGTTCTAGCCCAATACAAAAAATATGTTGAATTGGCTATCCCCAATTGCAGAAACTGACTTACTTATAATTCCGTAGTATATGGTACCCAGGGTACCCTGGGCATGTAAGACAGAACGTCCACCCAGGGCTGCAGCACTGGTTGTGCTACCATGTGTGTGACAAAGGACAAAATGGCTCCCAACCTGCCACTGCTCCCTGAAAGAGCAGATTTAAAACTGCTAGTTTGACTTAGCCATTTAAAGCAATAGCAAAGCCCCACATCACTTAACAATATATGTAAGTCTCCCCTAAGGAAGGCCTACTGAGCCCTAAGGCAGGGAGCTGCATATTATTAAGTAGAACATATAATTTTAATATGCCCTAACAGCAAAACTCCCAAATTGTCCTTTTTGCTGTTGGTTAACACAGAGTTACCGGCTGACCCCTCAGCCTGGCTAACTTCTGAATGCGACTTATAAAATGGGTACTTCAAGGCATCAAATTAATCGTGCCATTAAATCTGACTTGATGCCCAAGTCAAATTTAATGTCACTTTTAATGAAAGACAACTTTTAGAACGTTGCACTCACACAGCTCCTGCCTTCCTGGGGAGTACTGTGAACTACTCCCAGGCTCAGGAACAATAGAAGCCTGCTACAGGGAGAGGTGTTACCTCTCTGTTAGAAACTGGGTTTGTAGTTGGCAGAGGTATGCACCCTGTTCAAGCAGGAACCACAATTCTAGTCAGGGTAAGTCAGTAACACACTCTAAATTAACTTGTGCTCACCCTCTGGTAGCTTGGCACAGAGCAGTCAGGCTTAACTAAGAGGCAGTTTGTAAAGTATTTGTGAACACAACACACAGTAATCAATCAAACGGTATTTATAAAGCGTGACTTGTTACCTGTGAGGGTATGCAGGTGCTGATAGCCCTGCTGCAAGGGAGAATCAGTTGAACAGTCAGGTCTTGAGTCCTTCCCTGATTTCAAGCAAAGAGGATGATGTTCGGAGGTGCAGGAGGAGGTCTTTCTAGGATTTCATGGCGAGTTAGGAAAAGGAGCATCCTCCACTGTTGCTTTGGTGGATTCAGGGGCTGTGAGCGAGGGCTAGGGAGGCTGAGCTCAGGTGTCTGGGGGACTGGTGGAAGATCAGGTGGTGGTTGATTTATGCTGGTCGCAGATTGTGTAGGGCCTTGTAGATGTGGATCAGCATCTTGAATTGACATCTGTTCTGGATGGGGAGCAAGTGGATCTTCTTGAGGTGGGGGTGATCTGGGTCCGCTTGGGGAGGTCGGGGATGAGTCTGGCCGCTGCATTCTGTATGGTCTGCAGTCTCTTCAGGAGGTGAGAGGTGGTTCCTACGTAGAGTGTGTTGCCGTAGTCAAGGCGGCTGGTGACAAGGGCCTGAGTGACAGTTTGTCTGAAGTTGACAGGGAGCCATTTGAAGATCTTATGGAGCATGCAAAGGGTTAAGAAGCAGGCGGAGGAGACTGCATTGATCTGGCCTTTCATGGTGAGCATGCTGTTGAGGAGGATGCAAACGTTTCGAGCGTGGTCTGTTGGCGTGGGTCTTAGTTCGGAAGGCCACCAGGAATCGCTCCACGAGGAGGTGTTGTTCCCGAAGATCAATACTTCCGTCTTGTCTGTGTTGAGTTTCAGGCATTTGTCTTTCATCCAGTCGGGTATTCTTGTCATGCACCCGCGGAAGTCAGTCATGGTGGTGCTCTTCTGAAAGCGAGAGGATGAGCCGTGTGTCATCAGCGTAGGATATTATGTTTAGTCCATGGGTTCTGACGATGTTGGCTAAGGGGGTCATGTAGGTTGAAAAGAGTAGGGCTGAGGGACGAGCCTTTGAGCATTGGGGGATGCCGCAGATGATGTTCTTGGGTTCCATGGTGAAAGGAGGTAGGTGGATTCTCTGGGTTCTGCTGGTGGGAAAGGAGTCTCCTTGGATTTCAATGTGGTGAAGCTTCTTGATGACTGTGTGATGGGAAACGGTGTTGAATGCTGCTGAGAGGTCAAGGAGAATCAGGGCAGCCGTGTTTCCAAGGTCAAGAAAGGTTCTGATGTTGTATGTGGCAGCAATTTTGAAAGTTTCAGTGCTGTGGTTGGTGCGGAATCCAGATTGGGTGGTGTCCAGGAGGTTGTTTCTCTCCAGGTGTTCTGTGAGATAGCAGTTCATGGCCTTTTCAAGGACTTTGATGGGAAAAGGGAGCAGGGAGATGGGACGATAGGTCTTGAGTTTGCTGGGGTCGGCAGAAGGTTTCTTGAGAAGAGGTTTGACTTCTGCGTGTTTCCATTCTTTGGGGAAAGTGGCCGTGGTGATGGATGCATCGAAGATGGTGTTGAGCACAATGCTGATCAGCTTGCTCCCGAGGTTGAAGATGTGGTGGGGCTAGGGGTCCATGGGAGCACCTGAGTGGATCGAGTTTATGATGGCGGTGGTGTTGTTGGTGGTAAGCTGGTCCCAGGTGGTGAGCATGTGGTTGGGGTCAGTGTCTGTTGGAGCGAGGAGGCTGAGGGTGTTGGCAGTGGTGGGTTGAGGTTTGAAGATTTGGTAGATAGTGGAGATCTTGTCGTGGAAGAAGTCTGCCAGGGTGTTGCAGAGTTCCTGGGAAGGGGTGATGACTTTTTCAGTGGCTGATAGGTTGTAGAACTCTCTGTCAACGTTGAAGAGTTCTTTGCTGTGGTTTGAACTGGCTTTGATGTGGTCTGCAAAGGCATTCCTTTTCTTCTCCTTCAGGAGTTGGTGGTATTGGTTGAGGGAACTCTTGAAGGTTGCACGGTCTGTGGACTCCTTGTTGGCGTGCCATTTCCTTTCGAGTTACTTGCAGTTATGTTTGGTGGTTCTCAGTTCCGTGGTGTACCAACTGGCTTGTTTGGAGGAGATCTTGAGTTTGGTGGGTTTAATTGGGGCAATTCTGTCGGCGCAATCGGTGATCCATGTGGATAGGTTCTTGACAGCCTAGTTTCTGATACTTTGCTCCAGTTTCGGTGAGCGGTGCTGGGCAGCTTGGTGGTGATGGCCGAGTGTCCTTCGATGGTGAAGTGTACAATGGAGTGATCTGTCCAGGTAAGTTTGGTGACATGGCTGACCTTGACTTTGTCGCTGGCTGTAAAGACAAGGTCGACTGTGTATCCTCCGATGTGAGTGGGGTTGGTGATTAGCTGGGTGAGGCCAATGTTGTCCACGCTTTTGAGGAGGTTGGCCATGTTGGTGTCGTTGAGGTCATTGAAGTGAAAGTTAAGTGTCGCCGAGGAAGATGTTGTGTTTGGAACCCAAATTAGGTGTCCCTGCACTCACAATTTAAAAACACAACTGATGGTGAAGTTTTTTTTTTTAATTGCAGTTCTGAAAATGGAGTAAATGGTGAGCGGGGCGACCTATTCCGGAATGGCATCGCAGAAGCTGGGGTGAGGAACGGGGATCTGTAGGCGAGGGTGCCTCTGATGGTGGTTTTGCTGTCAGTGCGATGTTGTAAATTGAGGTGTTCCACTATTGGGCTGGGGTCATGGATGGTTTCTTTGTGAATGATGGCAATTCCGCCCCCGTGTTTGTTGATGTGGTCTCGGTGCGCTATTTTGAAGCCTTCAGGTGTTGCTGCGGCTATGTCGGGCACGGATGTTGGGTTGAGCTAGGTCTTGGTGAAGAAGATGACATCGAGGGTGAGGGCGGAGATGGTATCCCACATCTTGGTGGCGTGCTTTCAAAGAGATCTTGCGTTGAGCAGGATTCTGTGGAGTTGTGCTGAAGTGGTTGAGGTCGGCATGCTGGCAGTACTCGTAGTACATACGGGTGCTTTGGTGTTGCAGCAGAAGAGACAGTGATGGCAAGTGAATGGTTCTACCGTGGCTTGAGGGGAGGAGTGGCAGCAGCTGTTGTTGTGGAGTCCGGGGCCCAGGGCTCGGAGTTCAGTGGCGGTGTCTACAGGTGGCAGGAGGGCCAGGACCTCCATTAAGTAGGTGCTGGGAGGAGAGAGGGGTGCTGGGTGGCGGTGGGCAGGGCAAGCAGGAGGAGGGAAGCTGGCAGCAAAACAAGCAGGAAGGATCGGCGAGTAAAGAAAAAAGACGGTTAAGTAATTTAATGACAATGAGACAATGAGACTGGATACAAAACTGAAAATGGCAGGGAGAGAAGCAAATCAGACAGTGAAGACAAAGCAAAAGTAATAACGAGCAGCCAAACAGACAGGGCACAGTAATGCACAACTAAACAGATTGGCAATAAGATACAAGGCAACACAAAACAGCGAGAGCAGCAGAGACCAGTCAACCAAGGGGCAGGCAGTAAGGCAGAGAAGCAAGCAGGAAAGCAGGAGACATGCTAAGACAGCAAGGAGGCGCTGGCTCGAGGACCTGCAGAGAAAATACCACAAAAAGACTCCACACCAGTTTAGCAAAACAGAGAATGATTTAATAAGTAAAACAAGACCAAAACAACACAAAACCAATCAGTAGAAGTTGAGATGATTTTTTCAATATAAAATAAAAAAAATAGTGCTTAGAAGCAGATAGCGCTCAAACAGTTAATTGATCACGTTGAACCAGGACAAAGTCAAGAGTTCAGGCCAGCCGTGAAGGAGTGCAGGCCGGCTACAGGACCCACGCAGGACTCGCTGAGCAAAAGTACCTTAATTGTTGTCGTAGCACAAGATATGTCGATGATCCCCACGTAGTTGGGGTCTTGCAACGGATTTGTCTATGCAACTGTGGCAATGCGTCGGTTCTGTTGGGTGAACTACCGGTTCCCAGTGTGGCGGATCCAAATGCGATGCGCTGGGTTATTCCACGCTGGAGGGGGCGATACGTTGATCTTCTCCATGCAGCGGCGGCGATGCGCTGGTTTCGATGCCCTGGTTCCGTGGGCGATGCAATGGTTCCAAATGCGATGCGCCAACCTGGTCCCTGCAACAGTGGTGATGTGTTAATACCAATCTCGCAGCAGGAGAAGCGTTGGTTCACATAGGCACAACGGCTTCAATGGGCAGGTTCTGGCAGATGCAGCACTTTAAACTCATTTTCAAGGGCCCTGGACTGAATTGGCACCACTTGGCAGAGCAAGACTTACAGTAAGTAAAGTCCAGGGGCTGAGATGATGAAGATGAAGGTGAAGTCTTTGATATCCCTGATACTTCAGAAACAGGAGGCAAACCAACAAGCCCTAGGAGAGTACTTAGGTTCTAGGAAGTAGAGATGTGTATCCAGTCCTTCTCACTCACAGGCAAGAAGCAGCAAGCAGCGGGCCACCACAGCAAAGCAGATCAGCAAAGTGGCAGTCTCTCCTGGCAGCACAGCAGTCCTTCTTCCTGGTAGAATGTCCTCAGTTCCGGAAGTGTTCTGATTTGGTGGTATCAGATGCCCTTGCTGGCCCCTAGACCTGGCAAAGAGAGGCTGCACTGTCTGCTGGACTGCATCTGCCACACCTTGGGCTAGCAAACAGAGGCCTAAGTCCTATGGCTCCTGGCTTGAGGCAAAGTCTCTCCCAAGTCCCAGACCAAAGAAGTGACTCCTAGAATCAGAATGCGGACCCTCTGGAACCAGCACTAGGGCCATCGAAGCTGAAGTAGCCCAAATCGGTAAGTCAGTTGTCCTTTCTGGAGAATCACTGCTGACAGCTGCTGGGCACCCCCAAAGACTGATCCTTGATGTTCAAAAGTTGCACTTGAATCTGCTGGACCCGAGAGTGTCATCTGAGTCCAGATTAGTTACCCAAGAGGGACACTAGCCTCCACAAAAGGATACCGCTGAACCCGCTGTGGACATAGCCTGGTACCCCAGCAGCAGCTGGCCTTCTACTGGCTTAAAGAGGACTTTGAAGGACCCCGAACTTTGTGGCCAAAGTCACCTGAACCATGGACCAAGGAGTAATCACAAGGATACCCCAGTTGACTGCACAGCACCCAGAGCATCCTCCATCTCCTCCATCTCCTGCATCCTCCGCATCAGGACCAGTCCATTAAGGTCCATGGCAGTTGTGATGTAAAGTTCAGATCCGGACTGGAGAACGCTTTGGTGACCAGGTGACTGTCCATATACTCAATAGTGGCCCCCCTGACCTGCTCCTTGCCGGATGTGGTCATCCTAGTTGGGCTAGAGTAGCCAAACACAAATCTTTCAAACTGTTCAAAAACTTTACAGTTACCAATGCTTGTTTGCAGTTGTGACTAAAAAACTGAGATTTACATTTAATTTAAAAACCTATATCTCCGGAACCCTCCAGTGGATTTTGTTCATCTTGGACTCTAAAGATTCATAAAAATATAATTTATTTTTATAAGTTGGTGTCGGAGTTCTTTCATGTTGTGTGACTTTCTTCTTGCGTTGTTTCGTACTTCTAAATGCTTTGCACAAGTTCCTTTGTTGAATCCTTGCTGCCCGAAGCCACAGCTACCCAGGTTTGAGCTAAAGATGTTACAAACTAGCCTGACTGGACCCAAGACAGTTTTGTGAGTGTATTACATGGTAAGGTCGCACAACCGCACCATATAATGCAACCCAATCCTCACATTGTCGCCTAGCGGTGGGATCCAGAACTTGTGTTTAGCTGTACCAGCCAATTAATAAGTTGGTAACCTCTGAAAAATCCAGCATGTCAACACTGAGAAGTTTTTAAACATTTTGCCATGTTCTGTATATCCAAGGCACCGTTTTCTAGGAGTTTACTGACTAGCAGCAAAATATCACAAAGTCCACAACAAGTTTCTCAATAGTTGGTAAACTTTTTTTCAGTCTCCAAGGATGAAAAACATTGAAATCGACTTGGCCAACCTGCCTACGCTGAGGATCAACGATAATATGGTGCTGTGCAGGGATAGGAAAATCAGGCCAGGGATCACTGCCACATAGGAGGACATGGAGAAGACCCTCAGAGCCTGGGAGGAAGCCAGGATAGCCCAAACTTCAGAGGAAAGATGGGGCCAAACATAAAAAGTCATATGTTCCCAAAGAGTCCCCAAAAGATGCCCAAGCGGGGTAGCCAAAAGCCACACCCCAGTCCAAAGGGATGGGGTACCTGGGAAAGAACTTTGACCCTTCAAAGGCTGGGGTGGGGTGTGCTTTGACTGTAGGCAGCCAGGACACGAGAGGGGAGATTCTATGTGCACCAAGAAGTCACCTACTTGTGACCATCCCAAGGGCATTGCTAGTGTAGGGATGGGGGGTATAAGTTGTCCCTAGGGACTTCAAGGGACACACTGACACCACTTTAGTCTCCGTGGGGAAGAAGTTGAATCTTTGGCCCACTGGCCTGCCAGCATGGTAAAATACAGGCAGTAGGCAAGAATCAATGGGATTTAAATCCAGGCCCTCAGGAATACATGTGCCAGCATCACCATGTTCATGGCTGAACTGGTTTCACCAGAGCAGATCATATCTGATGAGGTGCAATAGATAGTTAACTCTATCAATGTTATAAAGTCACATCCCGTAGCTTTGGTAGACTTTGAGTAGGGAGGAGTACTGGTCCGTAAGGAGGTTGCTGTGTCCCCTGCCATCCCAGTGGAGTGTCTGCTGGGCAATGACCTTCAAACTTCTGCCTGGGCAGAGGTTGAGAGAAAGACTTCTGCAGCAGTGCTGGTTCTTCCTGACTATGTGTCTCCACTAGAGCACAAAAGGCCTTAAGGGAAAGTCAAGAAACCTTGGAACCTTGAAAAATGGTCCATGGCCCTACTTCCAAGAGAAAAATCAGGAAGTCTGATAAAGCCACTTCCCAATGTCCACAGGCCCAGGAGGGACCTAACCCTCAGAGGGAAGGCCTGATGTTCCAGTAAGTTTTATGTTTTGTAATGTCTGATTCGTGTGTGCATGTATGAATCTATGTGTATTTGAAAGTGAGTGTTGTGAATGGAAGTGTCTGTGCGTGTGTGAATGCATAGGTATGAGTGAGTGTGTATGTGTGCATGAGTGGCCCACCCGCCACCATCTCTGTTCACATTACCAGCCGCAACTGGATTTTAGAACTGTAGGAAGATCCCAAGAAGGAGAGGAAGGGGCCAAGATAGGGCTCAAGTTAGAAACTCTTCTGAAGACTCTATTGATTAGAATATCAATCTCCTCTTGAGGCCTGGAAAATTCTCTAGAAACCTTAATATCAATCCAGTTAGACTTGAGTGTAGAGAGAAAAAGATAAAGTTGAAATTTCTCCACCAAAAATTGTAAAACTGCGGTGAATGGACAGGAAAGTGCCACAAAATCATGCAGAGAACACCATTTGTAAAATGCCTCCCAATAACTAGAATAGGCTTTTAAAACCAAGAGTCAAAACAGGAGGGAGACCTTTACTCATTAAACATAACTTTCCAACCTCCAAACTGAGAAAACTAGATTTAGAGGAGGAAGGGTAGGCATCTTGAAGGGAGGAAGAACCCACGGGGCAGAGTCTTCAGAACTGGGAACCAAGAACGATTTGGCCAATAGAGAACTATCAAGATCAATTCCGTCTTCTCCTGCTGGATCTTCGCTAATGTCCTTGTTATTAGTGGAAAAAGCAGGCAGGCATAGAGCAGTGGGGCCAATCCATCAGTAGAGCATCTGTTCCCCATGGTCCCTCCTGAAACCTTGAGCAGAATCTTTGAATCATGGTGTTGTTCCTTGATGCAAAGCAGTATAGAAACAGAATCCAAAACCTCCTGCAGATTTGCTTCAAGATTCTCAGAGACAATGATAGGTTCGTTGATTAAAGGAAAGGTCTGCTTAGAAGATCAGCCCGAGTGTACTCTATCCCTTTGATGTGTATCGCTGACAGATTCAGGTAATTGGTCTCTGCCCATAGACCAATTGATGTTGCCACCTGATTCAGGGATCTGGTGCTTCCTTGGTGGTTGATGTATGTAATGGACGCAGTGTTGTCTGATCTCACAAAGACACCCCTTTGCAGAATGAGATCCTTGAACATAAGGAGAGCTCTGCAAATTTCTCTAAGTTCCTTTCAGTTCGATGATTTCTCCACTCCAAACATGACCGTTTCTACTGACATGATTGTCCCAACAACGTCGCTCCCTAACCAATTCTGCTGGCATTTGTAGGTATCACAAGAGGCTGCTGAGGATGGATCCATGTGCCCTTCTGAAGATTGTCTATGTTCAACAACAATTCCAGTTCTTACTTGAAAGAGGAACCAGTAGGTCCAATGAGTGAATCTTTGGAGAATAGTGTGAGAAGTTGGCCTGGCATATGCTGTCCACTAATTATAGTGGGCACCTTGCACCAGTCCAAACAACCCCTTATTGGAGATAGGTTAAAGACAACCTTATTGAAAGCTATCCTAGTGGTAGCTATGGAGAGCAGCCTTCAGGCTAAGTCTTGAAGGAATGTAAAGCAGCTTGTTTTACCAGTCTATAATCTCTTGAGTGACCAAATGAAAGAGCACCACACCAGGTATATATTCAAAATATATGTATTTATTGCTAAACACACCCTCTAGTCTCTTTATGAGGCTAGAGTTCGAAGTACATAAGTTATAAGTTATTAATTCACAGTAATAGCACAAATACACGTTTGGGCCCTAGGGGCGTACCAAACCATATACCAATAAAGTGGTATGCGAACCACGACTGAACTAGACACTAGGCCTAGAGCCTCTAGAAGTGCTTGGACCACAAGGAACCACCCAAGGTAGTGACACAGGGGACCCACGGGAGACGCGTGCAGTGTAAATACACAACCGCGATACGCCGTTAACTTCTATGGAGAAAGTCGGGATCGGGAAAATAGAGAAAAGGGACACTTAAAAGAGGACTAGGACAAAACCCTTTGAGATCTAGGACTTTGAAGAGTCTCTACCCACGGGAGCACCGGAGTACTCGTGTTACCTCACCCAGGGAAGCCGGGTGCATAGGTGCCTTTCGGGGTCGGGTTTCGTCGTCGATTCGAATGGCGATCTGCTGCAAAGTGCTGCTGGCGGCCAAGAGAAAAGTGTCCGGGTGGATCCAAGAGTGGATCGGAGTTCTGAAGAACCTGAAAGCAGAGGGGACAGAGTCTGGGTCACTAGCCAGTGACCAGGAAGGCGATGGACAGATGCCCACCGATGTCGAGTGCTTCAGGTGCGTTGACGGTCGTCTTGACTCTTCAGCCACGAGGTCGGCGACCAGGAGCAGGATTCGGGCTGGTACACGATGTCTGTCGAGTGCTGAGGTGTCGGTGACCGGATTGGACCCAACAAGCCTTGGCAACGGCAAGTCTTGGTGAAGATGTAGATCGTCGATGGGGCAGACCAGCAAGGTCTGTGGAACTCACCCAGCGAGGGTAAGTGAGGGCAGGCCTGGAGCAACCAGGATGCCAAGTAAGAAAAGGATTGGCCTTCGTTGAGGGCTACTAGCCAACGGGCTAGCGACCGCGAAGGAGCCTCGTGACGCCGCACATGGATCTGGCTTACAGGACACTCGTGGAGTGGGGGCCAGTGATCTTCGGTGCAGGTGGTGCTGGAGGCTAGGGCTACTCGGAGCCCAAAGCACGACTTCTTGGGAGACCCAGAAGAGGATGCACTTGCAAATGTGCTCGGTGTCCAGGGGTCACGGTCTCAAGTCACCCACGATAGCCACGGGCCTCAGCTTTCCTGGGGACTCAGGGTAGCCTCGGCGAAGTCTGCGAATCCATCTCTGGTGATGCGATGACTTCGGTGTCCGACGGGAGCTTCAGAAATGCGAACCGGACAGATGCTTCTTTGGTGCCTGCCAAGCAGGGGAGTCACTCCTTGACCCCAAGGGAGATTCTTCAGTCCTCTAATCTTGTCGTAGAGCGTCGAAGGTCCAGGTATCAGTTTCAGAGTTTCGTCCAGGTATAATCTAAAGTCCTAAGGACTGGGTTCCTACCTTTATTCTAAAAATAGGGGTTGGACTACTCTGTGGCCCCACCTATGGGTGGGTCAGGGCAGAGGGGTGGCTACACCCCTTTCTCTTTGTCCAGTTCGCGCCAAAGCAGGGGCTGCAAGCCCCTGATCCGGTTTGAACTGGGGTATGCACAGGGACACCAAATGTGCCCCCAGTGCAGGACTTCAAAGCACCCGAAAGTGCTCCCGCCCAGCCCCAATACACATTATTCTGTCTGGGGAGGTGGTCACACCTCCCTGGGACAGGAAACCTATTGTCCAGGCCTCCCTGCCGGAGTTTCGTCCAGCAGCAGGAGGCCAGACTCGTGTCTGTGGCAGCAGCATCCATTTTGTGATGCCAGGGCTCTGGAAAGAAGTTACCGGACTCGTCAGAGTTAACATGTCTTTCCCTCTAGAAGGGTGGAATGCTACCCCCGCCGCCAGAATTGGCGGGGGGGTAGTATTCCAAGATGTTTGACACCAAACACGACATGTTTAGGTGCAGCCATTCCAAAGTTAGCATTTTACTGCAAGGATATAATGCGCTTAAGAGTATATGGTCAGGCTGCACTACAAACAGCATCAGAGATGGTCTCCGAACGCTGCAGAGGGGCCCTGCTCATGCAGGGGCACCCTCTCACATAGGAACCATGCACTCTGCCTTTAGGATTGATAAGGCCTGCCTTAGGAGTGACTTATAGGTTTATATGTATGTATGCATTTAGTGATATAGGTAACCTATATCACAGTAAGGGGTGCATGCACCACCTTACCCAGGCTGCAGTAGCAGACCTGTGGTGTCAGTTTGGATGGCCTTCCAGGGGTGGCATAATACATGCTGCAGCCCCTGGCAGGCCTCTGAGGTACCTATGCCCTTGGTACATAGTATACCATATACTAGGGACTTATAAGGGCACTCCAGATCCCAATCAGTGATGTGCCTAAGGCACATGGAAACCATTTTACAGAGAAAGCAGATAGACTGGGGCCCTGAATAGCAGGATCCCAGTCCAACTAAGTCATAAACCAGCAAAACACCATAAAAAAAGTGGGGGCAACCATATAGTCAGATTCCACCTTCCTACAAATAGAAGCTGTGCAAATGCCACGGAAAGGGGCAAACATGAAGACGTGCCCAAGGAAAAGTGAAAAAACAAGCCAGCATGTATCCTTTGACCTCCAGCCATAATCTGGTAGGGACTTCTGAAATGGAGAGAATGTTGACCAACCTCTGTAAACGAGTAATCCTCTCCTGGGGAAGAAATTATTTTCCCAAATCCGTCCTGAAATTAGCTCCAATTAACTTGATCTCGCTTGATGGTATTAGTCTGCATTTTGGGAGGTTGAGTAGAAGACCAAATTGTTCATCACTTTCTTTGTGAGTTCCAAGAACCTCAAGGTCTCTTGAAATGATGGAGCATGAAGAAATCATTAGTCGAGGTACGGATAAACTGGGATGTCTGCAAATGAGGATGTGCCACTACTGGAGCCATCACCTTTGCGAAACCTCTGCGGGCTGACTTTATTCCAAATTTAAGCACCATGAATTGCCAATGTTGTCTCCTACCACAAATCTCACAAGATTCCAGTCCTTTTTGCTGCAGGGATGTGGAGATAGGGGTCTATAAGGTCAAGCCTTGTCATGAAACTTTGCAATGGAATCAAAAGGGAGATTCATTGAAGAGTCTCGATCTTGAATTTGACATCCAGAATGTACTGATTCAGGTTCTTCAAGTCTATCACCAGCCGACGCCCCCGGACGATTTCTTGACCAGGAAGCCTATTGAATAAATGTCCAGACCCCTTTCCTTCGCTGAAACAGGACATATTGCTCTTTTCTTTAGGAGTGAGGCAATCAATCCATCAAGGCCTGGTTACTGAGGGGGCCCCTGGGTACAGAGGTTCAAATGGCTTCTGAAGTTCCTTAGGAACCAGAAATTCTATCTGGTAACCTGATTTGACAATGCTGAGGACCCACTTGTCTGATGTGATTTCCTTCCTTTCTAACACAAAACCAGTTATCCTCTGACCTGTGATGGTGGGGAGCTGTAGGCATGTCCACCCTCTATCTTATGTTCCCTTAATTCTCAAGGCCGAAGCATACCCCGATACACAAAGTATCTGGGGAAGTCGATGATGAAGCATGTCACTAATAGCCCCAGTGGGTGAGAGTTCCCTTACAAAGTAAGGAATGCTCCAGTCTGGCTAGACTAGAGAGACTGTATTATTAAGCAAGAGTGTTGACTCTCTTTTTGGTGCTTGTCTCTTTCTTTAAAGGTGAGTCAACTTCTTACCAAACTTCTAATCTCCCCCTTTTGAATTGATGTGAGTTTTCTGCATACTCAGGAAATCTGAGGTTTGGAACCTGAACCTGAATCCGAATTTTGTTTCTTAAAAGACAGAAATGAGGAAGAGGATTTTCCCTGAAATCTAGAAGGTTGATCGTAAGACTTTTTGCTCAATGGCTGCCTAAATGATTTCCATTTAGAAGATTTAGTAGCTTTTGACACATCTTTCCTGAATGATGAAGAATGTCCGTCGCAAGATTCCATGTCCTGGAGGCCCGCAGAAGGTACTGCTGCACTTCGCACAGCGTCCTTGGTCTCACCGACGAGTCTTGACGATCGTCACCGAGCCGCTGCTCGCACCGCATCCTGCGGGCACCGCATTCCGCACAGCCTCGCTTCACCCTGCCTGGAAGTCACCGATACTGCTGCTGCTCGACCGGAACATCGACCACTCCGTCGTCTGCGCTGCAACCTGCCAGCACCGCATCACCCTGCACCATAAGCCTTCGCCTCACCGATGCCGTCTGGATGATCGTCACCGAGCCACTACCTGCACCGCATCGTGAGGGCACTGCACCCTGCACTGCTTCCATTTTTGCAACGCAACCACGACGGTTGCCCTGACCGACTTGTACCATTGTGTCGGCCGCAATGAGAAAGGTACTGTTTTCAAGTGTGTTTCACTTTAGCTGACCCCACACCGACGCAGTCAGCTGGAATTGTTAGACTCTTTCGTTTTCAGCATCGTGGTAGCCCCGGACGGAGCTACCGACTCGGAGGAACTGTGTTCTTCAGCTATTTCTGCAATTTAAAGATTATCTTGCAAAGTAAGTATTTTTACAATATTGTATGTTGGATTCTTTTTGTCGTTTTTGGTCTTGTTTGGTTTAGATAAAGTTTTACTTATTTTTCTAAACTGGTGTGGTGTCCATTTGTAGTGTTTTCACTGGGTTACTGTATGCATGCACAAATGCTTTACACACTGCCTCTGAGATAAGCCTGTCCACTCGTGCCAAGCTACCAAGGGGGTGAGCAGGGGTTATTTTAGAAGTGTATCCCCTTACCCTGACTAGGAAGAAGGGTCACTACTTGGACAAAGGTACAAACCATTACCAACTAGAGACCCCCATTTCTAACAGCCGCCAATTAATCATGACCATTCATTTTGAATCTGATGGTACCATGATTTGCTCCACCCCTGGAGTTTCACCTTCCAGAATCATGGTATTAACGGTAGATTCCTCCACCAGAGAACAGATTAGAGCACGACCCGCTGATATGAAGGCATTTACTACAGCGGTATATATCATTATAGTAGTAATGCCAGAGTTACTGGAAAAAGGGGTTCAGTTACCCAAAGAATTCATTTTTCGTTGACAGGGGCAAGACTCTTGGATATCTGATGCTGAATTAATATTGCAGATGGAGGCTTTAGAAATAACACCAACCTATGGTGCTCTGATAGCCAGTGACCATAATCACGTTATGTGGGTATGTGTCATCTTCAGTTAGCCAGGAAAAATGGTTAGGGAAATATTGGATCACCAACTGTTTTATGATGACCCCAAGAAAACAGTTGTACTTTTTCAAGAGAACATACAATTGAGGACAGTTTTACACCCATACCAGATAGAGCTTGTGATTCAATAAGGGAAGCAGATCTGTCCCAAGTACCAGACACCTTGTGGACTAAAGGTCCTCATGATGTTGGCCTTATCAGTACTGCCACACCATTACGGATTACATTGAAGGAAGGTGTCCTCTTACCCAGTGTTAGGCAATATCCCCTTCTAAGGAAGCTGATGAGGGCATCACCCCTACTATACAGGTGTTGCTGAAGCAAGGTGGGATTTATTTACCCTGGAGTATCTCCTTATAACACCCCGATTTACCCAGCCAATAAATCTAGGGGTAATACGTGGCGCATGGTTCAAGACCTGCACCCCCTGAATGACATAGTGATGCCAGAATTCCCAATTGCTCCTGACCCCATATCATTATGACCAATATTCCCCAGGATGCCAAATAGTTTTCTGTTATCGATCTGAAGAACGCCTTCTTTAGCATCCCTCTCGATCCAGACAGCCACTATCTGACATCGTTCTTATATCGCAGTACTCATTATTTGTACTCATTTACCCCAAGGGTATTGTGAGTCCCCTAGCGTATTCAACAGAGTGATAAAGAATGACCTGTCAAATTTCCATTGTGACAGCACTCTGTTGCAATATGTTGACCATATATTGATTTATAATCCCAATAAGCAGCATTGCAGAAGAGACACTATATCTCTTCTAGACACTCTTGCCCAGAGGATACAAAGTAGAGAGGGAAAAAAATTAATTACTGCCAGGAAGAAGTCCAGTACTTAAGACAATTGTTGTCAGCGTCTGGTTGACGTGTAACACCTGAAAGGGCAGACTTTATCCACCAAATTACAGAACCAGAAACTGTCAAAGGAATGCAGAAGTTTCTCTCCGTAATTATGTGAGGCAGTGGGTGTTTTATTAAAGCACATTAATAACACCCTTGTTAGCTGCTATAAAACTGGCAGGAGACCGAGAGGTCAGGATAACATGGATACCAGAGATGAGGGAGACTTTTCAGAAATTGAAAACTGAAATAACAAATGCTCCAGTTTTGGGAACCCCTGACTACAACAAGGAGTTTTATTTATTCTGCCATTGCAATGGTCAGGTGATTACAGCTGTCCATTCACAGAAATATCCTTTAGGACACAAACCCATTCCATACTTCAGCCGGCACCTGGATTCAGTTATGAAAGGACACTATCCCTGTGAACAGGCTTTGGCCACTGCAGCCTTTGCAGTGCAGAAGAGCAGCCCCATTGTTATGGGGGCTCCTTTGATGCTCTATGCAGAATTTGCCATTATTCAAAAGGCTAAGACCACTCTGACTAAGCAGAGAGTGTCAGGACATGAGGTGATACTTTCACTTTCATCTTTCATCCTTGATGGTTGTGAAGTGTCACACAAAGAATCCTGCGACATTCTTTGCCCACCCAATATTAGACCGAGGATGATGCACATGACTGTGCAACCTAAATTCCCAATGAATGGAGTCAAGCAGTAGAGTATCCCATACCAGGTAGCACTGTCTATTTTGTTGACGGATCTTCCGCTATTGACCAGGAGACAGGAATTAGATGCACAGGTGCAGCAGTAGTCAAAGCAGAACAACGTGATTCTTCTGACACACCACATATAGTAGAGCAGCTGACATTACCAGCACATTATTCTGCCATAGCAGTAGAAATAACTGCACTATTGGCAGCCCTTCAGTTAGGAGCAGGAGAAATCATTACAATATAGTCAGATTCAGCTTATGTGACAACCACTGTGCATTCTAGCATCATGAGATGGAGGAGGAAAGGTTTTCTTAAGTCGGACTGTAGTCCTGTTAAGCATAGGAACCTCCTAGAGGCTCTAATAGAGGCACTCACGTTACCGCAGGCAGTGGTGCCTGTGAAATATGCAGTGCACACAAGTGAACAGGATTTTGTGTCCCATGGTAATGCACTAGCATATTGTGTAGCTAAAGATGCAGCTAGGCGCACACTCCCAACTGTGCCATCTGATTCACAACCTACACCTATTCTGGTGGCTCAGATTGCCTCACCGCCTGAGTCTGAAAACAACTCTACCACAAACAATGACGCACCTTATCATACTGAGTTATAGGAAGATAGTGGATGCTCCCAATCTATTGAGATTGTGAGATTCTTCCTCATTGATTTTTTTCGGGACACCTTGGTCCAGCCAGGCCCTTATTTCTTCCTCCTGGACAGTTAGCTCCTCCCGGTACACCTTTTCGAAGTGCTTTTGAAAAGCCTCTTCGATCTCTACAGGACTCCTAAGTATGTTCCTAGAGGATTTGCATCTTAGTTCTTTTATGAATCCTCTAGCTAGGTCCTTGTGACGGAGCAACAGCGGGGGCGGTCCCTGAAGG
Organism: Calotriton arnoldi; assembly: GCA_963921515.1. Lineage (NCBI taxonomy): Eukaryota > Metazoa > Chordata > Amphibia > Caudata > Salamandridae > Calotriton > Calotriton arnoldi. The sequence goes on along the minus strand of CAWUFW010004560.1, from coordinate 714,364 downwards.
CCCCGGGGGCACCACAGAGACCATACTGCCGGCTATCGGAAGGCGGACCAGGAATCCGGAAGAGGATGCGGATATAGAGGAGGTGGAGCACAGTGACGGGATCATCGAGGGAGAAGAGACCGGAGACTCGGAGGTGACGGACGCGGAGACGGGAGGAGCAGCTGACGCCGCCGACCGAGAGAGGAGAGCGCCATCGCCAGGAGAAACGAGGAGACAAGACCAACCAGAAGAGAAAGAGGTCGACCCGCGGGAAGGCGCTGAGGACGAGGCGGCCGTGACCCCGTGGCCGGGTCACGGTTTCAGGCAAGTGACTGGCATGGTCAGGGGGTTGCTGCAGGGTTGGGCATTCACCCAAATGGTGTTTTAGGGTACTAAGGTGCAGCAAGTAGAAAGCATATGACTTGGTGTCCTGTGAGGCTAACAGTACACGTTAGCGAGAGCTGCTTTGAAGGGCGTACTGAGCGAAGTGCGAGGCGAATTGTTATTGGGGAATAGAACAAAAAGGGCACACAGAAACGAAGAGAGGAGCTATCTCTCCGTTCTTCTCCCTTTCCTCACGCGGGCGGATCTCCGCCCCTCCTCACATCCCCTATATCGTGTGAAACAACACAACCACCTTAAAGAAGTTAACCCTACTGCACAAAAAGGGGTGGGAGTAACAACCCTGCTTCACCTGTTCAAGAGTACTGACAGGAGTGTTATTAATAGCCTCTCCATTCTGTTTCCCGAGGGGAAGACCTGGAGGAGAGACATACAGAAGACCTGAGCCGGAACCATAGAGGAGAAGCCGGACCGCTAACCCAGCCAATCACCCCTTCATAGTGAATGTACTTAATAAACTGACATCATCAGAGATACCCCGAGCCTCCTTGTCGTTCTTGTTGTGTGACAAGTGGTGTCAGAAGTGGGATCCCCTCCATACTTGTCACGCAACAAGACCATGTCTCAACCCATAAGCTTGGACGATATGCAAAAACAGTTAGCCGAGGGACAACGCCATCTTCAGCTAGTGGTGGAGGGGCAAGCCACTGAGGCCAAGACAGATCGGGAGCACTTGCAAGAGGCCCTCCAGGCCCAAGCGGGCCTGATCGCACAGAACCAGGTGGTGCAGGACACCGCCATACAGCGGTTGACAGACACTATAGCCAGCAGTAAAGTCCACCCTAATGTGCCCAGCTCTGTCCTGCAGAAATACCAACCTTGTGAAGATCCTGATTTTTTCTTCACTAATTTCGAGCGCGTTGCAGGCACTGCACAGTAGCCTGTCGAACGCTGGGGACAGTACATTGCACCCCTTTTGTCCGGGGAACTGCAAACGGCGTATCAGGCCGCTAACCCTGCAGGAACAACCCCATACGGGGTTATCAAGAAGGCAATCTTGGAAAAGCTCAGATGTGACCAGGAGCATTACAGAATAAAATTCCGAAAGGAGAAGTGGCTACCTCAAGACAACCCTAGAGCTCTGTTCTACAGAGTACAAGACCTGGGCACCCAATGGCTACAACCCCACTCCTCCACTATGGAGGAAGTAATGGACAAGATCCTATTGGAGCAATACTTGGATGGACTACCCAGCACTACCCACGCTTGGGTAAAACAACACCCCAATGTAACCGTCACTAGTGCTATGGATCTGGCCTGTGCCCACCAAAGGGCCCCGGAGGTACGGCCACTTATGCCCAGACCACCCATACCCGCTAACCCAAGATGGAGACACTACGCCCCGGGTCCCTCTACTCCCCAACCGTGACCCCTTATCGAACCCTGTTTCCTTCCCCGTCCGGCTCCGAAGGAAGGACCAGGGCCGCAGTGCTTCCATTGTGCGGAGTGGGGACATATAGCATGTACCTGTCCCCAAAGGCACAACCCAGCAAAACCTATGGAGATAGGGTACACAAAAGGGAGGGTACTCTTAACCGGGGACAAGAATAGGGCTTACCACTTGAACCTAACCATCAACGGCGCCCCCATCACTGCCCTTATTGACTCAGGATGCCATCATTCGGTGCTTACACGGGAACGCGTCCTAACACACCAATGGAAGGAAGGGGAGAAAGTGGCCATCATGTGTGTACACGGAGACCAAAAAGTATACCCAATGGCGGAGGTGGTTTTCGGGGAGAAGGGTGACGAGAAGGGAATGAGGGTAGGTGTAATACCCAAGTTAGTAGAAGAACTGATCATAGGAACGGACTATGTTGGCTTTCCCACCCTCCTAACCAGGGCTATTAAGGAAGAGGAAGAACGCGACTGGCTGAGGGAAACTGCCTTCTATACGGAGGACATAACAGGGGGTAGGTACAGGGAACGTTAAACCTGCAGCTCTAAGAGAAAACACAATCAGGTGGTAGTGTTAAACGGGCTGGCTAACAACCCTTCCACATCCTTTGTTACAGACGGTGCAATGGGGACTCCACGTAGCTTCAGAGCAGCTCAGACCAAAGATCCCGCTTTGGGGAACACCTGGGCCCGAACAGTGCCTGAGGACGACGACCAGGTAGGCCCCTGTTTTTTTCAATCAAAGGGGTTGCTGTACAGGCGAGTGAAGAAGGACACCGAAACAGTGAGACAGTTATTGGTTCCCGTCTCCTTTCGGCAACAGGTCCTCCACTTAGCGCACAATCAGGCAGGGGGGGGGGACACTACGGAAGTGAAAAGACTGAAGAATATCTCTTACGCAGGTTTTACTGGCCGGGGGTTTTTTCCGACATCAGACGCTACTGCGCTGCGTGCCCCTTATGTCAGCGGGTTAATCCCTCTCATGTGCCACGAGCACCCTTACACCCTCTCCCTTTCATTGATACCCCATTCTCCAGGGTGGGTATGGACCTCGTGGGGCCTTTGGTCACCTCCCTACGGGGGTATCAATACATACTGGTATTGGTGGATTACGCGACCAGATATCCAGAGGCCATACCGCTCTCCAGTATGACAAACCAGCAACGTAGTCCAGGCGATGTTGGGGTTTTTCAGCCGGGTGGGTTTCCCAAAAGAGCTCCTAACGGACCAGAGAACCCCCTTTATGTCTAGACTCATGGCCCAGATCTGTAAGCTATTGGGTGTACGACAGATACGGTCTTCTGTATACCACCCACAGACAGACGGTTTGGTGGAGCGCTACAATCGCACCATCAAGAATATCCTGAAGAAGACCATATCCGTATCTAGTAGGGACTGGGACAGACAACTCCCCCTCACCCTATTCGCCATCTGTACCCACACTCAATCCTCTACTGGGTACAGTCCTTTTGAGTTGGTGTTCAGGCGGAAACCCCATACCCTGTTGGACATGGCCGCAGAACGGTGGGAGGACGAAGAGGACGAGGGACAGGGTCTCTTGGACTACGCCGCCCATCTCAAAGACAGACTGGCTACTTTGTGGAGGGAGGTGAGAGAGAACCTGGAGGCAGCATAAGAGAAACAAAAAAAGGCTTATGACCAACAAACAAAACTGAGAACCTTTCGGGTAGGGGACAGCGTTCTTCTTCTCCTGCCTTCGTCTGATAACAAACTACTGGCTAAATGGCAAGGCCCCTATAGCATCACGCACCAGGTAACACCCGTCACCTATCGGGTAGCAGTACCACACACAGGAAGGGCGGGACAAATCTATCATGTTAACCTCCTGAAGAAGTGGGAGGAGGACACGACCCCCAAGACAGCCCCATCCACGGCCCTACTGATAACCGATAGTCGACCCCTGGTCATCCCTTGAAACAAAAGCAAAGGTGCACCAAAATACAAGGAAAAATATTAAATCCGTGTCCAAAAGTGTATTCTTCAAAAGTTCTTCTTTTATTTAAACAGGGTTAAAACAACGATCTGGATGAATTAAACAGCCGACGCGTTTCGTCCATACACATGGACTTCTTCAGGGCATAGATAGTGTAGATGCGAAAAGAAAAGGCAGTTAAGCCAAGGAGTTCAGAGAAGTGGCTGGTATGGTAAAATCCTTCTCACTTATTTTTTAAAACATAGAAAATCAAATCGCGTATATTGAACGAAAAAGGTGCGAGGTCAACCAGGTCAGACCGTCTTTGCCACATGGGGTATTAACCATCCAAACGGCTATTAAGTTGAGCTTGTAGAAAACCCTTCATATGGGTAAAATACACAATCATAGGCTGGGGTCAAGTCGTGGTGAGCCTAGGTCCATCCAAAATATCATGGGCCCAATATTAATGGCTGTATGCCGTAACCGGCCTCAATAACCCGGGGTATGCAATCGAGAGCGTCTCCTGTCAGGTAGTGTCAGTTCGTCCATGATATTTTAGGCCCAGATCTTTGTACTGGGGTGAATGTATGACATTGTTCTGCATTCTGTCCATCAATTGTTGTTTTTGCATTTGTCAGCCCGAGTGGGACGGGTATGCCCAGACGTGGGTCCCGTGCTCTCCATGCCACTGAAGTCAAGCCACCCAAATTGACACTTCAGAGCAAGCTCTTATGGCGGACATCCAAAGGGTACATAGGGATCCTTTTAGACTGAGCCCAAATAAAACCAGACCCAGAAAAATCTTAGTTCACTTCTTAACATATAAACTGAAGGATGAAATTTTGAATAAGGCTCTCAAGTTGAGTTCTCTAAGTGCAGAAGGAATAACCTTCGAAATACGGTCTGATGTTTCATCTATCACAGCAACTAAGCAGTGGGAGCTGGGGAAGCTATTAGATCCCTTCAGAAAGCAGGGCGCAACCGCACAACTCAAATTTCCAGCCACACTAAAAGTAATGCATAACAATAAAATGCAAGTATTTAGGCGGGTAGAGGAAGCGGAAAATTTTCTGCAGTCCATCTCGGGGGGGGGGGGTGAGGTAAGATAAGTAAATAAATTTTATAGTATTATTTATAGTACTATTTTTCTTCTATCCCGCCGGTCAAAATAAGATATACTGGTATGTAAGGAGCACAAAGTAGATCCAAAACGTTTCTAAGTTAGTGTGAAACAGGAGCTTTACTTCCTGACTCCAGGAGGGGGGCCTCGCAGGCCAGGGTAGGGCCATGAAAGGAGAAAGAGGGGGTTCTCCGGGGGGGGGGTTCACGAGGGGGAAAGTGGAGGGAGAGGGTGGAGAGCACAGGGTGGGGTGCAGTGGGAGAAAAGTTAAGTTTTAGGTATTGTCTCAACGTCGCCCCATCCCACCATTTTGAATTTTCGTTCTGTTTCAGTTTTTCAAGTCTGATAAACTTGTCTTTTAGACCCTCTTTTCATTGTGGGTTCCAGGTAATTTTTTCAGTTCTTTACCAAATATTTCCATCATTATTTTAGGTTTATCGTGACTTATTGGATCAAGGCAGGTAGGCAACCACCTACTTTTTTTCCCACATAGGTTCTTACTTTTTCACACTCACTGTGAGAGATAAAAGATAAGCGCAAAAACAACAATTGATGGACAGAATGCAGAACAATGTCATACATTCACCCCAGTACAAAGATCTGGGCCTAAATCCATCGTTTTTTTGCTCACCATGCCATTCCAGTTTGGACCCAGCCATATGCAAATCAGTCTTGACCCTGCGCCCAATGGGAACAGTCCAGCCCGAACTGCCAGGCCAGGTCCTCCCTGGACTGGAAACAAGTATCCTAGGACCGGTTTCAGGCTTTCAGCCCTCATCAGCCAGGATAGCTTGACTCCAGTGGCATGGAGAGCACGGGACCCACGTCTGGGCATACCCGTCCCACTCGGGCTGACAAATGCAAAAACAACAATTGATGGACAGAATGCAGAACAATGTCATACATTCACCCCAGTACAAAGATCTGGGCCGAAATCCATCGTTTTTTTATTCACCATGCCATTCCAGTTTGGACCCAGCCATATGCAAACCAGTCTTGACCCTGCGCCCAATGGGAACAGTCCAGCCCGAACTGCCAGGCCAGCATTCCGTCCATCGTTTGTTGCAGATACACTTTTCGCCTGGCTGAAGAAGGGTGACATACCCTGAAACCGGTCCCAGGATGCTTGTTTCCGGTCCAGGGAGGACCTGGCCTGGCAGTTCGGTCTGGACTGTTCCCATGGGGCACAGGGTCAAGACTGATTTGCATATGGCTGGGTCCAAACTGGGGTGGCGTAGTGGGCAAAAGAACAATGGATTTAACCCAGATCTTTTGACTGGGGGAGAATGTTTGCATTGTCAGCATTCCGTCCATCATTTGTTTGCTGTAACACTTTTCGCCCTAAGTGGGATGGGTATGCCCAGACGTGGGTCTCTTGCTCACTGTGCCACTGGATTCAAGCTAGCCTGGCTGAAGAAGGGTGACATACCCTGAAACCGGTCCCAGGATGCTTGTTTCCGGTCCAGGGAGGACCTGGCCTGGCAGTTCGGTCTGGACTGTTCCCATGGGGCACAGGGTCAAGACTGATTTGCATATGGCTGGGTCCAAACTGGGGTGGTGTAGTGGGCAAAAGAACGATGGATTTAACCCAGATCTTTTGACTGGGGGAGAATGTTTGCATTGTCAGCATTCCGTCCATCATTTGTTTGCAATAAAAGATAAGCGTGCCTTTCCCCACTGCTTCAATGTGTGAGTCTGTGCCCCCCTTTTTTTCACGAACTTGCACTTTCAGTGATACTGATAGGTGCACCACGTCCCACGGTATTGTGCTACAATGACTTCATAGATTCTCACTATACGCTGACTCTCTGTGGTACAATAGGCACGATAACTTACAACACAACTCTGCGACATAACTTCGGTACTATAGACATATATTGAAGTGTGGGTTTCCACTAAGTTTTGATATGTAGAATGTAGTAGGTTCGGTACACAATACAAGTGTTTGTCATCTAATTGTCGTTCCAGCCCTGAGGAAGTCGTGGGTTAACTCCCCGGACGACGAAACACGTGTTGGCTGGATCATCAAAGAAGACAATAAAAGTCCAAGAATATCAATAGTGTCGTGAGCATTTATGTTGTATATTAGCATATTATAACTCTACAATGTGTGTTCGGTCTTTGAGTTGTACCAGAGTAATCATACTGCTATTACTCCCCTCAAAACTGATGGGCACACAAAGATGTCGGCAGCAGGCATCTTAAGCCTGTAATATATTTTAAAATGAAGCCACTTTGTGGCCAAGGAAGCAAACTTGAATAGATTTCCTGTCACATTGGTCCGTATTGCCAATTTCTTTGCAGCAGTCTTTTTGCTGAAATATATAAGCTGTCTGTCAGACTCTGCTTTTCATGCTCCGCCCCTCGAGGCTACACCCCTTTTCCTCTGCCACATCTTCACCCCCACACCTTCACCCCCAATTTTTGGGTTCCCGGGGCAAATGTTTTCCAGTGCTAGCACTGTGTGGTTTACAACTGCGTGGCTGTCGTTTCACATATGGGCAGGGGCCATAACGTAATTAAAAAGTACGCTCAGATTCTTAGACCGCTCCTGCGACCTGTCTTTGGCGATTAATCGCCTCCACTTACGGGGCGGGTTCACTCCCTGCAGAAAACTTCTACAAGTTTTCCATCCTGGTCTGTGGCATGGGAGATGTAGTTCATCATCTGGCCAGCGCGGCAGCCAAACGACGGGAAAGTATTCCAATTAACTACCACCTGGGAGGCGAGATCAGAGAACACGCGTCCGCCGGTGCACCGCCTCCTGTGCTCCGCAGCCTATCAGAGCGGGGACTCCCGCAGCTGGTCCAATGGTTGACGCGACTGAGAGTGCCGCGGGGCTCGGCTGCAATATAAAATAGGGGGAAGCGGGCGGAGGAGGGCAGACCTGTCTTTGGGATCTTGTAAGCTGTTTCTCGGTGTTGTTGCGGAGTGTGTCCAGATCAGGTGAGAGGAGTGGCCTGGTGCTGCTTTTCGCTATCTCAGGGGTTTTCCAGAGTTCCAATGTGTAATAGTAAGCCCTTTGTGGGGTGCATCACCTGGGTGCGCAGCAAAACTTTCCTTGTGTCCATACTGGCTCTGCTGCCTGTGGTGGGTGTGGTGCTCCGGGTTCTGCGCTTTGACTGAGGCGGTAGTTTTGCTGACTTGTCTCCCACCCCTCCCCCACTCAGTTTTGCTCTAGATTTGTTTCATCTAAGCGGTGTCGTTTCCTATACTAATGTATGGTGTAGGAGTTCCGCAGAAGGGGTGGGGGTTGTAGGTGTACGCACATTAACGGTCACCTCAAAGCCCACAAGCGCAGGGTACCATAACGTAGGTTGCACCTATGCGCAACTCTTGAACGAGTGGTGAAATGGCTGCGTACCCGGGGATGAGCCCTGGCTTCCTCCACAGTGCTAGTAGGACCTCGTGTTCACGCCTAGTTCTCTCTCGAAGCAGAGGACTGCTTGTGCACGCTCGAGGGCACGGGCCACGCCCCGGCTGCTGAAGGTGGCTGCTCTGGCTTGCGGCGCCTGGACACGCCCTTGCTTGCACTGATGGCGCCTCGGCCGCACATAGTCTTGCGCAATGTCGGCTCGTTCTGCAGGCCGCGTGCAGCCGAGCGCGGGAGCCAGTTTGCGGAGATGAACACGAGTCCCAGCCGGCGAGGAGGGCGCGCTGCAACAGTGTCGGTGTGACTACGCCCACAGGCATACGGGTAGCGTCGTTTTGACTAGATTCATCGGGGACAATGGGGATGTCACAGCCGCACATGTCAATGATTAAAGTACAAAGGCGAGTTTAATTTGTGTTTAACCCGGGGGAACCTGACAATTTCTTAAAAGGAGAATCATTTTCTTAAGACACGTATTTCAAATCGGTTTTAACTGGCCGCATTTACCACCATAAATATGCAGCGGGGATTGCCAAGCTGTATTCCGCTCTGGCGTCCGTACATTTCTCTTCTGTCTCTGCCCTTAAGAGGAAGCTTGTCTCGGTCGGCTTTATTTGAATCACGGAAAGTGCTATGCCTTGTTGCAATGAAGAGTGCCTCTAATATGGACCTACTAAATGGCTGCAGCGGTTCCCCAGTTAAATGGGTTCGTGAGACCAAGATGTTCACCCTATAATTTATATCGACACCAACAGGAAACGCTACAGTTGTGTAGCTAGCCACTGCCGAAAGCCCTAAAATGGCAAAAAAAAGTGACAAACGTAGATCCAGCTAACGTAGCGCTTTTATGTTGTGCTGAACTGGAACGTAAACGTGGTTGCGATGCCTGACTGGCTAGTCCTCGCGAGGGCACACGCAGTGACATTTTACGTGGGTACGTAGTTATTACTCGAAAACCTACCGTTCTTTGGTTATCTTGTAGATTGACTTATTGCTAGAGCTTTCAGTGGGATGAAAAAACGAGGGGGGGGGGGGTTCTCCCAAAGGGTCGTGGTCAATGTAATTAAGGGCGTGGCTTAAAACGCGTAAGCTAAAAATCTGTGCTTAGCCCGACTTGTATTGTATTTTGCTTATGTCATTGCATCCAGGTATGATGCAAGTATCATCTGACCTCCAAGTCGGGACTATTTGCTTTGTCAATGGTGGTTCGGTGCATAAGAGAAGTAAGCAGCAACTATGGCTTGTATATAACGAAAAAGCTGCCACTTAAAGCCCTGGTGACACCAAGAAATCCAGAGAGAAAGTGATCCTCTTTAAAGGATCCTCCCCCCTCCCCCACACACAACGCTCACCTGGCATGACGTCAGTCGTAACTGCTCCACTAGTGAGAAGTGAGCACGCACACATCGATGTACCTACTGTCACTGCAGTCCGGAAAAAAGGACCGCCTGTGCCAGAGCACAAAACGGAGCCCTTTCGAGGCCCCCTTTAAAAAACTGCCGGTACTCTGCACCGGTGAGACCCGGCCCACTTAAAGCCCTGCTTATGGCTTCGTAGCCTTCAGGCATGGCCTCGTTTGGCGTTCTTGCTTTACAACCTAGAATGTTTTTCCTTTCCATTATAGTTGTGACGTGTCGGCCAGTTAACGCCACACCTACATCGCTGTGCCTATCCGGGGCACAGTCTGTGTAATGTAACTTATTCTTATGTGCCGGACCACTAGAATTATGCGGCAGGGTTGCGTAAATTGGGCAGCAAGAAAAAGCAAATTATGCTACATTTCAATGGGATTACTTCGTTATGTTGCACTTTTTACATTCGTTAACACTGTGAATTAGGTGCACCTTAGTACCAGTTTAATACCAAAGTATAGCAATAAGCAAGAGGTGAAAGTCAAACTTTGCGAAAGGTCTTCTACTGCGCTGTAACACGTGCCGCGTTTTTAGTTTGTTTTTGTTAAAATCGGCAGGTGATGAATCATACAGCAAATCTCCCCGGCCGCACCGTCGCTTAATTTGTGTAAAGCGCTCCAATACCTTCGGATCGAGTGAGCGCCACATACAACTGCAAATGACTCCTTTCTCAAATTCCATCCTACGTCTCTGGCATTACCTACTTTTTTCCTTACCGTGACCAAGTAACTACGTTTATTTTGCCCTATAAAGAAATTCGGATACTTGACGCCTCAATCTGTATATAGCATATCCTTCTGTACTGATGGGTAGCATTCGCTCGGTATCACTCCTTGTGTTGGCGAACGTCTCTAGGTGCGGTTCACTGAAATATGGGGAGCATTTGGTTGCACCTTTGACTGTTGTAATTGGCCCTTAACTGGACAAACTGGTATGACACTAGCAAGGTTGCACCTTTGCCCCAGTCTGAGCTCACTGATGGATCACTAAGATTCCTTGCGTGTTTCCTGACGTGCAAGACTGCTTTAATTGGAAAAATAGTTGAATGTTTTTTTACACCCCAAACCTGTTTATTTTTTATGCAAATAGAACAATTTATAAAAATGGCTTGCAGTAGAACAAAACGATTAAAGCACTTGACGTTTTGAAGAATCCCCTTAATGCCTATCAACGGACATAGTTAAGGCTGCTTAACAGTTCCATAGGCACAGAAGAGGGCAGTCATAACACAAATGAAAGGATCGAGGGGATCTTAACTTTAAGGCTGAAGGAGTGTTTGGGGCAGTGTCCATTTAAAAACAAGCCTTTGCAATGCAATAGGTCTTGCGTTTGTGAGTTAAGCTATTGGCATTGTAAGCAATGCAGTTTATTTCTCTGGTTTGATAATAAATAAATAAAAGGTACTGCCAATAGCTCAAACTCTTATAATTGCGAGACCTATTTCACTTCAAAGAAGCAGACAACATTGTCCAGGGCTGCTGTGAATGCGCTCATGGCGAGCTGCATGTTTCAGGAAAGCATGTGGTGCCTGCAGTAAGAGAAACTGATTAAATAAAATAGTGCTCACAGACTACTGTGCAACAACCGAAGTAAAAGGGCCAGTCCTCATGAGAGGTTACAAATTAGTACAAGGTGGTACTAAGGAGGGACAAACTAGCCTATTAACGAATCAGAAGCAAGCATTTAGGAAGGACAATGACACAAGCCAATGACAAATATGGGTGGCGTGGGTGGGGCTTCAAGTCCATACTACAATACAGCATGCCTCGCAGAGCAGTGCATGCGCTGCCCATGCTTTTCTTAAAAAGGTAGAGGGTTCTACAGAAAAGCTGCATCTTAAATGAAAGTCACTTTAAGACTTGGGTGAGAGCTTAGAGTTGGTGCTCTAAGAATCCTTATGTTAAATAAGACTCTCCTGAAACTTTATCTTGGTCGCTTTGCCAGGGGTGGTAAGGATTTGCTTAGAATACTAGTTGTGACCTTTTGTTGACCCAGCTCTTTCGAGATGGGATAATACGTATACCAAATGCAATTTCTTAAGTTAGTTGAACATTACCCTGCTTGTACATAGCCTCGGGGCACCCTATTGATTCATTATAAACTCTTTAGCTCTTGTTTGAAGCAGGCTACTTGGGTGTTTGTTGTAGCAGCTCTAGCCAGTCAAATATGCCCTTCTCCTCCAGGCTATAGCTTAACATGTTTACAGTGTATGTGCTTGTAAGGGCCCGTGTAGCTTCGAGTTGTCTTGCAAACGGTTCATTTTTCTCTAATGTAATAGGCTACATCTAGGCTTGATGTCCATTTTCTTATCTTTCTTTTCTAGCCAAAATGTCTGACAAGCCTGATATGTCGGAGGTCGAGAAATTCGACCCCAAGCAGTTAAAGAAGACTTCCACAAAGGAGAAGAACACCCTCCCATCAAAGGAAAGTAAGTAATGAGTGGCGGGTGGAGAAATTCAGTGTGTTGTAGAATCATGCCAAGAGTTAACAGGCATGCTAAAGTGACTCGTGCAGAATTTAATTATGAAGTGGTCACTTGATATACAAAACAAAGCTGCAACTGTTGTGTAAGTGTGGGCGATGGAAACCATTTGTTATCAGCCTGTGGCTGATATTGTCTTGGAGAACTGCATACTTGAGTAATTAGTTGTAAACGCTCGAAAGATACTGGCAGTTACATAAACATTTCATAGAACATAATCTGACACGGTTTTTCAAGTTGATATTCTCCGATTCATTGTACTATGCCTTTTGTCTGCCCAAAAACCTGTGCAGAAGTGTAATTTTATACATTTTCTTAAACACGGAGGCTGCGCAGATGCTGATCATGCTTCTGCTATGCGAAGCTAGCAAAGTATTAAATGGTAATTCAAAGCATACCGTAGGTGCTCTGTAGGAAATGATACTTTCCTGATTACTGTGAGGATTTTCTGTGTAGTACTTGAAGCTTCGCATATCTTTAGCGAGTCAAATGGTTGCTATTGCATCCGCTACTTGGTAGCTGGGTCACAATACTGCCTAAACAGAGCTAGATCGAGACCACTGCTCAACTTTCTAAATGTTCTAATCTTTGTCTTTTCAGCAATTGAGCAGGAGAAGGAGGCCTGCAAGAAATCGTAGAACTAGCATGAAGAACATACTCTGCTTTCTTTTGCTGTGAATACATTAACATCTTTAGTTTGAAATCGTGTATATAAATGCAGCACAAACCAATCACTGCCTGTTTGTATTTCAACACACCTGCTGCTTTGAAAGATGACCCCTTTACCCCATTGATTACAACCCACCCACAGCTGTCTGCTACTCTTGTATGCAGTAAGCCTCTATGGAGGATGAGTCTTTAGCCAAAGGATGGCAAGCTTTAACTTGTGGGGCCTTTGAAAAGGGATCGGCTTATGTTGTGTGTTCGGAGTTTTTGTCTTTGTTCAGAAATGTATTATAAGAAATAAATATACTTTTTGGATATGCTTTGTAAGGTTTTTTGTTCAGGTATTTGTTGCATTATGTGGTCAATGGCTTCTGACAATGTCCCAATTGTCAACAAATGTATCCGAGAATGTTTAGTGACTTAAAGTGTAATACGTGGGTGTGGCCAAGACCCCCGCCCCCACGCACATCAGCTTGTATGTGTATTGTCTTGACGCCGGATTTTAAACATTCCTTTCAGGATTCTACCGATTAACAGCTCAAGACTGCAGAATTGGGCTAGTGCTTGACTTGATGACAAGTGGGTGTTCATTAACACTGCTTTTTGCGTTTAAAGAGCAAGGCTGACTTTAGTGTTGGTGGTGCCCAGTACAACCATTCGATTTTAATCTTCTACAACAACCCTCCAGCAGTGCTCATAGCACCCCCCCCACCCCCCTTTTTTGTTTTTTTTGTTGTGCTACTCCTACTGGTGTAGTGTCAACACTTCTCATTATACAGAGACATTGAATCATACATGTGTAAATCGGTCTATATGAAATCTTAAGACAATAAGAATTACAAGGTGTAGTAATCGCATCTCTGCCACCCTAATAGGCAGTGTATTTTAAGAGTTTGTTCTGGAGAACTTAAACTGAGGATTTTATACATACCTCAGTGGTTGGCTTTCCTAATGAGGTTCTTCCCAAACGAACTCTTTCCAACATTAGGATAATGGAAGACTGGGGAACAACATTTTGACCTATACCACGCAGGTCAGACTAGGATTGTTATAAAGTGCAAGTATCGAAAGGATCTGAAACAATAACCCACTAAAATAGCAACAATAGTTATGATCTGCAAGGTACTTATTTTAACTAACATCAACACTGATATTGCTAGCCACTTCTGCACACCCTATGGGTCACTGTCAATTCTATCAGTTGTGCTGTCAATGACATTTGTTTTTTGTTACTTTTTGTTGTCCTCTGCATCTGTGGGTACTTTACCTGCAGAGATACAACGTGGTAGGTAGGTCAGTTCACTTTCTACACAATGTGTAGATAGTTTATTTTAGGTCCTGATGAATTGCCGCTTGATCCTCCAGACAATTGGGCAAGAAACACGTCGACCCCCTTAAGAGTAGAGTGCAGTTATCCTGAACCATCACTTCAGATAGCCGCCACTCTTAATTTCATTTTTAATCAGGTGGGGAAGCCAGCCAGAATAAATTGCTCATTTGGACTTCCCAACCTGTTTTATTCCTTCACCGCACCACATCTACACCATTGACAGGCTTAACTTGGGAGCCACGTGTAAAGTATATATGCTGTACCAAAACAGTATTGGTCAAAACGCCAAACATTAAATCCCAAACCAAATTGGAAACCCTTCCCTATCCCTTACTATAAAGGGAAGCAGACCATTTTGAAATATTCAATTCTAAGTAGTGCCACAGACCGCCAATGATACCACAATGGTTGTGGTAGACCATGACCTAGGTGCAATTTTAGGCTTATGTGAAGCTTCAAGCTGGCTGCAATGGTGCTTTTCATGGGTACACAACTAGGCTTGTCCCAGTAAAGATTTTACCTTCTAATTTAATCTGTCCCAATAGAACACAGGTGTACTTTTAAAGCACTCCAGGATATCTGGGAGGCACTTGTAGACTGCACTTGTAGACTGCCAGGCCGACTTAGGGTTTTGGGCAGAAGCCAACAGCAGGATCAGGTTGCCACAGGTCAGCTGTGTACGTCCATGAGAGTACTCTTGCAGCCTCTTTGTATTGGCAGGTCAGCCAACTGACCATTGGAGTTCACTTTGACCTGGGTACAAGAGGTGACAGGTCCATTCCTTATGGGTGCCTCTGTTCAGAGGTCTAGTCCTTGTCTGACTTTCTGTGGGTCCAGAAAGTGTTCTGAAGTGGGTGTGAAGAGGTCTCATTTATGCTTGGAACCAGGTAAGTGGGTGGGATGGCTGGCCGGCCACACCTTTTCCAATGAGGGAAAATATCCCAGGACCAACCATAACTACGTTTCCAGTAGTTCTGGTTGCCTTATTGCAAACTAGCTCAATGTCAGGGCATTGCCACCATGGTGAGTCTTCAGCCTTGCTGAACTTGGTCCCTGAGGACTGTGGCAAGTGTGGTAATGAAATCACCACTGTCCTCCCACTTCAAACATTACAATTCTGTTTGAAGCAGATGCTTCACAATAAACCCAGACTAGTCTAAGACAAAAGCGGGGTCCTTAAGCAACCGGGCAGGAGCCACAAGAATTCATGGCACTTTATTTTCTCCTAAAGCATGTTCCAAGTTTTATATGTGGCTCAAAACACTGCTGTCAAAAGGAGCCAACACTGCATATTGTAGTGTTCAGGAGTCGTCTGTCTCAAGTCTGTCTGTCTGTGCCTGGGAGGCATTCTACACCTCTTCAAGGCTGAGAGCTGACTTGGTGAATATCTATTTAGATTGTTGGTCTTAAACATATAATCAAATTATGATTTACTCTAAATATAAACAAGTATTTATAAGATTCATTAATTCCCCTGTAGATAAAATTAACAAATCTACTAACGGCACATGTAACAGCAAAAAAACTGCCTGTCACATAAAAATACTGCCTCCATTTCTTATATAAGAAACGGTGCACAATAACATGGTTTTTGATAAGTATACAGTAACAGGCTCCGATCATTTAAAAGCTACTTCAGTGCTTTCCCATAGGTATTTACTGTCTAAAGCTATCCTGGTTTTTTTTTTTAGAAGATGCACCGAATTGTATAGCTAAGCAGCACTGAAGCTTCTTGGCAAGATCTCATGTTTTGTAGATTACTTTGGTGCATATGCATAAACCTCCACTTTGATTCTGCTAACACTCATATTATAGTTGGTTCCCTCATGGTTGGAAGTTAGGCATCTTAATTCTAAATCTTCCCAAGGTAAGACCACTTGCCATCATAGAAGTGTCTTCTTGTCTTGGTCCATTCTAATCCCCTGAGTTTTCTTTTACATAAACCTGAGATTTTAAAGATTGGAACCTTAATTGTTCTTTAAACATTCCTTGCTATGAAATTCAAGGCCATCAAATTAACTTGTAATCACCTTCACCATAACGCAGTTAAGTAATTGTAGATTTTTCATGCTGCACCCTTCTCTCAATCCATATTTGTCACCAAACCACTTCTGTTCCATATATTTGTGGTAGAAGTTTTGCATTATCAGCAGTTACTACTTGCTGAAGTGAGGCAAACCCCGCCATGTTTAAATGTCTTCAGCCTTTGTATTGCAGAGGAAGCACAGATTAGTGCCCATGTGTCAAGATGATCAATGGACATTCCTAAATGTGTAGAGACCCCCCCCCCCCTGTTCCCAATTGCCTATGTAAAAGGGTTTACTTTGAGTCACTAAGGCTATTTTTTGTCTTTATCATATTGATTCCGAAGTACTTTACCTCATAGTATTAATTTCCTTTGAAGTCCAACTTGCATTAAATCCAATATTGCCAAGCTGTCAGTGTACAGTATACAGGAATGTGGTGTCCTTCCATTTTGTGTGAAAAGGAATGAACATTCTGTATTCTCTGGTAGGTCTGCTAGATAAAGTGCAGAGTGGGCAAGAGGACACAACCTCCAAGTCCAATCTCTGTCCTTTTTTGGGTAAAGATCCTAATTTCTATAACTAATGTGGTCTAATTCCCACTGTAGTTCTTGCAATCATTCAGAATTCTCTGGGTATTTTCATAAGCTGGAAGTTGTTACACTCAGCATTTGACCTCGTAAATAGGGAGACTAAGTCGGCAGAACAAATTGCCTTGGTTTCCACAGCTTTCTGGTCTATTGCCAAGAGGCTTAGACCATGATCTATTATCCCTGCTCAATAGGAATTACATTATTTGTATTGCAGCAATCTTGTGTTGGACTGTTTTGGCATGTATGTTGGCCCACATCAGATGTATCAAATACTTTTTTGGATCAGATGGATTTGTCTTAAATATTTGATTGCCCCTTTCCAGTTATCTTGTAATCTCCCCATTGCTTCAGCGAATAACAATCCATATTTTTAATTATTGCAGGGAAATCATCAGGCCCTGCAGCCCTTGATAAATTGATAGAGGATATCTTTCGGAGTTCGAGATTCAAGCTGGAATAGGAAGTGTCCTTGCACGACAGTGTGAGGGTGCCTTGTTCTTTGGCTTGTTCCACATTCAGGAGTTAAACAGTTCCTGTTGGATCCACTACAACGTTATTTGCTTGATGTAGCTTGCAGGCGCTGGATGCTCCTAGTTGTGGGTGTATGCAACTATAGAAATAGCTTCAGAATATTCATTTGGCTCGTGGATAACCTTTCTACTTCTTGGAGACTAGCGGAACACGTCATTCCCCAACATATACCCACCAACCTTCTTCATGCTCTTGTCAGCAGTGGGTGGCTGAGAGCTGCCCTTGCCTTGATCCTGGCTGAGGGGTTGAAGGTCTCCCCTGGTGTAGTCTGTGCCAGTCTCACCTTCGATGCTGCTGTGAAACCATTAATCCTGTAACCTAAGCGCATTAACTACCGATGTGAGGCGTGTCACATCGGTGTGCCTTGAACTTGGGTCTGATTGATTTGCACATGTACACTAAATTGTCTAATGCATGGCATAGGTTGGCAGCCCCATTACGCTCTATCTAGCCTGCTCTGTTACAGCTGGCTGTTGGTCTTATAAAACTGTGATAATTTGTTATATTTGCTCTTGGTTTTCTCCACACCATATTGCACAACCACCTTCCTTCTTCCAACATCC
The DNA here is from genome assembly GCA_963921515.1 of Calotriton arnoldi. Lineage (NCBI taxonomy): Eukaryota > Metazoa > Chordata > Amphibia > Caudata > Salamandridae > Calotriton > Calotriton arnoldi. The sequence goes on along the minus strand of CAWUFW010004560.1, from coordinate 696,555 downwards.
AGGCAAACCTAACATTAAATGGTGTCAATGGGTAAGGATTTTTGAAAACTATCTTGTAGCCATCAATGCAGCAACATTTTCCCTAGAATGCAAAGTGGCAATTTTGTACAGCTGCAATGGCCACTTTTGTTGTTCCATTTGTAGTTTTTAAATATCTTAACCTTCCCGTTGTCCTTATTTCTGCAGCTAGTACTCCAAAACTCATGGATAATCTTTTTAGGACACTCCTGGGGTCCATGCATACCAGGATGACACTGATATTTGGGTTTAGCAGAGTATTCCGCCCAGTTTGTGCATGGGTATGCACAAACTGTAGAGCCTTTGCGCACCCTGTTGAAGGGTGCAAAATTTATGTGGATGGAAGAACTGTCTGACATTCGAAAGACTTAATAACGTGATTGTGGGAGCCCCTGAGTTATGCCCATTTCAGGATGGTTGTGTGTTTTTGTCAGTGTTGATGCAAGCCTGACTGGGTTGGGAAGCAGTCCTTGGACAGTTGATGGCAGGCAAGGAACACACCATAGCCTTTGCATCCAGAATGTTGAGCCCAGCTGAGAGACATTACAGCACGGTAGAACACTGGGCTCTTGCCGGTGTCTGGGCTATCAACAAATTCAGGACCTACGTTTGAGGACAAATGTTTGAGGTGTTTACTGACCACAAACCTCTTATGCACATGTTAAGTGTGAGTGGTGTGTTTGCTGTCTAAACTACAGGAGTACCATTTCAAACACCTGCCAGGAGGGAAAAATTCAGGGCTGACTGACTTTCACGAATGGCTTTGGATGGTGAGCAAGATCATGATTAGAGGACACAATGTGTTGTGGCTGCACCTGATGCTGTTGTGGAATGTGCTCTTGTACTGAACAGGTTTGGCGGGAAGTTTATACAAAGGACTAAACTTAGTCAAGCTTCTTAACGGGGGGTTAGCCTGATCGCAGTTTTTAGGTTGAGCCTAGAGTAGCGCGCAAGCGCTGCTCTGTGAGACTTTATGTAAGGGGCCTCAAAAAGCTGACCACACGCTCGTGCACAATGGCCTTTTCCGTGCGGTTACCTGCACAGCCGCCATCTGTTTGCAATTATCGTGCCCAGACACGGGTGCGATAATTGAAAACACATGGCCATTGTGCACGAGCGTGTGGTCAGCTCAACAGGCTGCCGCGCTCTCTCGCCCCCGCTCCTCTGACGCTGCCGACGTCTCTGCTGTCCAGCGCTTCACTTGTGCTGACGCTGCCTCCCTCCTCTCTACTGTCTTTTCTCTGCTGCAAGCAGGCAGCCGATTTCCCTCCCCTGAGTTCAGCTCTCGCTACACAGCCTCATGGACCCCTACAATTTAGGGGAGGCTTGGGTTCTGCTAGCCCCTGAAGTCTTAAAGTGCATAACGAAGGCACTGACTCGCTTGCAGAGTAGAATGCTTTCCCGATCTGCTCCTCAAGAACACACTATGCAGGGATTGCTCGGTGCTGTGAGTGGCGGGGCGCGCCAATGGTTAGCAGAAGAGCAGTGAGCACATGGAGCTGGATTCATCTTGAATCTTCTCAATCTCCTTAGTCACGTGCGAGCAGTGACACCGGCGAGTGTGTAAACCAGTTTGCTATTGCGCTCCGTTCTCTGTGCATGTGGGCGGCACAGTGGTCTTCGTAATAGCCGTGTCTATTCCAGTAAAAGACCACCCTATATGGAAGGCAATAAACTTAGAAGCGTGGCTAGGTTACACCTTGCGCAAAACCAATATTTGGGTATCACTGTAACAGAGATTCTCTAAAAGTTGCTCTAGGGAACAAATTGGAAAAGGCCACCCGCATCCCAAATACCCCTGTGACTAGAAAGACAGAATAAGCAATAAACAAGATATTCTTCCCGAGCAGAAAGCAAAAATGACATTCAAAATTTAAACCATAACAGATCAACAGTCCAATAAAATATGCAGATCCAAGATAATCTCGAGTGATTTTTCTTCTTTTTTATTTTCTTGTTTTCTTTATCCTTGTCAAAAACATATTCAACTTATACACAAATTCACAGTGGATGGCTTGGTGTAGATGACATCACCAAAAGTAGCCAATGTAGCCAATAGCCAACACGTGTTTCGTCTCGGGAAGATTCACCCGATGACTTCCTCAGGGCTACAACAAAGGATATATGTATAATATTATCCGACTCGAATAGGTAACATATAATTACTCAATATTTAAGATCAAAGACAAGAAATTTAATATAAGTATAAAACTAAAGATGAAATATAGCCGAAACCCATAATCACCAAGAAATACACCCAGTGACTAAACCAAACAAAATATATATAGTGCAAGGAGAAAAGAACTGTGCTTCAAAAGGCAAAAAACAGACTAATTGCAGAGGTAAGATGACAAAAAGCCCTCTTCATGCAAAGCAAAAGCAAAAAAGTGGTACGTAAAAACGCCACTTAACAAACACAAATCTCTAGTAATAATATCACCACATTTCAGGAAAGACTTCAATATGGTCCCATATAATTATGAGTTTAAAAAGTAATTAAATAATGCGTATCCTTCAACATCCTGATAGTTTACACAAAATATATCTCGATCGGACTTGTAATCTGGTCCAAATAGGTATATGTATAGTAAATTCTAAAATCAAAAATAAAACACAAAACGTAAATTAGTTATATAAATTGTATCGGCTCATATCAAAAACCCTAAAATTCTAATTCTTAAGTAAAATCACAACCACTATAGAGAGTCTAAAAAGTGCATATCTATTATAATGCACATCAAATATCAAAAAACAAGCATAAGAAAGAATAAAGCTAAAATACACTAAATATTCGTCCGGCAATATGTAGAGCAGATTTAGAGCAAAGCTAGGCAAAAGACCACCTTTCACCCAAAATCATGTATAAATACTGCACGAGCAGATGGAAAAGCATCCACCTGAAAACATTACGCCGCTATTAAAAGCTTAAAGATTCGAAACAGGATACAGTCTAAATATAACATCGCAATGCAAAGCATATCGGTGCATTAAGAAACTCACCAAAAAGGGGAGAGTACTCCCGCCGTCATCACGGGTTCTGGAATCAATGAAACCCGGACATACCGACTCTTCCATTTTTATACCGGAAACTATCTAGCGTCGTCTACTTCCCCACTAGTAAGAGAAAACGGACTACCTTATTCCTCTATCTGCAGAAAAACGGCTGCCATCTAAGACTATCTAGCAGCGTTTGCTACCCCAATGGTATACAAGAACGAAACGCCTTATTCCTCAGTTTGTTTAAGAAAAGGCCGCCATCTTAGGGTGATATCCGAAACACAAATAATAATATTCGTATACAGTTATCTATTTAACGTGTATAGCAGATTCCCAAAGTCTGTAAATTTCATAAATACATACATATGATATTTCTCGTGTATTTAATAATAAAAAGTAAAAATGGAGAAAAAAAAGATAGGAAACACTAGAAATGCCCATAACCAAAAAGAAAAAAGATAATTATAAGATTAAATTAATATACCAATGCATGTGCCCCAAAAGCATATTGATAATGTGATAAATAGAGAGGAATAGTATAATAGATGGAGAGGGATATATTACAATAACAGTAGATATCCAACAGAGTATTTTAGTTTATAAATTGCACATTTATCAGTGCACATATCCAAGAGTCGCAACAAATACCATTATACACGGTAAAGCAGTTAATACATATAAACACAGCAAATCCATATGGAACATTACTAACAGAAAAAAGACATCCTATTCATATTGGCATCAACACAACTCACACAAACATGTAATATAGATAACCTTGGTAACAGTTGATTTGTCTAAAAAATAGTGTAATTCATGATCTACATTAATTCCACACTCAACTGCTCGAAGCTTTAAAATCCATCGTGCTTCACACTGTCTCAGTTTGAGTTCTCTGTCCCCACCTCTGGGGTCATTATAGACAACTTCTATACCATGGAAAAGGAACCCAAGAGATGTTCTTTGTTTCGGGCATACCTTAGCGTGACTTCCTATTGGATATCTCTCATCTAGGTTCTTTAAAGCACGGAAATGTTCAGCCATTTGCTCCTTCAATGTGCGAATAGTACTGCCCACATAGATTTTCTTACATTTACACTGGACCACATATACCACATACTTGGTCAGGCAGTCTATATGTTCATGAATCTGAAATTTACGTGAGCCATTGTACTCAAACTCCCTCACCCCTTTCTTGGCCAGTCTGCACATACTGCAGGAGCCACATATATAAGATCCAATATTAAGTTGTTTGAGCCAAGTAGTTCTCATTGACGGCTGTGTTGGATAGCTGGGACTAATAATACTTTGGATCGTTTTACCTTTCCTGTATGTAATACAAGGGGATTTGGAGATATATTTTTCCAAAGATTTATCCGCCATGAGCAAAGGCCAGTTCTTTTTGAGTATTGCAAATAATTTCTGAGACCAGGGATGATAATTAGTCACCAATCGGACAGTTGCATTTTTGTCCTTAGATACTTGAGAGGTATTCTTTAAAGTATCAGGACGATGTAATCTCAAAGTTCTAGCTTTACGAATTGTTTCTCCTGAATATCCCCTTACATCAAATCTCATTTCAATATCTCTTAAATTCTCCAGAAAGTCTTCATCTCTACTGCAATTCCTACGAGCCCTCAGCATTTCTCCGTAGGGAATGGCATTAATCTGACTCTTCGGATGTGCACTACTAGATATCTGGGGCCCATCAGGAGCTAAGTGGCAGGAATACATCTTATATTATGGACGATATATAGATGACTGCATATTGGTATGGACTGGAAGTGAAGAGGCCCTTGTGGAATTTTTTGAATACATGAACAATAACATCCACAATATGACATTTACTATGACATCGAACTTAGAGAAGATTGTGTTCCTTGATTTAGAATTATTCCACTGTGATGGTAAAATACAGAGTAGGATGTATAGAAAGATCACAGCGTGCAACTCTTTATTGCACGCTAGTAGTGCACATCCGAAGAGTCAGATTAATGCCATTCCCTATCCAACACAGCCGTCAATGAGAACTACTTGGCTCAAACAACTTAATATTGGATCTTATATATGTGGCTCCTGCAGTATGTGCAGACTGGCCAAGAAAGGGGTGAGGGAGTTTGAGTACAATGGCTCACGTAAATTTCAGATTCATGAACATATAGACTGCCTGACCAAGTATGTGGTATATGTGGTCCAGTGTAAATGTAAGAAAATCTATGTGGGCAGTACTATTCGCCCATTGAAGGAGCGAATGGCTGAACATTTCCGTGCTTTAAAGAACCTAGATGAGAGATATCCAATAGGAAGTCACGCTAAGGTATGCCCGAAACAAAGAACATCTCTTGGGTTCCTTTTCCATGGTATAGAAGTTGTCTATAATGACCCCAGAGGTGGGGACAGAGAACTCAAACTGAGACAGTGTGAAGCACGATGGATTTTAAAGCTTCGAGCAGTTGAGTGTGGAATTAATGTAGATCATGAATTACACTATTTTTTAGACAAATGAACTGTTACCAAGGTTATCTATATTACATGTTTGTGTGAGTTGTGTTGATGCCAATATGAATAGGATGTCTTTTTTCTGTTAGTAATGTTCCATATGGATTTGCTGTGTTTATATGTATTAACTGCTTTACCGTGTATAATGGTATTTGTTGCGACTCTTGGATATGTGCACTGATAAATGTGCAATTTATAAACTAAAATACTCTGTTGGATATCTACTGTTATTGTAATATATCCCTCTCCATCTATTATACTATTCCTCTCTATCACATTATCAATATGCTTTTGGGGCACATGCATTGGTATATTAATTTAATCTTATAATTATCTTTTTTCTTTTTGGTTATGGGCATTTCTAGTGTTTCCTATCTTTTTTTTCTCCATTTTTACTTTTTATTATTAAATACACGAGAAATATCGTATGTATGTATTTATGAAATTTACAGACTTTGGGAATCTGCTATACACGTTAAATAATAGATAACTGTATACGAATATTATTATTTGTGTTTCGGATATCACCCTAAGATGGCGGCCTTTTCTTAAACAAACTGAGGAATAAGGCGTTTCGTTCTTGTATACCATTGGGGTAGCAGACGCTGCTAGATAGTCTTAGATGGCGGCCGTTTTTCTGCAGATAGAGGAATAAGGTAGTCCGTTTCTCTTACTAGTGGGGAAGTAGACGACGCTAGATAGTTTCCGGTATAAAAATGGAAGAGTCGGTATGTCCGGGTTTCATTGATTCCAGAACCCGTGATGACGGCGGGAGTACTCTCCCCTTTTTGGTGAGTTTCTTAATGCACCGATAAGCTTTGCATTGCGATGTTATATTTAGACTGTATCCTGTTTCGAATCTTTAAGCTTTTAATAGCGGCGTAATGTTTTCAGGTGGATGCTTTTCCATCTGCTCGTGCAGTATTTATACATGATTTTGGGTGAAAGGTGGTCTTTTGCCTAGCTTTGCTCTAAATCTGCTCTACGTATTGCCGGACGAATATTTAGTGTATTTTAGCTTTATTCTTTCTTATGCTTGTTTTTTGATATTTGATGTGCATTATAATAGATATGCACTTTTTAGACTCTCTATAGTGGTTGTGATTTTACTTAAGAATTAGAATTTTAGGGTTTTTGATATGAGCCGATACAATTTATATAACTAACTTACGTTTTGTGTTTTATTTTTGATTTTAGAATTTACTATACATATACCTATTTGGACCAGATTACAAGTCCGATCGAGATATTGTTTACACAAAATATATCAGGATGTTGAAGGATATGCATTATTTAAATACTTTTTAAACTCATAATTATATGGGACCATATTGAAGTCTTTCCTGAAATGTGGTGATATTATTACTAGAGATTTGTGTTTGGTAAGTGGCGTTTTTACGTACCACTTTTTTTGCTTTTGCTTTGCATGAAGAGGGCTTTTTGTCATCTTACCTCTGCGATTAGTCTGTTTTTTTTGCCTTTTGAAGCACAGTTCTTTTCTCCTTGCACTATATATATTTTGTTTGGTTTAGTCACTGGGTGTATTTCTTGGTGATTATGGGTTTCGGCTATATTTCATCTTTAGTTTTATACTTATATTAAATTTCTTGTCTTTGATCTTAAATATTGAGTAATTATATGTTACCTATTCGAGTCGGATAATATTATACATATATCCTTTGTTGTAGCCCTGAGGAAGTCATCGGGTGAATCTTCCCGAGACGAAACACGTGTTGGCTATTGCCTATATGGAAGGCACGCTGCTCATCAAACCCCTCCTCTTTCGCCACGTCCGAACTATATGGAAGGCACGCTGCTCATCAAACCCCTCCTCTTTCGCCACGTCCGAATTAATTTCCACCTTGAGCCACGAGCATGTCTCATACAGTGATTCATAATTTCGGGGATGCAAGCGCTGAATGTTGCAGAAAGCATGTCCTGCATGCAGTAGAAAACAAGCATTGGCATAGCCAATAGGTCTCGCCTTTGGGACCTGCTGCATAACTAAATACTTATATGGTCCCAAAGGCGAGACCTATTGGCTATGCCAATGCTTGTTTTTCTTCAAGTTGCTGGAGAGCCTGGCTCCTCTTCCTCTAGTATGCAACCCACCCAGCTCACAGAAAAGCAGCACTCCACAAATCTGTATTGGGCGGGGGAGATTCCTCTACCCCGCTTGGCCTGTTAAAATAGAACCCAGAATCTTCCATGTAGTGTACCAACCACAGACATACATACACCCAGCACATGCATATAACACGTGCACTGTACAGCACTACATATTAACTTGATATAGGCCAAGGGTGAGTTAAGCACACAGCAGCAAAACATTACATGAGTGAGTCTGTAGGCCTCACTCTGTTGACAAAGGTAAAAAGGCCCGTTCACTCTTACTGATCACTATACGGTATGCTGCCACCACCGTGCTTGTCCTACCTAACTCCTGTCAAAGGCAGTAGCCTTACACCACCATGATGGTAGCACTTTCGGCACCTCTCCAGGTCCAAAAAGACCACAAAATGTGAGACAGGCCTATGTTATGGCACACTCACCTGTTCCATCTGAGCCCATGACATCAAAAATCAACACCAGGAATCCAGACATTGTTGCAGTTGGGGCACTCGGGGCTGGGGTACACATCCATCACCTGATGAGGGACTTTTCCGTCCCAACACTAGTGTGAATCAATGTTCTCTGCCTGATGTTGATTATACTCGTGCGTGAGGTGTGCTCCGTGACGCTAATGTTTCGAAAGAAAAATAGTTGGCAGTTCATAAAGTCTCATTCATTTGTGTATTTATACACATGAGCTGCCAGTTTAAATAAATTTGGCCCAAATTTAGAAGTACTTGCTCTATCTTTGCTCCTTGTTTTTTCTCATTACACTAAGACCGTAGATTGTTTAATCATTAGTTGTGCTGGTTGTATTGATACAGTATAGTGAGACCTTTTCAAAACCTGTGAAAATACATTCCAGTATGACCATCTTGTCTGTAAACTGAAAAATCTATGAATGACTCGTTAAGCTCCAATTCCCAGTCCAGATCAACTATGTAAAGACTGAACTGCAAGGGTGCGAGTACAGCCTGGCTTCAAAAACTTATTGGTGTACACCTGTTGATATATGGTATTATTTCAGCTCATTTACATGAACCAGGTAGCAGTCTATGGGCTCTGTAGAGTGGATACCATATTCAGACGATATTCTTCATAGTCTTGGTCTGTCAAAGGCCTCCTCGTAATCTAACTAGTTGAAACTACTCAAAATTGCTAAAGTACTACTAACTACCTGACAATAACAGTGCCTTAACATGCGTGCAACGTTGTAAACGTTTGTTCCATGTGCAGTGGTGTTTTTGTTTGACAAATCATTATAAGTAACCTATTGGAGTGGTTCCTAACCTGTGATCCATGGACACGGGGGCACGACTGTTTAGAAAGCTAAATAATAGCAGATTAAAATATTTATAAATAAATAAGCAAAATGCAAAACGTAAAACTTTCTGTAAATTTGAAGGGGTTTGAAATTTGAGGCTAAAAATTAAGTTATTCTTTGCTTTATTTGTTGGAGCAGCACAAGTACAGTGAATGGAAGATGGGTGACGTCAACTGAAGCGCGCCAAAGAGACCATCCATTTGGAGGAAAAAACACAATCACATATTGCTTCATCTTCTAGAATTAAAATCCGAACTTAGAAACCAAATTTCCCATTAAAATTAAAGTTTTTATTTGCAATAATTGGTTGTGAACTAAATAAAATATTTTGACATTTGTTAATTTGCACTTGTTCATGTATTTTTTGTGGTTCAAATTTTTAAAATTGCTTAGGCTTGGCTTCTAGTTATGATTCAGTGGGGATCCTCTGAAGCGATGAGGTTAAGAATTGCTGACCTGTTGCATGACTTGAATATAAGAACAGACACTTAAATATATATGTTCAGGCAGTCATCAAGGGTTTGAACAGTCCAGGGTTCATCTAACTGTTCTAACATCGAGTTCACTCTCATTGACACTGTAGACCCCAGGTTCTTCTTGATTACTATTTGAAATGGGGTCTCTAGTTGGCACCCTGTCTAAGTAGGGACCACCGCTCTACTCAGGGTAAGTGTAACATTTTACCTGTGCTCACCCTCTGTGGGTGAAGCCAAGCCCCCTTTCCTGCTCCACGTTTGTCAGGAGGAAAGGTGGTTAAATTAGCTAGATGAGGAGGAGGGTCACCCCTCAGCCTACACCACTGCTAGGATAGGGCAGGCAAGGTGAACCCCTCTCCTGAAATTCCATCATCTTGACATGGTGAGAAAACCTCCAATCAGGACTAGGGTAGTGCCTCTTCCAACAGGAAGTAGTCACTAGAGGGTGTAGACACCCTAAAGGTAAGTAGCACATTGGCTACTACCTGTCTCTCCTTTTAATACCCCCTAAATTCAGTATTTAGGTGGCTCCCCAAGACCTTGACTTCAGATTCCATGGATCTAAAGAAGACAAAGAAAGAGAGGTGCTGCTGATCCAGGAACTGAGCCCTGCTGCAGAAGAAATCGGCGCCAACCCCTGCCCACTCTGAAAAAACTCGACAACTGTGGGCTGCCGTCCCTATCTGAGACCTGTGCAGCCTCCAAGTACCCCGGAGCCCTGACAGCCTTCGCCAATTGCCTGGGACCTCCCTTTGGACTAGTGGTACTAGTCCCCAGCACACTGCTGGTAAAAGACCTCCACGAGATGAAGACCGACATCGACTGTGTCGACGCGATTCACTTCATCACCCAAAAGTTGCAGCAGCCAAGGCCTGTTGGTCACCAGTCTGGTAACTGACCCCTTCAATGCATCTACCAGCCTATGGGATCCTCACAGTGCCTACGATCGATGCTGGAAACAGCTCCGCTCCTGTGAGCCTGTACCCGCTTTCTGGTGGCTTCGACTGCGTGAAAGCAGCAACTTGGGCATGACCGCGATGGACTTCCCTCAACGTAGATGAACACTGCTGGTGAAGAACCAATACTGCACCCAAGACCACATGCACCTCTGATCCAGGTAACTTAGAACTGCCTGCTGTGCCCGAGCCCCGGGACATCCAAAACCCTGACTCCAGTGGAATAGAACTTCCCCTGAATCATGGGCGACCGTTGTCCCCCAGAACTCCATGTCAGTGTTGCTTCCATCGACCGCGACGGTAAATGTGTTGGTGGTACTCCGCTATCTAACCCTATGCTTTTCTTCTCCTTGACTGTGACGGTCTCTGTATGTCGGTATTGACCTCTGTTGCTTAAAACCTGTAAGCGTTTGCGGCTTGTACTGCATTTGGTTGAACATCGACATACAAATCATTTAATAACTGTTGAAAAAAGTTCTTGGTTTCTAAAAATATATATATAAATACAATTTTATTTTTTCCTAATTGGTCTTGGATTTATTTTTGAGTGTGTGTCTCATTCATTGCCTCTGTGTGTGACAGCAAATGCTTAGCACTACCCTCTGATAAGCCTAACTTCTCACCCACACTACCACAAAAAGAGCATTTGAATTATCTGCTTTTACCTCTACACACCTATTGGGGAACCACTGGACTCTGCACAGTATACTTCATTTTAGTGCATTATATAGTGAGCCAGCGTCCTACACAGACTCAGTATTAAATGCTCAAAGCCAGCACTAGGCAAGCATGCCAGTAGCAACTTAGTCTGACCAAAAGTTATTATGGGTCAGAGATTTGTGGTTTATCACCAGTACACACATAGACCATCAGTCCTGCAATCATGAACTTTGAGGCACGGGGTGCAGTGTTTTTTGTGTGCTATCTGTAGCCACTAGACAAGGGACCAGTAGGGGAGTTTCTTGTCCACCAATGGACTAACTAGCACACAATAGAGAAGCTGGCAGGCCCTTGCAATCTGAACTGATCCAGCACAGAACCTTTTGAAACGGAATTTTCGGCAGACACACCACCCTCTGGACTGACTTTCGGTGACCGCCAGAACTCGATCCCCCCATGCCGAAAGACCACGCTCGCAACCTCGGCATTATCCTCAACAGCAAACTCTCCATGAAACGTAAGGTCAACGTGGTCTCCTCAGCCTGCTTCCACATGCTCCGCAAAGTTTTCAAGTGGCTCCCCATCAGCACCAGGAAGACTGTGATGCAGGCTCTCATCACCAGCCGACTGGACTACGGAAAAGCACACTATGCAGGCACCACCCCTGAACTCATGAAGAGACTCCAGATGATCCAGAACGCAGCTGCCAGACTGATTCTTCACCTGCCCAAGAGAACCCACATCACTCAGCACCTGAAAGACCTCCACTGGCTCCCGATCCAGAAGCGATGCATTTTCAAGCTCCTGACCCACACCTACAAAGCCCTCCATGACCAAGGACCCGCATACATGAACCACCGACTGCATTTCCACAGTCCTCCCAGGAACCTCTGCTCTGCACACCACGCCCTCACACAGACACATTGCATACGCCGCTCCAGAGGACTCTTCTTCTCCCATCTCGCCTCCAAAGCCTGGAACGCCCTCCACCTCCGCACCACATGCTCACTGACCCACTTCAAGAAGGGACTCAAGACCGGGCTCGTCAACTGAGACCTGCAGCAAGTGCCTGGATACCCTCTCAGGTGACAAGCTGCTTCTACAAGTACGATGTTTATTGCCTGGGCAAAGCAGTGGACTCTGAATGTTTTGCCACCACCAGAATGATTTCAATGCAGTCCCACATAAAATTGTAGATTGCTTGCAGGGGAATCTGAAGCCCACATTCTCCAACTAGTGTTTTTTATTGGCAACGTTGTACCTGGAAACACATTTGCCTACTGTACAAACGAATTAGATCATGAGAATAAAATGTTTTGCTGGTGCAAACTGAGCATTTTGCACAGTGATGGCTGCGCCTACAAAATGGCTACCCAGATGTGGTACATACTATAATCGCCACCAGAGACTTCTGGTCCCACAGCACATTAAATAGACTAGAAGTTAACTTCTTGCATTACATTGAAGACACATAAGAAGCGGCTGGGCTACCGGCCATGGGGTAGACTCTGCAGAAGTCTTCAGCCTCGCCGGTTCTGTACCCTACCTTTCTTCTGTATTATTCGGGTATTCATTTGGGTTACAGCAGGAGCAGCCGTTTTCAAGTGAGGCTTTCTGGGATGCTCCTAGAGGTATCCTGCAGACAGAGGCATGGAGGATAGCGGCTCTAGTCCTTGTTCCCGCCATGCCTCGGCACTCTGCCGGATCAGAGAGTGAGTGCACTACATCCAGTTCCTGGCAAGAGAACGGAAAGCGGTGTGCAATTGGAAGCAATGAAGAGGGGTCAAGAAATTATTCGGAAATGTTCGAAAAGCAGCAGGATACGCAGCGCCTCAGCAAATCATGCAGAGGAAAGGCGTGCGCTTCCATTTTTCAGTCACATTGCCGTCTCCGTTGCAAAATTAAAAACCTGATTTAATAAAGGAAATGTGCCGTGCCACGCTTACAGATTTTTGTGTGAGCTGATTTTGTACTTGGGTCAATAATATAATAAATTAACAAGTTTCTCATGCCAGGTCTCTGTCATGCATGCAACATCTGCAGAATAAACAGGATATCGTGCAGCTTACCCAAGCTGCTCTTTGCTGGCTTCATGAGAGGTCGTATATGTTAAGCAGGCCTGCCTCACAGAGCACACCAAGCCCCGGATTTACTACGATTTATCCATGTTTACAAGTCTTTGTAAATATGGGTTTGCGTCATATTTCATGGGTGGATGCATGGGAGCTCGCTCCCATGATCCACCCATGTAACCCCTACCTGACGCAAGGTAACAGCTGTGTTGCATTTTTTTATTTTTACAAAGCCACACACTTTGTAAATCCAGAAATAGATTGTGCATCAGGCCTGTGCCAAAAAAAGTGACGCACCTCAGACACAAAGGGTCTTGTTTACAAGCCCCTTGCGCCACTTTTGCGTCACTTTTCCCATGTTAAAAATGACGCAAAAGTGGCGTAAGGGGCTTGTAAATAAGCCCCAAAGTCTTTGTAAATCTGTGCGCAAATCTTTATTCGTTTTTGATACAGGCCCCGATGACAGGTCTAGGAAAACATCAACATTATTCACTACAACTATTTATTTAAAAAAAACAATTCTAAAAAATATTTAAAACCCGAAACAATCCATAGCTCTCAGAGAAGCATATACAAATAGCAAACTGCACATTACACCGATGAAACAGGTTTCATGGACATTAAGCAACGCAGGACAGAATATAAAAAACATGGGCAACGTCGTGTTTATTTTTGCAGTTTTATATAACTCGGCCCTAGAGCATTGTAGTACTTTGCATGAGGATCAGTTACATGACAAAAGGTCAGATTCATTTTTTAGAAATCGGGAGATTAATCGATTTGTCCAGAATCACAGCATAACCTGAACCTGGTTACCAAGTTCCAAATTCGGTAGGTCTGGCCACAACACCACATCATCTCCAAATTGTGCATTTCACACATAGGGTGCTCTCTTTTTAGGTCTCGCCTACGCAGCGCGCATGCGCTGCATAGGATGAGACTTCTTGAAATCGATTCGCTTTTGGCCCCAAAATGTGCACGCGTTGCATTGCTTTCAATGGCAACGCGTGCACGTTTGGCGATTCCCTTGCGGGAGCGAGCAGTGGCGCCATGTGTCAGCAATTATCGCGCGTTGCTGCTCGCTCCCGCAAGGGAAACGCCCTCCCCCCGCCTGCACTCCACTGTCCGAGCCTTTCCGCCTCCCCCTCCCCGCCATTGCTAATGTGCACAGTTAAAACTAAAATCATGAGCGTTCAAAGTCTAATTTTACGGATTTATTATTTTTTATCTGCGTAAAAGAACGACTTAATTTGGGGCTGATCTGAGAGAGATAACAAACATTTGTCAAATTAATCCGGCAAGTAGAGGAAATTCAAAACATCACCAGAGAATAATACGACCTGCTGCAAGTACCCCAGGAGCCCGCGAGGGGGCGCAAGCATTTTGGCAAAAATGATGTAGTGGCTGGAGCACAATTTTATTGCAGCCTGGTTGGCTTTTTTTTTTCTGTATAACAAAAATCAATGACCCTCACAAGCTGGTCATTTACATCTTGAGTATGGGGTCACTTTTGCTCTTTCCTGTTTCTGGCAACTATGACTTTCACAGCAGGTGCTCAGAGGGAAGCATGGGCGAGCCTCCGGATGCTGTTCACCCGCCGTACCTGAGGCAAACAAGTTGCTAGCAAGGGGTTTTCGACAGCTGAGCTGGCTGAGACTCCAATGTCAGAAATCAAGCGGCTTCCTGCGTCTAAATGAGGTGAGCTAATTATGAGGTGGGCAGGCAGGGCAGCTGCAGATTTTAGCAAATGGCCGCTTCCAGCCACTTTCAAATGAATCTCCCTCCGCTCACACACCCAGTTTGTATATTTTTGACCCCTGAATGACTTTTTACTGTATTTAAAGAACATATTTTCTTTAATAAATACGTATAGCTGAATAATGTGTATTTGATAGTGTACTGCAATCTGTTATATCGTGCCGGACTTCACTTCATCACCTCTCACAAACCTTTGGCTCAGTTATTCAATCTGGTTACCGAAGGTGATTCAAGATGGCATAGATGCCCTGCTTTGTTTTGGCAGTGATAGTACCTGTGTCGTTAACTTTCCATTCTAGCTACTGAGTATCAAAAGCCTTACAAGCTGTAAATTCTATGTGAGGAAACAAAACACGAAGTACATCGTTTTGGAGATGGTTTGTGCCATACTAGTAAGCAATGTATGGCAAAGAACACATTCACCTCAAGTCCATCTCAGCATGCCATCCTTCTTGGACTGTGCTTCTCATTTGATCAAACTAGATCTGCTCTCGACATTAGGTAGGTACTCAGTAGCTGAGCATGAGCCAGGAGGATGACGAGGCACACAAAACAATTAAATAACTGCTGCCTTCTTCCAATGACAGTGTCTCCATGGGAGTTACTTCTCACTGATATTTCCTTACTCTCTCAATCTTTCTACCCGTCTGTAAGCACTAGGCCCTTCATTTTCACTCTTGTGCTCTAAAAGAGCAGAGTGATAAAGTGGGGGTGGAGGGGGGGGCAGGGGATAAAACCTTGCGGATATTATGTTTTCCCTCTCTTTAGTTTGTCATCCTCTCTCCTTAATACCATTCCTTCCTACCTTCTTTCTCCCACACTACTCGCCCTTTTCCCTTGTTTATGCTATTTCCTTTTCCAATCGCACCTGTGTCCCTCCCCATCCTCAGTATCCCTTCACTTCCCTGCTACCATATTTAATTTTACCTCACCCCCCCCTTTCATCCATGGCACGCTGTACTTACCGGTCCAAACAAACGAGGTCAGTTTTTACCAAAGACCCTTTAGCGGTTCAACACGTATTAGAACAACATGGTCTTTACCACATTTGCTATTACATGCCACACAATTATAAACAAATCTGACAACATACTTATCAAATTCCACTAACTAAAGCCGACTGCAGAGCTCTCTTGCTGGAGAAAATGCCCATGTGTCTTTCATTGAGCCAGGACTTCGATTTCTCCTTGGTAGCCAGAAATACATTTATGAAATGTGTAAATATGCAATAACTTCATAAAGATATGTCCCATATTTTCTAATTACAGCCTTATTGTGACACCACCTGTAGTCAGAAAAAAATGATACTTATAATATACTATAATAAGTTATTACAGTCGATTTGTGACTTCACACTGTCTGCTGTCAGAGCCAACAGTCCATGTGGAAGGCAGGCTACTGAGCAGAATTACAACTGCTGTTTAAACAACAAATGAACAACTACCGTTGTACTTCGTTTCTGAGCTATTTTCCCTGAATATGTTCAGTCACTGGCTCAAAGTAATACTCATGGAAGCACGTTTATTTATTGCACTGTTGGAGTTCCTTACGCAAAACCCGTAATCCATCCACATGTCACCACATATTCTGCTCTACAACCACTTTTAAAAGTGATTTACTGTAAACTAGTTAAAATGTATTTTGCCCCCAATTTTGTGCTGCACATTGCAGTGTTTCTTTTCACAGTACAAATGTGACGTTTTTTCTATAAATCTATTATAGTCATAATATTTCTAGTATGAGAAGGAACACGAAAATAAAAATGTCAAAGAAGGTTGGGGAAAGGTGGAAGGCCTGACCATGTAGAATAAAGAATAAAATGTCCTCTGCCGGAAGTTACACGGATATATTGCAAGTCACCTCTTTGGTTCGTGACTTTTTAAAGGAGCTCGCCCTGAGGCCTCAATGCGCTGTATGATGAAATAAGTCCTCGGAAATTTGCATTATAAAGTATAGCAAATGTTACTTTAGCTCATAGAACTTGTTGCATAATCATTTAATTGTCTTCTAAAAGTTTTATTGTTGACGAGCAAAAGGGAAAAAATATACACTCACGTGCTTTATACGTGATAATACGGTCTAATATCAGGTATTCCCCTATTTGACTGGAACCCCACAGACCATGCTTAATCACCTAACCATCAACAGAACACATTCTCTACAGATGCGATGACTCAATCAGTGACGCCACAGTTGTTCCATTTATTGTCCAACTCGAAACACACCAGCCTTGTCAAATCTTTGATTTTTTTTTTTTTAAATCAGACAAGTGTTGAACTATCGGAACATCTAGCTTTTCCATGAGCATTGCGGGACCTTCAAACTTAATTTTATTCCTGAAGATTTCTTACTTCCTCTGGGTCGATGGTACTCCACCCAATCAAAGCAGGAGTAACACAACTAACAAAACGTGTACATATGCTCACTATTCCACAGCACTACTGCTCTCTATACAAATTCCACCCTTGCGCCTTTCAAATTTCTTCCAAGTGCTTACACACCAAACCAACAACATTAAACAACAAGCATTGGCATAGCCAATAGGTCTCGCCTTTGGGACCTTATATGTGTTTAACCATGCAACAGTTAATGTTGTTGCCCCACGGATATTGTGCTGCATAACTAAATACTTATAAGGTCCCTATGGCGAGACCTATTGGCTATGCCAATGCTTGTTAAACCTTCCCATCTGTCCATAAGACATCTTAATGTCAGGCTCCCGCTTCCTAAGGCGATAGAAAATGTCTAGAGTCTACTATGCTCCACTAACATTGTAAGGCATGGATGCAGGTTCTGCCATCATTCATACAAAGCTAATATCCAACAGCTGTGCATTATCTGAAATGAAGATGGAGTTTCTTACTACTTGCTAAGTATTATTTTCATTCGGTTTGTTGTAGAAAAATGTAATAATATGGAATAAGATATATTTAAAATTTGGAGAGCATAATTAAATGTTTTTTTTTTACTGATCTGAACGAAGAACCAACTTTAGTCAGTAATGTGTACATTAGGGGTGGGTGAAGAATTCCGCTCCGCTGGTGGAGTTCGCGCAGTTTTGCCCACTCCGCACTCTGTGCGGAGTTCCGAAAAACTCAGCGAACTGATGCAGGACAGAGGTTTTTTTCTCTACTGGCTCTCCAACGGTAAGTTGGCAAGCGCTTGCGAGAAAAAATAACCCGCTAGACCTCCTCCTGGTGAGAGTCTTAAAAAGTTATCAGTGTACTGTTTCAAGGAACTACAAGGGACACAATTAAAAGCAGTCATTCTTGTATTCATGCAGCTAATCTTAAAGAGGATTATGTATTGTCCTGATGCAGATCTCCTAATTAAAACCCTTCCAGCAATGGAGTTTGAGATGCACTGTGTCAACAATAATCTGAGAAGTGACTTAAATATTCGAAGTTTGACTACAGAGCAAGTAAGGCCTTAAGGATTAGCTGTGTTTGGGTCTCCTCAACCTCAGTTGGAGCATTTGACTTTCCACTTTACTTGACCTAGGATGGTCCAATAAGATGAGGAGACCTTTTGGTTTCCCCACAATGGAATTATGAGCTTCTAGAAGATCCTCAACTCATGCTTAAGGTACAGTATTTTTGTAGTCATGTTTTGATTGCATGTCACAGGTGTGGTTTTGTGTATTTCACATTTTGCACTTTAAAGTATAAATGCCAAGGATGCTTAACTGTCACAAAATGGGTTATAACTGTAAAAGAATAAAGTTCATACTCCACTAAAAGGATTAAACAAGCATTGGTAAAACCAATAGGTCTCGCCTATGAGGCCCATAGCACCCTTACTTTGCCGCATGGGACATTTCATTAATATTGATTGTTTGTTTACAGAGCTTGGTGCTACACCACTATCTTCACAAGACCATAAACAAAATGTGTCACTGTTACCCCAGTGGACCACCTTCACTTTCTTGACCTCAGAAGAGAGAAAGACGTAGTCAGTCCTGCGATGGCTGATAAGTTGCATATACGTTTTTGTAGAACATTTATTAACCTTCTAAGGTAACTTTGAGCTTGCTGATCAGGGCCATGAAGAAATTAACTCATAAAACAGTAGTTTCCTTATTACAGTTATTTTTTTACAATATTGCAGCTAGAAAATATCGTTGTTGTGGGGACTCCAGTTTTGCAAGGTCCCTTTCCACAGGCACTGCACCATTAGTGATGACCATGGAGAAAAAAAATAAAATCCTACAAAATCCATTCAAAGGGCAGACAGTATGTGGTCAGCCAGTCTCCCATCAAACTTTCGAGTTATAGAAGTTAAGCCAAGAAAAATAGACCAGATGAAGGCTGGAAAGATAGCTCAGTAAGTTGATGTGTCTGCTCTGCAAGTCACAGGTTCAAACCCAAGCAGAGGGGGTTCAGACTTCCACTTCCAATGAAGCTCAGATGCTCCTTAAACACAATAAAGAGGTTTATTTGACATGGTCTGTGTCCCACTAAGTTAACACCAGGACACTCCAACATTCTGTTGTTTGAATTTTGGATTGAACAGGGGAGCATAGGTCTGTGGCTAAAAGCCTCAATTGAGCTGTGTGCAGCACTACACCAGTACCTAAAACCCTGTGCGGATTTCACACAGGTAAACTGAATGTGCAGCTGCTTCAAAAGTATTTGAACAATAAGCATGCGAGCGCAGAGGGTTGATCTCTGTGGCTCATGGTGCTCAAAAGTCCACACAAACATGCATCTAATTGCTCATGCACATTCCCGTGAACTCGAAGCGCACTGACACTGGTTAAAGATGAACCAGGTGAAAGTACTGTTTTTCATTTCTAGGCCCTGTTTATAATTTTTTCACCTAGATATGGGATTGTATTTTGGAGCATCTGCTATGCATGTGATGCACCCACCATGAACTGAATGTATGCAAGCATGGCGTGTGCAGGATCTGGTAGTCCACAAGTCATGGTTCTTGTGTCACAGAGAGGCCACTATCCTAGGTATGGGTCAGACCAGTTTGCCAACAATTAATCGTGCCCTAGAGAGCATACTCGCCTTAACTGGGAGAGGTGAGTCTGCACACAAAGGATGATTTTTGGGCTCCAGAGAGGACACTCATCTGGGCTTAGGTGAGGTCAGTGTGTCTGGAAAGGGCAAAGGTCTGGGCTGAGTCTGGGTTAGTCTGCTCACGAGGGGGCTGACCTCCTCAAGTGTGAAGTGCTTTTAGAAACTCGGAAGCCACCTCCCCTCTGAATACCAGCGGGTTCCAGGAAAGCACGGGCAGCACTGTTTGCCTCATCTCCTACTAGTGGCCCTGCTTTGTTAACATTTCATGCAGATCTTAGACCTGCCAACCTGTAAATAAATGTCACTGTGTGAGGAGGGGTGGGCCTTGGAGGCGGCGGAGCTTCGTGGCGAGAGCTCCCTAAGAGACACTCTGCCCTCCACCAATCCCACCACACCCTAACCAG
Organism: Calotriton arnoldi; assembly: GCA_963921515.1. Taxonomy (NCBI): domain Eukaryota; kingdom Metazoa; phylum Chordata; class Amphibia; order Caudata; family Salamandridae; genus Calotriton; species Calotriton arnoldi. The sequence goes on along the minus strand of CAWUFW010004560.1, from coordinate 676,252 downwards.
TAAAGCTGGGTCAAAAGCTGCCAGCCACAGGAGTCTGACTTCTAAACGGCTGATCATAACCCTTGACCTCTCCTCGGCCCTGGGCATGCTCACAGAGCCGCAAAAGAATAGACACCATTAGTCTCCGTGCAAAGCGCATTACCGGCACAGTAATTCAAGCATGTACTGGTGCTCTGAATTGAGTGACAAAACATTTTGAGGGAATGCGATAATAATACCAAATATGCATTAGTTTAGCCCCTGCTGAGTGACCCTTGGCAGGGCTGTGGTCTTACCAGGCGCACTTACCTCCTTATCCTGCTCCACTCACAGACCCTCGACATGCCCGCATGGTGAACTATGAGGAAGTGAAGCTTATTGCACGAAGCAGCCATGCCCCTCCACCGCAACACCCCTGAGGAAAGAAGACAATGATCTAAAGCACGGCGTATATGCATTAGTTTAACCCCTGCTAAGTGACCCTTGGCAGGGCTGCGGTCTTACTGGGTGCACTTACCTCGTATCCTTCTCCACTCATGGACCCTCGACATGCTGGCATGGTGAACTATGAGGAAGTGAGGCTTATTGCACGAAGCAGTCATGCCCCTCCCCCGCAGCACCTGTGAGGAAAGAAGACAATGATCTAAAGCGCGGCGTCCCTGAAGCGGGCACCATGTTCCTGAAGCGGGCGCCGTGTTGTTGTGTTGCTAAAATAAAATTCCTGCGCCGTCCAAAAGTATATAGACACATTTTGTACAAATTAAACAGCAACACGAGTGGAAACTCAGGAAGTAGTAAACATGTATTAGGAAGGGAAACGCACGAACACAAGCCAGAGGCAGACCTTAACAAAAAAACAGTGCCAGGAAGGAACATAAATTAAAAAAAATGTAAGACCACATGTAGCAGGGGCAGTCTGCAGGGAGGATCTAAAACAATAAAGGGCGGGAGTAACGAGACATGCTGACCAAACAGAAGCATGCATTTCTAAAAGGCAGGGACGGGAATGAATGAAAATAGAGGAGGGCCTTCAAGCCACAGTGTACACTACAGCATAGCTTGCAGCGCATGCGCTGCCCAGGCTCGACCTAATTTTTTTTTACATTTTTTGAATTTATGGTTGAATGGGGAACTCCTTCTTCTTGATGGCTGGATAGTGTCATTCAAAAATGGAAAATCTTTAGGATAGGAATATTGCTTAAAAAGAGTATCTGATCCCTGGATTTGCCACTCCTCAGTTCCCCAAGTCCTCTTTAAAGTCAATGCTTTATTCTACAATATATACCCCTGTTCACTGTAGGGACTCAAAATGTAGGAATATAAATCATTTTATGTCTAGAAAGAAACACACCAGTCAGGTTTATGTAATTTTGGATATAAAATTAAGTGTCAGGGTCAAACTGATATTTGATGGTGGCTTGAAGTTAGGGAATTCTGTGACTAGTTCACTCACCCTCCCACATTAGGATGGTGTAGTTTCCCCACTAATTGTATTAAAACACCATCTTAGTGGCATTTGAAATGTATAAAAAACAATCAGCATCCCGATTGTAGCAGAACAAGTCTCTATAATTATCTATAGGAAGATGAATATCAACATCATACACTGATGAATGAAAGGTATGGACTCAATACATTGCTACCAGGTATAAGTCTTTTGCGTCTGCACGAGCTGTGGCTGGCTGCTGTGTGTTGCCACACCCATGTAAAATTACCATTGGAATCCACTGCTACCAATATATATTATTTATTGGCTTATGGGCACTAATGGGATTGAGATAAATGGTTTGGAATGGTTGTGTTGCTTTCACTAAGTAGAGGGCCTTATTCATTGGCAGATTGGCAAATTGTGTACTGCAGTACATACTGTATAGTCAGTTTGGACATTAGTGGCTCCCAGTAGCGCACCTGCAATATAAGCGGAGTGGTTGAGACCCCTCCATGTGTAGAGGCAATCCCTTCATTTGCGGCTTTAATTAAATCTAACATAATCAATTCACTGGAGACATCTCGATCACCCACCCCTGGTATTGTAATTTTAGAGTGCCAATCTTGTCAGGGAAGTAGTTGTACTTTGTTGGAAATCCTTGAGTTGGGGCTATCTTTTGTGATGTTTGTATTGCTGATTGTCAATCAATCAAGAAATCTTTATTCAGATTTTTTTTAAATACATAAAAGAATAAAACACAAAAGGAAATACAGAACATTTATAAAACTATATCACTCTACATAAAAAAATAGCATCATATTTAATGAATTCATAAAATCATTCAGTGCAAAATATATTATGTGCAAGCAAACACAGAGAATAATGGATCCATATCTTTGTTTAGAGTTTCTCATAGCATAGTCTTTCTGAATGAGTAATTGACTTCCATCTCTTGATCACTGACTTCATGTATGACAAAATTACACAACACATATGAACATCATCCAGATTGCATAAGAATCTAAAAGCATCTTGATAATAATAAAGTTTCTTCTATAAAAATAATGGACGCAGATCATGTATTCTAATGTCCTTATGAAACTTACAAAAAAATCACAAAATGTATTGTTGATTGACTGGTTTTCCCATCTCATGGGCATTAGGTAGGTTCTCTGACCATGCCTCCATTTTAGGGAATGCAATTAGATGACAAAGCATAGTTGATGGAGCAGGGAAAATAAAAAAATTTAACCCCTAACAAATTATATAATTAATTAATTAAAAAATGTTCGTTTAAATGTATTAATCAACATTGTATATGTGGGAATGGTAATATGCCAATGTATGTGCTAAATAATCTATTAATGAATGTCCGTGTGTCTAATCATAACGTAAGAATAAAAAGCGTACTAAATAAAATAAATGCATGTTTGTGCTTCATAGAAATAAAATGTGTCGTTGCAAAAACAATAGTGATGGTAAGTAAGGAGCAGCTTAAATGTCGCTTTTTGCTAGGTAACAACTAATTGGGGTACGTAGACGGGAGGGAAACGAAAGGGATATTTTTCTCTATTTTAATTATGTTTTGTTTGCTTCAAATTAGTGCTTCTAAAAGTATAACCGAGTGGCGATGTAAAATGGCCGCCAGTGGGAAGATGTGCGCAGGCGTGAGGGAACATGTGATACGAGATGAAATTGTAGAAATCTGGAACCTCGTGATGTCTCTGAGAAGGCTAGGATGCAAGAAATGGTCAAGGCTGGTGTGACCTAATTGAACTGATAGTGTGCCGTGATGATCAGGAGAGAGTCCGTGGGAAAGGAGCCCAAGAGAAAGGACAATGACTGCGGAGTTCTTGAATGTGTCAAAAGAAGATACAAATGGACTGATCGAATCGGATGGAAATGTTTAAGCGTATGGGAAAGGAAATGATCCAAGGACCCTTGAATCCAAGAGAACTTGATTAAAGAATGAATAAGCTGACATGCATGGACCAATGAAAGAAAAGCGTGATATTAATGTTGCAACAGTTAGTTAGCAAAGTTAGAATTAGGGTATAAGAGGGCCTACTCTTAGTGGGAGGGGTCAGTTCCAGGCAGTTCGAGAGACGTGGTTGCAGTCACAGTCAGGAGAGGAGTTGAAGAGTCGTGTTGGTGGCTTCCAGTGCTGGGTGGTCCTGATCGATCCCTTACTGAGCGGGAGATGCTGAAAGGCTGTTAGAGGAGACGGGTTGCAGGTAGCTGATGCTGACGAGCTGAAGTTGCTGTTGCTGTCTTAACTTTACAGTTGAGTATGAGAATCAGGCTATTTCTAATCCCAAAGTTAGGTTAGAAATCATTAGACTAAATTAGGAAGTTAGGCAGGTAACTAGGGTTTTGGCTTCATGACAAAATTTCCTTTCTGCAATAAATTGATTATGCTTAATAAAATTGTGAATTTAAAAATGAATAATTGAATAAAGTATTAAATTCTTTCCATGCTTTTAAAAATTATATAAAATTTAAGATTCTTTAAACCCAAAATGACTCAGTGGTTATTTTCCTAAATGATTGTGACATAAGTAATTGTTTATTGTGATTCAGCTGGTCTTAATCACTATGAACTAATTTCTTAAATGAATGATTCATCGACCAAACAATGAGCAGGAATATCTTAAGAAATAACTAAAAGAAAGTGACAAATTAAGGTAAATAGATATCCTTGCTCTTCCAGCGGTACACAAAAATGGTGTTCTCCATTTAGTTCTCATGTTTCTCCTAGGAGTACAGAATTTCACAAAGGTGTAAAGGAAATCCAGGAGTGTGCGTGTGTGTTAGACGATGTTTATGGGCCCCATCGTCATGTGGATATGAGAAATATAGTTTGCCCCTGGATGACCTATAAGTAACCTAGGAGGAGAATAGTTTTTATTGTACGCGCTGCATCAGATTTCTTGGTAGCAGAGTTATGGTTTTCTATAGATTAGTTTAGTGATTATTGTTTATTGATTATTGATTATTTGATGACTAACACTATATGTTGAGTCGCGTTATGTTATATGTAAGTTTTCACGCTTCTGGGATGTAGGAAGTGGAACACGTGTGGCAAGAGAAGTCACATGGAATTTGGTACATGGTCTGAATTCATTTTGGTTATAACGCAGGTTGTGTTATGTTAGGGATTTCGGTGTGAAAAGTGTGTAAATGAAATAGCAAATCACGTTTACTTGTGAAACTTTGGCCTTAATTCTCAGGAGCCTAGTCTCCACATGTGTCTTATCCCCAGAGAAACGAGTAAATTGTTTGTTTGAAAGAAGGGTAAGGTAGAGGGAAGTGCTACTTTATCGGCGAAAGTAAATAATTCTGTGGTAGGGTAGAGGTAAGCGCTGCCTACTGGAAAAACAGGATTCTTGTGTAAAAGGACAAAGCTGTCACTTTGTTTAGCGAATCAGACTATGGAATTGTTTATTTGTTGTAACTAACGAAGAAAACAGTAAAAAGAAAAAATTGCCGATAAATTTTGTAAAGGAGGGGTAAAGAGTAGAAGTGACGTGGAAAAGTGCCGCGCTAGGATTGGTTAGTGCACTAGTCACGTGAATACAGAGCAGGAGTGACGTAGAAAAGTGCCGCGCTAGGATTGGTTGGTTCGCGGACGGTGGAAATTGTTCTGATTGGTACGTTAGTGTGAATCGCGCTGTAATTGGACGAAGTTCCGTACACAGAAACAGCGTTAGAGTAAAGAGAAAACAAATAGAAAACATGCCGTATTACGAGTATGAAAGGGAGAGAACGTCATGGACGACGAAATTAAAGAATTTCTTTAAGAAAGACAAAAAGGTTGTGACTAGAGAGGGACAAGTAATTCCTCCGCCGAAATCAGCAGCTTCACATATGATGCTGAAATATGGATATCATACGTGCATATGGTTGGATAATTGGGTAAAATATACCAAGAATGATGGAGCATTGGCTTTCCCTGAAAATGGTTCTTTTAATGTAGCGATTTTACGGAATTTAAAAGAAAAGATGCTTAAATTGGAACCTAGACCTAGACCGACACAGTTTGAGGCTTTAACAGAATGGGAAGATGAGATGTACGAAAAAGAAAGATTCAGAGGTATGAAAGGTTATGAGTTCGTGCCCGGAAGATTGTGGGGAATGAATCATGAGGACAGAATAAAACGATGGAGATGTGCTAACATGACAGGAGGTTTGTTTCCAGCTTTTACAGTTGAGGAAGGGACTAAGAAAAAACGGACTGAGAAAAAGAAACATTTAGAGAGAGAAAGGTATATGCATGAGAGCGAAACGGATGACGAGTTGCTGGAAGATATATTAAATAAAAATCCACCTCCGTATCAGCAGAATTCTACAGTGGTGACACCAAATGCGCCACCAATAGAAACTATGCGAAATAAAAGTCCAGAAAAAAGACAAGAAATAAATAGGTCACAAGAACAAATAAGAACTTCCCAAAATGAGGGAATAGAAAATGATAGTGCAAGAGAATTGGCAAGGACAACAAAAGAATTAACTGAGAAAATTAGAGAATTAACCAAGAATATGGAAGCAGTTACCGTACCCGTAACAATAGGTCCAGTAATACCAGTTTTCGAGAATCAGAAAATTGATGAACGATCTTTGGTGATTCCCTTGAGTTCGCAATTCCAAAGAGAAAAGGAAAGAATGGAAACAAGTCCAGGTACGAGCAATTTGACTAGTGCTTACAGACCAAGTCCACCTGAAAATTTGACAGTGAATGAGTGTAGCGGTAGGAAAATGCCTATGGTAACTGAATCTGCAACAGTGACACCTGAAAAGAGTGGAAATTGGACAGAAATAAATAGTACTCCTATAGGTCCGACTCCTGATGAGTTAAATGAGTGGATAAAAGCTTTTAAAATAAAAGAAACGGAAGAAAAACCATTAGATGTGATCAGATTAAAAATTGACATGGAAGAATTAATATTAGGAACGATTGGTACTGAAAAGATAAAAAATTATCAGGATGATGAAATAATGTTTCTGTGCAAAAGTATAACATGGAGGGCAAAGAATTTACATGACAAACTAGAAGAAGTGGCCGGTGAGATTGGAATAGATTTTGCAAAAGTAAAAACGTTGCAGAAACCATACAGAGTAGACTTTTGTGAAAAAGATATTGAAAATTTGAATACAGCAGGAAGGCTGACACAGATAAAAGAGTTGATTGTTTTGTTGAGAAAATGGGGTGATGTGGACAGATGGAAGGTTAGATGGACAAAGAAGAATGAGAAAAGTATAGACAAAGGTTCATTGGCTTTTATGATAACAGAAAAAGAACCTGTTGTTAAAGAATACCCTATGAGAGAAACTCCAGGTGGTAGTTATGTGCATGTTCCCTGGACTAGGCAGGACATCTTGTCATTTACAAATGACTTTCCAAAACTAAGAGAGAAGCCAGTTGAATGGTACCGACAGGTAGAAAGGTTTGTAAAGGTCTCGAAAGTGTTGTGGATAGATTTGGATGGATTGTTTGACATAGTGGTACCAACGGATCTGTGGTCAGAATGTAAGATTACAGTTGACTGGCCAACTACAGAATATCCAAGAGATCCTAAGACAGGAGCTCCAGGACCAGATGTGATGAAGAAATACGACAAGGTGATTACCTTTTTGAAAAATAAGATTCCTCCAAAAGAGACAGATTGGGTTAAGATTGATAGAACTACACAGGAAAGTAAGGAGAGTGTACATGCATATTATGAGCGATTGTTGTTGGTTTTCAAACAGTATAGTGGTTATGAGGAATTAAGTGAGAAGGATATGAGTCATTTTGTATACCGATTTGTATTTGGCTTGAAACAAGAAATAAGCGATATGATTAAGCAACATATGATAAACTGGCAGAATGCAAGTGTAGATGAGGTGCTGAGGTATGCTAAGTATTGTAGTGATGAAATAGAGAGTAAACAGCGTAAGTTGAAAGAAAAAGCAATGTGGGCACAAGTGAAAGTGGCAGAAAAACAAGAAGCCCAATTGGATAATAATAATGGAAACGAATCAGGACAGAATAAGATGCGACCAAATATAGGTAAAGGAAAAGGACAAGTGAGTCTAGAAGAGGCAAAGAAGAAATGGCCATGTCATAATTGCGGAAAATTAGGGCATTGGAGGAATGAGTGTAAGTTCCCACCTAAACCTAATACAGAACATCAATCATTAACTCCACAGGTGCAGAATGAGGTAGTTGTTCAACAAAGTCAGGTGCCACAACCACCACTTCCCAACATTGTTAACCAGCAAAGATACAGTACAGAAACAGGATTCTACGGAGGAGAGCAGGTAACACAGTTGCCGAGAGCAGCTAACATTTCACAGTATTGGTTGCATCAGAGTGAGGATGACCCGGATGAAAGTTTCTGACGGTGCGCAAGAGAGGGGAAAGAGTGCGTGCTTGGCGCAACTCTAGAGGTAGATCAGTCTGGTCCCTTTGTGGATGGAGAAGTGAATGGAGCAAACGTAACATTCCTTGTCGATACTGGAGCTACCCGTTCTACTGTTAGGTCAGTGGAAATTCCGAACCTTCCTCTCTCAGGTGAATACATCCAAGTGGTAGGAGTAGCAAATCAGCAGATTAAAACCCCACTTACTGAATTGGTAGAAGTAAAAATTGGTTCTTTTAGTAAAATGCATAAATTTGTAGTGTGCGATTGTAGTCCTGTAAATCTTCTAGGTCGTGACCTTTTGTGTAAAATGAATTGCACAATTTATTGTACGCCAGATGGAATAGGTTTTCAGACTTCAGATGAAGATGTTTTGTACAAGGTAACTTTGATGAATCAAGAACCTGAAACGAATGGTTTGTTTCCTGCATTTGATGCAGAAAAACTTCCAGAAGAACTAAAAAGTGCTGTAAGAGAAAGTGTGTGGGATTTTACAGGAGAGGACATTGGATTAATGAGAGAAGTTGATCCCGTAAAAGTGACAGTGAAAGAAGGGATAAGTTATCCAAACACGCCACAGTACAAATTAACTCCAGAAATAATTGAAGGAATAACTCCTGTGATAAATAAAATGATTGAACAGGGAATTTTGAAAGAAATCATGAGCAGTCCATGTAATTCACCTATTATGGGACTGAAAAAGCCAAATGGAACATATAGAATAGTACAGGATTTGAGAAAGATCAACAAAATAGTGGTACCATGCTGTCCAATAGTGCCAAACCCTGCAGTGATTCTATATCAAATTCCGCATGAAGCTGAGTGGTACACTGTGATAGATTTGTGTCATGCATTTTTCTCTATTCCTTTGCATCCAGATAGCCAACCATTATTTGCATTCCGTTTCGGAGAGCGTATTTTGGCATGGTGCCGAATTCCACAGGGGTATACAGAAAGCCCCTCAATTTTTAATCAGATTCTAAAGAAATCTCTGGAAGATTTAAAAATGCCAGAAAAATCAGTGATGGTGCAGTATATCGATGACCTATTGGTGGCATCGAAAACCAAAGAAGCATGTGTAAGTGACACAATTGCTTTGCTGAACCACTTAGAGAAAAGAGGACATAAAGTGTCTCCTTCAAAATTACAGTTTTGTCAGAAAGAAGTCCAGTATTTAGGACATAAAATTGAGAAAGGAGTGCGGAAAATAGCGACAGAAAGAGTAAGAATGATTCAAGGAATGAGAGCACCAATGACTCAGAGAGAGGTAAGAATGTTCTTGGGAATGGTTGGATATTGTCGACAGTGGATAAGTGGATTTTCTTTGATTGCAAAACCCTTACAAAAATTGACAAAGAAAGATGTAAAAGACCCTTTTGAGTTAAACAAAGAAGAAATGAAATCTTTCAAAGAATTGAAAAAGAAACTGTGTGAGGCCCCTGCATTAGGCATGCCTGATTATGAGAAGGATTTTGAGTTATACTGCAGTGAAAGAGATGGATGTGCATTTTCAGTACTGGTACAAAAACACGGCACCATGAAGAGGCCTATAGCTTACTTCTCAGCTGTTTTAGATCCTATAGCAAAAGCATTGCCTGGGTGTCTGAAAGCAGTTGCTGCTACTTGTGTAAGTCTGGAACAAAGTGAAGGTATAGTGATGGGGTATCCCTTGAGAGTGTATGTTCCCCATTCAGTAGAAATTCTTTTGACAAGAACAAAAACACAGTACATGACACATAGTCGGCTGACTAAGTACGAAAAAGTCATCTTGAGTGCTGAAAATGTGACCATAGATAGATGCATAAATGTAAATCCTTCTACATCATTGCCAGATGAAGAGAGTATAATTGAACAAGATGAAGTAGATCATGATTGTCTGAATGTGCTGGAATATTGCACAAAACCAAGAGCTGACATAAAAGATGAACCGTTAAAGGAATCGGATTATGTCATGTTTGTAGATGGTTCATGTTTACGCACAAAAGAAGGAGTGTTAAGCGCAGCTTACGCAGTATGCACAGTGGCAACTGTGATGGAAGCGTCTTGTCTGAAAGGAGTTAGGTCTGCCCAAGTTGCGGAACTAATTGCTTTGATTCAAGCATGTAAATTGGGGAAAAATGTACGAATCACGATTGTGACCGATAGCCAATATGGTTTCGGCATCGTACATGATTTTGGTCAAATTTGGTCACAAAGAGGATTTTTGACATCTGCAGGAACACCTATCAGAAATGGAGAGTATGTTAAAAAACTGCTTGAGGCGATACAATTGCCTAAACAAATAGCTGTAGTGAAATGCAAGGCGCATAAGAAAAACGAAGATTACATAGCGGTCGGCAATAATTATGCTGATGAGATCGCTAGATATTGTGCGGAAAACATGGCGTCCCTGAACAAAAATAGAGAAAGGGAGCATGTCTCTTGTCCTTTGCTTTTCACTAATACTGTTGAAACATGGGATGAAGTAAGGCAGTTACAAGAAACAGCAAGAGATGAGGAAAAGGATTACTGGATTAAAGCAGGATGTAGAAGACAGGAAGATAATGGAGTGTGGGTATACAGAGATGAAAGACCAGTTATGCCTGATAGCATGATTGCAGACATGGCACGGATGTACCATGGACAAGCTCATATTGGGAGAGATGCAATGATTAGACTTTTTAGACAAACTTGGTATAACCCAAAATTCAGAGCCATTGCTGAAAGTCTTTGTCAAAGATGTCTTATTTGTCAACAATTTAACCCAGGAAGAAAAACAGTAGTGAGTCTAGGAACAATAGGACGAGAAGGAGGTCCATTCACAAGGATACAGATGGATTTCATTGAGATGCCCCCTAGTAACAGATTAAGATATGTTCTGGTGGTCGTCTGTTTGTTCTCTCGTTGGGTGGAGGCATACCCCACAAGAAGGAATGATGGAACAACAGTGGCAAAACTTATGCTACGAGAGTTCATTCCGAGGTATGGTTTTCCAGTCACAGTTGAGACAGATAGAGGAACACATTTTCAAAATGAGTTGATCCAATTGATTTGTGAAGCACTGAGTATTAAACAAAAATTACATTGTGCTTACAGACCAGAGGCTTCTGGGGTAGTAGAGCAGATAAATGGAACAATTAAAAACAGATTAGGAAAAATGTGTCAAGCTACAGGACTCAAATGGCCAGATGCACTGCCTCTTGTTCTGATGACCATCAGGAGCATCCCTGAAAAGAAAACGGGACTCAGTCCTCATGAAATGATCATGGGACGAGCAATGAGACAAGCCCACGTACCAGTCAACAAGTTATTAACAATAACTGATGATCTAATACTGGATTATTGCAAAGGACTGGCTGATGTGGTGCGTTCTGTGTTTCATCAGGTTGGACCGGATGCGACCACTCTTGAAAGAAAACCAGCCCACGACTTGAATCCAGGAGACTGGGTCCGTATTAAAGTCCACAGGAGAAGAAACTGTCTAGTTCCACGTTGGGATGAGCCAAGACAGGTAATCCTAGTAACAACGACTGCTGTCAAGTGTGCAGGAGTGAAGAACTGGGTTCATGCCAGCCACACAATCAGAATTCCAGAACCTACAGATCGACATGTGAGTCGGCGTCTGGAAGTGTGGGATAAAAGTTTAACGGCTGGAACAACCAAGATAAAAGAAAGGGTGCCAGAACTTGAAGATCGACCTGAAAGTCGACATCTGGAGACCCCAACGGAAAACACCTCTAGAGAAGAAGAGGAACAAGAAGAAGAAGAAGAAAGAAATTCAGAAGTTCCAGAACTTGAAGATCGACCTGTAAGTCGACATCTGGAAATATCTGACACAACTTCAGGATCTGATGATTCAGCTGCAAACTGGGAAGAATTCCGAAAGAGAACTTGGGGTTATAAACCAATTAGAGAAGAAACTGAGCAAGAAATTGAGTTAGATGAACAACCAAGTACAAGTTATGGTGGAAATCCTTCAGAAACAATATTAATAGATGAAGTAGGGAAAGAAGTACACAAAAAGTTAGAAAATCGAGAAGAACCCCGAGGAGCAATAGGGATAGATAGAGAAACAGGAGAACAGGGAAATTTAGAACCAGAAAAGGAGAAAAACACCAAATCGGAAGAACCCCGAGGAGGGACAGTAATAGGGGAAAACAAAAAGGAGAAGACAGATCCACCAGTAGGAGATGACGAGATTATAAGTTTCAAAATAAGAGACAATAGTGAGACAGTTGAAACAGAAACAGAAGAAAGTGGAGGAGAGGAAAAAGCAAAGACTGAATCAAGAAAAAGAAATTGGAAATCAGAAAGAGAAGAAAGAGAAGGTGAAGCCAAAAGGCCAAGAAAAGGAGATAATTGGCCCAACAGCTATGTAAGAAAATTGAGATATAGAATAATAAGAGCAGAAGATGAAGATGCTGAACAAGTAAATGAGGTAACAAGTCAAAAGGGACAAGAAAAACCCAGTGGAAAAAGATTACAAAAGTCCAAAAGGACAAAGAAAGTGAATTCAAAATTTAAGTCACCTGAGTGGCTGTATATTGCATTAACTGATTACAAAGAAGAAGAAGAAAACACTCACGGAAACCAGAGACTGAGAAGTCGGATGGGAAAAGGTGAGATGCAACGAAACTGAAGTGAAGACTTATAGTGCTTCTGTCGGACGTGACAAATTTACTGGACGTGACAAATCACCGGATGTGACAACGAAAGAATTCTGGAGAGAATTAAAGAAAGTACCAAGCAAAGACTTTTTGAAAGCAGAGTGGCGTCTAAGTCATTTTGAGGTGTAGTGACACAATTTTCTGAAAACTTAACAAATAGAAAAAGAAAAATGGAAAATAATAGGGATAGAAGAGATAAATGTGAATTTATAAAGAGATGGTGCAAAATGTGCTGCTTTTGTACAGGGTTATTAATGACCATATGGATAGTTTTAGCAATCACAATTCCTATTAGTGTAGCTGTGATAGAAGCAAAGAATGATACTAAACCAGAAAAAGAAACTAATATTAAAGAACAAGTTATTTTAAGAAGTAGTGCAGAGTTGCATAAGGATAGGTCAGTAACAGATTTCTCAAAGAATGTTTTTACAAAGTTGTTGTATGAGTACGTAAAAACAATGGAAGTAAGAGATTGTTATATTTGTATGCAGTTGCCTGCATCAGTATCCGAAGGTGTGACTTATCATCATCTACCTTTGACTTATGGAATAACATGTAGTGTAATAGCAAGCTTATTTTATAAAACAGGTAGATTAGAATCTTATTATACTGATATAGATAAGATTTTTGCAAACATTCCAGTAGTACCAGAACTTAACAAAGTAAAACCAGCAAAAGTTTTAGGAGAATTCTTTTTAGAACATAGAAAATTAATGTTAGAAGAAATAATTAGTAACAACCTTACCTGTGAGTTAAAGAAAGAAGAAAAGGTATTTTTAGATATGGTTGAAGAAAGAAGAATGAAATTTCAGAAAGAAGCAATGAAAGAGGAAGGAAAACGCTTATGGACGTTTGAGGAAGGAAATCATGAAGGGAAAAAGATAAATGCAGCAATGACATTAGACTGGCCGCAAACAGGAAAATTGTGCATTAGGAGAAATAAGACAGTCTATGACAATTACTTTGTAGGTTCCAGTATCTGCCATGACAATTATCAAATTCTGGGAGGTTGGGGATTCAAAGGTGGAAAAGACCCAATATTTCCAGGTATCTATTATATTTGTGGGAATAGAGCTTATTACAGGTTACCGGACCATTGGTATGGAACTTGCTATGTAGGCCTGGTCTTTCCAAAATTTTTTCACATGGACAGAGAAGAAAAGGGAACATACAAGATGATTAATAGATTTACACGTAGAAAAAGGGAAAGTTTTTCAGAAATTGTAGGTGATATTTTTGGAGCATTAATACCAGCAGTGGGAATATCTTTGAATGCATTTAAAATTCGGAAGTTATCCACAGTAGTAGATCGTTTGTCTACAGATACTGCGGGAGGGTTCTTAATGGTAAATACCGAAATGGTTGCCATGAGAGCTATGGTGATGCAAAATCGGCTTGCCCTTGATATTCTTTTGGCAAAAGAGGGTGGAGTCTGTGGAATGTTGAAAGTCCAACATTGTTGTACTTACATTCCGGATAACAGTGAAAATATACAGAAGTATATTACAAATATTACAAGTCTGCACAAAGAATTAGTTCCACTGGAGGTTGAAAGTGTTTTGGGAAAACTTGGTAGAGGGTTTTCCTCAGTAGCAAATTGGTTAACTAGGATGAGTAAACTAGTAATAGGGAAAGTTATAATAGTAGCAACTATAGTGATATTATTAGCAATGATGTTGAAAATAGTAATAACATGTATAAAGAGAAAAGTAAGACAGAATAAGATAAGAAGAAATAACAGAATAATGAGAGAAAGAGAGAGAGAAATGGGTGAAATTGAGTTGGAGAAAATGAAAGAAAGCATGTATAAAGAGACTAAAAGGCAAGATGAAGAAGAGACAGAGATATGAATAACAGAAAGTAAAGGATGAAAGACATGCTGCCTGAAAAGAAGTATGACTTGGGTTTTATGTGGTGATTTAAAAATCACCAAAGGGGGAGTTGATGGAGCAGGGAAAATAAAAAATTTTAACCCCTAACAAATTATATAATTAATTAATTAAAAAATGTTCGTTTAAATGTATTAATCAACATTGTATATGTGGGAATGGTAATATGCCAATGTATGTGCTAAATAATCTATTAATGAATGTCCGTGTGTCTAATCATAACGTAAGAATAAAAAGCGTACTAAATAAAATAAATGCATGTTTGTGCTTCATAGAAATAAAATGTGTCGTTGCAAAAACAATAGTGATGGTAAGTAAGGAGCAGCTTAAATGTCGCTTTTTGCTAGGTAACAACTAATTGGGGTACGTAGACGGGAGGGAAACGAAAGGGATATTTTTCTCTATTTTAATTATGTTTTGTTTGCTTCAAATTAGTGCTTCTAAAAGTATAACCGAGTGGCGATGTAAAATGGCCGCCAGTGGGAAGATGTGCGCAGGCGTGAGGGAACATGTGATACGAGATGAAATTGTAGAAATCTGGAACCTCGTGATGTCTCTGAGAAGGCTAGGATGCAAGAAATGGTCAAGGCTGGTGTGACCTAATTGAACTGATAGTGTGCCGTGATGATCAGGAGAGAGTCCGTGGGAAAGGAGCCCAAGAGAAAGGACAATGACTGCGGAGTTCTTGAATGTGTCAAAAGAAGATACAAATGGACTGATCGAATCGGATGGAAATGTTTAAGCGTATGGGAAAGGAAATGATCCAAGGACCCTTGAATCCAAGAGAACTTGATTAAAGAATGAATAAGCTGACATGCATGGACCAATGAAAGAAAAGCGTGATATTAATGTTGCAACAGTTAGTTAGCAAAGTT
This sequence comes from Calotriton arnoldi, assembly GCA_963921515.1. Classification (NCBI taxonomy): domain Eukaryota; kingdom Metazoa; phylum Chordata; class Amphibia; order Caudata; family Salamandridae; genus Calotriton; species Calotriton arnoldi. Next base: position 661,033 of record CAWUFW010004560.1, on the reverse strand, counting down.
AGAATTAGGGTATAAGAGGGCCTACTCTTAGTGGGAGGGGGTCAGTTCCAGGCAGTTCGAGAGACGTGGTTGCAGTCACAGTCAGGAGAGGAGTTGAAGAGTCGTGTTGGTGGCTTCCAGTGCTGGGTGGTCCTGATCGATCCCTTACTGAGCGGGAGATGCTGAAAGGCTGTTAGAGGAGACGGGTTGCAGGTAGCTGATGCTGACGAGCTGAAGTTGCTGTTGCTGTCTTAACTTTACAGTTGAGTATGAGAATCAGGCTATTTCTAATCCCAAAGTTAGGTTAGAAATCATTAGACTAAATTAGGAAGTTAGGCAGGTAACTAGGGTTTTGGCTTCATGACAAAATTTCCTTTCTGCAATAAATTGATTATGCTTAATAAAATTGTGAATTTAAAAATGAATAATTGAATAAAGTATTAAATTCTTTCCATGCTTTTAAAAATTATATAAAATTTAAGATTCTTTAAACCCAAAATGACTCAGTGGTTATTTTCCTAAATGATTGTGACATAAGTAATTGTTTATTGTGATTCAGCTGGTCTTAATCACTATGAACTAATTTCTTAAATGAATGATTCATCGACCAAACAATGAGCAGGAATATCTTAAGAAATAACTAAAAGAAAGTGACAAATTAAGGTAAATAGATATCCTTGCTCTTCCAGCGGTACACAAAAATGGTGTTCTCCATTTAGTTCTCATGTTTCTCCTAGGAGTACAGAATTTCACAAAGGTGTAAAGGAAATCCAGGAGTGTGCGTGTGTGTTAGACGATGTTTATGGGCCCCATCGTCATGTGGATATGAGAAATATAGTTTGCCCCTGGATGACCTATAAGTAACCTAGGAGGAGAATAGTTTTTATTGTACGCGCTGCATCAATAGCTAAGCACAATCTAGTTAAATAAAATCTCTCCTGAGCGTTTATTACAATAATCAGGTACCTTTGTATTCCCTGTTGCATATATCCTGAGCAGTATTTATTTACAGTAGACTTCTCTCTCTCTCATGATTCTCTTTCGGCCTCCTTTCTTACCATGAAAATCGTTCTTAACTCTTTTTTACTATATTGCAGGACACCAATAGAGACCTTGATTCTTATATTATCATCTATTTCCTGCAACAGCTTATTCACGTGTGCTAACCATGGGATTTTTTCACGCTGCTCAAGTTTTAGGCAATCTCTCATTATGTCCTCAGTAAACTTGGTACCCATCTTGCTCCAGATGCTGTGCCAGTTAACTACCGAGCTTAGATGAATTGAGTCTTCTAGGTGGGGAACATCCAATTCTTTGTGTGTTGTAAAAGTTGATGTAGAATATGGGATTGCCAGAAGTCTATGTAAATATAGAATTCTCCTGAGCCTGCAAAATAGTACCGTTAGTACTGTTGCCCCATTTGTGGCGGCTGGTAGACATTTACTCTTATAAAATTTCAGAATTTCTCTAATGGGTTTGACCTCCAATTTTTGTGCAAATCTGAACACCGCTTCAAATGTTTTTATAAATGAAAAACTAGCTCTGCGGCAATTGGAAAGAAAGTGGAGACGTAACTATCTATCTGAAGACAAATGGTCTTACCTGAACACCTTGAAAACATATAAAAAATCTATTCTGGCTGCCAAAGCGGCATACTTTTCTTCTAAAATCCTGTCTGCACTAATCGCTCAAAGGAGATCTTCTCTATTGTGAATGAGTTGTCTAACCCCGACAGAATTTCAATCAAGCCTACCCCTTCCCAAACCTTTTGCAACTCATTGAATCTCTTCTTCATTGACAAAATTAAAAAAATAAAGTCCAGTATTCCGGTCTGCCAAAATCTGGATTCCAGCTCTCGTACCACCCGAAATCATAGCGCCTTCACGCAATTCCCTACAATCTGTGAGCATACCTTCGTGGACCTCCTTTCTAAAGTCAAATCTGGCTCCCCCACTGACTGCTGCCCTTCTAGCATCTTGAAGGAAATTTTTACGGCCCTCCCCAGTCCTGCCCTCAAACTTTTAAATGAGTCACTGGCCCAGGGCATCGTCCCTGCAACTTTTAAGGAGGCAATCGTTGTCCCCCTTTTGAAGAAGGTGGGCGCGGATCCGCTAATTTTAACTAACTATCGTCCAATCTCCCTTCTTCCTTACCTAGCCAAGGTTTTGGAAGCCTATGTTATGAGATGTCTCACTGATTTCCTGGAGGAATCCGAATTTTTTGATCCCCACCAAGCGAGTTTCCGCCCAGCTCATTCTACCGAGGCAGTGATCCTTACAGTGCTGGATACTCCGTAGTGAGGTCGATGGTGGTTCCTCGCAGGCTCTTGTCTTGCTTGATCTTTCCGCTGCCTTTGACATGGTTGACCATAATCTTTTGGGACTTGCGCTGGGCTGGATCAGCTCCTTTTTGGAAAATCGCTCCCAGGCGGTCTGTACTGCCCAGTTTATTGCCCCTAGAATCAGAATTTCTTGCGGAGTCCCTCAGGGCTCCTCACTTTCTCCCCTGTTGTTCAATCTTTACCTTCTCCCTCTTGTCCGAGCCCTGAAAGAGCACCAAGTTTGTACATTTAACTATGCTGATGATTTTCAACTTATTTTTTCCATCAGCAACTCCTCGGAGTCGGTCCATGCCTTTCAGTCTACCATGCTGTTCATTAGTAAGTGGATGAACAGTAACCATCTAAAACTCAATCCGGATAAGACGGAGTTGGTTTTAACAGGTGGTATCTCTAAAAATCCCGGGGGCCCTCATTTCTGGCCCAGGGAGCTGGGTCAGTCCCCCTCTCCATCTAGCTCGGCCAAGAGCCTTGGGGTAATAATCAGTCAGGATCTCACTATGAAGCCTCAGATTGGGTCGGTGATCTCCACCTGCTTTTTCCAACTTAGGAAAATAAAAAAGATCTGCAGATTTCTTACCCATGAAGCTCGGATTCAGGTGATTATCGCCATGGTTATGTCCCATGTCGACTATGCCAATTCGCTATACTTCGGCATCCCCCCTTTACCTATCTAAACGTCTGCAGATGGTACAAAATCAGGCCGCACGTCTGATTGTTCATCAACCTAGGCACCATCATGTCACTCCTCTTCTAAAGAAACTACATTGGCTCCCGGTGGTTCAGCGCTGCGCCTTCAAGGTTGGGTGTCTTATTTTTAAGTCACTCAATGGAAGAAGCCCTAAATTTGTGAATAACTTGATTAACAAGTATGCTCCCACACGCAATCTTCGGTCAGCCCACAAGCAACTCTTGTCCATTCCTTCTTTTAAATTAAAGCGCACTGGTGGTGCCAGGTTTGCTATTTTGGCCCCCATGTTCTGGAACTCCCTCCCCTCTGAAATTCGCTTTTGCACCAATCTCCTTGGCTTCAGAAGCCTCCTTAAAACTTGGCTATTCCGACAGGCTTTTTGAATAAATCTCCAGGACTTGGGTATCAATCAAAGTAGCGCCATGAAACCACCCCGGTGTACGTGCGCTTTACAAATTTATTTTAACATAACATAACATAAATTTGAGTTTAGTAGTTTTCATGTGCGAGCCCCAATGACCTCCCTGCAAGAATAATACTCCCAGGTAGCTAAAAAGTTTGTACTTGTGCTAATTTGTGCCCCGCCACATAATGTGCTTTTCCCCTCATTCTCGCATTTCCACAGACCATTATATAAGTTTTTTGGTAAATTGAGTTTTACATCTTTTTCATCTACATAAGCCACAAAATTATCAATTAAGTGTTGCAAGCCGTTAGCACCCTAGACAGCAACACTGCATCATCTGCATAGAGTAGAATGGGGGTAGACAAGGTTCCAACTCTGGGTGCATCGGCCTTTACACTTTGCAGGAGACTGTCCACCCCATTTATATAAAGTGAAAATAAAAACGGGACAGGAATGCAGCCCTGCCTAATTCCTCTTGTCACTCCAAATCTTGATGTACATTCCCAGTTTTTCCCATAACGTACACAAGCTGTAAGGGATTCATACATCTGTGATAGGTGAGATACTGTATCAATTTTGCTTGATTAACTAAATTAAATGTGCTACTCAGGTCGGAAAAGCAGAGGTAAATATGCCTGTGACTTGCAATGGTATGTTTACTGATTATCAAACTTAAATTAATGCAATGCTCCACTGTGCAGATATCTTTTCTAAACCTATACTGTGAATTGGTCAGCACTTGTTATTCTAGGGCCCAAGTTTTTAGCCTCTCTAAAATTATTCTGCCCATTAATCTGGCAGATGAATCTAAGAAAGGCTATTGTTGGGCAATAACATTTGGCATCCCCTCTGCCCCCCTTTTTAAATATTTGGACTATCACTCCACGTTGGTGGAAGACACCCTTGCGCTGCTGCATTGCAAACTTGATTTAAGTTTGGCAGCCATAATGTGATTTGAGATGTAAAAGCATCTATGGGGACCCCATTTGGGCCTGGTGCCTTCCCATTTGCGCATTTGTCAATAGCTAAGGTCACTTCTTCTATGGTTACTCGTTTTAAAGGTACAAGTGCTAGTGGGTGCGATTCATCCAGAGGTGATGCTATATTTATGTTTTTCAGGTTAAAAATCCCTTCAAAGTATGCGAGCCAATCTGCAGGTGCCACTTTAGCTGAAAGATTATCCTTGAAAAACGGGAGTTAACAATTTTCCAGTATTGTTGAAGGTATTTCTGAGGCGAGTTTAGTTTGCGACTGGATAACTGCTGGTACTTTGCACTCCTTCGCTGCAGACCTTGCAGCTTGATCAGTGGATCCATTGGAATTTCAACTAACCTGGGCTCTTGCTAGAAATAGCCAGTTGGAGCATAGAGGTAAAAAAATAGAAAATTCAACCAGTATATATATGTTTTCTCTCAAGCAAATGAAGCTTAATCAGTGACAGAAACCTGTTACTCTCAGTGAAATCTTACCTAATGTGTAGGTGGCAGGATCTTCCCCCAAGAGAGAGCTGAATGTCCTTGGGGAGAAGATATAATTCACATATATAATACTAGTCTCATTAGTCTCAATATTCTCACAAAATCTGTCTTCCAGTTTGACAGGTTTGAAAGTGAGGTTATGCTGCTGGGAAATGTGCAGTGTATAACCCAGAGCGCTATGCCTTCAGGCCTACTAGAGTCATGATAATCAGCACGCTGTTACAAGAAGCATTGAACTAATATAAAGGAACATCCATGTTTGATTCAAATAGTTGATACATTGAGGGCTACATGTGCAGTTATTAACACAACATTATATGAGAGTATGTTTGAATAATACCAGCAAGATTTTAAGTTTGTTTTCATAGCATGTATAGACTTTACTTTAAATTCAGATTCCTCAAACACTCCTAGTGCTGCTCAGGTAAGGGAATGCTGCTATTTTGTGCCTATCGTAGGTTGTGCCGCCTGGTCTTTAATAGAAAAAGTGTGATATACACTCTTCAACTTCAACTTCAATCAGCTTTATTCGATTACATGCATAATAATCATAAAAGCACAATAAAAAGCAACCACAGATTACACATTCACAAATATATAAAATTCATTATAAAAAGATGGTACACGTCTGGGGGAGTAAACTCTAACAGTTTGATTACATCACAATTGAATTCCTACATTTTAAGACATTCTTTAAAAATAATAAAACTGGTACAATGATCTGCTCTTCTCCTAATGATTGTAAAAACAGGAAGGCGGGGCGACATTGTCTTAGACCACTATTTCTTAAGATCGGCAAAATCCACCTCTTCCTATTCCAGGAGTAAAATCTACAAAAGAACAAAACATGTATAGTCGATTGGGCGGACACGTCGTCACATGGGCAATTGCACAGTACTCTTGCCCAGTCATTCTGGGACGGGAAGGTAACTAGTCTATGGAAGATACCCAGTCTCAGGCGAGTCAACAAAAATCTATCATAGTCTCTTTGTTAGTGACCCTAGATAAGGCTGCATTCTAGCAGAGGAGACTATAAGTTGATGGGCCTGTACAGTTATTTTCTTTAACTCCACATTTCTTCTCTTATCTTCCAAATAATTCATGCATCTAACTTTAAAATCTTTCCTCCGTACTTCATGTAAGCTTAATGGTTCCAGGTAGTATTCGGGATGACCAAGATTACAAACAAAGTTTTTAATATACTCAAGCCATCTAATATGCTGTGCCCCATCCAGACTGCCACAATCCTATATATACAGATATACACTCGATAATAACAGGGTGTTTCCAATTGCTTGCTGATATTGAATTAATTCTTGTGTTTCAGTGATGGGTTCATACTCACAATGAATGCATGAATTGCCCTGGCTCATGGCACCCAACGCACATGTAGGGCTCTAGAAGTTGGCATGCTTGCTCTAGTAGCTGCCTGCATTCATATTAGTGTCACAATGATTAATTGCTTGCCTTGCGTTGTGGATCTTTAATGATGGACTTCTCTATTGCCATGAGCACTTTCTTTGAAGGGGATCACACAGCAAAATGCATATTTTGCCCCAATTTGCTTAGTTTTTATAAAGCGATGAAGCCATTTGACATGCCCACCTCCTGGCATACCGATTCTACAGTGGCTGAGGTACTAGCAAAGAGAAGGCCCCCATTATAACTTCCTCTTCAGTAGGAGCACCAGTCATAAGGTGTGCAGGCCAGTCCTCCTTAGCTAGTCAAATATTATTGGAATTTGTCAGATGAGTGTGGGAATCTATGAAGATTGTCTGCTCAATGTCCCCCACAATTTGAATCCAGGTTTTCCATATCAAGTATGGTTTATTTAAATGCCCATCTGGTGTTTCTACCTGGACATAGTGTTGTGATCTAATTCACTGGCGACATTGAAGTATTAAATGTATTTATTCAAGACAACAGTATACATCCTTACAGCAGGGGCTCAGAGATAACTGCCAGTGGCAAAACTGCCAGTAGCAGTGACATGATAACATTCCATGACATAGAAGCATTCCAACTTAAAGACATCACCACACCTCCCCTTTACACAAACTGATTACCTACCAATACACAGATTATTTATCTACCAACCCCACCCCCTCATTAACATAAAAAACCCTGCAGAAAAACAAGGAAAAAGAAGAAAATAGAATATAATAAAAAATACAATTCTCATTTTCACATGAATGTTCATGAAAGAACAAAATCTTATCATTGTTTTGGCACACAGTTAACACAAGAACTTTTCCTCCTGTCCTGACTTTTCACATGGTTTTTTGCTACCATTCACCACAGCACAACCTCCTTTAGGATCCAAAGCAACACGCGATGTACTCCACCAGTTACTATCTGACAACTTCACAGAATTCCTTCATATTTCACATACCTACACCACAGGTTCTCTGAATTTTGAGAAACCTTTCCCAACCATAACCCTATTTTTATCTCCTATTGACCATATTCGAGTTAACTTCAGCCAACTTCCATAGCTCACACAAATCTTCTTTTGAGAAAAACGTAACCATCCAAAAAGGGCATAATACCATCGACACTTTACTTCCTCTCATTTACTCAAAAGGAGTTTTTCCAGTAACACCATGTGGAGAGGTATGATACGACCATACTGAGGGCCTGAATATGAGTTTGGCAGTCCAATGGACTGCCAAACCCACGGTGGAAGTACAGCTACTGCTGCACCGGCGGTCCGACTACCCTATTAAGAGTTGGGTGGTCGGACCGACATGGAACCGCTGCTACCGTCAGGGATCCGTGGTCCCTAGCAGTCTTGCAGCGGTCTGAGGCCCGTAATATGCTGGGGTGGCGCTGTGGCATTACCAAGCATATTACGAGTTTCCTAACCGCCACAGTTTTAATGAAAGTGTGGAGGTAAGTAAACTAAGGGGGCTCTACAGGGTCAAGGAGATGCATGCAGGGGGGCACATGGTCACGGTCACCAACAGTCATACCAGAGGGAGGTGTGTCTGCTGAAAATTCACAGTTTCAAAGGGTTCTGTGTTGGACCAGTTCAGATTTTCAGTGGTCCTTCGCCAAAGGGGTATACGACCTTGTGGATCTGTCTTCGGCTACAGCCCTTTGCCTCATCCCACTGGAGATTTCCAACTTCCATTTCGATGACTAAGTCTGAACATAGAGATCTTCACCGCAGCTCCGACCCAAGGTCATCCGATGATGACAATCCCTCCTCAAACATCTCCTGCAGCCTTGACCCTCTGAACTTTACATTCGCAGACATTTTTCTCAGAATTTCTTCTAAGTCTGAAGGATAGCGCTGACAAGGCCCAATCCACTTCTTGTATCTGAACTGCTCTCCATCACCGTCGGACATATTTTTCAACTATGACCCAGTCTCGCGTGACTAGATGTCCGCTGTTGGCTCTTTGCTATTTTAGGCACTAGTTTTTACTAAAAGCGTAAAAAATCCATAACTCCGGTTCTACTGAATGGATTTTTGTAATTTTGTTGTTTTCGTGGATTCTCCCGCTACGTTCTTCTCTGCAGCAGCAAATCCTTTTCAGTGGTCCTTTGCCAAAGGGGTTCCCGACCTAGTGGATCTGGCTTCAGCTTCAGCCCTTTATCTTGTCCCACTGGAGATTTCCAATTTCCATTCGACCACTAAGTCGGAACGTAGAAATCTTCACCGCAGCTCTGACCCGAGGCCATATGACGATGATGCTCCCTCCTCGACATTTCCTTCAGCCTTGACCTGCTGAACTTTACATTTTTAGACACTTTTTCTCAGAATTTCTTTTAAGTCCGAAGGTTAGTGCTGACTGAGCCCAATCCACTTCTTGTATCGGAAACGCGCTCCATCACAGTCGGACATATTTTTCAAGTTTTGACCCGGTCTTGCGCGACTGGATTTCCGCAGTTGGCGCTTTGATCTTTTTGGCACTCGTCTTTACTAAAAAATTTAAAAATCCATAACTCCGGGTCTATTGAATGGATTTTTGTCATTTTAGTGTCAAATAATTTATTAAGATTTACTCTATTTTTCTAAATTGGTTTGCGATTTATCTTGTGTTATGTTTCAACTTTATTACTGTTTGTGTGCTGCATAAATAAGTTAAGCCTGACCGATTTTTGTGCCAAGCTACCTAGGGTTAAGCACAAGTTAATTTAGTGACTTTTTGTGGTTAACCCTGCCAGAGATTGTGACTGTTGCTTGACCATGGCGCACACCCCAAGTAAGCAACAACCCAATTTTTCATATGAAAACTTTTGTGCCAAGCTACCAGTTGTATAACCCCAGGTTAATTTAGTGACTATTTATGATTCACCCTGACAAGGATTGTGTTTACTATTTAAGTGGCGCTTCTACCCCTCATAACCAATAATTCAATGTCTTACACCTAATATTTCTCTTCCCCAGTTATGCACTGCCTTCCTGCTTTCTCTCCTGCTTCCTCAGCTCACTAAGGACTTATGTCACCTCATGGAGCATGAACATTTTCCTTCCAGCGCTACCGCAGTTCCTTTCTCTACTTATATCCTGCTCGACCTTTCCTGACTCGCCACTAATCATCCAATCCTTCCTTTTAACCTTCAAAAGGATTTTGAGCCTCTATATCTATGAACAGTTGTTAAACCAGACATCTTAAACATCTTTGACCTGATTTAAGAGACCAGACTAATTCCCCTATTCATCTCCGAAACCTGGTTAACAGATAAAGCATCCCTTTCCTTCTAAAAGCCAGTCTTCTTGCTGATATAGAATCCTCACCAGAAACTGTTCCTTGAAAGTTGTAAGAGGGCTAGCAGTCATCTTCAGAGACATATTACAGATCAAAAGGTTTCAAATGCTTGAAATGACTGAGTGAGCAACAGCTCACATCCTCTATTCATGGCACCTAACTTATCTAACTTTTTCCTGCTCGTATATAAACCTCTTTGGAGCAAGCATTCCGTGATATCATTTCTGTGATTGCTGTAAACCTAACAATTTCAGCGTCCTAGCAGACCTAAACGACTGTTTTGACCCAGTCTCACCCAATCAAAATTCATCCTGACTAGTCTAGAGCCCCTCAACCTCTCCCAACTTGTTTCTAGCCCAACACACTCAGCTAGACGCACCTTGGATGGAATCATCTCTTTCTAGACTCATCACTGGAAAAATAGACCTTCCGATCATTTTCAAAACAAACTCAGTCTCATTGAACATGACTCCCATCTTACCACCAATTTACCACCAAACCAAACAGCACAAATGGAACAGCTCTATAACTGACTTTTTGAAGATTGCTGCATTTCAAGGTGCACTAACCATTGAAGGAATCAGGCAAACAGAATGGCAGAACATGCCATCAATGTTGCACCAGGATATACAAATCTTTCACCAAGAAGGTAAAAAGAATACACTATTTGTAGTGTATCTCCAAATCCAAATGCCTCTCCAACAAATTTCTTTAGCATCCTCACCGAACTCCACAACCCACAGTGCATGACAAGCCTTTTTTTAATCCATCACAGATCACCTTGCCTCAAAGGCAAACAAAGTAGAACAATACTTCAAGAGCAAGCCCCTCCCTTCTACCAAGACCAAGATTAACTCCTGCAGACAGACATCAAACCCTGGCTTCCTCAAAAGTAGAATTATTAATGTGAAATATTCTTGAAATCCCAACTCAAAACTGTTCAAGGTAAACAGCCCATCTAACTTCATGTCAGAACTTTGTCATGCTCAAACCTCAACTTCATCCTACTTTTCATAACAGCCAATTCCCCAGAAGAACCATTCTCAGCAATTCTTTAACCTCAAGCGTTATCTAGACAACAATCAACTGTCCATCTTTAAATTTTACACAAGCCACAATATTTTTTATTTTTAAATTTGGGAAAAACTGGTCTCAAGTAGGTTCTCCAACCTGTTAGTAGTTGTGAGCATTTGCATATCATAATGATTATAAATTCATGTTTGAAACCACAATGTCTACGACACTAATAGACACATTTTGTGTTCTTCTGCCATCCTTCTGTTAGGTGCGCAATTGGAATAAACAGTGGGCAAAACCTCATAAATTTTCTTTGAGCATTATATTTATTTTGATTCATTAGGGATTGCTGAGGTTATAGTGAGTTGTAGGTGTCCAATGTGAATTTAGCTTTTTTGTATTTGCCAAACCTTCCGAAAATTTCTCAAAAAGAATAAAGTCTGCTCCCTTTATTGACCAGTCATTTCAACTCATTGATTGTTAAATATAGTTTCCACTATTCAACAAATCCTAATTGATTTCAGAGGTGATTTGAGTTCTTTATTCATGAGCCTGATTGACTGTCAGAATTACAGGAGATTTCAGCCAAAAATGAAGATTTTAACAATACAGCTTGGGCATTTCTCAACCTATGACAATATTTAATGAAGCACATATCTAAAGTTTGTAGCATGCTTGCCAGGTCTAACTCCAGTCTGAGTGGTGCTGGGGAGCAACTACTAGGCAGGTTAAAAATAAATAGAATTCAATTCTTGAAAATTTCAAGCCAAATATGTTACAGATTAAATATACTTAAAACTAAGGGCTATTAAACTGGAAGGGGCCAAAGGGCTTAGCAAATTAACATATGGTCTTCTCAGTGACCATTGGAGTAAAGCTGATTGTTCGATAATCCTTTGGGTTAATTCTGTCACCTTGAATGAAGATGGGATGAAGCACAGAACCTGTCCAAGAATGAGGGATAATTGATGATCCAATCATGTTTCATAGAGAGTTTGCTAAGGTTTGGACCAAAATACAAGGTTCATGTGAATGTGCTCATGGGAATACCATTTGAACCAGGGGCACTTGATGAGCCAGCATGTTTCAAGTCAGTTTTAACGACTGCTTCATACACAAAAAGTTGAAATTATTTGTTTGGATTAATTTTCATTGTGGAACCTTTGATGACTGGTACAAATAGCTTACAAGTACAACCCATTCCTCTGCCAGTATTAATTTTAACTCATGCTTTTCTCTTTTTTCTTCTAGATTGGCAATTAGCATTTCTTGGAGTTATGTGCTTGTGCCATCTATTTATATTGCCCACTCGCTTTAAACTGATGCTGTAGCTTTCTACTTGTGTACTTTCTTCATAATCTTTAAGGCCCCCAACTGTTCAGCTTTACCCAGTATTTTTGTCCTGTTTTTTTATTTGCTGTTTCAAGTCCCTGAGCTAGGTGAACAAGGAGGTTCTAAGTTGTCTTCATACAGATCATTCTTTTAGACCTAAATCTGATGTTTTAGTCAAGCTAGTTAGTAATAGGGTTAACAAGTCTCCCTCTAAGCTAATCAGATTGTTTGCTGGTAGGCCTATTTTTCCAAAGAATTTTCAGAGGAGCACCATGTTGCTCTTTTCGGACTTCATAGTTATCCCTGTTAATTTGAAAACATTTTATCAGTTTTAGTGCTCTGGTTCTTTCAAACTGACCCAGTTTTTTCAAAATGGGGCGTTGATTTATCAACCGGTCAAAGTCTACTAATGAGCTTGTGGTCAAAGTCAGTCCATTATAGGAATGTCAAAGAAGCTGTTGTCTCTCAAAGTATAGATACATCTAAATATGTCTATAATAAAAACAGAAGGCTACTAACTATTACAAAGACAGGCCTATTCACTTTCTCAGAGTATTTACAGCAACAATATATCAAGTCTGCAGCCTTTGGCAGTGCATGTCATCTTTTAAACCTCATAGCAATTGGCTTTAACAAGACATATCATACATTTGCATTTCACAATGCAGAAAACTATACCTTTGTGTTTGTGTAGGAAAGTACCCCTTTTTGACATGGTCACCCCCACTTTTTGCCTGGTAATTGATGACATTTTTATAGAAGTGCACTGGGTTCCTGCTATCCAGGTCCCCAGTTCCAGATCTCTTTCCCTAAAACTGTACAATTTTTCCCCCAATAGGCAATACCCTTAGCACCCCTGCAAGCCCCTAGAAAATGGTACCTCCGGTACCTAGAGCATGGGTACTAAAGAAGGTTCCTAAGGGCCGCAGCTTGTATTGTGCCACACTAAGGGACCCCTCACCACACTCATGCAAACTGCCATTGCAGGCTGCCTGACATGGTGCAGAGAAAAGTAAAGATATGACATGGCACACCTCCTGTGTTCCATGCCTGCACACACTGCATGTAATATAAGTAAGTCACCTCTGCAGCAGCCCTTACGGCCCTAAGGCAGGGTGTATTATATTACATGTGAGGACATATATGCATGAGCAGATATGCCCCTGTGATGTCCAAGTCGATTCTTGGACATTGCCATTGAAAAGGCAAGCGATCTTGAGTCTATTTACTGGTCACTGGTGATTACGAGTTCCCCAGCTACATGATGGCTTCACTTACACCAAAGATGTTTGGTATTAAACATCTCATATTAATAAGCCCACACTAGTTCCAGTGATAGATTTATTAATACATGCACCCAGGGGGCACCTTGGAGTTGCTCCCTGAAAACCTACCAACCTCTAGTGTACAGGCTGACTGGTGTAGACCAGCCTGGCACCACAGACAGGTTTCTTACCATCTGTGAGTGAGAGCCAATGCTCTTTGAAGGCAGATACAATGTCTGCTCTGGCCAGAGGTGTTGTCACTCCTCCAAGCAGGATGGCTAAATAATCAGCATAACAAGGCAGGAGGCTTCGAAGGCCTCGGCTGCCTTTGATATGCCACTGAGGCTTCCCCCTGACAGGAGAAATGCCAACCCCTACCCCGGGCCCATTTGGCACCAGGACAGGTGGGAAAATTAGCTAGTCAGGAGGCATGTTCCCTATTAGGCTAGTTCTACCCCTATGGTGCGCTACCTGATGTGAACACGAAAACTAGAATTCCACCATCTTGGTTTTTGGTGGAATAGGTTCACTGGGTCAGGGTTATGCCCACTTCCCAGAGGAAGTGGTCAAATAGGGGGTGTAGTCACCCTAAAGGTAATTAGCCCATTGGCTACTGCCTGTCACTCCCCCTAACACCCCAAAATTGACTATTTTAATGGCACCCCTGATGCCAGGTACTCAGATTCAATGGATCCAGAAGAAGAGGACAAAGAAGAACCTCAAAAACAAAAACTGAAGACTTGCTGTGGACTTTTGCCGCCAAATCCTGCCTGCCTGTGCCAGTCTCAACAATTGTGAAGAAGCCAACTTGTCCTGCAGCTGAGCCTCTACCAAGAACCCTGGTAGACTGCCAGCCCTTCGCAAATTGCCAGCAATCTCCCTTGGAGTAGAGGAGCTACTCTCCTTCCGTCTGCAGGCACCAAAACAGCACAGACCTGTTTACTGTACTGCTGCTCCCCGGTCGTACAGATGCAGCAGCTTCCCAGGAAGAGGTCTCAATGCTCCGGAACGTCAGATGCATCTTCTCGCCAATTGAGAAGATGCCAGAACCAAACGGAGCTGCATGGCATCACCACTTGGGGTACTGGACCCCCTGCAGCATCCAAGGCCTGTTTAAGTCCAGTCGGGACTCCCACAGCACCAAGACTGAGCAGCCTTGAGGGACGTCAGCACTGCAGAGACCCACTTCCAGAGTGGCCTAGCTGTCCTGATTTTAGCAATCTCAACCGGCAAGACAGACAAGTGTAAGGCCCAGGGACGCACAAGCCCAGCCCAGCTGACCAAAGCCCTCTGCACCCTAGTGCCCCGGCCCGGGTTCCCGAGAACTGCCTGCCTTGCTCCCAGGACCCTTGTGAACTGAGTTTCCCGTTGGGAGCTCTCGTTCTTGTCCCCCTGTGCAGCCTGTTTTTTCAGGTGGCCCCCACTGTTGTCTTCAGTGTAGCGTGTAAGGCTACCAACCCCTCTCTTGCCTTAGCTGTAAATGGGAGGGTTGGCCAATTACACAACTTCCAATTAGCCCACTGAATTTATCCCACTCTTCAGCAGCACGCACTTTAAAATGCCTGTATTTAAATGCGAGATCTTTATCTAAACACTGTTTTGAGGTTTGGGACATTGTCACAGATTCTACTCCCGATGCGATAATCATCACGGAAACATGGCTAATGGAGCACTCTCTACCTGACATTGCCATCTCACTGCCCTCAGGTTTTAAGATAATGAAGTACGATAGAACAGGGTGACAGAGAGGTGGCTTCACTATTATTTTTAAAGTTGTGTAAACAGGTTCCATTAAATCCACAGCCATCTGACTGTGAATTGCTGGTATTCCAACTGTGATTTAATGAACAGATACTACTGGGAGGTACAATTGTATACAACCCCCCGGTTACAATCCCTAGTCGGTCGCTAATTTACTTGCATGACTTTCCTCACTGGTTTTAAAGTGCAAAAACTAAACAGTGATAGGAGATTTTAATTTACAATTTGAGAATCTACATGAACCTCTCTTCAAACAACTAGAAAGTGACATGCGCATTCTTCAGTTTAACCAAAGAATCTCTGGCCCCACACATATAGCTGGCCATGCATTAGATTTATTATTCTCAAATATTAAGATCATTAACAACATTGACATCACCCCATTAACTTGGTCAGACCATTCCAGCATTAGTTTCTCTATCTTGCTCCCCTCCACGCAAAATACGCCTTCTAATACGCCCCTGGTGCCAAAAAAGGGCTTGGCATAATATTAATGTTGATTCCTTTGCAGACAATTTTAGTCCTTCTGAGTTTGTCACTGACATTCTTCTTGATATTATCCGATGCCTTAGACATCTGTGCCCGCTAAAAAACCAAAACGTCTTGCAGACAAAATCCACCTCAAGATTGGTGCTCCCCTGAGTTAAGACATGAAAAAAGGAAAAGCAGAGCAGCAGAGAGAACGTGGAGACACCCTAAAGACACTTCAGATCACCAAACTGATAAGCAGCAACTAAATGACTATCATAAAGGTCTCAAAAAAGCTAAGGAAAAAAACACTACATTAAAAGAGTAGAAGATAAGAGAAGCTCCTCCCAAGAGCTTTTTAAAATCTTCATATAACTTTCCCTGCCAAGCAGTCTTTTACAGGTTATCTCCCTCTCAGCTCTCCACTGTGAAGCAATACTGACAACATTTACTCTACTTTTGATGCTCAACCCTCCTTAAGCGAACTCCCCTGGGACCTAGTAGGACCGCACCCAGATGCTATTGTTCATCTGGGTAACTTGGCTAATGTATCTAGGACAAAGGTAGAAAACTGATGCTTGAAGTTAAATCAGGCTCCCCGTTGACCCCTGCCCCCATTTTAACTTTTCCTGCCTATCCCTTGGTCAGAACACTCCAGCATTAGTTTCTCTATCTTGCTCCCATCCATGCAAAAAACACCTTCTAATACGCCCCTGGCACCAAAAAGGGCCTGACTTAATATTAGTGTTGATTCCTTTGCAGACAATTTTAGTCCCCCAGAGTTTGTCACTGACACTCCTCTTGATAATTACCTGGAGAAGTTCAAAGCAGCCATATCTGATAACTTTGATATCTGTGCCCCCTGGAAAACCAAAACGGCTCGCAGACAAAATCCATCTCAAGACTGATACTCCCTGAGTTAAGACATGAAAAAAGGAAATGCAAAGCGCAGAGAGAACGTAAAGACACTCTAAAGACCCTTTAGATCACCAAGTTTATAAGCAGCAACTAAATGACTATCATAGACATCTCAAAAAAGCTAAATAAAACGACATTAAAAGACTAGAAGATAACAGTGGCTCCTCCAAAGAGCTTTTTAATACTGCCAAAGAACTTTCCCAGCCAACCAACCTTTCACATGATATCTCCCCCTCAGCACTCCACTGTGAAGCGATAGCAAAGTACTTCACAGAGAAAATTGACATTTACTCTACTTCTGATGCTCAACCCTCCTTAAGCAAACTCTTCTGGGACCTATTAGGACCGCACCCAGATGCTAGTGTTCATCTGGGTAACTTGGCTAATGTGTCTAGGATACAGATGAAGAAACTGATGCTTGAAGTTAAATTAGGCTCCCCCCTAGACACCTGTCAATTGATAAATAAACTCCATGCAGCAGGGCTTCATTCCTCGATCCCTATGTAGGTTTGGGTCATTCTTGAATAAAAAGAGCCAGTCTGTCCAACTGAATACAGCCAAGTTTCCTACCCACAGCTCCAAGTGCGGGGTACCACAAGCTCTTCTTTGAGCCCTACTCTCCTTAATGTTTACGTTGCTCAGCTTGTCAAGCTGATTCGCAAGTGGGCTTTCCAGAAATGTCCATATGCTGACGACACTCAATTAGTCATCTCTGTAGGGGATAAATTTGAAGCTCCTCGACAAAATCTTTCCAATTGCCCCACTGGATGAGAACACTGGCTAAAACTAAATGTGGAAATATCTGAAATTGTATTATTTGGAGGGGACCACTTGATCTGGGACTGATCATGGGGGCTGGTATCTCTGGGACCTGCTCCTATGCCAAAACAAAAGCAGCACAAAATGTGGGTGTCCTTATTGATGAGTCCTTGACCATGCAGGGGCAAGTCATTGCAGCATGCGACAATTGTTATGGCCTGCTCAAACTTCTTAAGAAACTCTTCTATTGGATACCCGTAAACTTGCACTGGACTATTGTTCAAGCCCTTGTAGTTAGTAGATTGGACTACTGCAATGCCCTATATGTGGGGATGGCCAACCACCTTTTCACCCACCTGCAGGTGATTCAAAATATGGCTGCAAAGCTCAAATGCAATAAGGAACAGGTACAGCTCCACCTCGACCAGCCTAAAATCGCTTCACTGGCTACCCATCCGGAAAAGGGCAAAATTCAAACTTCTTTGCCACACGCACAGGGCTCTACATAACTCTGGCCCTGTGATTCTCTGTGACAAAATGGAGTTCTACACACCCTCAAGAAGTCTGGGATCCATTAACTCAGCTTTAGCCAAAAAAAAACAGAGGCCAATCCATTACCCATATTTCTGCAGCCTATAGGAAACTGTTACCCCTGGACCTCCACTGAATGGATGACTACCTCAGCTTCAGAAGGAAGCTCAAGTCTTGGCTCTTGCCTGAATAACTGTTCTTACCCTTTTGGTCTCTCCCGCCAGTGACTTACCAATCAACTTGTGGCAGCATAGAGAGCTGTGTAATCCCCGTGGGGATGACTGTTCACGCTCTATAAATGCTGCAAAATAAAATATAAACGCAAGCATCACCTCTGCACCCGGAAGTAAGAGAGCGGTTAAACTGTAACTGCTGGTAGTACTTTGGACCATACCCCCCCTTACCACCTTAAGTCCTGAAGGGAACCCCCGCAAACCTTCTGCAAGTACCTGTATACCATATATGTATTTTTCTCCCATAGGAAAGCATTACGCGTCAAGACGCATTTAAGTGAACATTTTACGGATCTGTGAAATTCAATATTTTGGAAAGTATTTACTTGAAAACGAAGTTCTTGGTATCAAAATTTATATACAAATACAAGATATTTTTCTAAATTGGTCTTGGATTTATTCTTGAGTGTGTGTTTTGTTTATTGCCTCTGTGAGTACAACAAATGCTTAGCACTACCCTCTGATAAGCCTAAACTGCTCACACACACTACCACAAAAGAGAGCATTTAGTGTTATCATTTTGACCTCTGTAAACCAATAACGGTTGCTTGGATTCTCTACACAGTGAACCTCGTTTTGGGATACTATATAGAGAGCAAGCTTCCTACATTGGTGGTTCAGCAGTGTGATACAAGACATTGCATTTGCTGATATCACTTGGTCAATAGGTGATTTCTCTAAGTAAATCCACAATTGACAGTAGTTAAAAAAATTATTTCTTAATTTTTGTTGACTTTTTTCTAAATTGCTAATTCAAACTGTCAGGACCTATGGTTATGTCCCCCAGTCCAATTGCATTAGAATTTAAAAAGTATCCTAGACAAATAGGCTTTTAAAAAATAGTCTGATAGAATTTTTTCTTGAATTCCTAGAAAGGTCACAACTTATCTAATACCATGTCTGAGACAGAGGGTACCAGCCAGGCGCGTAACCAACTTAAGGACCTCTGTAAGGCATGGAATCTTGCCATGGGGTCTAAACCTACAAAGGCACATATCCAAAACTTGCTTGCTGAGCATGATAGAGCCATGGCAAAGGAAAAAGAGTCCTAATGGAACAGGGAATGGAGATGTCAGTGAGGATGATGAGTCCTCAGATTCCCCTACTGTCAGCACCCTTACTGGGAGTACTACTGACAGTACCCCAGAAGAAATAGAAGAGGAACATCCTGCTCTTCAAAAGCTAGCTATGAGAATAGCTCTGGAGGCTAAAATCTTAGCCATTGAAAAAGAAAGAGCTGAGATGGGCCTAGGATCCATTTCTGGCAGCTGCAAAATTTTAAATAGGGAGAAAGATGAAGCTTTTGACCCTAAAATCCCCAAAGGGATTGCCCCTAAATATGTAGAAGGTGATGATATCACCAAATGGTTTACAGCCTTTGAGAGGGCTTGTAAGATGAGGAAACTCAGCCGAAAGTATCGAGGCTCTCTACTCTGGGAGTTGTTTTCAGGAAAGTGCAGGGATAGAATACTGGCACTTAATGGGGCAGATGCTGAGTACTATGACCTCAAGAAGGATACCCTGATTTAGGGTTTTGGACTCACCACTGAGGAGTACAGGATTAGGTTCAGGAAGACTCAGAAAACCTTTAGTCAGACCTGGGTAGATTTTGTTGACTTCTCAGTCAAAACACTAGGTGGCTGGTTAAAAGGTAACAACGTGCAAGACTATGATGAGCGTTTACAATTTAAATATGAAAGAGCATCTGCTATGTAACTTTGTATCCAAAAATTTGCATTAGTACTTGGTGGACCTAGGTCCAGTCTCTCTCCAAAAATTAGGAAAGAAGGCTGACCATTGGGTCGAGACTAGGGTGTCCAAGAAGTCTCATGGAGGGGGTGACCAAAAGAAAGGGGTTGCTAATCGCCCCCAGGGAAAGAGAGTGGGCAGTCTAAAGATAAAAACAAAGAGTCCTCTAAAGGCCCCCAAAAGCCTGGTCAGGAGGGTGGGCCCAGAGACAATCCCCATACCAAGGGAGGGTACCAGGGTAAAAACTGGGAACTCAAGAAGGCTTGGTTCTTTAACTGTAAGGCCAATGGGCACCGAACTGGAGACCCTATCTGTCCCAAAGAGGTTCCCCCTGTAGTTCCTGCTTCAGTGGTGAGTCTCCACGGACCACTGCCTACTCTTAAAAAATGAAACAGAAAAGTTTCATTTTTCTTTTTTAAATGCAGCCCGTTTTCCTTTAGGAAAACGGGCTGCATTTAAAAAAAAAAACAGCTTTATTTAAAAAGCAGTCACAGACATGGTGGTCTGCTGACCCAAGCAGGCCACCATCCCTTTGAGTGCTGGCCATTCCCAATGGGGTCACAAATTGTTACCTGTCTCATGAATATAAATGAGGCAGGTCGTTTTCGACCTGATTGGGAATTGCAAACAGTGTCTGAGACACTGTTGTACATTCCATTTTGCGAGTCGCAAATTGTGAGTCGCAAAATGTCGCAATTTGCGACTCACAAAATGGAATGGTAGTACATCTGGCCCTTAGTCCCCATATCTCATTCCAAGGTTGGTAAACCAGAGCTGAGGTTTTGTGTGGACTATAGATATCTCAATGCTGTCACTAAGACAGATGCACACCCGATGCCAAGGGCAAATGAACTTATTGACAGCCTAGGGGCAGCCAAGTTTCTCAGTACCTCTGATTTGACATCAGGGTACTGGCAAATTGGTATGACCCCTGGAGCAAAGGAAAAATCAGCATTCTCGACCCCAGATGGGCATTACTAATTTACAGTAATGCTATTTGGATTAAAGAATGCCCCTGCCACCTTCCAAAGGTTGGTGAGTAAAGCCCTAGCTGGGTTGGAAGCTTTTATTGCAGCATATCTAGATGATTGCTGTCTATAGCTCCACTTGGCAGGATCACCTGATCCACCTAGGGGAAGGTCCTTGAGGCTCTGCAGAGTGCAGGCCTCACTATCAAGGCAAGCAAGTGGCAGTTAGGGCAGGGCTTTGTTGTATAGTTAGGCCACCATGTAGTGGAGGTCAAGTTCAACCCTTACAACCCAAGATCCAGACAATTGTGGACCGGGTAGCTCCAACCACCCAGATTGAAGTCAGGACATTCCTTGGCTTGACTGGTTACTACAAGAGGATTGTGAAGAAGTATGGTACCATTGTGACATCCCTCACAGAACTTACCTCCAAGAAGATGCCAAAGAAAGTAAACTGGACAGTGAGCTGTCAAAAGGCTTTTGACACTCTAAAGGTAGCATTGTGCTCAGCACCCATTCTAAAAGCTCCAGATTATTAAAAACTGTTCATAGTGCAGACGAATGCCTCTGAACATGGGATAGGAGCGGTCCTATTCTAGACCAACGATGATGGCCATGAGCAGCCTGTTGCTTTCATTAGCAGGAGGTTACTCCCTCGAGAGCAGTGTTGGAGTGCCATTGAGAGGGAAGCCGTTGCTGTGGTTTGGTCCCTGAAGAAGTTGAGACCATACTTGTTTGGTTCTCACTTCCTTGTTCAAACTGACCACAGGCCTCTCAGATGGCTGATGAAAATAAAAGGTGAAACCCCCAAACTGTTGAAATGGTCCATCTCACTACAGGGTTTTACTTTACAGTGGAGTACAGACCTGGAACTGACCATGCCATTGCAGATGGCCTTTCAAAGATTTTCACTTAGATGATGAGGACTCTCTTGGGAAAGGTTAGTCTCATTCTCTTTCGTTTGCGGGAGGAGGGGTTGTGTAGGAAAGTGCCCCTTTTTTACATGGTCAGCTCCACCTTTTGCCTGGTAATTGATGCAGTTTCGACAGAAGTGCCCTGGGTTCCTGCTATCCAGGTCCCCAGTACCAGATCTCTTTCCCTAAAACTGTACAATTGTTCCCCCAATTGGAAATATCTTTAGCACCCCTGTAAGTCCCTAGTAAATGGTGCCCCAGGTACTTAGGGCATGGGTACTAAGGACTGCAGCATGTTTTTTGTCACCCTAAGGGACCCCTCACCTCACTCTTGCAAACTGCCATTGCAGGCTGTGTGACATGGTGTAGAGAAATGTGCACACACAACATGGCACACCTCCTGTGTGCTATTCCTGCAGACACTGCATGTAATATAAGTATGTCACCCCTACAGCAGGCATTACAGCCCCAAGGCAGGGTTCATTAGATTACATATGAGGACATATCTGTATGAGCAGATATGCCCCTGTGATATCCAAGTCGAATATTGGACATTGCTAGTGAACAGGGAAGCCATCTTGAGTGCATGTACAGGGCACTGGTGATTATGAGTTCCCCATCTGCATGATGGCTTCACTGAAACGAAAGATGTTTGGTATCAAACATCTCCTATTAATAAATCCACACTGATTCCAGTGATGGATATATATATATATATATATATATATATATATATATCATCACAAACCGGCACCTCCTTACGTCGCACCGAACAGAGACACGGTGACACCAGAAAAGTTGAGTCCAATTTTTATTTCATTACTTTATCGGGCTATGACGCGTTTCGGCAGGATCCCCTGCCTTGTTCACATAACGGAGCCACACTCCCATTTTTAGTTTTATAGTGATTGATAATGACACCCACGTGATGCATACACCCCCATAGACATGGACAACAGACTTAGCAGAAAGAAATACATCAAAGTAGCCTACATTCGTGAAGCTTAATCACATTATCTGCAGATATATTTCACATTATTCATATTAAAATAACTAAACCAAAACACAATTTATACATTATACCCTGGATTGAGATTATAATATAAAAACAACTTCCTGCTTGTAATCTTTCATAGTTATGCAAATTAGTTTTTTTCTCCCAAAAACTTTATTGCTCTGAATTTATGCAAAGCATTTTTAGAACCATGGCAAATTCATCCTTCACTCTAAAGATCAATTAATCATAATGATGAATACTGATATAGCTCGGTTAAACCTTTGTCGGACAATTAAGGGCCAGTGCCCATTTAACCTATATGACTAATGGATGTACTTATTACAATAATCTATCCTCTCCTAATCTTGTATAGTTCTATAGATTCTAGTAATCATTCATCATTTCTACCTATACTTCATGTTGGATTCCCCATCAATCCAAATATTACCACTTGCTTCCTACAATCCCATTCATGTGCAAATGCCGCAGAATTTTAAAAAACAATGAAATGTGCAAAAATCTCACTATGTACAATATAATATCCGCTCTTTACACGAATAAATAAATAACATATACAAATTACACTTCAACTGTAAACATATCACTCTGTGCAACATGCGCTTAACGGACAATAGTGCAAATAAGCAATTTGAATAAATATTTAAGAACATCCACATGAAAGATTTTTAAAAAATCCTGATTAAACCAGATAAAATCTGAATGACTAAAACCTCAACACTATACTCATTCTTATTGCTACTGGAGGATAACATTATAAAAAAACACCTTAGTACTATTAAGAAACCCCACATAAGATTATTAAAACCGAGTCCATCCTGTATCAATCTAAAAAACACTTGCCATAAGAATTACATAAATACCACAATACTTTTAAGATCCAAGTACGATTTGTTTGAAATTCACAGTCTATGTCATGTCCATCACTACATAAATTCATTAAAATATCTACCACCTGTGTAAAATTCTGAAAAAACTGAAAAAAGGAAAAAATAAAAAAAAAGCAGACGGAATTCACAGTTCATATCTTGTTTCTTATCTTGTTTTTCTGTTAACAGAAAGAGATTTATTGGTCATAGGGTAGAGTTAGATAGTAAACTTTATACTATTGTTTGTAAACACCTAAGAAAATTTATTTAGTAATCTATATTTTTGCCACTTGAAACACAGAATCTACCCTAAATCAAATATGTAGGCCCTTGGTGTTTTATCATCCTCCTACAACAGATGTACATGGAGTCCTTCATCCGCATTAAGACCTTTAGGGTTCTTGCTATCCAACATTAGAATATACATGGACTCCAATTTTCTCAAGTCCAATTCTCTATTGCCCCCTCTTCTTTTCTTTGGTACAGCATCCAAAACAAAGTAGGATAGATCTTCTATCTTCCCTCCATGTACCTCATTAATGTGGCGTGCCACTGGATAACTAGGGTCCTGGTTTTTAACTGCTCTCAAATGCTGTAATATCCTAACATGGGCCATGTGGATAGTGCTTCCTACATATAACATAGGGCAAGTGCAGGTTAAAACATATACTACGTGATCACTTCTACAGTTCAGACTTTTCAATATTTTCCAGGGTCTCTTCCACAGGGGCATTTGGATTTCTTTTTTATTTATTCCATATTTACAGGCTTTACATTTAGAACACCTACTGAAGCCAGGGCTTGGTTTCAACCAGCTTACCTTTTCCCCCAATTCTGGACTGTTGATCACCAATTGTTCCTTCATGGATTTAGCCCTCCTAAATGATAAAAGAGGTTGTTTGGAAACTATTTCTTTCAGGACCGGATCTCCCCTGATAAGATGCCAATGCTTACCCAGGCTGGCTCTCACCCTCGCCTGGTAAGCATTAAATCCCATAATTAATCTTACCTCTGAATTAGAGTTAGACACCTTGTCCTTCTTGGTCCTACCAGTTTCCCCAAAGAGAATATCTTGTCTGGTCATTGTATTTACTTTACATAATGCCTGGTCCAAAACCATCTGGTTATAACCCCTCTGTCTGAACCTAACATTGAGATCCTCCTGTGCTACTTCTAGAGTACTACTCTCACTGCAGTTCCTCTTCATTCTTAGTTGTTCTGCATATGGAATACTCTGCTTTAACTTTTGAGGATGAAAACTTTGACTATGTAAAACAGAGTTCCCTGCAGTAGGTTTCCTATAGGTGCATGTATGTAGCTGCCCCTCTTTGATAAACACCTTCAAATCTAAAAAATGAACACAGGATGGACTCATATTATCAGTAAAAGTCAAATTAAGATCATTCACATTCAAAGAGGAAATAAATACTTTGGCTTGTATTGGACAACCTCTCCATATAATGAAGAGGTCATCGATGAATCTAACCCATAATTGTATGTTATTTTGCCACTGGGTTTTATACATGGTTCTGAGTACCTGCTCCTCCCACCAGCCCATGTGAAGATTTGCATAGCTGGGGGCGAAGCAGGTACCCATCGCTGTCCCCCTTAATTGCTTAAAAGTATCATTACCATATTGAAATAAATTGTTCTCAAGGCAAAATTCCGCCATTCTTAAAGGCATTTCTGAGTGTTGATACAAACAAAGGGGTCTACTACCTAAAAAATGCCTCAATGCTCTTAATCCATCCTTGTGGGCAATGCTTGTATACAGAGACGACACATCAAGAGTCACTAAAAGATCCCCTTCTTCCCATTTAAAATCATGCAATATTCTCAGGAAGTCTCCAGTGTCTTGAATATGTGAGGGTAAACCCTTAACAAACTCCTGTAAAAAATGGTCTAAAAATCTGGACGTTGTTTCTAGGAGACTTCCAATAGCAGATATAATGGGTCTGCCTGGAGGCTTGTTGATATTTTTATGGATTTTTGGGATCAAATAAAAAATAGGCATCACAGGATGGTCAACTTTCAAATACTTCATTTCCGCCTCTGTTAGACCTAAAGTTCTCCACTGTGATAACTCTTTATGATATTTTGCCTGAACCTCTAGCAGACTACTTGATGGTATTTTCTGGTAGCACTCTTTATCTTTAAGTTGGAGCTTGGCCTCAACATCATATTGGTCTAAAGGCCAGAGGACCACGTTTCCCCCTTTGTCCGATTGTCTGATGACTATATCTTTTCTCTCTTTAATCCTCTGAATCACATGGTTGTACTTAATATCTTCTGGTCTTTGATCACGATAGACATTTTCTTTTGATTCCTTAGCTAGTTTCTTCAAATCATCAATAACTAGTTCAGCAAATGTGTCTATTGAATCTTTGGGCATCATCGGTGTGAAATTTGATTTTCTCTTGAACTGGGTTTTAATGGTACCATGAACATCCAACCCCAATAACTCAACCACATCCTCTGCATCTTCAGAAGTTCCCAATGGGTCAGCCTCACGTTCCAGCTCATCCAGATCTCTTAATAACTCCAGGTCAGCCACTGTCAGTGTTCCTGCTCCTTCATATGGCCTGTTGGTATCTTGAACATTGTCACTACGTTTTCTCTTGTGGAAGTATTTACGTAATTTCAAGTTACGAATGAATTTAAAAAAGTCTATGCGCATTTGGGGATAATCAAAGTTTGTACGACTATAGTAAGATAAGCCAAGGGACAGAGTATCCTGATCTTCTTTGGATAACTCTAAGTTAGATAAATTTATCACCGTGGCTTGACTAGTGGACATCATTTGCGTCTGAATTCCTTCTTTTTGGAACCCGATCATAGTTCCATTCCTTTGTCGTTTTCGATTTCTCTTACGCTTCTGTTGTATCCCCGACCCCTTGCTCCTCTCTGGGGTCTTTGTCTGTTGTTTGTATTGCGATCCAACCCTAAAAAACCAAACTCCTGAATTACAGTTGCTCGTTTTAGGTTGGTACTGGCTATGTTTCTCCTCTCTTCCCCATCAGTGTCTGGTTCTGAGCTCCATTCTGAACTTGTTTCTTGTGTTTGCCTGTCTCTGTTTTTACTTGCTGGTCCAGAGTTGTCTGACAGAGCTTGCTTCCGTATGGTATCAAACCGCTTGGCAAATGTATAAATTTGGCCATGCTGATAATCCAATCGATCACACGTGAACTTGGTTGCTTTCCTTTCTTTAATGGCACTTTCATATTTATCCAACTTGACAGACAAGTCCTTCTCAAATTTTTCTATTATTTCAGCCGTGGTTAGGGTCATTAATTGCGTCTGTAAGTCCTTTATTTCACCTAAGATTCGTTCTCTATCTTTTTTAGCATATTTAGTTAAAATCTTCAGCATATTGTTCGAAGATTCAGCACTGTTAGTTGCCCATTCTTGCAGCATTTCAGGGTCAGGTCTTTCAAATGTTGGTGCGATTAAGATCCTGAGACCCCTTGGAACTCGTCCCACCTCCAAATATTTATCAAGGGACTTAGTTTCCCACCATTTAGAGATTTCACTGCGGCGCAATTTCTCAAGTATTTTCATAATCTCTGTTATGTCATTGGTTATGCCCTTTCCGCCGCCCATTGCTTCTCTCTCATGGTGGTTAATCCCCGGTCTCATTTCATCAAAGACATCAACCACTGACTCTTCTCTCCGTTTTATCCGATCATCCATGATTAAATTACACACGCTACTGCTGTGTTCACTGAAAATTCCGTTGCCTTACAATTGAATGAACTATTCAGCTCCTCCCCCTCGTCCCTCTCGCTTGCGGGGGTTCTCTTACAGCCCTCGATGTTCCGATTAATTTTTGTTATTCTTAAGACTCCTGTGTCAGCCGTTTGGGACGTCAATTATATCCCCGGCACCTCTCCCCCTTCGATTTACGGCTTCAATCTAATGCCTGAATCCGCAACACAAACACCGGTCGCTTACCTGGAAACAGGCGTCCTCCGACGCTCCGCCTGCAGCTTCACTTCCGGGTCTAAGTGCTAGCGGATAATCGACATGAATTGCTCTCGCCGGGGGGGCCCCACACCATGTGCACCGCACTTTTGTCCTCCTTTGCCGGGTATGCGTGAGGCTCCTGAACGAGGTCGTGTCTTCTGTGCCGCTCCCTGCATCAGCGGCTGGACATCATCACAAACCGGCACCTCCTTACGTCGCACCGAACAGAGACACGGTGACACCAGAAAAGTTGAGTCCAATTTTTATTTCATTACTTTATCGGGCTATGACGCGTTTCGGCAGGATCCTCTGCCTTGTTCACATAACGGAGCCACACTCCCATTTTTAGTTTTATAGTGATTGATAATGACACCCACGTGATGCATACACCCCCATAGACATGGACAACAGACTTAGCAGAAAGAAATACATCAAAGTAGCCTACATTCGTGAAGCTTAATCACATTATCTGCAGATATATTTCACATTATTCATATTAAAATAACTAAACCAAAACACAATTTATACATTATACCCTGGATTGAGATTATAATATAAAAACAACTTCCTGCTTGTAATCTTTCATAGTTATGCAACTTAGTTTTTTTCTCCCAAAAACTTTATTGCTCTGAATTTATGCAAAGCATTTTTAGAACCATGGCAAATTCATCCTTCACTCTAAAGATCAATTAATCATAATGATGAATACTGATATAGCTCGGTTAAACCTTTGTCGGACAATTAAGGGCCAGTGCCCATTTAACCTATATGACTAATGGATGTACTTATTACAATAATCTGTCCTCTCCTAATCTTGTATAGTTCTATAGATTCTAGTAATCATTCATCATTTCTACCTATACTTCATGTTGGATTCCCCATCAATCCAAATATTACCACTTGCTTCCTACAATCCCATTCATGTGCAAATGCCGCAGAATTTTAAAAAACAATGAAATGTGCAAAAATCGCACTATGTGCAATATAATATCCGCTCTTTACACGAATAAATAAATAACATATACAAATTACACTTCAACTGTAAACATATCACTATGTGCAACATGCGCTTAACGGACAATAGTGCAAATAAGCAATTTGAATAAATATTTAAGAACATCCACATGAAAGATTTTAAAAAAATCCTGATTAAACCAGATAAAATCTGAATGACTAAAACCTCAACACTATACTCATTCTTATTGCTACTGGAGGATAACATTATAAAAAACCACCTTAGTACTATTAAGAAACCCCACATAAGATTATTAAAACCGAGTCCATCCTGTATCAATCTAAAAAACACTTGCCATAAGAATTACATAAATACCTCAATACTTTTAAGATCCAAGTACGATTTGTTTGAAATTCACAGTCTATGTCATGTCCATCACTACATGAATTCATTAAAATATCTACCACCTGTGTAAAATTCTGAAAAAAGGAAAAAATAAAAAAAAGCAGACGGAATTCACAGTTCATATCTTGTTTCTTATCTTGTTTTTCTGTTAACAGAAAGAGATTTATTGGTCATAGGGTAGAGTTAGATAGTAAACTTTATACTTTATACTTATACTTTATAGTATTGTTTGTAAACACCTAAGAAAATATATATATATATGCCACCGAAGACTGTCTCCGGTATGGTTCCGAGCAGCCTTGAAAATGGGCTGGATATGGAGCAAGAGCATGAGCTGACAATGGGCAAAGAAAAGTAATTACAATTGCGATAACGAAATGCACCGGAGGGTTTGGATTAAAACTGTGAAATGAACCACATGTTCCAGCATGCCGTTTAAAAATCATTATGTCCACTAGAGGGCCAAAAATTATAAAGTGAGGCAATTGCGTGGGGATTTGATCAGTGCCGTAGAGTGCTTGGCTTACCTTAGAGAAAGGTCACTTTGGACCGAAATGCGTCAGGACTGCCACAAGATCGCCAAACAAATAAATTGTTGTCATCCAACCTTGCGAGTGCGACTCCGTTTCTCTGTTTGATGGGGAGAGTGATGTGATGTATAGCGGCTTGGTTCTGCCGCGGAGTGACGCACCACCAGCAAGCGCGCCAGACTTGTCCGTCCTGGAACCAACTTTGTTTGCTAGCGAAAGCGTAAAGGGCATGTGGTTGCCACCGAAGACTGCCTCCGGTATGGTTCCGAGCAGCCTTGAAAATGGGCTGGATATGGAGCAAGAGCATGAGCTGACAATGGGCAAAGAAAAGTAATTACAATTGCGATAACGTAATGCACCGCCCACTGGAGGGTTTGGATTAAAACGGTGAAATGAACCACATGTTCCAGCATGCCGTTTAAAAATCATTATGTCCACTAGAGGGCCAAAAATTATAAAGTGAGGCAATTGCGTGGGGATTTGATCAGTGCCAAAGAGTGCTTGGCTTACCTTTGAGAAAGGTCACTTTGGACTGAAACGTGTCAGGACTGCCACAAGATTGCCAAACTAATAAATTGTTGTCAGCCAACCTTGCGAGTGCGACTCCGTTTCTCTGTGTGATGGGGAGAGTGATGTGATATATACATATATATATATGTCAGAAATTTCAGTGAAATGATAAATCCACAAGAAAGAGTCGCACTCCAGGGTCACTTTTAAGGCCAAAGTGTATTTAAACTTTATTTGCGTGATTACTTAAAACCATTGCAATAAAAATATTACCAAAAAAAACATTGTGTGTTTTTTTTCCTTAACAGGGAAGTAAAAATGAGTGATAAAATGTTAAAATGCTTGATTCAGTAATTTAAAAAGTCAATACTCATCGCTCCAAGGAGAGGGAGGGCAACAGCATACGTAATTGTTCTCTAGACAGCCGGGATAATGTTTTAATGGTGGCCAGAGTCCAGTAAGTCTTTGGTGCTGATTCCAGAATCGTTCCGGTGTTCAAAGTATTGCTAGCTACTTGTTTCAGGGATTTTTTCCTCCACTATCTCCATAAATCGTACAAAACGGCACATCAGCTGGACATCTTCACCTCCAAAGAACACTTTTACTGCTTGCCTGCAGGATCTTATCCCCTTGATTTTAAAAAAGGACTTTAATAGCAGTCGCCGTTCAAATTGCAGCTTTCCGCAGATGCACAATAGGTGTAAAACATTCTCTTTCGCTTTTCCACATAGGCGGCAGGTAGTCGATGTCTGCGCTCGTTTCCAAGGTGGGAAATGCAGCAAGGTCGGAAGGATGCCCATTCAGAAGTGAAGATATTTTTCCTTCATTGTCTTGGTGAATCCGGCACCTAAATAATATTGTGGGGAGGACTTAGTATAGCTCTGCAGGATGAACCATCCATGGGCCCTATCTTTAAGCGCTGCTTTGTCTTCCACCATGGACACCCTTTTCACTGTCTTGTTTACAAGATGTTTAAAGCTGTTATGCGTCCCTGGGGCCTCCTACAGTTCCGCAAGGCCCAATCGCTCTATTGAGGCTGACAAATAGGTCATGGCTGCACATTCCTTTTTTGAGTGAATTTCGGTCCATAAATAGACATTCGGCGATCCAGGCTCAGCCCCTTTGATTTTGTGCCAGCACTTGACATAGGCGCATTAGCGGGTGATTTCTCGGATCTGCAGGCCAAATTCCAGTCTGATTTGGGCGGGCGAGGTATATTTAGGTAAGTTAAATATCATTCTTACTGATCTTCGGTTAATGCTGTCCAATATGCTCACATCTTTTCCCCTCAGACACTCACTCCCGTAAGAAATAGTTGAAATAAGTTTTGCTTGTAACACCTGGAGCAGTGGCGTTAGACTTGGACCTGCAGTTTTATATTTGATGGTTTTTAATGCCACCGCGACTGAGTTTCCTCTTCTCCTGATGGCTTCTTTTTGTGCCTTAAATGTACCTTTGTTATCTATTATCACCCCCAGGTATTTGTATTCCTCGACGACTTCTATTGTTTGGCTAGCCAAGTACCAGCAGTGATTGGATGCGTTCTTTTTTGGATTTAATTGCATCACTTTGGATTTATCTACGTTGATACTTAGACCATTGTTAACAGAGTAACTGTCAGTTACCTCTAGTAGATTTTGAAGACCAATCGGAGTTCGGCTGATCAGTACAAGGTCGTCGGCATACAGTAAATTTGAAAGTGAAACCCCGCCTATCCTTGAGGTGTGTGATTTGCATTTATCCAGTTCCGTCGATAAATCAGCCATAAACAGATTGAAAAACATGGGAGCCAGCACACACCCCTGTTTCAAGCCCTTTGTAGTTGGTATTTTTCTGGACAGGGAGTTGTTGTCCCCTAGCTTCACTTGGACCCAGGTGTCAGTGTGTAAAAGTATCAACTGGTTTAAAAGGGCAGATGGTATGTTTCTTTTACTTAGTTTAGCCCAAAGTTTATTTCTGTCTATTTTGTTGAAAGCCGATGAAAAGTTGATGAAACACAGGTAGAGCGGTAAGTTTGCTGCTTTGACTGCATCTATTAGTAGAGAAAGGGCGAGTATGTTTGTGGTGGTTCCCATGCCCTTGCAAAAACCCGTCTGGTTAATGGGAATGATTGACTTTTCAGTTGCCCAGTCTGTGAGATCGTCCAGGAGTAGGCCAGCATAATATTTAGCATCATTATCGATTAATGCAACCAACCTATAGCTTTTTGCTTCATTCTTATTGCCTCTTTTGTATATAGGGGATATGATGGATGCCCTCCAAGAATCCGGTATACTTTCTCCTGCCGAGATCTGTTCAAACAGTGGAAGTAATACAGCCGCCCAGAAGTCAGGATCTTTTTTTTAACAGGATCGGTGGGATCCCGTTGGGGCCTGGTGCACACTACTGCCTGCCTTTCGCTATCCTGATCTTAATTTGATTGATTGAAAATGGGAAAGTATCAGTTGCTGAAGAATTAGCTTGGTCAGGCAATGTACCTCCGGGGTTGTAACTGGGTTTTGGATTCCCCATCCTAAAGCCTTCCTGTTCAGAGTTAAAATGTTGCAGGAGGTGGGTTGCCCAGGCTTCTTCCGTTAGATGTGAGTTGACTCTTTGTACATTTCAATTCTGTAAGCTGTTTATTGTGCGCCAGAATCTTGCATTGTTGTTAGATGTAGAGTTGTATAGCAACTTGGTACACAGCTTATCTTCTGCTTCCCTTTTAGCCTGCCAGATTACCTTTTTCTTGTTGATTTTCAATTGTGCTTCAGAACGGTGGGATCTGGGCCTATTCGCTGCAGCCTCCGTAATGTTCTGTTTATTGCTTTCTTGAGCTCCTGTAGGTTGGAATTCTATGCGATGGTGTGGTAGTTAGGTGAGATATATAGCATTTGAGAGTAGAACCGTTTTTGAGTGGTTTCCCTAGATGTTGAGTGGGGCCCTTCCCTTGCTGAGTATGTTTCTCCTAACTTTTTGGTGAAAAGTCCCCAGCATGTTAACGCATTTGTAGCTACATCCTCTAGGTTATCCCAAAGTAACTTAGCCGAGGCGGGCAGTTTTTCTGGTTGGTTGATCTTACATTTTATCCTCCTAAAGTTCACTGTGTAAATAGAGCTGGGATCTTCCACTGGCTGGACTAGTATCGAGCTAAGTGTATTCATAGTGATTTCTTGTGGTAGATGATCACTTTGATCTTGTGTCCCTATTTGAAAGCCTGCAATCTTACTGACAAGCCATAGGGTCGCAAAGTTGTCATCTATTAGCGTGCTAACACCAGCATTATGAAATGTGGCAGCCGGTGGTTGGTTCCCCGGGAAACGCCCATTAAGTGCAACAAAGCTCAAATGCTCCATGTCCCTTATAAAATTCTTAGCTAATCTGTTTTGATTCCTCTGATTGATCTCTTCTTGTCGGGGAATGTTTCAAGCCATGAATTGTTCCTCAAGTAGCTCATCCCTTTCTCGCTGCCCTAATAAGTGCATATTAAAATCACCTGTTACCAAAAAGTTAGATGTCGATTCTTCTGAGAGTAGTCTGGTTATTTCAGATCTCAAGAGTTTGACTCCGTTGGTTTTGTCACGTGGGTGGAGGTATATATTTAACACTATTAATTGTTGTTTGTTGTTCTCGTCACCTGTCTCCCCTCTGATTGCTTTTATTGCATTTGTTGAGGTTGTCTTGGTCGCTACATCCCTGGTCGCCTTAATGCTCTAGATTGACGAATAGACTGTTAGTTCACCTTTCAGGTGCCCGAATTTGGCACTTTTTACTGCTGGTAAATGATGGCTTCTGAAGCCGTGTAAATGGAAAGGTTCGTCCAGCCATGTGTCTTGTAATAGGATAAAGTCGAAACCTTTGAAGTAGACCAGGAGCTCTCTATCCGTTATTTTGTTTTTCTATCCGTTTATATTCCAGGAGCAGAGTTGTAGCTGGTTGTTGCCTGCTGTATGATGTTTTGTTCTAAGTCAAGTGTTTTTACCACAAGGGTTTATTGTCCTGGCTAGCCAGGACCAGTCTCCCGATCTGGTGGCTAGGCTCAGTTCTTTTGGCTCTATCTGCAATACGTCCGTGCTGCGAGCCCCTTTGAGCACAGATTGAGTCTGCCTACCGGAAGATGAGATACGAGGGGTTGTTGCTCGTGTCTTGTTGGTAGCAGGGGATCTGGATAGCCTGGTTTTTGATAGAGCTTTATATTAATTCCCCAGGTCTTTAGTTGGTCCTCTTCTTCCAGGATTCTCCTTACTATTTCGTATGAGGACCAAGTTGCCTTTGTTACCTCCTGATCTGAAAGTTGTTTGAGGGCCTCAAACTCAATTGTTTCCAGGTCGTGTGAACTTATGCCTGCCAGGCTGCTAATTGATTAAAGTAATCATAGAACATTCTCTCTGTTGAGGGTATCTCCCCGACCTCTGGACTTATATTCAGGGAGGAACAGAATAGTACGGCTTTTGGATTGTGGCTGGTTGGAGATTGGAGAATTGACTTGAGCGGCCTGCCCCTCTAGGAGATAAGTATTTAGAGAATTGGCTTGAACTGCCTGGCCTTCCATAACGGTAGGAATTATATTCGTTGGGAAAACTGAGTATGCATCCCTAGCGTCAGTTGAGCTGGCAAGAATACTGCTACTTGCATTCTTTGGATGGTCAACTGTTGCTTCAAGGGTAAGTTTGCGCAATTCACTATCAACCCCTTTCTGCTCAGATTCTGTACCTCCTGTGGTTAATGTGACTAATTGGATAAGTTTGTGGTCCACTTTAGGAGTCGGTGGTCCACAGATATCCCTAAGCGCCGGGCTTCTTGTGCTTGGTCTTGCAGTTCCTGTTTGAAAATAAGCCCTTATGTCCTTTTTCTGCATTCTTCCTTTCCTCCTTTGTTTCCGGCTATTTTTTGGATCCCCTTTAACTGCATTGCTAGGCGACTCTAGTGGATTTGTTTTGTGTTTTTTTAGTCGCGTTTCCTCATTGTTCAGCAGGGCATGTATGTGCTCTAGATCTTTGGTGAATGCTGGCCGTCTGATGTTCATTATGTCCTGGTCCCCCTTCTGCACTAACCCTCACATCCTGGGGATTTTCGCTATTATAATCCATTGTCGGGTTAGTTGTTTTTTTCATTCTGGAGTTGGGATGGCAAGGTTCCCATATTTCTTTGCGGAGATCCTTTAAAGGTCCTTTCCCTTGACTCTTGCCGGTTGGCACTTCTGTGGTGCCGGTTGTTCCCTCTGTGGGGCCATTGTTCTGGTCATCTCGAGCCGGTTACCTTGTTATGTTCGTTACTTTCTTTATGTCTGCTAAGAGATCCCCCATTGCAGCTGGGAGAGTTGAGAGCTTATCCACTATGGCGATGCAGGAGCAGTGTCTTTGTACTAGTTGCATTTCTGTCTGAGCCCTTTTAATTAAGTGGTTCTTGTCCGATAGTCTTTTGTCAATGTTTGAGACATGAATAACTAAAGAGTTAAGTATAGATAGTTGATTGTCCATTTTATCGGAGTGATAATGCATTGATTTTATTGATAGTTGCATTGTATTTAACAGAAATGACCAAAGATTTTCTATGCCGGTTTGATTCGCTTCATTAAAATAGTTTTGGTAAGTATTGCTAGCATCCACCTGCGCAGTGCCTGGAGTGTATGAGGCTTCAAGCCATTCCTGTCCCTGTGTTGGTTGAGAGAAAGTGTTGGCTGCTTCGCCATTGGGGTCCTCTGTGCTTCCTATTTCTAGAACGCTGTTGTTATCTGTATGGCAGTTTGTAAATTGATGATGAAACGCAATGCCCAAAACGCCTGTTCTGGAACAATTGACTATGGCTGACTTGTTGCACTGAGATTCTATGTTATTATTACTCTGTATAGCCTTGGGGTGGCCGGGGCAAATTAAGTTGTATGATATTTCCCGATCTGTCGCCAGGCAGCTGTGAAGTTGATCCTTTGTGTCCTGCAGCTCCTGTGGCTCCTGTGGCTCCTGTGGCTGGGGAGCTTCATCGGCGATTTGTTCTTGTTCCTCTTTATAAGAAGCTCCATTATATGATGGCACAGAGTCATATACAGGACTTGCTATGTGGGTCCCTCCTTGTGAGTTATAGGTAGAGATGAAAATGAAGAGGTCAGGCGGTCATTTGAGCTTTTTTGGGGGTGGAACTTGTTCTTCTTGGCAAGATTGTGATAGTTGGTTCATGCGATACACCTGAACCCCCGCTGGCCTCCCTCAAAGCAGAGAATACATTCCCTTTGCAATTATCGCTTGCTATTGTCAGGTTTGCCTTGATTGCTTGTTTTGTAGAATGTGCTGGGCAAGGTGCAATAAAGTTTTCCTTTACTGTTTCAGCGTTTCCCATTTTTTCTGCTGCACCTCCATGATGGCTGCCTAAACCTTGAGGATTTCTTGCCATGTTTACGCTCTCCTCATTTTCTGGCTCCGTCATAACTGTTTTGGAGATTAGATGATCTACCACCACTGGGTACAGGGGAGAAGGGAGGCCATTAAGGCTTTCATTGCTTGAACATAATACGACCCCCGCATCCCTCATAAATGAAAATTTTGTATAAATCTTGGGCTGATAGCCGCTTTTTGTTGTTTTGGTGGATGGGATAGAATCCACATCTACCAGAGGCAAATGAAGGGAAGTACCGTTTTCATCTACCGTTAAGTTTTCCTTGTTGGCAAGATCCTTGAGGTTCCTTGACTCCGTGTGTTGGGCAGTAGGAGTTGGAAGGTGGATAGTAGAGTTGAGATTAGGCCTCAGAAAAGGTGTCACACCACCTCCCTCCTGTCACTGGAGGCGCACGCCTGGAGCAAGCAGCTGGTTACTGCATGCCTGGAGTTTGCCGACCGGGCCCCCAGGTGCCGTCCTTGTCGTGGACCGTCAGTCTCTGTAGTCTCTGTATCCAGTCTGGGCTTCCCTGCCCGATTCTGCGTGGTCTGCGTGGTTTGCCTTCGATACCGTGACCTGTCCTGCTGTGCACTCAGTCCCCCGTTGTCTGATCTCGTGAGGTAGATGGGAGCAGAGGAACTCAGCTGTGAGAGGGGCACAAGTGGGGCCCAATCAAGAAGCCCGGCAACCTCACCCCACGTCCTGGTCCAGGTCAGACCGTCCCCGCGGTGCTCACACTCCGCTGAGGGCTGAGTACAGTTCTCGCGCTTGAGGCGCTTTGCAGTGCTTTGCGGTGGCGGCCAAAGCAGAGGCGGGTGGTATTCTCCCCCGCGGGGTGTCCTGCTTCCCCCTTTTCTGCAGCCCTGTTTTATGCTGCAGTAAAGACAAACTGAGGCGATAAGCAGGCAATGCTCTGTATTGCTCACTGCTACTTGGTGATGCTGGTGCCCGCTGCTGTTCGAAAGCTGCCTCAACTGCCCCAGGCTGTTCAACTATCCAACTATCCCAAACTGTCGAGACTGCTGCCCCGGGGAACTCTGGGCGAGTCCGCAAGCTGCACTCAACCTAGTTGGGCCGCTACCGCATCTTTGCCTGGGCTCTCACTCAGCAGCCGCCTACTAATGGCGGTCGCGCTTGCCTACTCCAAGCCCCCTTGCTGCCTTACTGCCTTTCTGCTCCCGCTGCGTTTGGGGGCCCGTTGCGGCTGCTACATGGCGGGGATGTGGGGTTACAGGTTGAGGCCGTATGTCGGGAAAGTCCACGGAACCCTTGGTAATTCCAATGATGAATTTATTAATACATGCACGCAGAGGGCACCTTCGAGGTGCCCCCCTGAAAACCTACCAACCTCTAGTGTACTGGCTGACTGGTGTAGACCAGCCTGCCACTACAGACAGGTTTGTAACCCCCTGCAGGAGAAGCCCATGCTCTCTGAGGGAAGAACCAGTACCTGCTCAGGCTGGAGGTGTTGTCACCTCATCCCAGCAGGATGGCTAAATAATCATCATATCAAGGCAGTAGGCTTCAAAGGCCTCTGCCATCTTCGATATGCGACTCAGGCTTCCCCCAGACAGGGAAAATGCCACCCCCTGCCCCGGGCCCATTAGGCAAACGGATAGGCTGGAAAATTAGCTTTTCTCCCGGGGACTCGGAGTAGGGTCGGTGCAGACGAACTTGCTGCGTGCCAAAACTATAGCACGCGTGAAACGCGGCACCTCCGCATCACCCAATGATGCTGGAGTCCGCCGAACGATAGGTCGGACCCGGAATAACATGACACACACACAGTAGGTAGCACGTAAGGGCACCGCTCAGTGTGGGGTCGTTTCTTCACATGATGTTTTTATGTTCTTTGTCCTGATGAAGCGCCACCGATCCTTATGACCAACTTGGGTGCGAAACATGTCGACACATTCATGAAGGTGTGACCACTACTAGGTCCCCCTCTTGAGACGGGAATTGGATTTCTTCTACCTGATCTCAAACACTTTGACTACCTGGGTTCCTTCAAACCCCAGAGGTAGCTCTAACCCACCAAAGGTTTTTTATCCCTGGAAGGGGTTATCCTGTTAATAAAATGTAGCTTTGGAAATTCCCTTACCAGTTTTAACTTGCACTTTACACCCCACGTCACGTCACAAACCCCCTCACTTGCACTCATCAAATGGCAGCCTCGAAAAAGATCTCCGCTAAAGCTACCCTTCGGGGTTCCCTTTGGGCATTGCAGCGCCAGCCCAACGAGGAGCATCGCCCAATGATGAAGCATGACATCCTCTAGGGGATGTGTGAGGGCAACATAAGCAGTCCTATTGACTGTTTGTTCCCATTACCCCAGCACAGGCACTCTCCATACTGTGAGAGATCGTGCCTCTTTCTCCTTAGGAACACTAGCCCTATCATTGAATTTTGGAAAATTAGCTAGTCAGGAGGTTTGTTCATTGTCAGGCTAGTACCACTAATAAGGTGGGCTAACTGATGTGAACACGAAAACTAGAATTCCACCATCTTGGTTTTTGGTGGAATTAGGTTCACTGGGTCAGGGTTATGCCCACTTCCCACAGGAAGTGGTCATATAGGGGGAGTAGTCACTGTAAAGGTAAGTAGCCCATTGCCAACTACCTGTCACTACCCTTAATACCCCTAAATTGAGTGTTTAAGTGCCACCCCTGATGCCAGGAATTTAGATTCGGCGGATCCAGAAGAAGAGGACAAAGAAAAGCAGCGAAAACGAGAACTGAAGACTTGCTATGGACGTTTGGTGTCAAACCCTGCCTTCCTGCACCAGTCCCGACAACCATGAAGAAACTGACTCATCCTGCACCTGAGCCTCTACCAAGAACCCTGGTATACTGCCAGTGTTTTGCAAATTGCCAGCAATCTCCCTTGGTGTAGAGGAGCTAATCACCTGCAGGCCGCAGGCACCAAAGCAGTAGAGTCCGGTTTACCATACTGCCGCACCCCGGGCATACCCACACAGCAACTGCCCAGGAAGAGGTCTCCATGCTCTAGAGGGTCAGATCTGTCTCCCCACCAAGTGAAAAGACACCAGGACCAATCGGAGTTGCACAGCACCACTACCCGGGGTACCAGACCCCTTGCAGCAACCCAGGCCTGTTTAAGTCCAGTCGAGACTCCAACAGCACCAAGACTGTGCAGCTGTTGAGGGTCGCCAGCACCACAGAGACCCACTTCCATAGTGGCCCAGCTGTCCTAATTTTTGCATCCTTAGCTGGCAAGACCGACAACCACAAGGCCCTGTGACACCCCAGCCCAGTCGACCAAACCCCTCTGCACCCAAGGCCCCCGGCCTGGAATCCAGAGAACTGACTGTGCTGCTCTGCTCTGCTTCCAGGACCCTTGTGAACCAAGCCTCCCTATGCAGCCTGTTTTTAGGTGCCCCCCCTCTCTCCTTCAGTGTAGTTTGTAAGGCTACCAAACTGAGCAGCACCTCTGCACCCGGACGCCCCAGTGCAGGTAAACTGTAACTGCTGGTAGTACTTTGGACCTTATCCCCCCTACCACCTTAAGTCCTGAAGGGGACCCCCGGAAACCTACTTCAAGTACCTCTGTACCGTATATGTTTTTTTGCCCCATAGGAAGCATTACCTGTAAAGACGCATTTTAGTGAACATTTTACTTACCTGTGAAATTCAATATTTTAAAAAGTACCTACTTGATAACGAAGTTCTTGGTATCAAAATGTATATAAAATACGAGTTATTTTTCTAAATTGATCTTGGATTTATTTTTGAGTGTGTGTCTCATTTATTGCCTCTGTGAGTACAACAAATGCTTAGCACTACCCTCTGATTAGCCTAAATTGCTCACCCACACTACCACAAAACAGAGCATTTAGTTTTATCATTTTGGCCTCTGTAAACCAATAAGGTTTGCCTGTAATCTCTACATAGTGTACCTCGTTTTGAGATGCTATATAGAGAGACAGCTTCCTACAGTTTGGCATAAGCTTTTTACCTTCCCAACATGACGTGCATTTCTTTTGTTTATTTTATACCTTGTTGCCTATCAAGCACTCATCACACCTGCAACATAAGAGGTCACTGCCTTGACCTTCACAATATCAAAGCCCTAGTAAGTTGTGTAAGCAGGTTATCTGCTCTTCCTGGGCACCGGCTTTCTCCTTCTTGTGAGATTGTGGGTGACAAAATGTCCTCCCTGTACAAGGGGTTTCATGAAGTCTCATTGTGGCTCTATGCGGCCCACAGGATCTTGCAAAACTTGAAATATGCACTTTCTGCTCTCTCAAGTGCTCATTAGGCACAATGCTGCTTACCCGCGGCTCCAGGCGAGGTTTTGTTTTCCTTTAATTTATTTAAGCCCAGGCAGGTATACATTTTTGAGGCAATCTACAGGGGCAAATACATTTCACAGTGAGAGTACCCCTGCCCTGCTGGGGCAACCACAAACTTTCTCCATGCACTATTAGCACGAGATAAAATCACATGAATAGCAAACGAAAAGAGGAAAAACAAGGAGTTGAAATATTGGGTATAGTATACAAATTGTGAAAGATTGACCGGGTGCAAACCTGAAATGTGTACTAGAATACTGTATTGCAGATTTTCAACATATTTACTGACCTAAGGAAACTGTTTGTACAACTCCTGTTACGATATCAATGAAAATAAGAAAAATGCCAATAAAGTTGTTTAAAAAAAAAACAAAAACTTTTTCCGTGTACTATGTAGTGGTTCAAAGGGCAGCACAGTCATGCAGTTACCCTCCTGCCCGGCACTCTGCCTGGCTATACAGCCTGAAACATATCTGCAATGCTACTGTAAAGCAACACAAAATAATTGGGCTTCCTATTCATCAATAGCAGAATTTTCTTACAACAATGGAACTCATAGCCCTACCAATGTTTCCCCATTTTTCTATATGCAAGTTTTTCATCCGAGAGTTTTCCCTTCGTCTCCTTGTATTAATCCTTTGAGTCAATTAGTGAAACATAAACAGTAGGTTTCTTAAAGTTTATGTAACTCTAAAGTCCAGCTGAAGGAATATGCTGACAAATGAACATCATCTTTTCCTTTCATTTGTTCTTGGAGTTAAACTTTGGCTGTCTACTCATTTTCTTTCTGTTAATTGACTGTCAAATTTCAACTATGAGATTTTGGTCAGTTTGTCATGATTCATTCAACTAATCCTGTGGCTTTTCGCTTGAAACATTCATTCTGTCTTTCATTCTTCTCATTTAAAGTCACATATTCATTATCCATATCATCACCTTCTGTCAGAACCTCTGCTCATTATGATACAGGGGCAACCAGAATATAAGGTTCAAGATACCTGTGATTCTCAGATGCTTAGAGTCACCTTCAATGCTTGATTCAATGAAAGATTATTTTGGGAAGATGCATCTTTTGTTCATGCTTCAGGAGAGGGGGCATACAGTTACATCTGGGCCTGGAGCTTACCCCAGACTGCATGCTCACCATATAGATGGGTTTCCTTGTAGCTCGGACCTCACAGATGTTTTAGCAGGAGCAGCGAATGGGAAGAGCAGCAGCAATAATGTGAAGTTCAACATTGAACTTAGCCTTCTTCATATACCTCACTGGTACCATGTGTGTAAGAACGGGGTGTGGCTTGTCCTTATGAAATGCCCTTTTTAAAATGGTGGTCTATTCAGAGATGTGTGAGCTTCCCAATTCAAGATGAAGTTAAATCTATTCCCGAGATATCAGTTCGTGTCTGACCCTTATGTAAACAAGGAGGTAACAAGTGATGAATGGATCACTACTCATTTGTTCCCTTATTTTCCTGGCATTCATCACCCACTTGTTACTGTTCTGGCACTGATTTTTGCTCCTTGCAGCCAGAAATCCCTTGGACCTTCTATGGGATGTCCTGACTTGGCTTTTATTTCTGGCCTGATGTCGGGGAAGGTTTAGTGCCTTGCTTGTCAGCTTCTGTATGATCTGCAATCTAAAGCTAGAAGATTCCAATTTTTTTTATCCTTGTCGTTTTTAGGTCTCGCCTGGCGCTAGCAGCGCGCATGCGCTGCTCTCGCCATGCGAGGGCTTCTTGGAATCAATACGATTCCAGAAGCTCGCTTTCTGCTCCGCCCGTGTTTTCCATTGGTGCGCGTCATTTTGCGTCACCAATTATGCAAAACCGGGTGTTATAATTGTCCAGGAGGTTTTTAGTCCCTCCTGGTTACCACCCTGTCTGCTTTTGGCCCCGCCCACCGGGATTGCATCTTTTACTGGCGGCGGGAGACAGTGTCTCTTAATTAGCCGCTAAGCACTTTTTTTTGGTATAGCTTTTCGCCGTCCCTCGCTGCTCGTCAGGCTTTGTTTCAACGCCCCCCCCTACACAAACGCCCGCAAGTCGGGCTCCGACATAAACGCAATGTCGGCGATCGTGCTTGTTTTATATAGTGTCTGCTATGTAAACCTGTGTCTTTGCAGCGCTATAAAGAAAGGGTGTGACAAACTCTAAACTCAAGGATGCTCAAGCCGACACAACGAGGCATGTTATAGCTGCAATGAAGGCAGTAAGGAGCGGGGCACAGCACGCAAGGTCTGCTCTAGCGCCTAGACACGACTTAGCTAGTCATCGAGACCTAGAGCGCCGAGGTACGGCTCTGCGTTAGAACCGCCATCCGCTGCCAGGTGCCCCACACAACTCTCGCAGGACTCCGTGGGCACTCGAAACACAAATAAAAGTGACATCGGCCAATATAGAGGTAAACAGTTGCCCCCAAGCCTTACTGCCTTTTAAACACCAGAAACAGTATGTGCCGTGCACTGCACTCTCTTATTGCACACTGCAATTGAGTAATCCCTCCTGACTGCGAAAATATCCAGTTTTTCTGTAATAAAGCGCTTGATTCTAAGTTGCCGCCTGTTTCTAAGCGCTCTCTGTGTGGGCAGAGGAAGGACGTGAGCCACAACGAATAAAGAGATTTGCCCACGATCACTCAATGTTGCAAAGTGAAAATGCTGATCGAGCCTCCTGGGTCCAGAGTAGACATCTAAGTCAACGTGTACCGTATTATAACAAAAATATGTTTTTCTTTTTAGCGCTTTTTGCCACCAGCTGTTGCCTTGTAACGCGGCACATTACAAATGGACTCATGCCGTTCACCTCAAAAGTATCCCATATAAGTAACTTGATTGTGAGTCTCATATTATATAATCAATGCTGCAAGAATATTACCCCCCACCCAACTCCTTAATGTCCCAAGCCACCCTGCGCATCAGTGCAGTGGGATCGACCAGGTATTCCATCCGGTTAGACCCGCACTACTTTCAGCCACCAACTAATTCAACAAGAGCAAAGTGTACCTGCAAACAAGCACCTTTTCACCTGGGAGTTGATAAATATGAACTTTGTTTGTGTGCAGCCATTTATTTAGTGTTTGACATTTGCATTTAGCCCGGGCTTTAAGTGGGCCGGGTCCTGCCGGTGTTTCTAAAAAGCAGCTGCTCAGACGGGCTCTCCATATTTGCTCGCACCCTCGGTAAAATAAATATACCTTAGCTCTGCCGCAAAGCCACCCTTCACTGCCTTTG
This sequence comes from Calotriton arnoldi, assembly GCA_963921515.1. NCBI lineage: Eukaryota > Metazoa > Chordata > Amphibia > Caudata > Salamandridae > Calotriton > Calotriton arnoldi. Next base: position 617,375 of record CAWUFW010004560.1, on the reverse strand, counting down.
AGGTAACTTCAGAAAGGACTCGTTAAAGTTCTTTCACAGTCTCATCATTTCAGAAGTGAAGCATTTTCAATATTCTATACAACGAAGCCATAGTTGTTGCTTATTTATCTTATGCAACTTACAACCATTGACAAAGCCAATAGTGCTGACTAGTTACTTGTTGTATTATATATCTGGACTGGATGCAATGACAGAAGCTTTAAATTTATGTGTACTGAATATGTGGTCGGAGTTTTACTATCATGTAAGAGCTCAACAGCTTATTTTACATTACACTGTTGTACATTTATTGTTTTTTCGGAAACAGTAATGCATTTGATATACATTTTTTTCAAGTGTTATAGTTTATTAAGTACTGAAGGGTTAACTGTGCATCAACAGGAAAGTCACTGTCACTGCAAGATGGCGACTAAATTTACTGGTGCGATGCGAGCCCAGCGAGAGCTGTGTAGTGCAAGGTCCGCCCTTACGTCTCCAGTGAGGTAGAAAGGGTCTGTTGTAGGGATTCTGCACATACACAGAGCTTTGCACAGGATAATAGGACCTCAGAGTATAGTGGTGAGCCAACCATGCACCTTAGTACCTACAATCCCAATCCGACTAGCTTTAGCGTCTCATTCGCAGCGCAGCTACCAATGATTAGACAACCCAGAACACGGTCTCTCTCAGGACTCGCGGGAGCAAGAACACTCTTTCATAACTCACTCATACTTGTCCACAACGTGCGTAAATAAGAGACACAGTATAGTTTAAAATGTTTATTTCAACTATTGTGCTCTAAGATAAAGTACACGTGCCAGTACTATGAGCATAATGCATAATGATAAAATAATAAGCATGGTTACAATTCCATAGTATACAAACGGGGACAGCATTATATAAAGACAGTGGATATAGGGCTAAATGGCCTTACCACCCTCCCCGTGCTAATAACTAGTTTATTATAAAAATAGAAGACCTCTGGGCTTTGTCAGGCGGACCCCCATACCTCAATATCTAGATGCAAGGTTTACATCATCAGACAAGCACAGCTCTTCTCCTGGAAAGGTTTTTCTCCAAGTGTCACAAACAGCGAGCTCACAATATTAAAAGCACACGAATTTCTCCAGTGCAGCTGTATTTTGTGTTATGTCTAGATGCGAGGGGCTGACCAGATCAGCAAGAACAAGGGACGTTGTTTTTCGACCTTGTACATGTTGTGCAGACGCAACCCACAGGGAACAGGAGAAAAGGTGAAAGGCAAAAAGGCAGACAGTTCTAATATAGCCGGGCACAAGCAGAGTCTAGAAAAACAAAGTCACAAAGTAACGTGTGCAAAAGGGCATCATGGCAGCCAGGCCTAAGCTAACGTAGCAATGTAGGCAATGAGGCCACAAACCACACTACACCCTCCCCTGGTCAGTCCATAGGCCAAGACAAAGGACGAAAACAAAGTTCAAACAGATGGAGCAGAATGCAAACGTCTATTTGGGAATAGTCCATAATGAAGGACAGTGAATGGGGAAAAAAATCATTTCAGGATAAAAAAAATCCAGCGAGGGCAAAAAAAAATCCAGAGACGCAGGACGGAGGCCCCTTAATCCAATAGAGTGTAAGTGCAGAAAAACGCCACACCTTCCAAAAGTACATCATTGGTATCGTCTGAAAAAAGAGATGCCATCCAGTTCAAGAGATCAAAACTGCATTCATGTTCCTCATAATAGGGAGCAGAGATCAGCATTGCGGGACAACTTGCGTGATACTCAATATAACTTAGTTGTAGGAGATTCTGAGCAGCCGCCCAGATATCCCATTGCGCCCAAACTTCAAGTGCAGCCGCACGCGCCATCAATCCAGTGCCGGAACATTCCTGTTCATGGGCCACTAAGGGGCCCATCAATTGTTCAAAATCCGGGACCGACTGAGACGTATTGGAGAGGCAAAGATCCAAGGACCAAGAGAAAGGACATCTTAAGCAAGACATCACAGGTTGCACGCAAGTGAAATACGCAAAGCGAAAAGAAAGTTTATATGACACACTGAGTGTCGCCAATGGCAGGATGCCGAAGCTGAAGAGCATTCGTTCACGAAGCATCCGGAGCCGACCGTGGTCGACTAGGCCCCCAGGAAGTGCAGCCATTGCGCAGCAAACAAATTAAAAGTAGTATTCCAGCAGCTAACGCTAGGATCAACGGAAAGCCGCCAAAGACGCTGGAAAAAATAGAATGAATAAAAGCCGGTATTACACCAAATATAGTTTGAAAGGAGGTAACAAGGCCAGAGCCCACAACTTTAAAAAAGTGCACAAGATCTTCGGTGCGAGATGCATTGAAAACGCGGTGAATCAGCTCACCGAAATGTTCTGGGAGGTGTGTGTTCAAAAGGGCCTGTATCTCACTGTGGGTACTAGCCACCTGGAGGATAAAGCTCTCCCGGGCAGATGTGAGCATAATCTCCTGGTTCAATAATAGCGCCTTTTTTCTGCTCAATTTATTGAAATCTGCCTTCAAAGTCGGAATGGAAGGCCAAATGGAACTATCTATTATGTCGTGCGGGGGAGGAAAAAGCACATTTTTGCAGCACACAACGCAGTGGGAAACTGTTACAATATAGGGGATGCCGGCCAGCATTCCACAGCAGTCCTGATTATTCAGAAGGAGATAGCTACCATTTGCAAGCACAGTGAAAGTAGGTGAAATAGCAGGAGCAGGAATGCCCTTTAAAACACAAGCAAGATTCGGAGCCGAAACGTTACAAGCCCCGTGCAATTTAATGTTTTTACAAATGAGGGAATGACCCACTGCAGAATCGCAAGACTCTCCTGTGAGAAAAACCTCTTTTCCGTAACTAATGCACCTGTACATGAAAGGCAGGGACCAAAGTTCATGCAAGAAGGCACTACCTAAAGGCTGAAAACGGCCAACAGGATAATGTTTCATGCAGGAACTGAACTCAAACAAAGAAAAAGGCAAAGCGATAACCCCGTGTACTAGCCACACAGCAGAGTCCAACTCCGCCACAGAGAATGGTAACGGCTCTATCTTCTCGATATGTAAGAGAGTGTATGTTGCATCTTTCATGGACATGAACTGCTGTTTGTCAGTTAAATTAAACGGTAAGAATAAGGCAGACGTGTTTAAAAAATGACAAGGAACTTTACCCATTTTCAGTGTTTGCAAAGTCCATGCAAACTGCATTACTGAACGCAATTGATTCTTACCATGATATAACACAGACACATCATCCTGTACAATATAAACAACAGATGAAACAATATTCTCTAATGTGTAAATGCGGGAAGACAGGGTATTAATACTATTGTCAACAACAGCAAGCACTTTTTCTAGATTTGCTTGATTGATTTCCCGAAGACGGAAAGCAGCTTCAATTTGTGAAAGCTTCCAGAGTTCATTGTAAGTTTCATAAATGAATCTCTTAGGTCGAGGACCACGAGGCCCCAGAACAAAATCGGACAGATCAATGTTGCCTGATAGGAGGGATAAATGTTCTTTTACAGAATCTAATGAAGAGTGCTGCAACCACTGTTTACACAGTTTACCAACAGAATATGTTGTAACAGTACGAGAGTCAGAAAACCTCGGATCTGGCTTATCCTGTTTGTAACCAGGAGTTGAGCCCTGAAAACGCAGTTGGCAGGCATCTGATGCTACGGGCCAGGCCAACCAGGGTGACTGAACAATCGTCGAGATATTAAACGAATTGTTTTGAAACAAAGCTTGCAAATGGGTTAGGGAAATATTAAAACGCAAGCTGTCGTTGGGAGTGGAAGACAATGCGGGAATGGAGGGTGCATTTAATTGTTTGGAAGTAGCCAAACCCCAACAGGTCGTTTGATAGATAGTACTATTTAAGAACAAAATTTGGGCCGGGATGAGGCAAGCACGGTGTAAGGCTTCCGTACCTCGGACCTGCCATGATTTAGTGCCCCAAATAGACTTTAAGTCAATGGTGTCCTGCCAGTGTTCATAACCACCCACTGCTAATGCCTTCAAAAAGGAACCCGAATATAGTAATTTGGAGTGGGTCAACATGATCTTCTGATTGGACGAAAGGTTCAATTTAAAATAATAGGACCCAGGGTTCGACCTATCAAAATCTGTAAAATAAGTAAATTTATTTCTAAGAGTTTGGGAGCTACCTGGCAAAGGGGTCGGACAATGTTCCCATTGAGTGTAATTAAAAGGACCCCGAAGAGTACTTGGTTTATGGAGAAAATGGTTACCCCAATGCTGGTAACAGTATAAGTCAGCATAACTTGCCGAATTTAAATACAGATCTTCAGCATTAAAAGCAGCATAATATTTCAAATCAGAAAATAACGATTCAAAGGCATGCACATCCCAATCGTCAGAATGAATATTACTTTTAACGACATCACCCATTGAAACACAGAGGACATTTGGCACATTAATAATCTCGGTTGGTCCATGAATTTGGAAATTTACCGCATCCCATACGATGCCATCAGCGACTGGGAAAGCTGAAATGTTCACAAAGGTGTGGTCACGCTTCATGATGTGAGATGAAGAATGCAGAGCCAAAGTTCCAGCGACACAGTTCACCGTAGAGCGTTCTGGAAAATAGTGACCATTGATGAGCAAGAAAAAAACTGTCACAAAGCCAATGGACATGAACAGAAAAATCAGGAACAGTACCAACCAAATATATGTCCATGGTGGGACCAAAAAATTGCCTCTGAACCAGGATACAAAAATACTGAAGCGGGACGGGATAAGTGATGAGGTGGAATCCAAATCAAAGGAAAAATGGGTTGGGCTCAGTGGTGTTGTTGGTAAATGAGCCACCAACTCAGTGGCGGGATAGCTGTGCTCGGTCTCCTCGTTGCAGGAGGAAGCCGGGAAGTCGAGCAGACGATCAGGCAAATTGACCATCTCAATGGCAACATCAGTGTCCGTGCGGGCTGGAGGGGCAGAACCATGAGCCCTAGAAATGGCCGGACATGAGACCGCAGGTGTTACACTATTCAGGATCGGCCAGACGTTGTAGTTTGACATTGTCCACTGAGATGTATCTGATTTCCTTGCGACCTGGAAGAGGTGGTAAGATGACAGTACGAGTACCCTTCAAGCCAAGGACTGGAACCGGTGCACGATAAGAGGGTCCAAATTCTTTTTTGTTCTCCACCTTCTCTCGGACCAGATCTCCAACCTTTGGAAGCCAGCCGGCAACCGGAGTCTGCAGCGCAGCGTCAGTGGCTGAAGGCAAGTGTTCGTTAGCAAGTTTGTCACGGGTCACTTGTAAGTCCTGCAACATAGTAGAATGATTATCTATGTCAAAGATTGCGGCATTTGCCGCCATGTCTAGACCATCAAGGTCTGGCACAAACATTTGTATGCCAAAGAGCATTTCATATGGGGTCCGCCCACCCAGAGATCTTCTAGGGAGATTATTAAGTGCACGTTGTACGCTATACAAGTGGGCCAGCCAGTTCCTGACAGTACCTAAGACTCTAGCTGTCAAGGATTGCTTTAAGTCATGGTTCATTCGCTCCACAATTGAATTACCCTCAGGTCTATATGGAGACGAAAATTGCACCCGCACCTCCAGTGACCCCATTGCGTCCTTGTAGTCCTTAGAGGCGAACGCTGGACCTTGGTCAGAATGGAAGGTGCCGCAGGCAAAAATTCCCACAAAGACACACAAATCCCTAATGACATTTCGAGCGTCAGCACTCCGTTGTGGCCAGACCCAGATGAAACATGTGCACGAGTCTACTGCAACTAAGATGTATTTATATGCAGTGTCAGACGAAAATGGACCGCAGAGATCCAGGTAAACACACCCAAAAGGTTTGTTAGAAATGCAGAGCTGTGTTTGTGGTGGTTGTGTAACCGTTGAAGGCTTAATCTGTTGACACACGTCACAAGAAAGCACATAAGTACGCGTCTGTTTATATAAACCATGCCACCAATAACGCTGCTGCAATATGGAAACAGTCGCAGACACGCCAGCATGGGCCGAAGCCAAGCCTTCGTGTGCGGCCATTATCAAGGAAGGTCTGCGGTCCGTGTTGGGAATCAGCCGATCACCAACATCTGGAATTCGTACGTAAGGAACCTGTTCGGGACTTAAGTGATAAGAGTACTTGGAAGGGAAACCCCTTGGGTAATTAGCACCTTCCTTTGTTGCAGCGATAGCTGCCAAAATATCATTATCTATTTTAGTCATGGATCTTGTAACTGCTGCTACTGAGCAGGTGGCTACTGCTGATTTGGCAGCTTCATCTGCCAAACTGTTACCGACAGCGTGTGCGCCCACATGCTGGTGGCCAAGGGTGTGAATCAGCTGTGTGAGAGGCAAACGTTGTTTAAGATCTGCCACTGGAACCCAAAGCGTTTTATGCTTAATTGTGCTGCCTTTAGCATCTCTATAGTCGTTTTGCGACCAAAAGAATAAGTTGTCATTGAAAGATTGAACACAGTAGTAGGAATTGCATACAACAAGAGTAGTCACTTCTGGATTCGCGAACTCAAGTATGAGCACCAAAGCACGCAGCTCGGCCAATTGTGCAGTACTGTCTCCTAGTGCCTGTGTGTACACTACACTCGACTTGAACTCACCGTTCACCATAGTACCTGCAACAATAGCACACGCTGCGGAATAAGCATGCTTGGAACCCGTGGCCGGTTGTGCCAAACCATCGGTGTAAATAATACATTCGTACTTCTCAAGCGGTAGCAAAGACAGAGGAGGAGGATGAACAAATTCATACTGTAAGAACTCCTGTGTCTGAAGTGAGGAGTCAAAGATAAAAGTGACATCCGGGGATGTCAGAGATGTAGCCCATTGTATCCAACGGGGGTGCAATGCTTTAGAGTTCGGTACACTTGCCTTCGTCACTGCCTCAAGGGCAGGATATGGTGTTACCACCAAAATGCGTTTTCCCTGTGCCAGTGCGCGTTCCTTTAGAATCGCCATTTGCACTGCAGTCAAAACTTTCTCCACAGAGGAAAAGCGCAACTCCGCTGAAGTGTAAAGGTGTGACTTGTATGCAATCGGTACTGTGTCACCTTCATTAAAGGTTAAGTACGTGAAACCCACGGCCCCTGGAACGATCCTAATTACCAGGTTTGTGTGGTTATCACGAGTCAACAAGAATTTAGATTCAAGTAGATCAGACTGCAGAGACTGCAGTACAGAGGAATGCTCAGGAAGCCAGCATGACTTCGAAAAGGTAGGTTGTATCAAGGCATAAAGAGGCTTGATATGCTGGGCATATTCGGGAATGTAAGTACGCCCGAAGTTTAGAAAACCCAGTAATGACTGAAGCTTCTTCAGTGTGGTTGGAGGGCGCAAAAGTGCGCACTTCTCCAAGAAATGTGGTGCTAATCCCTTACCTTCATTGTTGAGCTCATAGCCCAAGAACAAAACGGTAAATTCAGCAATGTGAGATTTGGCAAAATTAAATTTGTATCCTAAGACCGCAAATTCAAGAATAATGCGGTCCACTCGGGAAAGATGCGGCCATAATTCGTCGTCTGTCAGATAGATATCGTTGACGTACGAACACGCATCTGGGTCTATGCTGTCCAACAAAGAGACAACACGGGCGGCGAAGACACCCGGGCTGTTCTTGTAGCCCATGGGCAAACGCCGAAATTTGTTATGTTTACCACCGGAAGTGAAAGCGCTCCATTGGCTGCACTCCGGGGACAAGTTGTGCGTGTAAAATCCATTGGATAGGTCAAGTGTCGTTTTATATTTCTTATGAACAAGACTGTCTATAAGCGCAGAACTGTGAGTATTTTGTACCGCAAAGGTCCGACAATGAGAGTTCAAATGTCAGTAATCCAAAACTAGGCGGTACGATCCATCGGGTTTAGAAACCGCAAAAAGGGGATTATTCATTGGTGATACGCATGTTTCAATTACTCCTTGATATTCCAACTGTGTCAGAATATCGGAAACAGGACCTTTAGCTTCCCGCCGGATGGGATATTGGGGTTGTGGCTGTGGCAGCGACCGCAATGGTATATCATGGGGTGGAGAATCCTCATCCCAGCCCACGTGATTATGGTATAGCGCCGGAGCGAGGGCCCTAGCCCATTCAGCTGCGAGAGCCTCGGCTTTGTCCTTGGGGACATGACGAGAAAAGCTCGGAAGGATGACCTCCTCCCCTCTACGAGCAGCAAGTACGAATGTCATATGAAGAGGTCAGATTTTCCCAAAAAATCCCTTTAATAACACGCTCAATGTCACCTTCAATTTGAATGACAATATTAAATAGTCTGTCAGGGGGTGCCACTCGGGTGTCAGCTGTCTCGACAGTAATGAATGCATCAGTTGCTGTCGCCTCCACATGAGGACGAAGTGCCTCCCGCACTATGGTAACTTCCGCGGCGCTGTCTAGCAGCGTCACTGCCCACGTCCAATTCAGGAGTCTCGTTCTCACCGTCTGTGGCATACCTCGCTGTTACGGCTGCAACTTTTTTCTTCTGAAACTGTGGGCGAGAAGGTGGAAATTCTTCTGGTTTCCCCCGGACTGGTTGTCGAGGTTGGTCTCGTCCCTGTGGAGCCTCACGACCCCTGCCTCTATCCTGGCGATCTCCTCCACCAGTCTGGGAGGTCGATGGTGCCTGTGAAGAACGAGGAGAACGCGAATCAGGGACTTGAAATCGCTCTGGAGATTTAATTCTCGCTCGGTCTCGCAAATCATAAGTGCGTTCAGAAGATACGGAAACCGGGGACGCAGTACGCGACCCTGGCTTTTTCTGTTGCTTACCCTGTTTCTTCAACCTCCAGCTCCTCTTAGTTAAGAACGGTTTCTCATCTTTCTCAGATTGAGTTTTTTGTTGTGGTTGTGATTGAGTTTGCGTTTTAGCAAAAGGCTTAACTCCCAGGCTATTGCGGCCAATGGTTTTATAAGCCTGTGCAATAATTTTCGGTAATTCGCGTGGCTTGTCCGGTTCTGGGATCAAAGCCAAAGCATTAGCTACTTGAAAGTTAACTGCATCACCCTTGACGTTAGCAAGGATTAGATCAGCCACTACGTCGAACACTCCCACCAGTCTCATCCCCAATTCCACAGCCGCCTCAGGGCCATGTTCATCCTGCACTCGTTTAATTACAGAGGGGAGTACTGTCATGGAAGGGGTGCCGAAACACTTCGTATATACTGCTGCGAATACCTTGCAGCAGTTGTTGCATTCTGCCAACTTGGGAATTAAGTCTTTTGGCAAACTAATCGTCAAAATCCTGTGTTTTTCCACAGGAGAAGTATTAGGAAAAACTGCCTCCAGCTGGTCAAATTTCTGTGCAAGCCAATAAGGTAAATCATACTTATTTTGTGGGCGCTTGCCCATCACCGAATTAACCATGACGGGACTTATGGTTACACCGCCCGGTCCAGCTGGATGCGTCGCAACTCCAGGAGGGGCTCCCTGGACGTTGCCTGTAACATATTGTACCAAAGCTCTATGCATGCCAATTAAAGACGCATGCAAAATGCGCAGTTCATCGATTGGGACCGTCAAACGACGTGGATGTGGGGTAAACCCGGCCAAAACAGGCCAAGTGGCCCCTTCAATCGATAAGGGGCCTAGACGAATCGGGGTAACCGGATGTGGGAGGGCGCCATTAAACCAAACACGGTGTTGCCATGCCGTAAGTGGTACTTCAAGAGCCAGATAAGGCGATAAACATTAGGAAGAGCGGTGGCTGTATATTCGTGGAACAGATTATCAGTTCCATCCACCGCCGGGAAGGTGACCCAAGAGTAAAACACCTCAAAGTGGTAAGCAGGATCCGCTTGTACCACAAAGATCAGATCGCCCTAAGTGGGAAGGGTATGCCCAGACGTGGGTCCCGTGCTCACTACGCCACTGGAGTCAAGCTATCCTGGCTGACGAAGGCTGATAGCCTGAAACCGGTCCTAGGATGCTTGATTCCGGTCCAGGAAAGACATGGCTTGGCAGTTCGGTCTGGACTGTTCCCATGAGGCACAGGGTCAAGGCCGATTTGCATATGGCTATGTCTGAACTGGGGTGGCGTGGTGAAGCAAAATAACGATGGATTAAACCCAGATCTGTGACTGGGGGTGAATGTTTGCCAATGTGCAGCATTCCGTCCATCATCTTGTGTGTTTTGCATTTCGCCTTAAGTGGGAAGGGTATGCCCAGACGTGGGTCCCGTGCTCACTACGCCACTGGAGTCAAGCTATCCTGGCTGATGAAGGCTGATAGCCTGAAACCGGTCCTAGGATGCTTGATTCTGGTCCAGGAAAGACATGGCTTGGCAGTTCGGTCTGGACTGTTCCCATGAGTCACAGGGTCAAGACATTTGCATATGGCTATGTCTGAACTGGGGTGGCGTGGTGAAGCAAAATAACGATGGATTAAACCCAGATCTGTGACTGGGGGTGAATGTTTGCCAATGTGCAGCATTCCGTCCATCATCTTGTGTGTTTTGCATTTCGCCCTAAGTGGGAAGGGTATGCCCAGACGTGGGTCCCGTGCTCACTACGCCACTGGAGTCAAGCTATCCTGGCTGATGAAGGCTGATAGCCTGAAACCGGTCCTAGGATGCTTTATTCCGGTCCAGGAAAGACATGGCTTGGCAGTTCGGTCTGGACTGTTCCCATGAGGCACAGGGTCAAGACTGATTTGCATATGGCTATGTCTGAACTGGGGTGGCGTGGTGAAGCAAAATAACGATGGATTAAACCCAGATCTGTGACTGGGGGTGAATGTTTGCCAATGTGCAGCATTCCGTCCATCATCTTGTGTGTTTTGCATTTCGCCTAAGTGGGAAGGGTATGCCCAGACGTGGGTCCCGTGCTCACTACGCCACTGGAGTCAAGCTATCCTGGCTGATGAAGGCTGATAGCCTGAAACCGGTCCTAGGATGCTTGATTCCGGTCCAGGAAAGACATGGCTTGGCAGTTCGGTCTGGACTGTTCCCATGAGGCACAGGGTCAAGACTGATTTGCATATGGCTATGTCTGAACTGGGGTGGCGTGGTGAAGCAAAATAACGATGGATTAAACCCAGATCTGTGACTGGGGGTGAATGTTTGCCAATGTGCAGCATTCCGTCCATCATCTTGTGTGTTTTGCATTTCGCCCTAAGTGGGAAGGGTATGCCCAGACGTGGGTCCCGTGCTCACTACGCCACTGGAGTCAAGCTATCCTGGCTGATGAAGGCTGATAGCCTGAAACCGGTCCTAGGATGCTTGATTCCGGTCCAGGAAAGACATGGCTTGGCAGTTCGGTCTGGACTGTTCCCATGAGGCACAGGGTCAAGACTGATTTGCATATGGCTATGTCTGAACTGGGGTGGCGTGGTGAAGCAAAATAACGATGGATTAAACCCAGATCTGTGACTGGGGGTGAATGTTTGCCAATGTGCAGCATTCCGTCCATCATCTTGTGTGTTTTGCAGATCGACACCCGCGTCAGGCACTCCATATGCTGTCAAATGAGCTCGGAGCGCTGCGCGACTATGTGCCGCAATGTTGACAGCCATTAAGGCTAAGAATGTTCGACAACCTAGTATGAGGCAGCGCTATATAGGGTATATATTAACACCTTTTAATATCTTCAAGCTTGAAAGAACCTATAAAAACATCAATATAGGAGGTATCACCCTCACACACGTTTCCGGAAACGTATGCGAAGGGTGTTGTGGACAAGCACAAGCACTACTCAAGCGTCTCGCAGATAAGCAGTCCCACGTTGGGCACCATGTTGTAGGGATTCTGCACATACACAGAGCTATGCACAGGATAATAGGACCTCAGAGTATAGTGGTGAGCCAACCATGCCCCTTAGTACCTACAATCCCAATCCGACTAGCTTTAGCGTCTCATTCGCAGCGCAGCTACCAATGATTAGACAACCCAGAACACGGTCTCTCTCAGGACTCGCGGGAGCAAGAACACTCTTTCATAACTCACTCCTACTTGTCCACAACGTGCGTAAATAAGAGACACAGTATAGTTTAAAATGTTTATTTCAACTATTGTGCTCTAAGATAAAGTACACGTGCCAGTACTATGAGCATAATGCATAATGATAAAATAATAAGCATGGTTACAATTCCATAGAATACAAACGGGGACAGCATTTTATAAAGACAGTGGATATAGAGCTAAATGGCCTTACCACCCTCCCCGTGCTAATAACTAGTTTATTATAAAAATAGAAGACCTCTGGGCTTTGTCAGGCGGACCCCCATACCTCAATATCTAGATGCAAGGTTTACATCATCAGACAAGCACAGCTCTTCTCCCTGGAAAGGTTTTTCTCCAAGTGTCACAAACAGCGAGCTCACAATATTAAAAGCACACGAATTTCTCCAGTGCAGCTGTATTTTGTGTTATGTCTAGGTGCGAGGGGCTGACCAGATCAGCAAGAACAAGGGACGTTGTTTTTCGACCTTGTACATGTTGTGCAGATGCAACCCACAGGGAACAGGAGAAAAGGTGAAAGGCAAAAAGGCAGACAGTTCTAATATAGCCGGGCACAAGCAGAGTCTAGAAAAACAAAGTCACAAAGTAACGTGTGCAAAAGGGTATCATGGCAGCCAGGCCTAAGCTAACGTAGCAATGTAGGCAATGAGGCCACAAACCACACTACAGGTCCTGAGCGCAGTGCCCACTGCCGCCTGCCTCTGTAGCTTTCAGTACAGGCTTCACAGGTGGGCGATCGCGGTGCTTTGATTGTGGGAATGTGAACTCAAGGTAGTTACAGAGGCGGGAGGTGTGAGAGCATGCCCGTTTCTTACATGGAAATTCACGAGGATGCTGGATTGGACGGGAGCATACTTAAGGCTACCAGGCCGGAGCCGTCTGCCACCCTGCCTCCCCACCCCCTAAAAGGTAACACAGCATTTTTGTTACTTCACACAGGTCCCTGCTCCTGATATGCCGTGATCACTGCACTGTGTATCTCTTGAAGCCGTAACATTACCCTTCGTATGCAAGGTTAACCAGCGATTTAGCAGCCTTTGGAAATGCTGGCACTCAGCTCTCCACCCAGCTGGAAGCCATGAGTGCTCATTTGTTCAACTTTTATGGCTTCTCGTCTTGTCAGAGTGACAGACAGGGCGCCTTTCTCTTATGCAAAACAAGTGTCGGTCTTCTTGAGAAGCGCACTACCTGATACATATACAGCGATGCAACCTGTGTCCACCATGTACTAAACGCATTGAAATGAAAACTAAGACTAAACTCTCATACTTTTCCATCGGACTGCAGGTTTTTAACGATTGTTCCCGGACCAGAAAATCGCATGTGTTTTCAATGGCCTATCTTTAAGTTAACTGCAATCAAATTGCCTGTTTTGTTTCAAAACTGATTTACTAGTGCCCGTGACAGCCTTTCAAATCTACACATTCTGTAGAACGAGAATGTTGCATTAACATTGTTAGCTATGTAACAGAATGCAACAGACAGCTTTCGTTCCTTCGTGTACTTATGTCTTTTTAACCAACCTCCAATATGCAAATTCATTTTGCATCTCGCGACTTTCAAAGGAAAGACCACGAGTTTAGCAGGAAGATGGTAGCTATGTCACTGTTTACAGCCCCATGCTATAGGAAGTTCAAGTCGTGGTCAGGCTTATTCAAATGCAGTTGAAGCTAATTCGATTATCTGGAGTTTTCATGTGCATGCTCACGTTCGGAACATAGGTAACCCAAACGTGCATGGCCTTTTATACTTGATCTATGCTCATATTCATATACGCATGCATCCGTAATTGGTGATCTAGCTAAGTACTCAAACCTGTGTTGTGCAATGATCTGCAATTAAAAAAAGTAAAAAGCATAATAGAAATGCAAGATCACTTGGTAGACAATATCTTTTAAAATGCCTCCCAGTTTTTATTTTCTTAATATGCAGGTAGAAAACCATCTAGTTCTGTCTCTATGGAAGATTGAACACGGGAAAAAAATAGAAATACGTAGTATTAAAGTGTCAGGCTGGTACCTATGCAGAATGTTAAAAAGGACAGTTTTTTCTTCTTTTTTTTTTTAAAAAGGTCAAAGTTTCGCAATAAAGCTTTAAACAATGCTAATATTTTTATCCGCGTGTATTGCACATGAGTGAGCCATAATATATGGCTTCTTACAGCCCCCAAACCCTTCAGGCATCCATGTGCACAGGTATCTTTGTACATTATATGAATTTCACAGCTTGAAGCCCTGACTAAATGGCAGCATCTGACAGACTATTTAGAAGGTACAGGGCCATAAATAATTTAACCCCGCATCATGTCTTCCACGAGCACCCGTAGACACTAATATATTTTTCAAATCTTGTATTTTCAGTGATATGACTACCGAAGGTCCCGATTTTATATTAAAAACAGAGTTTTGGACTATACCATTTCCCACTGAAAGGCAATATTTCTCTCCATGTGTTCCCATACCTGGCATGTTACCCAGTTTGGTGCTTACCTTCCCTCCATGTTAAAGAACAGTAGATGTTTCAGCAGCCAGGCTAATGTGCTGCATAGCTAAATACATATAAGGTCCCAAAGGCGAGACCGATTGCATTGCAAATGCTTGTTTTCTCCTACTGGGACCATCTTAAGGAGACACTTGATACACTTCACTTATACTACTGAGTGCAGGGTGGCACCATGGCTACTGGGTGGAGTCCCTTGTCCTCAGGCTGTCAATAAGGGCATTTTACAGATCATTACGGGAGACATCCATTACCACGCGGGCATTGCATCGCAATGCCTTTACATCGCGGGTATTACAACGCAAGTCGTTACAACGACTTGCGCTGGATGGCACTCTAACCTAAGGAATAGTATGATTTACAATTCCAACACCTTCCCTACTGTACGTAGACTGGTGTTGGAATAGTAAATCATACTATTCCTAAGTCCAGCGCCCTCTAGCGCAAGTCGTTGTAACGACTTGCGTTGTAAAAACTGCAATGTAACGTACCGCGATCATTTTGATCGCGTTGTAACATCATACATCCATCATTACAGGATCCAGTCCTTAACACTGAGGAGCATATTTACAAGCCCCTATCGCCACGGAAACGTCACTTTTTCCGACGTTCCTGTGGTGATAGGGGCTTCGCCTTATTTACAAGGCAGCGTTAAGCCACTTAACGTGGCTTAACGCTGCCTTGTAAATAAGGCTCCCTTTCACGCCATGCTTAGCGTGAAAGGGGTGGGCAGTGGGTGTTGCGGTGGGCGTTCCACCGCAACACCCATTAATTTTGACGCTGCCCCCTATTTACAAGGGTGGCGTAAATACGAAGCAGCGCCAAAATTAAGACCAGGGAAAACCTGGTCTTAATTTGGTGAAATGAGGAGAAATGCTTTATTTCTCCTCGTTTTTGCTTTTTCCATGTGTGCTGCCTTGTGCAGCATACATGGAAAAAGCAAAACGCCTTGGATTGTTTATGTGCAGGATGGTGTCCCTTCCTGCACATAAACAATCTTTAAAAACAAATGAAATTTTGTAACTTCCATGTGTGCTGCATTAAGCAGCACACATAGAAGTGACAAAACAGCGTTTAAAGTTTGTTTATGTGCAGGAAGGGACACCTTCCTACACATAAACAATCTTTCCCGGCATGCAGACACACTTGCACTATGGTGCAAGGGGGCCTGTGTTGGCACTAAGCTACTAAACCTAGCGCCAGCACAGGGGGAAACGCAAGGCTGCACCATATTCTTGTAAATATGGTGCAGCCTTGCGTTTCTGAGGTGGCGGAGTGCGGCGTTAAGCCATGACGGCTAACGCCTCACTCCGCCACTTCTTTGTACATATGGCCCTGACCCTATTAGGTCCCACCACATTATGACAGAAGAGCATTTACACTTTATGACCATTGTCCCTTCAAGGGACAGAGAATGTACAATGAAGCACACTGATAAACAGTGCTTAGCTGGAAAAAACAATATAATAATAACAATAATAACAAGTGATGCAGCGGAAGCGTTGGGGGATTTTACTGTTAGCTATCTATCCACACCAACCATTATATCATAATCAGAAGCGTAACTCTAATGACGGGCTCATAAGTCATTTGTCTCACAATTAGCAATATCAAAGGTCCTCCGATGAATCTTTGGTAGAGCTAAAAGGGACTAAGCAATGAAAGACGGAATGCTAATTCTCCATGAGGACCTACAATGAAGAAATACGCTAAACATTTGTCATTACAAACACATCCAAATAAGTCAATAACTCTGGAATAAAGACAGACTCTATTCTTTTCTATTAGTTTTCTTGTTATTTCATAATATGAAAGGTCAAACACAAACACGATACACTTCGAATGTCATAAATTGGTTCATAGTATACAGTATAGATTCACAATAATCATCACAGATCATTCAATAAACATCAGAAAATCAGGTATAGAGGAGTGAGAGGAGAAGGAAAAACATCAGTGAAACAACAGCTCACTTACAGATGAAATACTAATGCACAACGTGCAATTAGTTCGAAAGGCTAACTCCACAGCCGTTAGAGTATAGCAAGGGCAACACCATCAGCCGATGATGTGCAAAGTCTTCTAAAAGTGTCTTAGGAGCTGTAGGATCTGCAAGCCAGAGAATCAGGAATCAGCACGGCATGCAGCATACCACGAATGCAGGACAGGTCACGAATCTTGTGAACAAGCCGAGGAACATTTTCCCACAGGAATCTTTATAGTACGCTACTTCCTTTCCTTAGATAAAATGTTACTTTCTCTACTCTCTACAAACATTTTCATTGGCTAAACACGATAGTGTGGCTGTCTTCTGACAATGACCTAAGTAATATTTCTAAACACTCTTTGTCTAAAATTGTACAACTTCCAAGAGAGGAAGAAGGAAGAACCTAGATACATTTGTATAATAAATCTAGCAATAGTTACATACAATCCTCGCCTAGACAGGAAAGAACTATACAGTTTTCTTCATTCTAAGGAAGTATTAGTTACATTTTCGTCAAGGGCAGAAAGCACAGGAGCAGGGCAGCACATCTCCTAACAAACATTTGCTGAGGCCTACATTTATTTTACCAAAAGAGGGAATTATTTCTAAAAAACCTACACTACTTTCACGAAGAATAAAAGCAGAATCTTTGTTGTTTATTTTCTGCAGTTAGGAAGACAGAATAACACTCAGTTAGCAATATTCACATTATTTCAGCTAAGAAAGATCAACTATCGTGCCTTGTGCACATTTCTCATGTTATACACTCTCGTGTTATATTAGTAGTTTCGCATATGTTATTAAAAATACATGCAAATAAGGGAAATTCATCTAGCAGATTTTATATTAAAAAATCGTGCTCCATCAATCCCCCATCTGGTGGTACTCCAAACCATCACAACAACCCTTATCAGATTACCATCGGATAACAATTTCAGAATGTAGTGTCCATTTTTCTCATCTGTTTAATTCTAACACCCTCTAAATCTTTCATCATACTATAATAGGTACCCTTTCGATCTTCCAATTCTATTTCTTCTCTTTTCCTTTTTCTTGCCCTCCGTTTTGCATCTTTTGTTTTATTCTTTCAACATTTATAAAACAATAATGCCATTAGTATGCCAGTAGCAACAGTAACTATTGGTGTTAGTATCTTTCCTAATAAGATATTAGTAAATGTTGAAAACCAATTACCTATAGAAGAGAAACCCTTACTCAGTTTCTCCTAAGCACCGCCAACCTTCAGTTCCACCAAATCATCATGTAATTTAATAATGTTGCTAATAAATTCCTCCAAATCCCTACTTTTGTCAGGAATATATGTGCAACATTGTTATATTTTCAGTATTCTACAAACTCCGCCTTCCTTTGCCAATAATACATCTAAGGCAAGTCGATTTTGTAAAACCATGATCCTCATAGCAACCATTTCTGTATCAACCATTAAAAACCCACCAGCAGTATCCGTTGATAAACGATCAACCACTGTAGATACTTTTCTAATCTTTTGTGAATTTATATTCACCCCAACTGAAGGTATCAATGCTCCAAAGATATCTCCCACAATTTCCGCAGCACTCAAACCCCTTTTATTCCGTGTTGGTCCCTTTTCATTGGTTCCATATTTTTTACCAACATGGTAAATTTTTGGGAAAACTATACCCATATAACAACACCCATACCAATGTGGTGGCAACCTATAGTAGGCATTTTTCCCACACTCAGAATAAACTCCAGGGAACACAGGATCAGTACCACCTCTTAATCCCCAACCTCCTGTAATAAGGAAAGTATGTTCACATTCACTGGAACCAACAAAATGATTATTATAGTCAGTCTTCTGTCTTAGTAAGCAAAGCTTCCCTCTATGAGGCCAATCCAGAGTCATTGCAGCATAAGTCTCACCCTGCTTATAATTGCCTTCTTTATGTGCCCATGGCGGTTCTCTACTTTTCTGCTCTGAAGCTCTTTGTTTAAAATTTCAATGCCTATCTTCCACTGTATTAATGAATTCTATTTCTACACTATGTAACTTACAAGCTAAATTATTTTGATGTGCATATACTGTGTCTATTGTCTTATTAGAATGAAAAAAGTCACCCATATATTCTGCATTCCTAGCACTATACACAATATTCATATTCTTTCTAATAGGGACTTCTGAAAAAATTAAGTCAAAATTTGAATAATAGTACTGAAACATCTCCTTACCATAAAATAAGCTGGTTAATACACTACACGAAATACCATATGTTAAAGGTAGGTGATGGTAAGTCACCCCTTCTGACACAGATGTAGGTAACTGCATGCACACATAACAATCTCCCGCATCCATAGTATCAATATACTCAATGAGAAGTTTAGTAAAGACATTTAAAGAGAAATCATTAATTGACTTATCCACATGTAAAACACTGCCAGTTAATTCTTTAATATTAGTCTCTGGATCCTCTTTCAGATCTCTTTTAACAATAATCGTTACATGCTCATTATTATTAGTAGTATTTGCTACATTACAGTAAACATAAAATATGGTACTACAAATGTTAATACCAACCATACAAACATTGTTAGAGTAACACATGCAAGACAAACATTAAGACATCTTTGCCTACATATACCCTGATTCCGTTTACCCGTCTCAGATTTAGTTCTATCCATTCTAAAAATCAAGAATAATAATCTATAAATATAAAAAATAATTAGTCAAAAATTTAATCAAAAATGTACTAAGTTTTGCTAGATTAGTTTCAGGCTGTACACCCTACACCTTTTAGAGTCTTCAGCTCTCCCTCAGCTCTTCTTCTTCTTTTTTTACTCAAAATCTTGGTTTTTGCTTCAGAATTTTCTTTAAAATTCATTTATTTCATAAATCTCCTCTCTCTTTTTCTGCACCCTTTCCAAAAGAAAAACAGTTCCTTTAGGGCGGCTTGTATGAGCAACTGCCTTTTGAACAAAATTCGAAAAATTCTTTTTCCCAATCATTTGTTGAAGTAGTCACCACATATGTCCATTCAAGTGCTCTGTATTTCTTATTTGGTACTTTAATTCTCTTTGTTCTTCTCACTTGCTCTTTTTCTTCTGCTTCACTTTGTTCAGATTGGCTAGATATTTCAATTACTGTCTCTGGAACCTTTGTATTCACGGAGTATTTTAATCTTTTCACTCCTTTTGGCCACTCGTCTCCCTTTTTTGTTCTTTTTCCATTTTCATTTTTACTTGCAATTGATCCAGTACTTGTACTTTCTCCCAATGAATCTCTTTTTCTCTTATCTTTATTACTGTTCGCAGAGATTATCTAATTCTCAGCAGTAACAATCACAGCATTATTTTCTTCAGTCCCATTATCTTGTGCCCACTCTACTTGACTTTCATCTTGCCCTGGAACATTGTTTCGTTCTCATCGTTCTTCTTCAGCAAGCTCTTCACTTTCAAGTGGACTTGGAACTCTCCTGGTGTGGCTTGCGTGTATCCAGTTTGGCAAACTTCCACACTTAACAGCTATCGTCACCAGTATTACTTGATAAGGACCATGCCTACGTGGTTCTAGGGATTTCTTCCTTACATGCTTCTTCACAAGCACCCAGTCTCCAGGACACAGATCATGTCCTTGTTCTTGCTGTGTTGTTGTAGCAACTTCTCCAACCTGGTGAGACACAGAACGTACCACATCAGCCAATCCTTTACAATAATCCAGTACCAAATCATCACTTATGTTCATTAATTGATTTGCTGGGACTGTTGGCTGTCTCATAGCCCTGCCCATCACAATTTCATGTGGGGAGAGTCCTGTTCTCTTGTCAGGGATACTTCTTAGACTCATCAACACCAATGGTAATGCATCAGGCCATTTCAGTGTTGTGGATGCACAAACCTTAACCAATCTAGATTTTATTGTGCCATTCATCTGCTCAACCATACCTGAAGCCTCAGGTCTGTAGGCACAGTGCAACTTCTGTTCAATTTGTAATGCTGCACAAGTCATCCGAATTATTTCATTGTTGAAGTGCGTTCCCCTGATCTGATTCCAAAGAGACTGGGAAACCGAACCTAGGTATTATCTCTCTAAGAAGCAATTTAGCAACTGTTAGGCTGTCATTACGCCTTGTTGGATATGCTTCAACCCAACGAGAAAACAGACAAACAATCACAAGAACATATTTTAGTCCCTGGCAAGGAGGCATCTCAATAAAATCAGTCTGCATACGAGTAAATGGACCCACAGCTTTTCCAATTCGACCCATGCTGACTACTGTTTTTCTCCCTGCATTTTGTTGTTGACATACTGCACATCTTTGACAGAGACTTTCTGCAATATCCCTGAATTTTGGGTTAAACCATGATTGACGAAGCAATCTAATCATTGCATCCCTACCTATGTGTGTTGGACCATGGTAGACCCTTTCCATCTGTGATAACAGACCATCTGGCATTACTGGTCTTCCATCTGTATAGATCCACACCTCATCCTCCGATCTACGTATACATCCTGACTTAATCCACCCATTTTTCTCTGAGTCATTTGCTTCCTCCTGTAATTCTCTAACCTCATCCCAAGTTTCAACAGATGAGAACATCAACCTGCATTCTGTTTGGCCAATTTGATCAATTTGTTGGTCCATGTTATTTGAATATGTATTTGAAGCACAAAATCGTGCAATCTCATCAGCATATCTATTGCCTCGTGTGACATATTCACAACCAGAACGATGTGCTGAACATTTCACCACCCCAATTTGTGCCGGCAATTGTAGTGCCATCAGTAGATCCTTCACATACTCTCCGTTTCTGATTGGTGAACCCGAAGAGGTCAAAAATCCACGCTGGGACCACAACTGCCCAGAGTCATGGACCACCCCAAAGCCGTATTGGCTATCAGTATATATTGTCACTCTCAACTGTCTGTATAAGCAACATGCTCTAGTAAGAGCCATCAACTCAGCCCCTTGTGCAGAACTCACTCCTTTCAACCATGATGCTTCAATCACATTTGCCAATGTGCAGATTTCATATGCAGCTCGCAAACTTCCTTCTGAATCTCTCAAACATGACCCATCTACAAGGAATACAACATCAGACTCAACCAATGGAGTATCTTTGATATCAGGTCTTGATTTAGTACACAACTCAGTCACATCCAGACAATGCTCAACTTCATCCATGACCACTTCACAGCCTGGTGTTGGAAACAACGTGGCTGGATTCAATGTTGTACATCTTGCTATTGTTACATTCTCCGCACCCAATATCACTTGCTTAAATTTTTTAACCGCCTGCTTGTAAGGTGCTGAGTGAGTGTCCGAGTTAGCAAAATCTCAACTGAATGTGGCACATATACTCTCAAAGCATGTCCCATTACAATCAACTCACTCTATTCAAGACTCACACAAGTAGCAGCAACTGCTGTTAGACATCCTGGTAATGCTGCAGCCACTGGATCCAATGTGGCAGAAAAATATGCCACCGGCCTTCGTGCTGTTCCGTGAGTTGGTGTTACAACTGATATTGCACAACCATCATGTTCATTACAGTACAATTCAAACTCTTTGTCAAAATCTGGCATTCCTAATGCTGGTGCTCGACATAAACTGTCTCGCAACTTCAGGAATGTTTTCATCCCTTCAACATCAAGATGTATTGGATCTGTTACATCTTTGTGTGTCAATCTTTGTAATGGCTTGGCAATCAGTGAAAAATTCATAATCCACTGCCTACAATAGCCAACCATTCCCAAAAACATTCGTACTTCTTTCTGTGTTTTTGGCGGATTCATTCGCATTATAGCATTGATCCGATCCTGAGAAACTTTCCGAATTCCCTTTTCAATAACATGACCTAAATAAAGAACTTCTTTCTTACAGAATTGTAGCTTCACTGGTGACACTTTATGCCCACCTACTGCCAAATGGTTCAGTAAGGCAATTTTATCTGTCACACAGTCTTCTCTCGTTTTCGATGCCACTAAATGGTCATCCATATATTGAACGAAAACTGAGTCTTTAGGCAATACCAATGACTCCAATATTCTTCAATATCTGATTGAAGATTGAGGGGCTTTCTGTATACCCTTGAGGAACTCGGCACCATGCCAAAACACGGTTTCCGAACCAGAATGCAAATAAATATTGGCTATCCGGATGTAAGGGTATTGAAAAAATGCTTGACACAGATCGATTACTGTGAACCACTCTGCATCACATGGGATTTGACATAGGATCACAGCTGGGTTTGGTACAATTGGGCAACAAGGTATAACAATTTGGTTCACCTTTCTCAGGTCCTGTACGATCCTATATTTCCCATTCGGTTTGAGAATTCCCATTAGAGGTGAATTGCATGGACTTCCAAGGATTTCTTTTAGTATTCCTTGTGCGATCAACATGTCAATCACAGGTGTCACTCCTGCAATCGTCTCAGGGCTCATTTTATATTGACGAATGCTTGGAAATTCCTCATCAGGCTTTACTTTTATTTGAATCGGTGCAACTCCTTTCATTAGTCCGATATCTTTCCCTGTAAAATCCCACACATCAGTCAACACCGTCTCTCTCAGTTCAACAGGTAAATCATTCACTGTAAGCATTGGATACAACTCATTCACTTCTGTCCCTTGCCTTGACATCTTAAAGATCACATCCTCATCTTTCGTATGAAATGTTATTCCATCTGGGGTACAATAAATGGAACAGTTCATCTTACACAATAAGTGCCTTCCTAACAGATTAACTGGACTTGTGTCACACACAACAAATTTGTGTAGTTCTTGAAAATTTCCAATTTGAAATTCATTGGTCTTGTTACTGGCGTTTTAATTAGTTTATTTGAGACTCCTACAACTTGGATATTTTCTCCAGAGAGGGGCAGGTTTGGGATTTCCACAGTTCTCACAGTGGAACAGGTAGCACCAGTATCTACAAGGAATTTAATGGCATTACCATCAACCTCGCCATCCACATAGGGACCTGACTGATCTACCTCTAGAGATGCGCCAAGAACGCACTCTTCCTCCCCCCTCAGGCCCCGCCATTGTGATGTATCTGAATCGTTCTCTTCTGTCATCAAATATTGTGGAGCCACCTGCACATTTGAATTCATTTGACCATTATTATGAGAGCCCACATTCATATTGTATCTCTGCATTTGACCATTCACATCCCAATCTGGCATAGGAGCTTGTGGTATTTGCAAACCCTGGCCTCTGTTTGTTACCTGCATTTGTGAACTTTGATTATGCATCTGATTCATTTGTGCTCTATTCATCTGAGTCACGTTCGTCTGCACTTGATAATCCTGATTCTGCACCTGATAATTTTGATTATGTATTTGCATTTCATCACTATTTCCTCCCTGTCCTGAATTATTTAATAAACTCTTACACTCGCATTGCCAATGTCCAATTTTCCACAATTATAACAAGGATACTTCTTTTTCAATTCCTCTTTATCTCTGAAATTGCCTCTACCTCTCCCTTGACCGATTGGGATCCTTTGCATCACAGCATTGCCATTTGAAACTACACCTTTCATTCCAGTAGTAGTCTGACCAATATTGTGAAAGTCATTTGACGAATCAACACTCAAGTACCCTCCTTTCTTTGCTGCTTTCATCTGAACCAACATTAATTTTTCTTTCAGTTTCTTATGTCTCATTTCTATGTCATCTCCACAATACTTTGCATAACGAAGTATTTCATCAACTGCCAACAAATCAAATGCTGTTGAATCATAGCACTTATCTCAGGTCTCAATCCATACACAATCCTATACACAAAGGGGCATATTCTCAAGGAATTATCACCGATTTAGCGGCACTTTATCGCAGCCAAAGTGGTGATAAATTCATCGCACCATTCACAAGCTGGTGCTAACAGCCGATATCACCAGTTTTCCTGCGATAGCAGCCACAAAAAACATCGCCACGGATGACACCGGCAACTAACGCTAATGATATGCAGAGTAGGCGTTCCCGTGCAAAAAGCCGCGGAAACACCACTTCGCAACATTCTCAATGACAAGCCAGATCGGCGATAAGAATCAAAAACATGCAATAAGGCGCGTTAGCAGCAGGGATTTAACACCTGCTCCTACCTGGTGTTAAGTCGGACGACAACCTGCACCATGAAAGGGAGCCCAGCCCAGAGCCACACCTGAAGAACAACAGATGCCATGGAGCTACTGATCATGCAGCTCGGAGCCCCAAGAGGGCTACAACACCCAATGCCACCACACCCAGGCCCCCCACCCCCCCAGGACTCCCCCCGGGCCCTACCCCGGGCACCCCCCCGGACAAAGATATTTCACATCTACCTTACAAATTCATGAACACAACAATTCGCCTGATGTCGCACAAGTACAACAATTAACATTCATGTGTGGTCAGAAAAAGGAAAAACATTCATACATCTTAGAATTTCAAAAATAATTATTTTATTCAAATTTAACTCAACACTAATAATTGGAAGAGTCATGGCGGGTCTTCTCTGGACAATCTGTAAGTCACAGCCTGCAAGACAAAATTGAAGATAAGAAGGTGTGTCATGCGCTCAACAAAGGACAGAGAGAGAGAGAGAAAGAGAGAGCGAAAGAAATGGAGAGAGAGAGAGTGAGTGAAAGAGAGGGAGAGAGAGAAAGAGAGAGAGAGAAAGGGGGAGAGAGGGAGAAGGAGAGAGAGAGCAACAGAGGGAGAGAGAGACAGTGAAAGAAAGAGAGGGAGAGTGAGAGAGAGAAAGAGAGAGAAAGAGAAAGAGAGGGAGAGAGAGACAGTGAAAGAAAGAGAGGGAGAGAGAGAGAGAGCAAGAGAGAGAAAGATAGAGAAAGAGAGGGAGAGCGAGAGAGAGAAAGAGAGAGAAAGATAGAGAAAGAGAGGGAGAGAGAGAGACAGTGAAAGGAAGAGAGGGACAAGGAGAGACAGTGCCGACACTGCGCACCCAGGCCTCACAGCTCACCTGCTGCCACCGGTGTGTCTCCAACCACGTGCCGGTATACACTGCAGTCCACCAGGTCCCTCATCTGAAACAGAGTCCACAGCTAATGATGGCAGAGCTCATATCATTGCACACGGCAACATCGCTTGCCTGCCCCTGCGCACACAGGCTGCTGCACCCCAGCCCCTCCCACCGCCCAGCGGGGATTGCCCGCCCCTGCGCACCCAGGCCTCACTGTTCACCTTCCGCCACCGGCATGTCTCCAAGAGGGCCCACCACGTGCCGGTGCAAGCTCCAAGCCCGGGGCCCACGACCTTGGCAGCCTCCACATCATGCAGCCCCGCACCGCGGTCCACCAGGTCGCACACTTGATTCTGGGTCTTGATATTGCAATGGCAGAGACCATATCAGTGCACACGGCATCATCGCAGGCTGCACACCCGCTCAGCACTTTAGGTGCCCCTACCTCAGTGCACAGAAAGTCACCGTCCCGTGGCGGTAGGCCCGTGCCGGCCGCAATGTAACCAATGCCACCGACTCCATGCAACGCAAGTCATGGACCCTATATGATTGAGTCTCGTCATATGCCAGGCGGACGCAGCCATGTCACCTCAGGCAGTGTGGAAGAACTGGGACACGTAGCGTCGTCGTCCTCCCCTTTATACGTAAGCCGAGTGGGCTGGCTCGGCGTACGCCAGGCCAGCGTAGGGGTGTGAACAATTATCCCTGGCCTCTGGGCATGGTTCATATCTGGGCTGCACAGGAAACCAACTGATGCGTGTGTCTCTGTTGCAGTGTCTACGCCACACGGCCCGCAATCGACAATGTTGCAATGTTGCATGCAGCCGGAGGGCGTCCGTGCATGAAGGGATTGTACAAGGAGCGCAAGGCCGCTCGGGGTCTTGGCTCATACATGCCAACTGTTGTGTGTGTTCATCGCTTTTGGTGCACCATAAGCCCAAGGCCTAGCCTCAATTGCAGCGCGAAAGCCACATCACATTCCCAGGATAGAAGCAGTAGTCAGACTAACATTAGGGATGAAAGCCCCTTTGTCTCAATACAGAAGGCGGAAGGACATCTGCACCTCCGACCTTGGTATTGCATGCGGCAGGCACCCCTTGAGAGAGATACCATGGCAGATGATGACGACTCCCACACTACACACAGCGCTAATGAAAGATCAACGTATCCACACCCCACACACAGAAGTCCTTGCTCGAGGTACTCCTGCATGGAATGGCCTTGACACTTACATACAGGACAACCCATACGTCCAAACTTTGCACACTCATACGACTCATTGCTCCGAGCTGTGGCATATCATCCACATAACAGCCGCAGGTCAGAAGAGTGCCGGTTCTACGAGAGCGAACAACGCAATGACAGAACATCCCGGGCACATGCACAACCCCTGTCACGTGGAACTGTACCGTGACCGAATGCTGCATTTGTTGGGGGCACTGCCTCTGGCAATGTTGCGCATCAGTTACCGTCTGAGCTTCCGTCTTGCGTACGTCACCTGCATCCAGCCCTGGTTCCACTGTCGATCATGCATATTCGAGTGGCCCATGGATGTCTGCCTATCCAACACAACGGTAGCTGAACTGGATTATGACATGTGTGTGCACCCCCTGTTGGACCACGACCAGGAGTGTAACCGTGATACCCGTTCATGGGATGCCTTGGTATTGGGCGTATGTGCTGGCAGTTGGGCATGTGAGATTGCACAATTCCTCGTGTGCAGTGACCACATCGAAGCGCTCCCCTATTGGGCTGTGTTGCGGATTGGTGAAACGGCGTGGACGGAGCACATCTGTCCGGACTAGCTAATGGATTGGCTCGCCCCCGTGTTCGTTGAAGTCGACAACGACGTACTCTTGGAACTGATTGCCCATGAAGCTGCGCTCGCTTTCATGGACGAGTAACTACGTTCCTGCAGCCACAAAAGATTGTAACCCATAGCACAGGTCCCAACACCCTTTTGCATCTTGGAGAAATGGACACATATCCCACCATAACAGTGGACATGGCTGCATTCGCCTGGACTCAGAATGCATGTGTGCAACACTGCGGGTTGACACACACCTGTGCAAGGTGAGTGGACAGCGGCGCCTGGCAACGTTCCTCAACCTGACACACCGCTGGAGGGAGAGTACACACATGGCAATGTAGTACTACATGTGACCTTGTTGGACTCCTTCACCTGCTCACTGTCAGCAGAGCAGACAGTCAGCGCAGTCCGGTGGTACAGGACTATGCAGCTCCCATGGGCTGTGAGTGGTGTCCCCTGACACGGTGCAATGAGCTTTCGCCAAGCACCACATGAATCGTCCAGCAAGGCAAGGTGGGCTGAGACCGTTGGCATCCGTAATGATTGGTGTTCATTTGTGCCTCCCCATGTCTTGCACCTCTACATGTTCCTTTGCTGCCTGTTAGTGTATGATGCATTGGTCTGCATGTTGTGGCCCTTGTCTTGCCCGTACTGACACGCACATGCTAATAAAGTGTATGCAACTTCACTAGTGTTCAACTGTGATGAGTGTTGATTAGCATGCCAAATCGTGTGCCTCAACGAGCATTGTCCGTACACAGGGAGGGACTGACTGACGCATTTCCTTAGGGGTGAGTCCCTATTGCCAGCTCCACCTCTGTGAGCCAGACATTGTGGTTGGGAGAGTTGCTGGTAGACCTGTGCGCTTACGTGTCTTCAGCAATGTGAGTATGGTGTCCAACTTCTTGCCATGTGGATCAATGTGTTCCATCAAACCAGGCTGTGTCCACACAGTTGAGTGTGTGTAGGTATGCGAAAAGATGTTCTGTTGTTACATGTGATGTGGGACACTACTTTAGGCCTCCTACCGACTTTGACATTTTTACACACAGCCCTATTTAATACATGGACGTGGGGCTACGTTGGGGGATTACGAGATTGTTGTTCATGATCAATGAGGCCACAGCTAGTTCACACCTTCACAGTCATCTAATTGGCCATGTGTGTCACGGTCAAACATGCGCATTGATGTCATTTCCCAGGGTGTCCCTTTTTGTGCAATCAATGTCCCTACAGTCATCCATACTGTTATACTTGATTGAACATAGACATGACACATCTGTGTGATTAGGAATGTTTTATTCACATTCTGTGGAGTGTCGGAGCTGGAGCAGTACATGGCCATGCACACCCCACATTACATGGTTGCCCAGTGGAGGGCCAAACAGAGTCCTTTAGGGAATGACAAGTTAATCGGTAGAGGAAGGGTTGAGTCCGCAGCCTGTTTGCTGTGTGATTGGTAACCAGAGCAGATATGGCAGTCCATGTCGGGCTCCAGGTGAATGTCGCAGAGTGTTTCGGGGGACAGTGGAAGGTGTTGTACCAGGGCATGATGCAGAGGGCTGTGCCAAGCAGAAACAGGCCATATGGCGGGGATGAATGCTACAACCTCCTTTTTGACACAGAGTCATTACCATCCACATCTTCGTCCTCTGATATGTCTTCTGTGTCAGGTGTGCCAGGTGTGTGTGGTGGTGTTATGGCTGCATCACTGTGTGCCACTGACACATCAGGGTGTATATAGAACAAGGGAACCCAATTAGAATCGGTAAGGGACCTTGGGAATTAACTTATTACAAAAAACAGTGGTCCCTGAAATAGGGAGAATAAATAGTACAATGAAATATAGCCCCAATCAGTACTATATTTAAGCCAGTATCCAGCCAGACAAGGGCGATTTTAATATGCAAATTAATTACAATCGAGTACAG
The DNA here is from genome assembly GCA_963921515.1 of Calotriton arnoldi. Classification (NCBI taxonomy): domain Eukaryota; kingdom Metazoa; phylum Chordata; class Amphibia; order Caudata; family Salamandridae; genus Calotriton; species Calotriton arnoldi. The sequence continues at coordinate 588,276 of CAWUFW010004560.1, read as the reverse complement.
ATGTGAGTAAAATAACAGTGGGATACAAGCCTGTATCCATGAACTCACATATTAGACAAACAAGGAAAGTAAAAAAGGCTCAGGCAGTTTCAAGGGTTGTTTCTAAAAGGTAATACATAGATGAGGAAACAACAATTAGAGAGGTCACCTTACACGAATTATATACAGAAATCACTGGGTATAAGGTTGACAACTATGTCGACGGCGTTTCGATCCTTATCTGTAGGATATTGGATCATCATCAGGACTAAGAAATAAAGTGCCTGAAAACAATTGCCTGTAAATTACTGTATTTAAACATGGAAATAAAAAGAAGAAGGGAGAGAAAGAAAATAAACACGATGGTGAGTCCAGAAATAGTATTTCAGAAAGCAGCGTACTAAGCACGCAGTGTAAAGTGCTCAAAAAATGTAACAGCCTGATCATACCAATTGAAGTATTTCACGCGTGGAGAGGTCAAGAATGCCTAAAGTACGAAATTTCAGGAGTTGTGAGGGTAGCAGGGAAGCGCGGGAAATCATGTAGCAGGGGTGGCACGTACCATTGAATTTAACCGGAGGTTTAAGAAGGGATTGTGGTGTCGAATGAATATCAATAGGTGCAGTTTTCAACCGGCGCGTGCATTATTGCCAGATGGCGAGAGTTAGGTACCTGAAAACAAGCCCTGAGATTGTGGGCTGGTGTGACAAGGTCTGGACTGCTGCTGAGGCCCATGGATCTGAGGTGAAGAGGGAGAGGGCAATGTGGAGGAAGTAAAAACTGGTGCCAGTGGGACACGGATGAGAAAGTAGGGCAGCTTACCAAAGTGAGATGGACTTTAAATGGGTCGTGGTCGGCGCCACGGCCGTGTCCCGATGAGATGTGGGATGCTTCTGAGGGATTTTAGCGGAAGAACGGAATCATTTCTATACGGAGGCGGACACGTGAGGATTTAGGATAGGTTGGTTGAATAAGGCCGCCTGAGGGGAAAAGAGACATGCGCTAGTAATCGGTTGGGTAGGGGATGTGATAGATATTGTGCGGAGATCAGCCGGGGAAGCTTACCTAACGGGCAGCGCCATGATTTGTAGGTCCAATTCGGCGCGAATTGCGGTGTGGGCCTGGAGGATTGAAAGAGGGATAGGATTACAGGACTGCCAACTCGCAGTCTGCTGGAGGTTAGAGCAAGCACTGGAGCGGGCGCTTACCTTGAGGAAAAATCGTGGTAGCCTGGTTGTTCAAAGCGCAATCCTGGCAGAGTGATCTGTGAACAGGGTTGGGTATGATAAAGGAAACAGAGAAGGGTCACGTGGTGAACTAGAGTGGTCATGTGATCCACTCGGTATTTCAAAGCCTAGTGCGGTGTGTAAAGCACTGGGTTGCGTACTCAGCGGCCATCTTGGAATGGAAAAAAAAAGTATCGAGAAATCAAGAGAAAGGAATCATTGAAAACCATGGAAAAGATTTATATAAGTGTGACTTTGGTGAAGATGAATTCACACGAGTGACTTACAGTGGCAGATACACGCTATTAAAATAATAGGGAGTCATATGCAAAAAGGGATATACTGTGGCTTTAAAAATATGCAACAGAGAAGGTTGCCTCTGATAAAGCATTTAACATCGCTGGTTGTAATCAAAGGAAAATTGTGATAATCCGGCGTTGGAGGTGGTTTGATAAGTCCTATATAAACTCGTAGCAAGAATGATTATAAAATCTGCATTGGGCAGTTGCCCATTCTGTAATTATTTACATGCTACAATTAGTGTATAAAACAATTGCGTGCAGCCCAGAGATGGAAAATGGGGGTGTTGAGCAAATCTAGTACTGCCACGTCACTAAGGTTATCAGAGTAAGTAAGTAAGTCTGTTTTTATATAGCGCAGCTACTCACCCTTACGGGTCTCAAGGCACTGGGGGCCGTCGTGGAAATTAAGTGAGCTATTGCCCAGAGTCACATGGTGCTGAGCTGAGCTGCTGCCGGGGATCGAACCGTGAACCCTGTGCTCTGAAGTCAGCTGCCCTGGCCGCTGCACCACACCTCTCCACACAGAGTGTCCGGAGTCTAAATAAATAAACCAATTGTGCTTGTACATCAGAAGCGTGTTAGGAGCAGGGCATAAAACAGATACAAATGGTGCTCATAAAGGCAGTAATGTCTTATCATTAATGGTGCGTGGAAGGTTGCTAAGGACGTTTCGGGACATTGAAATAAAGTTACAACAATGTTGTCCAGTCTTCAAGACGGTTGAGACCTGTGTGGATACTCCCCGTGCGTAGGATCCATTTCAATTCTTCTCTGTTGAGTAGTTGAGCGAGGTCGGCTCCTCTTGGGGGCACTTTCACCACACTTATTATTGTCCAACGGATGTCGTCTTCAGTGTGGCCCAAAGTATCGAAGTGTTCTACCAATGGGGCATTAGGTGTCTTGCAGTGAAGTCTGCTCCTGTGTTGACAGATCCTGATTCGTATCTTTTGCGTCGTCTGCCCAATATAGATCTTATTGCATGGGCACATAATTGCGTAGATTACATTGCTAGTGTTACAATTGGAAAATTCTCGAAGTACAGATTTGATGTTACCAAACACAAATTCTTTGCAATCAGAGGTGAATTTACAAACAGTGCAGTTCCCACATTGTGCATGTCCTGTTAGACGTGGGAGACCCCAGTGATCGTTGAGTGTTGGAGCTAGGAGGACATGGTAATGCTGCCCTGACCAAGTGATCCTTGATGTTTTTGCTCTTTTTGAATGCGAAGATGGGTCTATCTAGGTTTAGTATTCCTGCATTGATGACATTCCAATGTTTGAGGATGCTTTTACGTAGTTTGTGTGAGGACGGGCAGAAAGTCGTGACACATACCATTCGGTTCATTGTCTCTTTGGGTTTAGGCTCAAGGAGGCATTCTCTAGGACAATACCATGCTCTTTTTAGAGCATTACGTACTAGTCTTTTCGGGTATCCTCTGGCAGTGAGTTTGCCGCTGAGCACTTTGGCTTCTGTAAAATAATCTTCTTTCAATGTGCAGTTACGTCTGATTCTTAAGAACTGAGAACAGGGTAAAGAGTCTCTTAATGCTCTGGGATGGTTGCTGTCATATTTAAGTAATGTGTTGCATTCAGTGGGCTTCCTGAATAAGCTGGTAATGAGCTGGCCCTCCTTATGTGAGCTGTTAAGATTTAGAAAGGGGATGGTCGCCTTGCTGTGGGATAGTGTGAATTTAAGTCCACCACAATTATTATTCAACCAATGAAGAAACTGATCTAGCATGGATTGTGTGTTGCGCCAGATCATAAAAATGTCGTTGATGTATCGCTTCCACATTGATATAGCAATGTGGAAAGGGTTCTCAAGTGTGAGTATGCAGTTGGTTTCAAGGGCATCCATATAAAGTATAGCCAAGTTGGGGGCAAAAACGGCCCCCATCCCAGAGCATTAAGAGACTCTTTACCCTATTATCAGTTCTTACGAATCAGACGTAACTTCACATTGAAAGAAGATTATTTTACAGAAGCCAAAGTGCTCAGCGGCAAACTCACTGCCAGAGGATACCCGAAAAGACTAGTACGTAATGCTCTAAAAAAAGCATGGTATTGTCCTAGAGAATGCCTCCTTGAGCCTAAACCCAAAGAGACAATGAACCGAATGGTATGTGTCACGACTTTCTGCCCGTCCTCACACAAACTACGTAAAAGCATCCTCAAACATTGGAATGTCATCAATGCAGGAATACTAAACCTAGATAGACCCATCTTCGCATTCAAAAAGAGCAAAAACTTCAAGGATCACTTGGTCAGGGCAGCATTACCATGTCCTCCTAGCTCCAACACACTCAACGATCACTGGGGTCTCCCACGTCTAACAGGACATGCACGATGTGGGAACTGCACTGTTTGTAAATTCACCTCTGATTGCAAAGAATTTGTGTTTGGTAACATCAAATCTGTACTTCGAGAATTTTCCAACTGTAACACTAGCAATGTAATCTACGCAATTATGTGCCCATGCAATAAGATCTATATTGGGCAAACGACGCAAAAGATACGAATCAGGATCTGTCAACACAGGAGCAGACTTCGCTGCAAGACACCTAATGCCCCATTGGTAGAACACTTCGAAACTTTGGGCCACACTGAAGACGACATCCGTTGGACAATAATAAGTGTGGTGAAAGTGCCCCCAAGAGGAGCCGACCTCGCTCAACTACTCAACAGAGAAGAATTGAAATGGATCCTATGCACGGGGAGTATCCACACAGGTCTCAACCGTCTTGAAGACTGGACAACATTGTTGTAACTTTATTTCAATGACCAGAAACGTCCTTAGCAACCTTCCACGCACCATTAATGATAAGACATTACTGCCTTTATGAGCACCATTTGTATCTGTTTTATGCCCTGTTCCTAACACGCTTCTGATGTACAAGCACAATTGGTTTATTTATTTAGTCTCTGGACACTCTGATAACCTTAGTGACGTGGCAGTACTAGATTTCCTCAACACCCCCCTTTTCCATCTCTGGGCTGCACGCAATTGTTTTATACACTAATTGTAGCATGTAAATAATTACAGAATGGGCATTTGCCCAATGCATATTTTATAATCATTCTTGCTACGCGTTTATATAGGACATATCAAACCACCTCCAACGCCGGATTATCACAATTTTCCTTTGATTACAACCAGCGATGTTAAATGCTTTATCAGAGGCAACCTTCTCTGTTGCATATTTTTAAAGCCACAGTATATCCCTTTTTGCATATGACTCCCTATTATTTTAATAGCGTGTATCTGCCACTGTAAGTCACTCGTGTGAATTCATCTTCACCAAAGTCACACTTATATAAATCTTTTCCATGGTTTTCTATGATTCCTTTCTCTTGATTTCTCGATACTTTTTTTTTTTCCATTCCAAGATGGCGGCTGAGTACGCAACCCAGTGCTTTACACACCGCACTAGGCTTTGAAATACCGAGTGGATCACATGACCACTCTAGTTCACCACGTGACCCTTCTCTGTTTCCTTTATCATACCCAACCCTGTTCACAGATCACTCTCCCAGGATTGCGCTTTGAACAACCAGGCTACCACGATTTTTCCTCGAGGTAAGCGCCTGCTCCAGCGCTCGCTCTAACCTCCAGCACACTGTGAGTTGGCAGTCCTGTAATCCTATCCCTCTTTCAATCCTCCAGGCCCACACCGCAATTCGTGCCGGTTTGGACCTACAAATCATGGCGCTGCCTGTTAGGTAAGCTTCCCCGGCTGATCTCCGCACAATATCTATCACATCCCCTACCCAACTGATTACTAGCGCATGTCTCTTTTCCCCTCAGGCGGCCTTATTCAACCAACCTATCCTAAATCCTCACGTGTCCGCCTCCGTATAGTAACGATTCCGTTCTTCCGGTAAAATCCCTCAGAAGCATCCCACATCTCATCGGGACACGGCCGTGGCGCCGACCACGACCCATTTAAAGTCCATCTCACTTTGGTAAGCTGCCCTACTTTCTCATCGGTGTCCCACTGGCACCAGTTTTTACTTCCTCCACATTGTCCTCTCCCTCTTCCCCTCAGATCCATGGGCCTCAGCAGCAGTCCGGACCTTGTCACACCAGCCCACAATCTCAGGGCTTGTTTTCAGGTACCTCACTCTCGCCATCTGGCAATAATGCACGCGCCGGTTGAAAACTGCACCTATTGATATTCATTCGACACCACAAGCACTTCTTAAACCTCTGGTTAAATTCAATTGTTCGTGCCACCCCTGCTACATGATTTCCCGCGCTTCCCTTCTACCCTCACAACTCCTGAAATTTCGTACTTTAGGCATTCTTGACCTCTCCACGCGTGAAATACTTCAATCGGTATGATCAGGCTGTTACATTTTTTGAGCACTTTACACTGCGTGCTTAGTACGCTGCTTTCTGAAATACTATTTCTGGACTCACCATCGTGTTTATTTTCTTTCTCTCCCTTCTTCTTTTTATTTCCATGTTTAAATACAGTAATTTACAGGCAATTGTTTTCAGGCACTTTATTTCTTAGTCCTGATGATGATCCAATATCCTACAGATAAGGATCGAAACGCCGTCGACATAGTTGTCAACCTTATACACAGTGATTTCTGTATATAATTCGTGTAAAGGTGACCTCTCTATAATTGTTGTTTCCTCATCTATGTATTACCTTTTAGAAACAACCCTTGAAACTGCCTGAGCCTTTTTTACTTTCCTTGTTTGTCTAATATGTGAGTTCATGGATACAGGCTTGTATCCCACTGTTATTTTACTCACAACTGTACTCGATTGTAACTAATTTGCATATTAAAATCGCCTTTGTCCTGCTGGACACTGGCTTAAATATAGTACTGATTAGGGCTATATTTCATTGTACTATTTATTCTCCCTATTTCAGGGACCACTGTTTTTTGTAATAAACTGACACATCAGGGGGCGGAGGTGGTATGGCTGCATCACTGTGTGCCACTGACACATCAGGGGGCGGAGATGTGTGTGTCGAAGTTTCTGCAGCAGTCATCTGGGACAGGCTCTGTGGCAGCAATGGCAAGATGAGGATCTGCAGGGCATGGAAGATCCCAGCTACATCTCGCTGGTGTTCAGCCATGGCAGCCATCCTTCCTGCCTGCATCCGCTCCATGTTCTCCATTGTCCTCCGCATCTGTGCCTACTCTGTGCTGTCGTCGCTGGAGCCTGTCTGACTAGACAGTTCTTGTATCCGAGTAATGGCTCCAGCGAGGTCAGCCAAGGATAGTTGTAGGGCATGGAGCGGACTGTGGGTGTCCGTTAGGGACTGTAAGTGGTTCCTGATGGGACTAAGCCACCCACGTATGGCATCTAGTTTGGCTGCCATGAGGTCGAAACCCACCCGCACCTGTTCAGCCAGCCCCCTCTGGCAGTCTGACACACGGCGTTGGAATGCCATGTGCTCTTCGGTGAGGTGCTGGGAGCCAGCCGTGGTGGTGGGTGCTTCCTGCTGTGTGGTCTGTGCAGGGGGTGGGATCACCTCGATGCAGCTGGGCTGCCCTGCTCCTGGAGGTGGGGTGTGGAGGCTGTCCATGAGCCGTTGGAGGGTGTCAGAGCAGATGGCCAGGGGGTCCTCTTCATCATCACTGAAGAGATGTCTGGTCTGCTCTGCAGGAGGTGTTGATTGTCCCTCTGCAATGTAAAGGGGAGATGCAGGTTAACAGTGTGTTCCATGTATGTGCACGCATTGTACATGTTTACATACAGACTGCATGACAATGTACATTGTGACTGTTTTGGAGGAGCTGGGTATTTGATGGGAGACAGTGGACATTTCGACTACATGACGGATGTGAGGTTGTACTCGTACATTATCATCTGACAGTTTCCTGCTATGCCTGATGTGATTGGCCAGTTTCTACGCACATGCAGCACCAGTTGTGTCCTCTGTTCTGTGGTGTAAGTGTGGCACTTTGTACCACATTGTCGTCAATGTTGATGTGCTGTGATTGCTATGTGTGTGTGCTGCATTGTGGGAGAGTCGCCCCTGCAGCTCTGATTTAGCGACCCCTTATCCCTTTGAGGCGGTGTGCCTTTGACTTGTGTGCTTTTACGGTGCTGAGATGTTGGCGACTTGGGTCATTTGTGCTCTTGGACGGATTTTGGACTCTTGTGCATTGTTTGTCTGCAGATGTGTTGTTGACGTCAGGGGTTGTATGTGCACGTGGATGTGTCAGAGTGTGACCTGCTCCTTTGAGGATGTTATCCACACTGGGCCACCTCAGTGTCGTGGCGTGCACCATGTCATGTATTTTGACTGCAGCCATGCTATTGGTCATGCAGTGTCACTTACATTGTCAGTGTGGCTCACAGAGCCACTGCTTTGCTGGGTTCAGCACATGTGCATGGATAGGTTGTGAGATTGGTGATGGGGGGGGGGGGGCATTTGTGCACATGGTGGACGGTGGCCTACTTGGTGTTTCTATGTGTGCTGCAGTGTGCCAAGGACATCAGGGACATGTTCCACAGTCATTGTGGGTGTGCAGTGTGCTACACATAATTGTGCATGTGTGCCATTGTGCCCATCTCCCCCCATCCCCCCAGTCCCTGGTCATTACTCACCCTGTTGCTGTTGGGTCAGGTCATATCGAGCAGTGTCCGGACCCCCAACTCCTTGCACCATCTCCGCACTGATGACTGTGGCCACCATTTCCTCCAGCTCATCCAGCTCCTCCTGTGGCGCAGGACTCCCGCCTCCAGTCGCCGTTGCTGCCTTCCGGTTGGCAGCAAGTTTCTGCTTGGTTTGGCTTTTCACATCATGCCAGCGCCTCTTGACCTCCTCCATTGACCTCCTCAACACTCCAACTGCATTCATGTTGTTCATGATGGACTGCCATATTTCCGTTTGTGTTGCCGATGACACAGTGGAGGTGACGAACAGTTGTTGGTAGTGTTCTGTCACCTCCGTGACGATGATCTGGTTTTCCTGCGGACTGAACCCCGTCTTCCTCTTCTCCTTGCCCTTCCCCGGCCCCGGGGTTCGTTGCTGGTCGTCTGTGGGGCTTGTGGGGTTTGGGTTGTCCTCTGCACTCGGTCCGGGTGCGTCCATGGTGCTATGCAGTTACATTTTTTTTTCTCTTTTTTTTTCTCTGCTTTTATAGTGCATTCTCACGCATGACGCGTGGGAATCGCAGGCCTGTCGCTGGTTATTGCTGATTTTTGTATCGCCATTGGGGACATCGCCACTTTTTTCGCGTTTTGCATTTTTTCAGCGTCGCGTAAAGTTTTACACAGGCATTTGCCACGTTATCGTGAGACTATCGCATGGTGCCGCCGGGTTGAGAATACTGCATTAACACGGTGTTATTTTCCCACGATAGACTGCGATGTGAGAAGTTGCGTTAAGCGAATTTGGCAATAGTTAACACACTTCTTTCTCTGTGATATTTTCTATACCACTGTACTGCTTAAATACTTGAAGAAGCCTCTCATAATATGCATGCACTGATTCTTTAAATTCTTGAGTAGTTCTGTCTATTTTCACCCAATCTGTTTCTTTCGAAGAAATGTTCCCTTTCAAGTATGTAATGACCTGATTATTTTTTTTCATGACTTCTTCTGAAGGTGCTCCAGTTTTTGGATCTCTTGGATACTCTTTTTTTTGGCCAATCTACAGCAATTTCACACTCGATCCACAAATCCGCTGGAACTACAATATCAAAAAAACCTTCTAAATCAACATACAAAACCTTTGAAACTTTCACAAATCTTTCCACTTGCCTGTACCCCTCAACAGGTTTTTCTCTCAGCCTGCGGACATCATTCATAAATGACAATATGTCCTGTCTTGACCAAGGAATGTGCACAAAACCACCTCCTGGTACCTCTCTCATTGGATATGCCGTAACCACATCCTCTGGTACTGACTGTTTTTATGCTTCTTTTAGAGGATACAATGACAAAGCAGCTTTTGTTGACACACTCGCTTCATCCTTCTTTTTTGCCCATCTTCCTTTCCATCTATCTAACTCTCACCAACGTCTTAATGTGGAAATCAACTCTTTAATTTGTAATCGTCTCCCTGATATATTCAGATTCTCCAAATCCTTGTCTGTGAAATCCAATCTATATGTCTTTTGCAAATCTCTGGACTTCTCTATGTCAATTTTATACATCTGTGCAACTTCAGCAAATGTCTCATGCAAGCTTCTCGCTTTTCTCGTAATATTCTTACATAAGAATAACAACTCATCTTCTTGATATTTACTCAATCTTTCTGGGCTAATTGTACCTGCAATCATTTCTTCCAAATATCCTTTCAACTTAATCACATCTATGTAGGCATCTTTATTTTGACTACTACATCCAGGTGCTATCTCTCTAATCCAATCATCTAATTCTTCTGGTGATGGACCCAATGATCTCTGACCATTCTCACTCGTATCACTTCTTGACCTATTAGGTGTCTGGGTATCCATTCTCTTTTCTACTTGCATCAATCTCTTAGGGTCAAGATGTATAATTCGTTTTTGTGTCTCATTCCTCTCTGAAACATCAATCAATTGTTCCACTTGTTCTGCAGCTATATTTACATTCGTACTATTATTTCCATTCACTTTTACAATCTCTCTATTATCCATGTAACAATGTTCATTACTCTTTCCTGGAACTGTTAAAGCATGTACTCGAGTAAGTCCTTGCTCACTATACATTGGAACTATAGGACCAATTGTCACTGGAACTGACAAAACATCTGGATTTGTTATCGAATTCATCCTCGCTACTTCTTCTCTGTTCACATTTTGAATCTGGCTCATGACTTCAGGTGATCTATTTATTTGTTCTTCAAGCTGAATTAAAGGAGCACTTGGTGAAATGCTTGAAGCACTTGTACTCACATTTGTATTAATCTGTTCCTCTTGATATGGTGGAGGTCTGTTCATTAATAATTCATTTAGGAAATCCTCATCAATTTCATCTGTATCCACTAAGTCTGTATTTTTCTCTTGTGGTTCTGTATTATTCTTTTTCTCTTTGGATTTTCCCCCTTCACTCATCTCAACTTCTCTAACTGGAAACATTTTAGTACCTTCTACAACATCTCTTCTCCACATTTTCTTACGAGCATCCCATTTTGCTTCGGAATACCTACTCACTGTATTCTTATATCTATTTTGGTGCCTGTCTCTCTCTCTCAGGAATGCTTCATATTCCCAGTCTTCCAAAGCCTCATACTGCATTGGTCTTGGGTTTGGACTCAAACTATTCATTCAAAATCTCAAATTTTCTAAAATCCTGGTATTAAAGGTACCATTTTCTGGAAAAGCTACATTAGCATCATTCTCAGTATATTTCATCCAATTTTCTAACTAGGTACAAGTATGATAACCCCTTTCTAACGCCATGAATGCTGCAGGCGTTCCTTCAGGAGGCATCGGAATTCCTTCTCTAATTTGTATTGGTTGATCCTTGCTAAACAAAGTCTTCAACAATTTAATTATCTTCATGATTTCTTCTTAAATCTGTAAAATTCGTATTAGTAAATACATCTACAAACTCTCTTCTGTGTTATGTTTCTCTGCTTCCAATCAAAGTTATTTTACGCTATCTAATCTCAGTGCGACTCACACCAACTAACCTATAGCAGCGCAGCACTTTTGGTGACGTATACTCACCACTGACCAATACCAGCGCTGCTTTTTGTTATGTCAGTATCATCCTCCTACTGACCCTCCCTTTACAAAGTCAGCATCAATGTCTTTAATGTCTTTAACAAACATTTACGAACTACATAAACACAGCTTGTCTGCTCCACTAAAAGAAATACGAAAATATTTTCATGTATTCTAAGAAATCTCTACACTTCAGCACAACCTCGACCAGCGTGATTATGCTCTCTTGCAAGTGGAAACATTCTCGGGACTTCCCTAGTTGCGCTTTCTGAAGTGACCCAAATAAATCTTCACTACCTCACTCAGCAAAGTTCCCTGTGCAGTAACTTTCAGTTCGACGACCACCTAGTACCGCATTACCAGCAGACAATGCACATAAAGCTTAGTGTATGCCACACTAATACAGCCCGTAGGCTTATCCCGGGATCTCAGGCCAACAACGGACCCGCCAATTCCATTGAGATTCAAAAAACCTCAACGTACATAAAGGTACGAACTTACATATATCATAGACTGTTTAGATCTGTCCTGTCTCTAAACTCCGTCTCTTCATTACCTAGTATTTTAGTCTAAACTAACCATCCGATGCAACTACCAAAAACTGATGCAGCGGAAGCGTTGGGGGATTTTTCTGTTAGCTATCTATCCACATCAACCATTATATCATAATCAGAAGCGTAACTCTAATGACAGGCCCATAAGTCATTTGTCTCACAATTAGCAATATCAAAGGTCCTCCGATGAATCTTTGGTAGAGCTAAAAGGGACTAAGCAATGAAAGACGGAATGCTAATTCTCCATGAGGACCTACAATGAAGAAATACGCTAAACATTTGTCATTACAAACACATCCAAATAACTCAATAACTCTGGAATAAAGACAGACTCTATTCTTTTCTATTAGTTTTCTTGTTATTTCATAATATGAATGGTCAAACACAAACACGTTACACTTCGAATGTCATAAATTGGTTCATAGAATACAGTATAGATTCACAATAATCATCACAGATCATTCAATAAACATCAGAAAATCAGGTATAGAGGAGTGAGAGGAGAAGGAAAAACATCAGTGAAACAACAGGTCACTTACAGATGAAATACTAATGCACAACGTGAAATTAGTTCGAAAGGCTAACTTCACGGCCGTTAGAGTATAGCAAGGGCAACACCATCAGTCGATGATGTGCAAAGTCTTAAAAAAGTCTCTTAGGAGCTGTAGGATCTGCCAGCCAAGAATCAGGATTCAGCACAGCATGCAGCATACCACTAATGCAGGGCAGGTCACGAATCTTGTGAACAAGCCAAGGAGCATTTTCCCACAGGAATCTTTATAGTACGCTACTTCCTTTCCTTAGCTAAAATGTTACTTTCTCTACTCTCTACAAACATTTTCATTGGCTAAATACGATGGTGTGGCTGTCTTCTGACAATGACCTAAGTAATATTTCTAAACACTGTTTGTCTAAAATTGTACAACTTCCAAGAGAGGAAGAAGGAAGAACCTAGATACATTTGTATAATAAATCTAGCAATAGTTATAAACAATCCTCGCCTAGACAGGAAAGAACGATACAGTTTTCTTCATTCTAAGGAAGTATTAGTTACATTTTCGTCAAGGACAGGAAGCACAGGAGCACAGCAGCACATCCCCTAGCAAACATTTGCTGAGGCCTACATTTATTTTACCAAAAGAGGAAATTATTTCTAAAAAACCTACACTACTTTCACACAGAATAAAAGCAGAATCTTTGTTGTTTATTTTCTGCAGTTAGGAAGACAGAATAACACTCAGTTAGCAATACTCACATTATTTCAGCTAAGAAAGATCAACTATCGTGCCTTGTGCACATTTCTCATGTTATACACTCTTGTGTTATATTAGTAGTTTCACTTATGTTATTAAAAATACATGCAAATAAGGGAAATTCATCGAGCAGATTTTATAGTAAAAAATCGTGCTCCATCACAAGCATTTACAATGCAATAGGTCGCGCATTTGCGAGAGTTTAAGCTATTGGCATTGTAAATGACAATGCCTTTTATTTATATGTTTTGATAATTAACACATAAATAAAAGGCATTGTCATTTACAATGGCAATAGCTCAAACTCTTGTAAATGCCAGACCTATTTCACTTCAAAGAAGCGACCGCTATTGTCTGGAGCTGCTTAGAAAGTGAAAGAGCACATCGCGCGCAAATGTTGCAGGCAAGCATGTTTTGACTGCAGTAGGAGAAACTCATTAAAGAATATAGTGCTTACAGACTAAATAAGACCTACTGTGTAACAACAAAAGTAAAAGGGCTAGTCCTCATCGGAGGTTACAAATGAAGACAAGGTGGTACTTAGGAGAGACTAACAAGCCAATTAACGAATCAAAAGCCAGCATTTAGGGTGGAGAATGACAAAAGTGAATGACAAATATGGGCGGAGAGTGGGTGGGGCTTCTATTCCATACTGCAATACAGCATGGCTGGCAGAGCAGCGCATGCGCTTACCAGGCTCGACCTAAAAACCTCAAAAGAAAGAGAGTCCTTAAAAATGGGCTCCTTAAGGGTCCGCTATGTCTCCCGGATTGTATGTATTGTTTTCTAGTAAGGGCAGCTCAATACGACTCACTGAGATAGATAGGTGGGATAAAAATGCACACTTACAATATTTAAGAATATAAACATTTTAAAACAGTACAACCTAAATAGGTGTCATTAAACTGGTGCATTTCTCCCAGCAATTCATCCTCATTACGAGGATTTAATCGATTCATCAAGCAATTCACAGGAGCACATAATCAAATACAGAGCAATTTAAGATGGAGGTACACTCATGAGTTTTATAAAACCAAACGTAATTGAATATCATGTTCAGGAGATATTAAAACATTTAGCCATACCGTCATCATGCCATAGATTGAGAAATTACCAGCTTATGAGGACAGTTCTTCCCTTATAAAAAATGTTTGTCACACTTAACATAAAAATTTCAGTGTGTGTCACTCTATAACTGTACCGCTTTCTGATTACTAGGGTACCCCTAATAAAGTTCACAACAGCAGTACAGATGTCACATTCAATATCTCTGCCTATCATAATTTCTTTGTTCCAGGCATTAATATATGCTTATTTTACAAACAGGCGAACAGGCCTAGGTGTATATTTTATATGTTGTGTGTTATATGCCGAACGTGTTTTAAAATGAGCGATTTGCCACTCATGTCTCAAAATCATCTGTTGAAAAACCATTACATTCATGTAAAAGTCCATTTAAAAATTATATACAACTTTCCCCATTGCTGCTGTCCCAGTTTCTGTAAAATGCACTGTCTACCACATTATCTGAAATGTGGCACCGTACCTCCTAAAGAACATATAGGTAAGCAAGAGTGAGAATTTTTTTTTAAATTTCTTTATGGTAATTTGTCCCATTCCAACCCTGCTGTGAGGGGAGAGATTTGGTCGCACCGACTCGAGAAGGGGCTGCTGCAGGCCCTTAAGATCACAGCAAGATTGCGAGCTGGCCCGTGCAGTGAGAGTTACAGAACTCTCAGGCTGCTTGCAGGGGGCAGCTTGCTTTAATGTCTGAAATCACGGACAAAAGTAGTCCGTGAAAGAATTCCTCACGGACAACGGACAAGAGGCCCAAATAACGGGCAGTCCGTGAAATGTACGGACAGTTGGTCTCCCTAGTGGGGGGTATTTAATCCCAGGCACCTGGCACAGGGCCCTCTTTCTCCCAGGAATTCTATAGAGAAGAGAGGTGCTGCTGCTACAGGGTGTGAGGTGAGGGGCGGGGTTGGATGGGTTGGGGGGCAGTATGTCTTGGGAGGGATGAAGTGCCGTTAACCTGGGAGAGAGGGTATGAGAGATGTGTGGGGCAGCCTGCAGGGTTTGCTGATGGGCTGGTAGTAGTAAGGGCACACAGCGAGGGGGCACCGCGGATCACAGTGCCATCAGTCGGGTGGGGGGGTTTGTTGCCTCACACAGGCACAACGGTGAGACAGGCCGGTGGGACGAGGTGGGAAGGTTGTCAGTCCTCTGCCTTCGAAGTGACTGCTGGGCTGGCTCCAACTCGCATAAGGAGAGGTTTCAAGGAGCCGCTTGTGTCCTTGGATAGCGGTTCGAGCCCCAGTCTTCATTCACTCAGCCTTTCATCCTTCTGAGGCCAGTTAGATAAGTTACAATTCCTTGTCAACCGCGGTGCCTACGGTGGCGCTCAATAGACATAAGGCGGGGGGGTCAATCGCTGTCTGGGGAGGGTTGAAGGGGCGTTATTACAGTGAGAAATGTGGGGAAGGCCGAAGGTTGTTTGCGCAGGTGGTGCAGAGCGGACGGTCACCTTCGGGAAAGGAGGGGGGGGCGCGAGGCAGTAAGGACACACGAGGATGATGATGCATTCCCGTGAGGCTAGATAGGCATAAGTAACAGCACATAAACGTAGCTGGGGAGCGGGTACCGTTGGGCGGAGAGTGATATACAATTACGCTGGGCGGTAGGGCGTGGCTGCACCTGAGGCTTAGCCCAGGTACCACCTTGTGGCCCAAGCAGCGGCGAGCATGGAGGACTACATTGCCCCGCTCGAAGTTCATATGGCAGCAGGAGTGGAGCAATGAGCTCGAACAGCTCCTCCTGTTCAATCTTGGATGGATCAGCTGAACCTTCTCAACAACAAACCCATCATTGTTGACAGCGCTAAATCCCTAGGTGTCATTCTCGACAAAAGACTCAACCTAATCGCCCACATCAACTCTATTGCTAAGAATGCACGGTACCAGCTGCGCCTTCTGTGGGGGATCCGTCGGTTCTTCCCGGAGAAAGACTTAAAAACCTTGGTTCAATCTCTGGTTCTCTCAAGACTGGATTACTGCAATTCTCTTCTGACTGGCCTACCCAAATTCCACCTCTCCCTCTCAAATCCATCCTCCATTCAGCAGCTCGCTTCATTTCAGGGTCTAAACGAAGCGACCACATCACTCCTATCCTGTCCTCTCTGCGATGGCTTCCGATCGAGGCAAGATCTATTTACAAAACTGCCTGCATCACACACAAAGCCTTACACACGTCCTCCCCTCGTTACCTGGCGAATAAACTGAAATTGTCCGGTGGCTCTCGCCCTTCTCGCAATGCGGAAAAGCTTCTGCTTGAGCCCCTTGTCTTCAAAAGGGAAAGATCGATGGCTCAATCCTTCTCGGGCAATGCGGTGAGAATCTGGAACTCGCTTCCCCCACTGCTCCGTGCCACCTCCTCTACCCGGATCTTCAAAGCTGACCTCAAGTCTCTTCTATTCCAAAGACACTTCCAGAACTAATACGTTCGGTCTTAGGCCCCTCTAGGAAGTCCGCTCGTCAGTATAAAGTTGTACTTGTGTCTGTTCATTCCTTATTTTATGTGTTGTGTTGGTTTTTATGTGCGTGTTCCCCCATTATAAGTCCCCTGTGAAGTCACGCCCTCTCTACTACCTCAAGGAAGCTCTTCCATGATAGGAATTCTGTATTCCAAGCCTATAGAAGGGCCTTCTCAGTGTGCTTCGAGTTACTGCCACTTATTACAGTATTTTGCCTTTAGTGTATTTTGTACCCCATGTATCATATATTTTGTACCCCATGTACCCCCTGTTGAATCCACGCCCTCTCTACTACCTCAAGGAAGTTCTTCCACTATAGGAAATTCTGTACTCCAAGCCTATAGAAGCGCCTTCCCAGTGTGTCATGTGTGACTGCCATTTATTGCAGTATTATACCTCCATTTGTATTTGGTATCCCATGTTTCATGCACATCTGTCACTTTTTCCTATTGGAACTCATTCCTCTTTTGTATTTGGTTTGTTTGTTTTTGCACAATTGTCACTTTTTCCTCATGCAATGTAACGCTTGTCTTTGTATTATGCTCATTTGTATCCTCCTCCTTATGTAATGTTGCTGATCCTGTTGTGAAGCGCTCTGACACCCTCGGGTAAAGTCCGCGCTATATAAAAACGCATAAATAAATGATGTGTGATGGTGAGGGGGTTACAGAGGGTAGGCATGATTGGGTTGCTTTAAACTGTGGTAGGGCGGGCGATATCAATGCAAGGCAGGTACGCACAAACACCTGGAGATGGTGCAAGGCAGGTACGCACAAACACCTGGAGATGGTGCAGCGGGGATTCAACCGCCAGTCAGAGGCGATGGATGGTTTGCTGGCTCAGGCCACTAGCATGTTACAATCTGTGAGAGATTAGGAGTTCGACAGTGAGGTTCAATGCGCACGGACAGCAGGTGGGGTGTAAGGACGTCTGGGTACAAATTTTGGTTAGGTGGATAATGTTCAAAAAATCATACGGCAGGGGGGTGCAGGGAGGCTGGGGTGCAGGGATAACGCTTGTGAAGGGGGACGGTTTCTCGGGCTGCTGGATGCTCAGTTTAGGAGTTGTGGATTACTAAATGGGGCTCAGGAGCACAAGGTTATTACGTGAGACAACAGTAGGCAATAGCGGGGACCAGGCGTGCAATGCCCTTAGGGCTCAAAGGGCTTCAGCCCCCCCCGTTGTGTGTGTCAGCCCAGGCTGAGACAGCTTCCCGGGCACACACACAGACAGTTTTTGAGCTGCTCTGGGCTTACTGCAGCCGCACCTGAGTACTTCACAGGTCTTTAAAAGACCAGTTACTTGTTAATGAGGCTTTGTTGTTTTTTCACCCCTTCTAAGAGCCCCTGCATCTCTACTCTGCCTATTGCTGGAAGAAGTAACCACCCCCGAAATTTTTTTAGCCCCCTTCCGAAATGTGCCTCTAGTTGCGCCTCTGGCGGGGACCAAGGGGGAAGGGATGGGGCCTTGTGCCCAAAGCTGCCGACTTCAGTGCGGGGGTAATAAGGTTCGGATTTCGGTGTGGATCAACATCCTGTGATCCTGGGCAGATTGTTTAATCTCCTCGGAGTAGCACAAAAAAGGACTTTGTCCGGGGGAGATGCGACGGGTACTCATAAAAACAAACACATCCACAGGTTTAGAGGGAGACAAAAGCGCGTGAGTGGGAGCAGTGGGGTGGGGGGGCAAGGGGCCCTCATTTCGGCAGCTAAGGAAGAGGCAGCAAGGGTCAACAGGGTTAAGGGGGCGCTGGGGCGAGGCTGCCCATGCGAAAGAATTTTGAGATAAGGAGAATGGGGTGGGGCCGGCTATGATCCATTGGGAGGTCCCTCACATCTGGTGGTACGGGGGGAGTTGCGACGCTAGGCACAACAGGGTGCGCCACCCAGAAATAATGGGTTGGCGCCATTCCGACAATAGCTGGAGTCAAAATCATAAAGGGCGGTGTAACGGGGCCACGTGTTAGCACTGGGGCCTGGGGTAAGCGCACAGCAAATGATACAACCACTCTGCTGTCAGTGTATGAGCCGGAAGGTCACGAGCGACCTCCGCTCGTTTATTTAAGCTCTCTGGCCACGCCTGGCCAGAGAGTGATACAATGTGTGAAAATCCTTCCGGGCCAGCGTCCAGGGGTCCCGCCTTCAGGGTATTCAGATCACTACATCCCTTTCCAAATTAGTGTTAAAAAAAGAAAATCAAATGAACAAATAAAGTCTTTGAATCTTTGACTGGGAGCTGGGTTTGGTCTCAGGTGGTATCTCTGCTGGCTGGAGCTCTGGCTCGCGTGCTGGCTGTAGGGTGCATCATTGTTCGTATGGTCAGAGGCTGGAGGTGATTTGCCGGGTCTTGTTCTATGGTGTGGAGTGATGACGTGTCTCCAGCTGGCACCTCCTCGCATTCAGCAAGTCTGGGATTACTTTCTCCCTGGATTGGTTGTTGGAGATATTTCTGGTGATTACTTCTGTGCCTCGTTGGGCTGTAATGGTTATCCCATTCGCCTTTATGACAGTCCACAACCCTGTTTCATAGGCTGTTCTGAACTTTTCCCCACTGCGGCGGTTCCGGACTAGACCTGAGCTCCCTGGAGCGATGATGCGTGCCTTGGCCCTCCTCCGCTGACTGGCTCGATCGTTATTCCTTGTTCATTGGGCTTGAGTGTCTATAGGTTCATAGGCTCTGGGGACCAGGTCATGGCCAGTGGGATTGTGTCTCTCCGGTGTCCGGCCAACATCAGTGACCAGGGTGACCTCTGGGTTGTGCAGTGAGGGGTACTGCGGTACTCCCGCAGAAACCGCTGTAGCACAGTCTCAGGGTCAGCTTGTTCCGCCACTGCGATTCTCAGGATTTTGTTTAGTGTCCACATGAAGCACTCGGCTGCGCCGTTGGCTTGTGGCCATTGGGGAGTGATTCGATGATGGTGAACTCCCAATAGGGTGAGCAGGTTTTTGAACTCTCCCCCTTGAAACGGAGGTCCGTTGTCTGTCTTGAGTTCATGAGGCAGTCCAAATAGTGCAAATGTTTTCTCGAGGGTGGGTTGCAGATGTGTGAATGATGTGGACGCAATCACTTCCACTATTGGATACTTCAAGTAGCTGTCTATCAGTACAGCGGTTACTCTTCCGTCAGGAAAACTCCCAAAGTCTAGGATTACTCGCGACCACGGGGTCGCGGCAGGGGGTTCAGTTATTACCGGAGCTGGTGACTCTTGGCTGCTTGTGAGCTGGCAGGGTCGACGGTTTCTTACTAGGGTGTCTACGGCTGCTTCAAGCCCAGGGAACCATACTTTTTCTCTCATGCGTGACTTCATTCGTACTGTCCCCTGGTGTCCTTCGTGAGCAAGGGCTGTCGCTCTTTCTTGGAGACTCGCAGGGCTCACAATCCGGGATCCTCTCAGCACTAGTCCTTCCGCTGCTGCGCTCAGTTCATCTCGTATCTTCCATAGTTTTCCAAGGCGTTCTCTGTCTTGCCCGTTCCACTTGTTGGCGTCGCACAAGAAGTCCTCCCAGGATCCTTTCTGCAGGGAGCTCATTACTTTGGTTAGTACGGGGTCATCGCTGGTTGCAGTCCTGATTTCTTCAATGGTGAGAGCACAGGGGCATGCCCAATGGGAGACCATGTCGCCATACTCTTCGGTTCTTACTTCGTGATCACGGCATTCTTCCACCTGATCTGGTGGGCATTGTGATAAAAAGTCTGCAGGGTTTTTCACCCTGGGTCGATACAGGAGTTCCATCTGGTAATGTTGTAATTGGATGGCCCACCGTTCGATCCTTGGCGGGGGATGTGGAGCTGTGCCCTTGAACAAAGGAATCAGAGGCTGGTGGTCGGTCACAACTCTGAATGGGTGTCCGCTGATATATAGGCGAAAATGGTTGCAGGCCCATTTAATTTGCTAACGCATCCCTTTCGATTTGGGAGTAGCGTGTTTCAGTTGGAGTGAGGGCTTTGCTCGTGAATGCGAGGGGTGCCCACTTGCCTGGTTCTGTTTCTTGGGTTAGGAGCGCTCTGAGCCCCACGGGACTGGCGTATACCAGGAGCTCTGTCATTCGGGTGGCATTGAAGTACGCCATCGTAATTTTTCCCAGGAGCTCTTCCTTGACCTTCTGAAACGCCTCGTCTTCTTTTTTGTTCCCATTTCCACGCTGCGTTTTTCTTCGTGAGAGCTCGCAACGGCTCAGCTATTGTGGCTAGGTTGGGTATGAATCGCCCACAGTACGTGGCCATTCCGAGAAAACGTCGGACTTCTGATGCTGTGGTTGGTGCTGGGGCTTGCTGTATGGTGTGCGATTTTCATGTGTCAACTTGGACACCGTCCTGGCTGAAGACATACCCAAAGAATTCGATCGAGTTCTGGAAAAATGAGCATTTTTCCTTGTGGAGGGTTACTCCGTGATCAGAGAGTCGTTGGAGAGTTGCTCGAAGGTGGCGGTGGTGTTCATCGATGGTTGACAAATGTATTAAAATGTCATCGCTGACGTTCAACACACCGTGGAGACCTGAGAGGATCTCTTGAACGGCGTTGTGGAATATTTTGGCAGTGGATGAAATCCTGAAGTTTAGCCATTTATAGCGGCATAGACGTATGTGGGTCGAGAAGGTCGTAATATACCGGCTCTCTTCGGCTAGCTTCAACTGGTGATACCCCGCGTTGAGGTCTAACTTGGAGAGCCATCAGGATCCATTCAGGTCAGCTATGATGTCGCAACAGTCAGGGTCAGATGCCTTACTCGTTTGATTGCCTGGTTGGGCAGGCGCATGTCAATGCACAATCTTATTTTCCCGGGTTGCTTTGGTTTTTCGGCTATTACCATCGGTGAAACCCAGGGAGTCGGTCCAGTAACCTTTTCAATCACTCCTTGCTGCTCCAGATTGTGAAGTTCCTGTTCAACCAATGGCCGTAGGTGAAACGGTATGCGTCTGTGCCGCAGTGCTACAGGTTTCATGGCTTTGTCTATGTGCAGTTTGACGGGTTGCCTTTTCATGCTGACCAGTCCTTTGAATAGCTGCGGGAACAGCTCTAGGATATCATCTGTCTGCAGGGCTTTGACTGCCTGGGCGAATGTGACGAGACTTAATCTTCAGCTGTGTGGCTTCCTACTAGGATGTCGGCCTCTCTATCCACTACGTGGAATGTCGTCGTAACCTCTTGGTCATCTGATTTCACTTGCACGGTCATTTTGCCCTTCAGTGGTAGGGGTGTTTGGCTTTCGTAGGTGAGAATCTTGACATGTGATGGGGTCAGCAGGGGTTTCGGTTGTAGTTGTTTGTACTGCTGGCTCCCCATCACGTTCACGGATGCGCCAGTGTCAATCAGTGCCGTGACTCAGGACCCCGCGATTTCTATGACACATGTGGGTTGCGGGCGTCTCCTGCACTTCAGGTCACTGGCGAATGAGATGAGGTAACATTCGCCTTCATCCTCCGTGGATGAGTCTTCTAGGCAATGCCGTTGTCGTGGTACTGTTCTGGTCATCTTTGGGTTTTCGGGATCTTCGAGGAACAGTTGCCTTACTGCTTTCGACGGTGGTCTTCTTTGGCGTGCCCCTCTGTTTCTCGGGCCACCTCTGCATGCAACGGCGAAGTGGTTCAGGGTGCCACATTTCGAGCATGTTCGTCCTTGTGTGAGGCACTTTTCCTGGGGATGTTCTTCCCTCCTGCAGTAAAAGCACCACAACCCCGGTGTGCTCTTTGTTGGCCATCATCCTCGGCTCCCTCTGCTCGGTGTGCGGAGTGCGTCAGCACATTCTGTCTTGATGATTGCAGACTTATCTGGTTGTTGAGTGATGGCCATGTCCATCTCCATCGCTCTTGCATCCGACAGGTCGTGTGATCTCGCCATGATCAGTATTTCCTATAGTGAAATGCCGGGTTGTTGGAGGATGAGGGTTCATAGATTCTTGTTGCGGCATCCCTGTATGACTTGTGCCCTCACCTCCTTGTTTTGATCATTGGCGGTGCATGTGCTGGCTAGCTCCCTTAGTCATGCATGGAATGCGTCCATTGACTCTCCTTCCCTCTGGCGTGCCTGGTGGAGTTTGAATCTCTCATAATCGGGGTTCAACTGAGGGTCGAAATGTGCGTTTAGGGCCCTGACTGCTGCGTTGTAATCGTTGGCTGCTCCGGTGTTCGGTAGATGGGCGAACAGTTTGTAGATCTCCTCTCCTGCGAAATGTAGCAGTAGGGACCTTTTGATGGTACCATCTGTTTTACGCATCGCTGTGAAGTAATTATCCTGATGGCTGATCCAGATTGTCCACCTGGGGGATGCAGTGGAAGGGTCTATTAGTTCACTGAACGGGGGTAATGCATTAATTTGGGTGTGCTGCGTGGCAGGTTGGATAGGTTGAAGTCCTGCTTGTTGCGCCAGCTGTGGTTGCTGTTGTGGGCCTGCTTGTCCTGCTGCCTCTGTCATGATATTTGGCATGCATACCTTCTCCTATCTTGCTTGTGCTGGTGGCCTTGGGAGTGTTCCTCTTTAATTTCAACTTTTTTTTCCAGTGTTAATCTTATGTTCCCCCTTTTTCCTTTCTTTGCTATGGTGCCCTGGCTGGAAAGAATTGGTTCTGTGGGGCTATGGTAGCTTGATAGGCAGTACAGTGCCACATGGTGAAGAGAACACTTCAGCGGTCGTTCTGCGCCTGAGGACGTGAGACAGGGAGCCGCTGCATTGGTCGTGGCGTCCGGAGTGCTCAAGGGCAGTGCGCGCACAAGTGCGTGTTGAGGAGGCACTTTGGTCAGGGCCGCACTGGTTTCTCGGCTCGCTCCGGCCGTGGCCTGCTGGGTGGAGTGCACGTGTGCGCATGGCTGGGAGGTGGAGTAGGCGGGGCCATTGTACCTGCCAGTACGCTGCAGCACCCCACCGGCACTGAGATCCCTTATGGCGGCGCGGGACTCCAAATTGCACCGGCTGACGGTAGGCTGTCTGAAGTCTTCTGCGGCGGCAGATTCTCCTAGCGCTTCAGCGCTGGTGTGGGTATCGGCTCGCGCTGCGGTCGCCTCAGGGTCTTGGGCCGCTGACAGGCATTGTGGGGTGGTTGATAGGAGGGCAAACGGGGTGGCGATTGGCGACCACCCTCGTTCCCAGTGTAACGAGGCCACGTGTTAGCACTGGGGGCTTGGGTAAGCGCACAGCAAATTATATAACCACTCTGGTGTCAGTGTATGAGCCGGAAGGTCACGAGCAACCTCCGCTCATTTATTTAAGCTCTCTGGCCACGCCTGGCTAGAGAATTATACAATGTGCGAAAACCTTTCCGGGCCAGTGTCCAGGGGTCCCACCTCTGCGGGATTCAGATCACTACAGGCGGTACGCCGGGGAGAGAGCCACCATTCCGGGGGTATGGAAGGGACAGTGGGTGGCGTGCTTGTGGGCACACGTGGCCGGTGGAGTGTGCATAGATGTGAGTGTCTGGCAGTGCAGCAGCGAACATTTTACCTAGCATCATAATAGTCTTGCGTTAATGTGCGGGTGCTCAGTAAATCACTTTCGGCTTGACAATGAAGCATCTGTAATGCAATTAGTGATCGTTGAAAGCGTTTTCCTACCCGCAGGGGTGTGTGTAGCTACGTCTTTACCACTGAGGTGCCCACAGCAATAGACGGTACGGGCGGGCCGCTCCATTGGGGGGGCTTTGCTCCTGGCATAGGGGTGGTGTGTGCGGCCTCAGGGGGGCTTCAGGTTTTGAATGGAAAAAGTCATCTGGCAGATGCTCAGGCACAATATAGGGAGGGAGAAAGGGGAGACGAAAAGGGCTCAAGCTGCTGAAAGGAGGGGAGAAGTCAAGTCAGGGAAATACATGAAGGATAAAGAGAGAAAAGGGGATGAAGATACAGGTAGATGATGTGGCCTAAGGGCAGTCGATCTCAAAGATGGGATCTGGGGGAACCGGGAGTCGTGGACTTCCCTGTTTTTTTTCTCTCTCTTTCTCTCTTAAGACGTTCTGTGCGCTGGTACGCCCCCATGTCACCTCACTATTACTCTCGCAGCACCATTCACTTACGTACAGGGCACAGAACAAGTCCGAAATAAGCGGCTGCGAGTGTCCTGGCAACTTCAAAAGTGAAAGCGCACACAGCGCGCAGAATGTAAACAAAGCACGTCGTCCTGCCCGAAGTAGGACAAACTCAATAAAGTAAATAGTGCTTACATCACTAAAAATAACACATACGGTGTAACAACCAAGTAAAGGGCCCAGTAGCCATGGGAGGATACAAATGACGACACAGCAGTAGTAAAAAGAAGGGACTAGCAAGCCTCATAATGAATCAGAAGACAGCATTTACAAAGGACAAACTCACAAGCCAATGAAAAATAAGTGCAGGGCTTCTCTCCCATAAAACCATAAAAATCGGACAGTGGACCAAAAGCAACCAATAAGGCACCAATCACATGAAGTCACCAATTCAAATCAGGCAATACAAAAGTATCATGTGTGCAGGTCTCCAAAGGTACCCCCTGTCCAAGGGCACTCCCCTGAAACCAGGGGCAACAAAATGGAAAAACTAAATCAGAGCTGCACCACTTTACAGGGAACTTAAATTCATGTAAATAGTCAATGTTCAATGAAGCAGTTGTACAGAGATCCAATTTTCTCTTCTTTATTAGTTCAATCTTCAAGAACAAACAGCCAACGCGTTTCGTCCTGAAACACAGGACTTCATCAGGGCTGTAGATTTAAAAACATAAAAAATACATTTACAATACGCAAACTATTCAATACATACAACATTACTCCATACATATATATAGATAATAAACGACAACATCAAAAAATCACACATCCATAAATAAGACATTTCGACAAAAGACACACAAATATTACATACTTACACAGAAACCATACCCCACATACCTCAAAGGACAAAACAATTATTAAACTACAAAACTTTTATATCCTAAATAAATACACGAAATCGCAAACTCCACATTACATTTGTGAACAAACAAAAGAAAGAAACAAATAAAGACATTAAAATACAAACAAATACATCCAAAATAGGCACAATTGAAACGTATAATGGTGTCTATAGAAGACAATCCATAGATGGTCAATCCTGAGTATATAGACACCAACCCCTCATAAAATATTTTTATAAATCACACTTAAATCCCAATAACTAAAACTCTAAACGTGTCATTGATAGTGACTGTTAGTGAGGTAACCCCAGACAATATATACCCAAGAACCCCCATGAAAGAATAACAGTCACTGTATCTCTACATCCAAAATGTCAAGGGTACCTACCATTGATAAGTCTATATGGACCAAGGTAAAAATAGAGGTAATAACCTCAAACGAATGGACAAACAGGCAATGGTGACAATCGCACCAATACGTAAAGCGCAATGCCGTAGTTACAAAACGTCAAAACCTTAAGCGTTGTACAAAAATTTCCACACCAAAATGCACTTACTTCGTAGTGGGAAGTCTCACGCCACCCGGTATTCGGCGTTCTCAAAGCGCCCGTAAATTAAAAATATAAATAAGCGTGGCCACAAAAGGTCACGTTGTCAGGTGACGCACGCGAACTACGTAATGCGCCCGTAAGAGTAAACGTAATGGTAATCCTAAGCAGGTCGATACCGCCATATTGGAGAGGGGTTATCAGAATGAAAAACACTGAAATCCCAGATCGTTTAGAAGTTAGGAAAGGCGGTGGAAATCTGGTAACAAAAGAATTTATAAATAATAAACAAAATAGTGTGCCACAAAGCGTGTGTATATATGGATCAAAACGCCAATCAATTCTGAAAATTACATATAAACACACCCAGTAAAGATAATTATATACTGATAAAAAAACAATAAACACAAAACATAAATTTAAAAAACGTAGCAAAATGATAATATATAATCAACAGGGACTGACAAATCAAAAATAATACACGGAACCATGATCATGTTTAAAAGAAAACACCCATGGTATACTTGATCTTCAAAGGTCACGACAATACGTGACGTGTGCAAGCTCCGTGTCTGCGCTGCTGTATATGTTAAAAACGAAAAATCAGTTGCCATATTGAAAGAGTATGAATTAAACAAATAAACCAGAGAACTGGTTTTATCAATACCTTACTGGAATGCCAATAAAGATATATTAGTTACAACGTACCGACACTACCGTAATGCATGGAATGGACCATATATATAATACCGAAAAAGTCAAAAGGGGGATAAAGAGATAAAAAAATATATCCCACTGTGGCCCATTCTACAGACTGGGCAACAACATAAAGGTCAACCAGATTTTGGCCGTGACAGCATCAATAACAATAAGAAGGAAAACAAATAAAAAATAATAATAAAAAATAAAAAATGAATAATAAAAAATAAATAAATAAATAAAGAGGGAGGTGCAGCATATAATTAAACTGATAATTAAAGAACCAAAAATACAACAATACAATATCGAATCCAAAACAGTCATGCCAATACACACTGATATAACCAAAATTAATGAATTATTCGAACTAAGACCCTATGGATCAAGAGTGACAAAGATCGCCAAAAAGTCTTGGTGAAACACATCCTACATATTGACTAAAAAGAAGAAAGCCAGATGAGACCAAAACCATTACTTTATAGGTGGTAATGCATTTCATCGTCGGTATTGTGTCCCATCTGGATACATCTTAAGCGACATATCCAGATTGCCTCTCTACGGCGCAACGCTAATTCCCGATTCCCATCTCGTGGGTGTATGGGAATGTGATCAATGCCATGAAACCACACTCTACAATCATTAACATGGTATTCCCTCATATGGTAGGTCATGGGGTACTTAAGATCATTATTCCTAATGGCACGTACATGTTCCTGTATGTGTTGCTTAAGAGGTCTAATAGTGCTCCCCACGTATATTTTTTCACAATCACAACCAAGTATATAAACTACATATTTGGTATTGCAGTTTATAAAATGCCTTATTTCATATTCCTTTGTTGTGTTGTAGGAGAACTTCTTGATCTTATTTCTCCCAAATGGGCACATGTTGCAATTCAGGCATGTGACAAAACCATTAGGGGCTAGAGGCAACCAAGTTTTGTTAGTATTACTTCTGGTGTAACTGGGGCAGAGTAAATTTCGTAGTGTCTTGCCCCTCCGAAATGTCACTTTGGGTGTAGGTGTAATATGTTCCCTCAAACTGGGAATGTCGTTCAAAAGGCCCCAATGTTTTCTCAAGATATTAAACAAACCAGTACTGTTATTGGTGTAGTGTGTAATAAAAGCCAGATGTGAGCTCCTTGCTTCAATGCGGCCTCCATCTATCTTGGTCACTAATGTGCTGGCCCTTGTTACCATCTGAATTCGTTGGTCAGCCTTTCTCAAAATCTCATCTTTGTAACCTCGGTGCCTGAATCTGTTTTTAACAATTTGAATATTATCCCTGAATGTCAAATCAGTACTGCAGTTCCTGCGGACCCGTATCATTTCCCCAAATGGGATATTCCTGATCACAGATTGGGGGTGGGCACTGGTGGCGTGTAACGTACTGTTACATGAGGTGGATTTGCGAAAGATGGTACTTTGGATGGTATTATTTTCAATATAGAACAATAAGTCCAAAAATTCCATACTGCTCGGACTGTATTTAATAGTTAAATGTACATTATGGGGATTGTTGTTAAGAAAAGAGTGGTACTCAATCAACTGAACAACGGACCCATTCCATAGTAAGATGATGTCATCAATATACCTCCCCCAGAACACAATCATGTCCATCCAGGGGGAGGCATATTTACCCCAGGCGTGCTCCCTCTCCCACCAGCCCATAAATAGTCCGGCGTAAGAGGGAGCAAATCTTGAACCCATGGCGGTCCCTTGGGTCTGATGGAACCAGGTCCCATCATGTAAAAAGAAATTCTTTGACAAGATGATATCCGTCATTTCCATGAGCATTTCGTTGTGTTCAGTATGATCTGCTGTGCGTGTTCTCAAAAAAGAATGCACAGCCATTATGCCAAAGTCTTTTTGAATACAAGTGTATAACCCTGTCACATCCATGGTGACGAACATCAACTCATCCGACCATGCTACACCATCCAATTTCTGCAATATGTCACGGGAGTCCTGAATATATGCCGGAAGATTGATCACAAAAGGCTGAAGAAATGTATCCACATATTGTGAAAGCCGTTCCGTGGGTGAATCAATGCCAGAAATAATCGGACGC
Organism: Calotriton arnoldi; assembly: GCA_963921515.1. Lineage (NCBI taxonomy): Eukaryota > Metazoa > Chordata > Amphibia > Caudata > Salamandridae > Calotriton > Calotriton arnoldi. Next base: position 559,627 of record CAWUFW010004560.1, on the reverse strand, counting down.
CCGGTGGAAATATACCCTCCTTATGAATCTTAGGGAGAATATAGATACAGGGGGCTAGTGGATTATTAACAGTCAAATATTTATGTTCCTCATCCGACAGTAAACCATTTTCACGCCAATCAAGTAATCTTGTGTTGATATGAGTAACAAGGGAGGCAATGGGCAATAGACACCATTATACGTTTCAATTGTGCCTATTTTGGATGTATTTGTTTGTATTTTAATGTCTTTATTGGTTTCTTTCTTTTGTTTGTTCACAAATGTAATGTGGAGTTTGCGATTTCGTGTATTTATTTAGGATATAAAAGTTTTGTAGTTTAATAATTGTTTTGTCCTTTGAGGTATGTGGGGTATGGTTTCTGTGTAAGTATGTAATATTTGTGTGTCTTTTGTCGAAATGTCTTATTTATGGATGTGTGATTTTTTGATGTTGTCGTTTATTATCTATATATATGTATGGAGTAATGTTGTATGTATTGAATAGTTTGCGTATTGTAAATGTATTTTTTATGTTTTTAAATCTACAGCCCTGATGAAGTCCTGTGTTTCAGGACGAAACGCGTTGGCTGTTTGTTCTTAAAGATTGAACTAATAAAGAAGAGAAAATTGGATCTCTGTACAACTGCTTCATTGAACATTGACTATTTAGATGAATTTAAGTTCCCTGTAAAGTGGTGCAGCTCTGATTTAGTTTTTCCATCTGGCTTCTCTCCCATACTAAGCTATCACAGATCATCGCCAGAGCAGCGCTTGTGCGCTGACTCTAGGCTCGACCTAAAAAGTGAAGGGGCCAAAGTTTTTCTTACAGATCTGCTGCTGGTGCTGCCAAATGCTGAGTTTTCGTTTTGGAAAGACCGCCTAGTCTTAATTCCACCTCATGCCTCTTTCTCCCACTACCCTAAATTTGCTCTCCTTCAGGTTCTTTTTCATCTACTACTACCAACTTTCTCCATTTTCATTGTTTTCCTATGTTTCGCTTCATCCTTCTTTCTCACTCTTGCTTTCTTTTTTGGGCTTGGTCTGAGTGAATGTCTGGTGACGAAAAGTAAATCCCCAAAAATTAGTGCCGGTAACACCATCTGCATACATTAAGCACACAATAAGTAAAGGTTGTTGTCTCATGCACAAACAGGTTCTGTAGAAGACCTTCTCACATCCTTATGTGTGTGACCCTTGAAAGTTTGCCGCGCACTTCTCCGTCCAACCTGGCACAGCCCTGACCAGAAAATGTAATAGTGCCTTGCTCTGCAAGGCACACCGTTCAGTTTGTAAAACCCACTCCAAGCTCACAAATTAATGAAATTCTGGTTTTAAACTTATGTGACATTTTACACATATTTTATGCGCCAGCACATGTTGGAGCAACAACATGTACATTCATGGAATCCGAAACAAGCTCCATAAAATGAAGGAAATATTTTTTGAACTTACTGAACTACAAGCCAAAGATCTGTTTAATTAAACAAGGTGTGTCTGCAATTGGTGGAATCAGGACAACTTGAGCTCAACCTGTATTGTAAAAAAACTCTAAGCGCTTTTGTCTTGTACGCTCTCTGTCCTCTGCATAAGGCTATTCCCATAGGTCTTCGAGCGCTCCAGACCACCTCCAGCTAGCCATAATAAGCACGCCTCTCCCACTATTATCTAATGTCAAAATAGAGACAGCGTCTAAAGCCCTAAAAGATCGACTACCACGCCCAACACTCTTAGTGGGGTCTTATGAGAAATAAAGTGAGCTAGAGTCGGTGGGGGTGCGGCAAAAATGGTAATCAAACATCATCTGACCTTCCAATAAGTTTTAGCTGATAGATTTTGTTGGGTATTTTCCACATCAATTGTGATCAGTTGTGAAGGCAATGGTTTTGGTCATGGTTTCTAACCTGCTGGATAAACAACATTTACTGAAGCTTCAGATATGTATGCCCATCCTATTGCTTTCCCCTTCCATGCCGAGCTGCAGATGCTCTGCTTCGACCTTCGGGCTGGGCTTTGAAGGGGCTGAGGGGTATTCCATTGGAGGGGTCAATGTTTAGGATGTTGTGGAGCTACAGATGCAGAAAGCAAAGGGAAACTGACTCAGATCAGTATGCTTCTGCTCTCTGCACTACAAGATGCCAAACAAACTCCTTCGTTGGACATTCCTGCCCCAAAGGGGCTGTGATTCTCCCCAGTCTTTCTTTTTGCAGCATCACAGCCTTCCTAAGTGCCTACTAGAACCGGTTATGGGATCCTGTGTCATGCAGGGGATTCTAGGTCTCAATTGTGGTGATTGAGTCAGCTTACCTCTGATGTCCTGGGCTTGTCCTACTGTGCATTAAAAAAACTGAGCAGTTACACCCGTCAGTACTTGACTTTCAGAGAGCAAGACAAACAGTCCAAAACATACTCAGCGAGGTGGTGTGGGGTTAGAGAGACAGAACTCAGCAGTGCACTAGATGATGCTTAATAACCAAGTGCTTTTACTAAAACAAGAAACTATTATACCAATAATGCAACCTGGAGGACAGTGCCTTTTTGTCTCAGTTTTATATAGGTGACCACCAAATGCTGTTGTCTAGCTGCAGCGTTCGTGACCCCCAGGCCTGGTTCTACCTAGAGGCCTATGCCAGCTGTACAGCACTCCCAAACAAAATCCTCCGCCCAAAGAGCAAGGCCCATTCAGGTTCTTCCATATAAGGTAAGGCAGATGTTCGTAGGAGGATTATAAAATGTCCCAGAGTCCGCACAGCAGGATCCTTTGGAAGCACATTGATTTGCAGGCAAAAGTCAGAGGGCACACTTGCAAAGTGGTTATGATCACAGAGAAGGGAATAGAGTTTGTGGCTCAATTACTTTGGCACAGTGAACTTTGGAGGACTCTGACAGAGATGCAGATGATCATGGGCAAGTCCTCCTCAGTAGTGGCTCCATATGGCCATTGATCTTGGGATAATCAATCCCCATCGCCAACCCCACTGAAATCTCCCAGGAGGTGGTGAAGGGCCAAGGAAACCTGAAGGCCCAGTTCAGTTTGGTGAAACCGGGGACACAAACTCAGGGTTTTGAGGTCAGTTTACTTCTTCAGGCAGCTACTGCTGGGCATCTCCAGCAGACACCTGTTTTGTACTCCTCACTCAGCAGATCACAGTATGATGTAAAGTTCTTAAGGTCCGACTCCATCTTATGTAGGCCCCAGCCCCATCTTGGTCCATGAAGGTCACCATCTTCCTCAACTTAGACAATGGAATCCTCTATATTCCCTGATTAATGCAGAATCGTTTTCATGTCAGCCTTTCAATGCAGATGTTGCCAGACCTTATCTTTCTAAGAACTGTGATATTGTCAAGTTTTTTGATTAATGACATCGATACAACATCTAAGGTGACATTCGTCTGGGTCAAATGTTTTCTCCTCATCATGTCAACGTTTACTAAGAATGCATACAGACAAATAACTAAATAATGTAGTCTGAATTGACATCTGTTAGCCTTATTTGTCCATAAGGAGACGTTTGAAACTCATACCTTGATGCACATAATCTATGTCAGACATTCCTACACTTATGCCAGAAATTTCAATCTCTGATAAAAATTTAGGATATAAGGACTCTCACTTGACCATGTATAAGGAGAGGTCCTTTACCCAGATTATCACCCAAGATTCTACCAGAGATGGTCTCACCTAATGCCAGAGCACTTCACACTTCGAGAATGATACATATCTCCTGAAGCCAATAAGCCATGTTGCCCTTCGAAAGGGACACTGTCTTCACACCTCAGCTGATAAAAACAGTCTTTGCTGTCAGCATGGTATGTAGTGCCCCTTTTCCCCTAAGAAACTCTAGACTGCAAGTTGCTCTGCCTTTCATGCTCTCATAGTATAGCGAAAAGAAATAGGCATTAGGGTGTTAGGTTCTAGATAACATTTCAAATAAAAGTTTAACAATGCTAGAAATGTTCATCTTGTTCTCGTTACTTAGAACGTATCTAGTTGCTGTTGATGGAAGTGACCCGTATAGGGTCACTCCGGATACTACACCACCTCTCGGCCTTACCTATATCAATGAAGAGTCGGTCAACCAGTAGAGAATGCAAACAAGCAGTTTATTATCTATAGTCTGCAGAGGAGCCCAAATACAACATGCACCATGCAATGCTTGCTAATGGACTGACTCAATAATCATGCGCAGCATAGTATTGATCCAGCGCGATATTAGCAAACAGCATTCATACACCAGATACTCACTTGGGCCCATACATTCATACTATGCTAATACTTACGCTGGGTTGTCAGTTGTTACCCTTTATCAAAAATCCCTGCTACCAATTACTTTCCGATTGAAGAGTAATGACTTACCAATGAATCCTTTGCTAATTGGAAAGTTTAAAATGAGTGACATTCATTATAATACATAATCCTGAGATAACCACTGAGTCAGGAAGTTTTAAATGTTTATCTAAAGATTTAGCAGAGTAAATTACAGAACCGCATGGTACTTAATCGCACATCAAGGATGAAGCATAGAATAATAATTATTGATTAATGTCAGTCCCTCAGAAAGGAGAAGATAGAGACAGCAGCGCAACTAAAGGTTGCATTTATATTTACCTAAGTGCGAGAACCAAACCCCTTGGCCAAGGAGTTGGAAAGAATAGGACCCAGGAAGGATGAAGAGCAAAGACCTCCTCCAGGATCAGGACAGGACCGGTGACCTCTCTACAACGACGCCTGTGTCGTTCCCCTCTCTGATACTCGGCTTCTCCTCGATTCTCCCGTGCCTTTCTTCTAATGGACTCCGCCGCCCCCTCCTCAGGACCTCTCTGGACAGCGATTCTGTCTTCGATCAATCAGCTTGGCGGTCTGGAGCTCCTCTGCCTGACAGCATGAACGCCTGTTCTTCTTTGGTCCTCTGCTCTCTTGCAGCATCTCCTTCTCTTGTCAGCGTCTAGTCTCGTCTCTCTAGCCTCTCTAATTAACTAATGCTATATCTATTATACCCTTCTACGCCCATGTTCCTCCCCTTAATGTTGCCAAATTATGGGACCACTACTTCTGATTGGACAGGGACAGGGGGTTGATCCTCACACCATATTGATTTGGTTCGAATTCTGAAGCCCATTGTCTTTAAACTACCGCCCATCCAATTTAATACATTTGCTTTATTTCCCACCCGTCTCACGACAAATGTTATATATTCTTCATATACAAAGTTTCAATTTTCAACAGGAAAGGCAAGAGCACAGCAGCTTCGGCCATCAGGTCATGGCCTTGGACGACGTCCAGGTTGACTTCATTCTTATTCTTTGGCAGCCAAGCAGGACACACATGCGCAGAATCATTGTCTCTCGAGTTTCAGATCACCATCCCAGGCCCAAGTTTACGAACTAATAAAAGTCAAAGAAGAAAATATTAAAATCACAAATAATATGTTTCACTGTATACCCACTATTTCTACTCTATCCCCCTTTACTTATAAATCTATCCCGCATTAGTAGCGTTAAGAAAACGACAAATTAATAATAACACTAGAGCAAGCTGAAGCATGTGAAAACATCAAGCAGCCATTTTAATGCACACTGCGCAGAAGCAGAAATTTCCCCCCAAGCAAAGAAAGACGTCACACCATGTGATATGGATGAGACATGCGCAGTAAGGTTCCCGCGCTTTAGCGGCCATTTTAGAAAAAGACAAGCGTTACTTGTTAGTTAGAACACATAGGCTAGCTTCCTTGCTAGTCATGTAGTGTATGCAAAGTTAATATACACAATACAAAATTAATAAATTAATACTGTGAGGAGATTGTATTCGAGCAAGTCTCATTTGTGAGTCCTTGCTCCATCAATCCCCTCTCTGATGGCGTTTAAGAGCCATCAAAATACTACCCTCAATCAGATGCCAACTTCTTAGCAAATAGTTTCATTCTCATTTTTACATTTTCTATTTTTAACATCCCCTTTCAATTTCTTGTATAATTCACTTCTCAAATCCTCAAGTTCAATTTCATCAACCTTTCTCTTCTTTCCTCTTCCTGTCACACTATACGATTGAGTCTTTCTACAACATTTGCACCATATTGTTATTGACAGTATTATTATTGCTATCCCTGCTAAGGGTACTAGTATTTGACCTATAAGCCCTTTTCCTACATTAGAAAACCAGGTACCAATTGACGCAATACTACTTGTCAATCTTTCCCATACACTATCAACTTCCAGTGGTTTAAGTTCTTTCTCAAGTTTAGTTATATTCTGTATATACGTTCCAATTTCTGCACTTTTATCAGGAATGTAAGTGCAACAATGTTTCGTCTTCAGTCATTTACAGACTCCGCCCTCTTTTGCCAATAAAATATCAAGAGCAAGTCGATTTTGCATAACCATAGATCTAATCGCAACCATCTCCGCATTAATCATTAGAAATCCTCCAGCAGTATCCGTTGATAAACGATCAACCACTGTAGACAATTTACATATTTTCCTTGAGTTCAGAATTATTCCCACTGAAGGTATCAATGCACCAAATATATCACCTACAATTTCAGAAAAACTAGCTCTTTTACTACGTGTTAATTCGCCATTGTTTTCATTGCTCCCAGTGTTTCTTTTTACGTGGTATATTTTTGGAAATACTATTCCAAAATAAACACTTCCATACCACCGTGCAGGAAGCCTAAAATAAGCCTTATTCCCACACACATAATATATTCCAGGAAAAACTGAATCTGTTCCTCCTTTGATTCCCCAACCTCCAAGAATTAAGAAATTGTGTTCACATTCACTGGTACCGATGAAAACATTGTTATAATCAGTCTTTAATCTATGTAGACAAATTTTTCTCGTCTTTACAAAATCCAGAGCCATAGCAGCTTGAGCCTTGCCAGGTGTGTAACTCCCTTCTTTTTCAGCCCAAGGTGGCAAATGAGCCTTATGCTCAGAAGCTTTTCTTTGAAAATCTTGTCTTCTATTTTCTACTAAATTCAAAAATATCTTTTCTTCTTCGTGTAAAGAACATGTTAGATTGTGTCTATGTGCATGTGTTATGTCTATCGATTTCATTGTTAAGAAAGATTCTCCCATAAACTGTGCGTCTTGACTACTAAGCACTGGGTTCATACTCTTCCGAATCGGAACCTCAGAAAATATCACATCTATGTTTGAATAATAATACTGAAGTCTCCCTGTTCTATAAAATAAACTAGACAATACACTACATGATATGCCATATGTCAATGGTAAGTGATGATATGTTAATCCTTCTGCTACTGATTCAGGTAACTTCATACAGACATAACAATTACTAACTTCCATGGTATCTACATATTGAAATAATAACTTTGTGAAAACATTTAAACTAGTGTCGTTATCAGTTATTTCATGATGAAATTCTGGTTAATTTCCTGCTATTAGTTCTACTCTATTTCCCTTCATGTGTGCTGTCCTTCCTTTAGTTTCGTTATTAATCTTTTTATCCATTATCATAAGGTAAGGGACTGCTACGATCAGGACTAACCATACTCTAAGCACCATTACTAGACTACATATGCATATTGCACAGCATCTTCTACAACATCTCTGTTTTGGTCTCCCAGCAACTCTATCATCAGGCATTTTGACAAGGAAGATTGCTCTTCTTATCTATTTTCGCTTTTCTTTATATGACTTTTTTGCGTAGTCAAGGTGGTCTTGTTTCTTTCTCGTACGTCAGTTCTGCACTTGTTCCTTCGTCACCACTTTCACTTGACTCTGAACTTTCGTAATCTTCAAGAATAATGTAAGTCCAATCAGGACCCTTGAATTTGTTATTCACAAGTTTCAGTCTCTTGCTTCTTCTTTTCTTAGTTCTGTTTTCTTGTTCGGTTTGACTTGTTACTTCATTTACTTAATCTGGATCTTCACTTCTGGTTGTTATGTGGTATTTTACTCTTTTAATGACACTAGGCCAATGATCACCTTTTCTTGTTTTCCTTGTTTGCACTGTTTCTTTTTTGTGTTCAGCAATCTCTTTATTTTCACTTTCTGTCACCTTTTCGTTTTCTGCAATTACTGTTTTTCTTTCTTGCTCTTTTTCAGGCCTTATTTGTTTTTCTTCTGCAGCTCCTCTGTGAGTTTCCAATAATTGACCTTGTTCTTTGTTTAATTCTTCATGATTATGTTTCTCGAGATCTTTTTCTTCTGTGTGTTTTTCTTGATCTAACTGGTTCTGATCAGGGCTTATTGCACTTTGTACTTCTGCAGCCTGACCGGATTCTTCTAAACCTGTCTGTCCCTGCTCAAAACTTGTTGGTTCTTCGTTATTTTGAGCCCAGTTTCCTTTCCCTATCTGGTCCTGCTCAGGTTCTTTTGTTGTATGTTCTTCTTTTCCCTGAGCTGCTTCTTCTTCACCTATCTGATCTTCTTCAATTTCTTCCAATTTTGTTTGACTTCTTGTTCTGTAGTAAACTTCAGGAATTTCTACCACCGGTATCCAGTCCTGACTTGTGCTCGGTTGTTCTTCTGCAGCTTCTCTTGAATCTCGAGCCTGAGATTCTTCAGCTGGGCAACCTTCAGCTTCCTCGGTGATTGATGCTGACTGAGGATTTTCTTCTTCAGGGTCTGGTACTCTTTTGGTGTGGCTTACATGAATCCAATTAGGAAATCCTGCACACTTCACTGCTGTATTGGTAGTCAGTATGACTTGACAAGGTTTTCCCCATCTAGGTGATAGACACGTCTCTCTGATGTGATTCTTCACTACCACCCAATCACCAGGATTCAGATCATGTTCTCGTTCAGGATGCCTCGAAACTGCGTCTTCTCCGACCTGATGAGAGACAGAACGCACTAGGTCAGCCAATCCTTTGCAATAATCCAGAACCATATCATCAGATATATTCAGCAGTTTGTTTATGGGAACATGTGCTTGTCTCATTTCTCTTCCCATCATTATCTCGTGTGGGCTCAGTCCTGTATTTCTATCAGGAATGCTTCTTAGTCCCATTAAGACAAGTGGCAATGCATCTGGCCACTCCAATGATGTTGATGCACACATTTTTCCCAGTCTGGATTTTATAGTGCCATTCAATTGTTCAACCACTCCAGAAGCCTCTGGACGATATGCACAGTGCAATTTTTGTTCAATTTGGAATGCTCCGCAAATTATTTGAATCACTTCACTGTTAAAATGTTTTCCTCTATCTGATTCCAAAGTTACTGGGAAACCAAACCTAGGAATGAGTTCTCGTAGTAACAGCTTTGCGACTGTAATGCTGTCACTCCTCCTGGTAGGGTAAGCCTCCACCCACTTTGAAAACAGACATACTATGACTAGTACATATTTCAACCCTCTGCATGGTGGTAACTGTATAAAGTCGAACTGGAGTCTTAAAATGGACCCTCTGCCTTTCCAATCTTCCCAAACCCGATTATTGTCTTTCTCCCTGGATTATGCATCTGGCAAGTCAAACATCTCTGGCAAAGGCTCTCTGCTACAGCCCTGAACTTGGGATTGTACCAGTTCTGTCTGAAAAGCCTAATCATTGCATCTCTCCCTATGTGTGTGTCTCCATGATACATCCTGGCCATTTGAGAGAGCAGACAGTCAGGCATGACTGGTCTGCCATCAGCACAAATCCACACTTCATCATCTCCCCTTTGGGAACAACCCACTTTGACCCATGTTTTCTTCTCATTTTCATCAGCACCATCTTGCAATCTTCTAACCTCATTCCATGTTTCAGGTGGCATATACAGCATAAGTTGGCAGCTGATTCCCATTCTTTCCACCCTTTTATTGACTGATAATCTATTTCTGGCACAATGTTGAGCCACAAGATCTGCATATCGATTGCCAATTACCACCCAGTCATCTCCTGACTGGTGTGCGGCACATTTCACCACAGCCAATTCTTTTGGTGATTGTATTGCTTCCAGCAATTCCCTTACAAACTGTCCATTTTTAATGGGGGATCCTGAAGAAGTCATGAAATCCCTCTGCATCCATAGTTGGCCAAAATCATGCACAACCCCGTAACCATATTGGCTATCTGTAAATATAGTTACTTTTTGATTTCTCCCAATTTTGCACGCCTTTATCAAAGCAATCAATTCAGCTACTTGTGCAGATTTTACTCCTGGTAAATAGGATGCTTCAACTATTCCAGTTAATTCACACACCGCATAGGCAGCAGTTAGTTTACCGTCTTCATGTCTTTGGCATGAACCATCAACAAACAGCTCCCTGTCTGGCTTTCTAAGGGGCTGTTCTTCAATATCAGGACGTGGTTTCGTCCATAACTCTGTGACTTGTAAACAATCATGTTCTTCTTCTTCGTCATTTTTAATTTCCTGATGATATGGGTCTGGTAGTAAGGTTGCAGGATTTACTATCGTGCACCTCACCATGGTCACATTTTCAGCACCCATTATTATTCTTTCATACTTAGTCAGCCGACTAGGAGTAAGATGCTGAGTTCGTGTTCTTGTCAACAGAATCACAACCGCATGTGGAACAAACACCTTTACTGGGTGTCCCATTAAAATTGACTCACTTTGTTCAATACTTAAACAGGTAGCCGCCACTGCTTTTAAGCAACCTGGCAACGCGGCTGCCACTGGATCCAATGTAGCAGAAAAATATGCTATAGGACGTCTGTCTAGACCATGTCTTTGGGTTAGAACTGAGAGTGCACAATTTTCTCTCTCATGACAGAACAATGCGAAGCTTCTCTTATAGTCGGGCATGCCTAGGGCTGGTGCTGAACACAGAGCATTTCTCAATTTTACAAAAGCTCCTACACTCTCATCATCCCATTCAACTGGGTCCTTTGCTTTCTTTTTTGTCATTTGAATTAGGGGCTTCGCTAACAAGGAAAATCCTAGTATCCATTGTCGACATTAACCTACTATTCCTAAGAACATTCTCACTTCTCTTTGGGTTACAGGCATTTGCATTTTCTTAATCAATTGCACTCTTTCCGAGGTTATTCTTCTTTTTCCCCTCTCAATTTGGTGTCCCAGATATTTAACAGCTGTTGTACAGAACTGCAATTTTTCTGGTGAGACTTTATGCCCTTCTTCAGCCAAATGATTTAATAGTGCTATGGAATCAACAACACAGTCCTCTCTGGTGTTCGATGCCACCAGTAAGTCGTCGATATATTGCACTAGGACTGAGCTTCCTGGCATCACTAGTTTCTCTAAGCACTTTTTCAATAACTGATTGAAAATAGAAGGACTTTCCGTGTACCCCTGAGGAACACGATTCCATACATAGACTTTGTTCTCAAATTTAAATGAAAAAAGATACTGGCTGTCTGGGTGCAATGGTATTGAAAAAAACGCTTGGCATAAATCAATCACTGTGAACCATCCTGCACTCTAAGGAATCTGGTATAGGATTACTGCAGGATTGGGCACTATAGGACAACAAGGTTCCACGATCTTATTTATTTTGCGCAGGTCCTGAACAATCCTATATTTTCCGCTAGGTTTCTTTAAACCCATTATTGGTGAATTACATGGGCTACTCATTACTTCTCTTAGTATGTTTTGTTCTACCATTCGATTGATTTCTTCAATGACTCCTGTCTTTACTTCTGCACTCATTTTGTACTGTCTAGTATTTGGAAAAATCGCACCCTCTTTTACAGTAATTTTAACCGGGTCTATTTTGGCCATAAATCCTACTTCCTTTCCTGTGAAATCCCATACTGTGGGGTTTACTGTAGTTTTTAATTCTTCTGGCAACTCATCTTTTGTTATTAAAGAAAACATCTCATCTACTTCTGTACCTTGGTTTGCAATCATAAACTTATATACATGATCTTCATCTGGGGTCTGAACTGCCACACCATCCGGGGTGCAGAAAATTGTGCAATTCATCTTGCATAGTAAATCACGACCTAATAAATTTACTGGACTAGAATCACACACTACAAATTGATGCATTTCTCTGAAATTTCCAATTTTAACTTCCATTGGTTCGGTAAGAGGTGTTCTAATCTTTCTATTAGCTACTCCCACTACTTGGATAGCTTCTCCAGAGAGAGGAAGGTCTGGAATGTCTGCTGTTCTCACAGTAGACCGGGTAGCACCAGTGTCCAAAAGGAAAGTAATATCATTACCCTTCACATTCCCTTCAACATATGGACCTGACTGATCTACCGATAAGGATGCGCCAAGTACGCACTCCTTCTCCCCCTCTCCTAGGCACCGTCATGAACTGTATTGACAGAAATCGTCCTGTAAAAGAAACTGTGATGTTACATAATCATTCTTACCACTTCCTCCTTGATATCCGACGTCTGTACCGTGGTTTACTCTGCTTACATTACCCTGAATAGGTGCAGGTGGCAACTGACTCTGAGGATTTACACCCTGCTGTGAGTCATTCTGCGTCTGTGGATTTAAATTTTGATTTGGGCCATTATTATTCCGAATCTTTTTACATTCATCCTTCCAATGCCCCAATTTTCCGCATCCATGACAAGGAAATTTCTTTTTAGCTTCTTCTCTACTCATTCGTCCTCTCACTTTTCCACCATTCCCAGTATCGCCATTTGTTCCAGAATCCTTTCCTTGATTCTCACTTGGATTATCCAAATTAATTCCCTGTTTCTCAGCCATTTTCACCTGTGCCCACATTACTTTTTCCTGCAATTTCTTGTGCCTATCCTCAATATCATCTCCACAATATTTCGCATATTTCAGAATCTCGTCTATGGGCTTGCCTTGCCAACACAACATGTGCTGTTTAATCATCTGACAAATTTCTGGCTTCAGACCATAAACAAATCGATAAACAAACTGACTCATGTTCTTGTCTCCAATGTCCTCAAATCCACTATACTGCTTAAATACCTGCAATAAACGCTCATAATAGGCTTGTACCGATTCTCTAGCTTCTTGGGTGGTTCGGTCTATTTTCACCCAATCTGTTTCTTTCGGTGGTATTTTGCCTTTCAGGTAAGTTATCACCTGCTGATACTTTTTCATTACATCATTTGACGGGGTACCTTTTTTCGGATCTCTAGGATACTCGTCACTTGGCCAATCAACTGTAATTTTACAATCTGTCCACAAATCGGCAGGTACCACTATGTCAAACAAACCATCTAAATCTTTCAACAATACCTTTGACACCTTCACAAACCTCTCAACCTGCTTGTACCATTCAATTGGTTTTTCTCTCAATTTTGGAAAATCATTCGTAAAGGACAAAATATCCTGTCTACTCCATGGGACATGTACATAGCCCCCTCCTGGAACTTCTCGCATCGGATACATTTGATCTGTCTTCCCTGTTTCTTTCATCACATATTCAGAGGCTGTTCTACTGGATCGTGCCTCTTCCTTTTTCTTTGCCCATCGAACTCTCCTTTTATCCAGGTCTCCCCATTTCTGTAAGACTAACATTAATTCTTTTACTTGTAACTTTCTTCCAGAAACATTCATATTTTCTAAATCTTTGTCTGAGAAATCTGCTCTATAGGGTTTCTGCAACACCTTTGATCTCCCTATTTCAATTCCCATCTGCAGAGCCAAATCTGATAATTTTTCATGGAATATTTTTACATTTCTGGTAATACTTCTGCATACGAACAATAATTCTTCTTCATCGTAAGCATTTAGGCGATCTAGTCCTAATTTCCTGCTATTATTTCTTCTAATTCGACTTTTAATTTATAAATATCCAAAATTTTTGGAGGTGTACACTGCTGTTCTGATCCTTGTGCCCACCTTTCTAAGTCTTCTGGACTAACTACAGTGACACATTTTGCTCCTGATGAGGTTATCAAGTTTATTTCTTTCGAGCACCCAGGTGTAGTTCTTCTGGGAGTACTATTGACAGAATCTCGAATTGGTAAATCCATTAATGATATTGTAGATTCACAATCACTAAAATGATCCTCAACCATTACTGTTGCTTCAGGTTTGGGAATATTCACAGGAGTAGGCATAACTAACGGTGGAGGACAGTTTCCCTGACTACCATATAATGGAACTACTGGACCAATTGTTACAGGTATGGTCAAAGAGTCAGGATGCACTTTTATCTGTGTTATTTTCTGTATTAATTCTGCTCTGGTCTTCTCTAGGGCTTCTTTCTCTTTATCGTGAAGTATCCTACTGGGGGTGAAATCATGCCTTACCTGTGGTACTAATGGAGTTTTTAACAGGGGTGCACTTGGGGTGCATCCACTTGTCCCTTCCTGATATGGTGGGGGTTCCTTAATATTTCTTCTATAAATTCATCTTCGGAATCTCCATTTTTCATTAGGTGTTTTGTCTCTCTGTGCATTTGCTTCCTAATTTTTCTTCTGCTGTTAACAATGGATATAATCCTTCTGTAAGCATTGCCCTCCTCCATTGTTTCATCTGACCGTCCCTATTCTCATGTTGGTTTCTTGGGAAAAATCCTCGATAACCCCTATTACTCCTGGACCGGTCACGCTCAAATGCCTCGGTTTCCCATTCCTCTAAGGCTTCGTATTGAGTTAATCTAGGTCTGGGTTCTAAATCGTTCATCCTCAATCTCAAATTTTGAAGAATTCTTCCATTGAAGGTACCATTCTCGGGGAATGCTAATATTCCATCATTTTTGGTATATTCTATCCAATTCTCTATCCACACACAAGTATGATAACCTCTCTCCATCATCATGAATGAAGCGGGTGTTTTAGCTGGTGGAATGATAATTCCTTCCCTAGTTTTGATTGGTTTATCCTTTTTAAAATAGTTCTTAATCTTTTGCAGAAAGGACATTTTTCTCTTCTCTCCGTACATTCTATCTAATCTTTGGTGTATAAAATTATACTCTGCAAAACCTAGGAATCTCCTATCCGGACGAGTTCCTGTTAAAGTCGGATCGCGTTTTAACATGCAATCTCTATCCACTAAGAATTTAGCTTCTAGAATATCAACCAATCAAGTGTCTGCTTTCTTCTATTTCTGAACCAATCCTAACGCGGCCTTTTGGTGACGTTTGTCTGTCAACCCCTCCTTTACAATCTGCGCTTCTCTGTCCCTCGCTGTTTCAACCAAACCCAGCGCGACACCTGTGACGTCAATACTGCTCCTGACTACTGACCCCTCCTTTACAAGAGTCGTTCCACACCCGCTGTTTCAACCAATCCCAGCGCAGCGTTTTGTGACGTCAGCTCCCTCTCCGGCAGCTGACCCTCCCTTTACAAAATCTTACGCAAAACTTATTTTCTCTATAAATCTTAATTAAATTTCAGTAACAACATAAAACATTCGCTATCGTGCCAGTTTCTCTAAAAATAGAAAAGATAGTTTCCTCCCATACTTAGTAAAACCTTTCCGTTTACTAAACATACACTACGAGTAAAAGCCTTCCTTTTATTCTTCACACAAGCTCCAGAAGTACCTGTTATTTCTTCAATGTTACCCTTTCTAGGTGATATAACATCAAATTTTCACCAGCGTACTCCTTTGCTATTACTCACACGCATAGATTCCCTAACCAGTACTGATAGTCCTGCTTAACTTTTCAGTACTATTTCTGCCTGACAGATAACCTCACTGCAATATGGCTTCCACTTACCAACCGCTATTCAATTTTCCGCGGGGATTCTAGACAACATAAAACAAACTTTGAATACACAGATGTTAGTTTATAAAAATAAAATTCTCATTACCCAATTAACAAAGAGTAACCATCCTCTGCTACCAGACAACTGATCCAGCGCAATATTAGCAAACAGCATTCATAGCAGAGTAAATTACATAACCACATGGTACTTAATCGCATATCACGGATGAAGCACAGAATAATAATTATTGATTAATGACGGTCCCTCAGAAAGGAGAAGATAGAGACAGCAGCGCAACTAAAGGTTGCATTTATATTTACCTAAGTGCGAGAACCAAACCCCTTGGCCAAGGAGTTGGAAAGATTAGGACCCAGGAAGGATGAAGAGCAAAGACCTCCTCCAAGATCAGGACAGGACCGGTGACCTCTCTAAAACGATGCCTGCGTCGTTCCCCTCTCTGATACTCGGCTTCTCCTCGATTCTCCCGTGCCCATCTTCTAATGGACTCCGCCGCCCCCTCCTCAGGACCTCTCTGGACAACGATTCTGTCTGCGATCAATCAGCTTGGCGGTCTGGAGCTCTTCTGCCTGACAGCATGAACGCCTGTTCTTCTTTGGTCCTCTGCTCTCTTGCAGCATCTCCTTCTCTTGTCAGCATCTAGTCTCGTCTCTCTAGTCTCTCTAATTAACTAATGCTATATCTATTATACCCTTCTACGCCCATGTACCTCCCCTTAATGTTGCCAAAATATGGGACCACTACTTCTGATTGGACAGGGACAGGGGGTTGATCCTCACACCATATTGATTTGGTTCGAATTCTGAAGCCCATTGTCTTTAAACTACCGCCCATCCAATTTAATACATTTGCTTTATTTCCCACCCGTCTCACGACAAATGTTATATATTCTTCATATACAAAGTTTCAATTTTCAACAGGAAAGGCAAGAGCACAGCAGCTTCGGCCATCAGGTCATGGCCTTGGACGACGTCCAGGTTGACTTCATTCTTATTCTTTGGCAGCCAAGCAGGACACACATGCGCAGAATCATTGTCTCTCGAGTTTCAGATCACCAACCCCAGGCCCAAGTTTACGAACTAATAAAAGTCAAAGAAGAAAATATTAAAATCACAAATAATATGTTTCACTGTATACCCACTCTTTCTACTCTATCCCCCTTTACTTATAAATCTATCCCGCATTAGTAGCGTTAAGAAAACGACAAATTAATAATAACACAAGAGCAAGCTGAAGCATGTGAAAACATCAAGCAGCCATTTTAATGCACACTGCGCAGAAGCAGAAATTTCCCACCAAGCAAAGAAAGACTTCACACCATGTGATATGGATGAGACATGCGCAGTAAGGTTCCCGCGCTTTAGCGGCCATTTTAGAAAAAGACAAGCGTTACTTGTTAGTTAGAACACATAGGCAAGTAGTGTATGCAAAGTTAATATACACAATACAAAAATAATAAATTAATACTGTGAGGAGATTGTATTCGAGCAAGTCTCATTTGTGAGTCCTTGCTCCATCAGTATGATACATCAAACACGTCATAAACATCTAGAGCACGCCTACAAGGGAAAGTTACAGGTTTAGGGATGCGTACTTTAGGGAGGCAGAGGGGCGTACATCACCAGCCCGAGGCAGGCACACGGTATCTCTTAGCCAAGGTCAGCCAGCTGCATCCCTGCTCCTCCCAACGTAGGAGAGGTGCTGCAAATAGAATATTACTTACGCACACAGAAAGGCTTATTTATAAGCGAGGCAGCGCCCCTTATTGAATAAAGAAACGAAACTGGGCGTATACTTATCAGGTGAACAACAAGTGTCATGGCGCAGCTGTCTGGGCCTACCTCGTTCGCAGTTTAGAGCTCACCACGTGCTTAAACATAGCCATAATGTAAGATGGCGGCCAGTATACAAAATGGCTGCCACCTGTCCAAGACTAACCTGTACTGTAAAACATCATCTTTCTTAATATATGTAGGAGAGTAGGATCTGCCTCTTATGTTGCCCCCACTTTTTTTCTGATGTTTACACTGGTTTCTGGCTATAGTCAGGCTGGGACCCTGCTAATCAGGGCCCCAGCCTCTCTGTTCTCTCTAAACGATTTGGAGTGCACTCTAGGTGCACTAGTGATTGGATACTGTGGTACCTTATGAGTCCCTAGTATATGGTACCCTAGGTACCAAAGGCATAGGTACTCCACAGGCCTACCAGGGGCTGCAGCATGTATTATGCCACCCCTGGGAAGCAGACTAAATCTGACACCACAGTCCTGCTACTGCAGCCTGAGTGAGGAAGGGCTAGCACCCCTCACTGAGATATAGGTTCCCTATATCTCTCCTGCACACACATATAACCCTATCAGTCACCCCTAAGGCAGGCCCTAACAATCCTGAGGGCAGGGTGCTTGGCTTCTATGTGAAGGGGTGCCTCTGCTTGAGCAGGGCCCCTCTGCAGCTCTCAGAGTCCATTCTCTGGTGCTGTTTGTGGATGCGGTTAAACCATATACTTTTAAGTGCATTATATCCTCGCGGTAAAATGCTAACTTTGGAATGGCTGCATCGAAACATGTCGTGTTTGGTGTCAAACACCTTGGAATACTACCCCCCCGCCAGTCCTGGCGGCGGGGGTAGCATTCCACCCTTCTAGAGGGATAGACATGTACCTACTGTGGAAACGCGGTAGAATCCGACAGAGCCCTGGCATCACAAAATGGATGCCACCAGTCACAGACACTGGGCTGCCCTCCTGCTGATGACCAACACTCGCAGTGGAGGGAGCCCAACAATAGATATCCTGTCCCAAGGGGTGTGACCACCTCCCAGACAGGGTTTAGTGTATTGGGGCTGGGTGGGTGCACTCTTAGAGTGCTTTGAAGTCCTGCACTGGGGAGCAGAAGGCTCCTCTGTGCATATGCCAGTTCAAACCGGCTCAGGGGCTACCTGTCCCTGCTCTGGCGTGAAACTGGACAAAGGGAAGTGGGTGTAGCCACCCACTCCCCTGACCCTCCCATAGGTAGGGTCATAGAGCTAGTCCCTCCCTCCTTTTAGTATAAGAGGGGGAACCGGTGCATTGCACCCCAGATTTCCCTGGACGACGCTCTACAAGAAGAATCCCGGACCTTCGACATTCCACTACCTTTGGAAGACTGAAGAATCTCCCTTGGAGTCAAGGAGTGACTCCCCTGCTTGGCAGGCACCAAAAACTACAAACAATGGTCGCAAACTACGCCACTCCTGCCGGAGTCCGAAGTCCCTGCAGCCCAAGAAGTGGATTTCCTGACTTCTCAAAGGCCATCGTGAGTCCCCAGCGAAGCTGAGGCCAGTGGACCCCAAGAGTAACGAGGAACCGTGACCCCTGGGTACCATGCACTATTGTCGAGTGCAACCCCTCACAACGTTCCACAAACTTGTGCTTTAGACCACGTGTGGTCCCAGCCTCCAGCAGGAATCCCTCCTAAGATCAACGGCCTACCACGTCCGGAGTGACCGTGGGTCCCTGTGAGAGAATCCTCCCGAGGCGTCTTTGCAACCCCTTGCCAGCCGGCTTGTGGGTCCCCAGAAGACTTTCCAAAGAAACCACAGGGCTCCCCTGGTTGCTCCAGGCCTGCCCTGACTTACCCTTGCTGGGTGAGTTCCACAGACCTTGCTGGTCTGCGCCATCGCCTCTTCACACTTTCCCCGAGACTTGCTGTTACCAAGGCTTGTTGGCTCTGATCGAGTTGCCGACACTGCAGTAAGCCGCAGACATCGTGGGACATGCCGAATCCAGCTCCTGGTCATCGTCGACGCCTCCTGGACCTCGTGGCTGAAGAGTTAAGGCAAGCGTGAACGACCTGAACCCTGCGACGACAGTGGGCATTCATCTTCCTTGCCCCGAGTCACTGCCAAGTGACTTTGAACACTGTCCCCTCTGCTTTCAGGTCATCCTTCCACCAAATCCAGGCTTGGATTCCACCGGACACTTCTTCAAGCCATCACAAGCAGCAAGTCTTCTTTGGTCGCCATTGAAAACGACGCCGCGACCCGACACCAAAGGACACCTGTGCACCCGGCTTCCCTGGGTGAGGTAACTCCAGCACTCCGGTGCTCCTGTGGGTGTGGGCCCTCGAACTACTTACCCTGTAAGTGACTTGCTTGTAGGTTCACCAGAAGTATCATAAAACTCTTACTTTCCCCGTGCGATTCTCGCACTGACTCGTACATGGTTCGCGTCTGTGTTAGACACACCGCGTCCGACTCCCTTGCAAATCCTATCTGTAGACCGTATCCTTCGACTCGTACTGAGTACGATCGGTGTGTTCGTCTCGAACACGCAAGGGACCTTGAACATTGATATCTCACTCGCGTCTGAGCGCATAGACTCGTACAGGATTCGCATCGGTGCCAGGTCACCGCGTCCGTCCCCTGTGGGTCTCCTACAACTACCTGGGGTGGTTCTTGGGGGTCCCTCGATTCTAGATGCCCTAGACCTAGGTCTAGCAAACTAAGATTGTAATATTCAATTGTGCTAAACTTATCCTAATAATATTTGACTTGTACATATGTTCCTATCCTCTAATCTCATAAAGAGATTAGTAGAGAGTGTTTATTAATAAATACATATATATTTGATATATATACCTGTGTGGTGTCTTTTCATTTGGTGATTCAAGAGATTGTGTGGTAAAACAAGCTGCTTTACATTCCTTCAAGACTTAGCCTGAAGGCTGCTCTCCACAGCTACCACTAGGATAGCTTTCTATAAAGGTTGTCTTAAACCTATCTACCATAAGAGTCGAATTGTTCTGGTGCAAGGTGTCCACTTTAATTAGTGAACAGCATATACCAGGTCAACTTCTCACATTGGTGGGCAGCGTGTGGGATTCCAGCTTGCTATTGTTTTACCAGAAAATCTCTATTTGAATTACTAACTGAAAACCACTATAGGTACTTAAGGTACATATAAAGTCAAG
The DNA here is from genome assembly GCA_963921515.1 of Calotriton arnoldi. Lineage (NCBI taxonomy): Eukaryota > Metazoa > Chordata > Amphibia > Caudata > Salamandridae > Calotriton > Calotriton arnoldi. Next base: position 539,150 of record CAWUFW010004560.1, on the reverse strand, counting down.
CTTAGTATCGATAAGTTCTACTGAACTTAGAGCTGTGTGCCAAGGGATAGCACACCCTTTCTACAGCTCAAGCTAGGATCAGTAGGCCACAAACTAGTGTAGGTAGTACAACACTGCACAACACTAGAATGTCCTTAAAGGGTGGAACCAGTGGATCCACTCAGCCTCAGTACAAGGACATGGCTTTTTTCTGACTTGAGAGCCATGTGTGTTGAAAGACACCTGAGACTAGGACAGAGTCCCTCAACCCTGCACCTGATAGATCTACTGACAGCAGATGATCTTAGATTGGCTCTAGGAGCCAATGGGTCTGAATCAGTGGGTGGGTCAATTACAGTATCTGGGTCAGACGATGAAAATCCGAATGACCAGGACTCTGTGATTGAAGGGCCAGGCCTCAAGGGGCCTGAAAAGGACAGAGGAATTCTCCCTAAGAGAACTGACAGAGTGGATGAGAGGCATAGATCCCCTTCCAGAGATTCTGAGCACTCTTATCACTCTGGCAGAGAATTTGTCCACCAGAGGAACTCATACTTTCCCATAAGAGAGACCTCCTCTGAAAGAATGTGCAAACTGCTGCAGTATGAGGAAGCAAGAGTTGCCCTCAGAACCAAGCAGTTGGCACTGGATAGAGAAGCCCTGGAGATCCAGAGAGCTTCTCGACGAGAGGGGTTAGAACCCCTTGGTGGCAGCAACAGTGTCCCTAGAGGCAGAGAATCTATTCCAGACCATAGGAACCTGAGCAAGGTTGTTCCTCCCTACCAGAGTGGGGATGATATCCACAAGTGGATAACTGCTATGGAGAGGGCCTGTAGAGTACAGCAGGTCCCCCAGAAACAGTGGGCAGCAATCTTGTGGCTCTCCTTTTCAGATAAAGGTAGAGACAAGCTCCTCACTGTTAGAGAAGAGGATGCTGATGATTATGAAGTCCTGAAGAGTGCACTGATAGATGGGTTTGGCTTAACCACTGAACAGTACAGGTTAAAGTTCAGAGACACCCAGAAGGCACAGACTCAGGACTGGACTGACTTTGTTGATTGTGCAACCAAGGCTCTAGAGGGTTGGCTGGTTGGCAGTAGGGTTACTGATTTTAAGGGATTGTATAATCTGATGATGAGAGAACAAATCCTTAATAATTGCCAGAACCAGTTGTTGCATCAGTACCTGGTGGACTCGGATCTGACCTCTCCCCAAGAATTGGGAAAGAAGGCAGACAAGTGGGTCAGAACCAGGGTGAGGCAGAAACCCCAGAACCAAGGGGGTGACACCAAGAAGCAAGATCCTAAGGGCTCTGAGAAAGGTGGGGATAAGTCAAAAGACCAGAAGCCTTCACAAGGGTCCCAAAAATCTGCATCTGGTGGGGAGTCACAGTCCAACAAGGGAAAAGGCCAAAAGAAGCCCTGGTGCAAATTCTGTAAACAGAAAGGGCACTGGACTTCTGACTGTAACAAGTCCAAAGACCAAACCACCACCACTCCTGCCCCTAAGGCAACTGTTCCCCCTAGTTCAGCTACTAGTGGAGGTGGTACACAGACTAAGGGTTTAGTAGGGTTGACCCTGGGTTCTGAAGTGGACTCTGACCTAGTCAGAGTGCCCACTCAGGCAATGCTGATTTGTGAGGGAGACCTTAATATGTCCTTCCTAGTGAGTCCCAGTAATCTGGGCAAATACAAACAGCAGCCTGTAATAAATGGCAAACAGGCTTTGGCATTTAGGGACACAGGTGCTAGTGTCACCATGGTGGCAGAGGATCTTGTGGACCCTGGACAGATCATCCTGGGCGAAATGTACCAGGTGACCAATGCAAGCAACACCAAGACCAACCATAGTCTGGCAGTTGTGAATTTCTCCTGGGGAGGGGTAACTGGCCTCAAGAAGGTTGTAGTCAGTGCAGACCTCCCTGTCGAATGTCTATTGGGCAATGATCTAGAGACTTCAGCCTGGTCTGAAGTAGAGTTATGGACTCATGCTGAGATGTTGGGCATCCCTGCAGAGGTATTTGCTGTGACCAGGTCACAAGCAAGAATGCATGACACTGAACCAGCTCTGGATCCTGGAACAAGGGACCAGATGCTTCCCAAGAGGAGGAGGAGCAGTAGGGTAAAGGCAGTGCCTTCCCCTCTGTCTCAGATCACAGATTCACCCCCAGAGGGAGGTGAAGCAGATCCTGAAGAAGGAACTGCCCCAGAGGGACTTGAGCCTGATCAGGTTGAGTTCTTGGGGGCAGTGGGCCCTTCTAGGGAAGATCTGAGGAAGGAGCAACAGTGCTGCCCCTCTCTTGAACCCCTCAGACAGCAGGCTGCTGCTGAGGCTGCTGGGAGTGCTAGTTGGTCCCATAAAGTTTATTGGGATGAGGGACTCCTATATTCTGAAGGTAGAGACCCAGCCCCTGGAGCCACCAGGAGGTTGGTAATACCTCAGAAGTTTAGGGGTTCCTCTTGACCTTAGCACATGATATCCCTTTAGCAGGACACTTGGGCCAAAACAAGACCTGGGACAGGCTTGTTCCACATTTTCATTGGCCACATATGTCAGAGGACACAAAGGAGTTTTGTCGCTCCTGTGTCACATGCCAAGCCAGTGGTAAGGCAGGTGGCACAACAAAGGCCCCCTGATACCACTACCGGTGGTGGGGGTACCCTTTGAAAGGGTAGGGATTGACATTGTTGGTCCCCTTGACCCTCAAACTGCATCTGGGCACAGGTTTATCCTGGTGGTAGTGGATCATGCCACCAGGTACCCAGAAGCAATTCCTCTGAGGACCACCACAGCCCCTGTGGTGGCAAGAGCCCTCATTGGAGTCTTCTCCAGAGTGGGTTTTCCAAAGGAGGTCATTTCTGACAGAGGTACCAACTTCATGTCAGGGTATCTAAAAGCAACGTGGAAGGAGTGTGGTGTAACGTACAAGTTTACCACCCCCTTTCACCCACAATGCAATGGTTTAGTTGAACGCTTTAACAAAACCTTGAAAGGAATGATTAAAAGACTCCCAGAGAAGCTTAGGCGGAAATGGGACCTTCTTCTTCCTTGCCTGTTGTTTGTCTACAGAGAGGTTCCACAGAAGGGGGTTGGCTACAGCCCATTTGAGCTTCTGTTTGGGCATCCTGTGAGAGGTCCACTGTGTTTGGTAAAAGAGGGCTGGGAGTTACCTCTCAAGCCCCCCAAACAAGATGTGATGGACTATGTACTTGGTCTCCGCTCCCGGATGGCTGAGTACATGAAAAAGGCAACCAAAAACCTGGAGGCCAGCCAAGAATTACAAAAAGCTTGGCATGACCAAAAGGCTGTACTGACTGTATACCAGCCAGGACAGAAAGTGTGGGTGTTGGAGCCTGTGGCCCCAGCAGCCCTCCAGGACAAGTGGAGTGGCCCCCATACAATAGTTGAACAGAAGGGAGAAGTCACCTATCTGGTGAATCTTGGAACTCCCAGGAGCCCCCTGAGGGTGCTCCATGTCAACCGACTAAAGCCATATGTTGACAGGGCTGACATGGGCTTGCTCATGGCAACTGATGAGGACCAGGAGGAGGACAGTGACCCTCTCCCCGACCTGCTCTCTCAGAACCCTGATGATGGGTCAGTAGATGGTGTTGCTTTGGCAAGCAGCCTCACTGACCATCAGCAAACTGAGTGCAGACAAGTTCTGCAACAGTTTAGACATATGTTTAGCCTGACCCCTAGTCAGACTTCCTGGTGCACCCACGAGGTGGACACTGGAGAGAGTCTGCCTGTCAAGAATAAAATCTACAGGCAACCTGACCATGTCAGGGACTGTATCAGGACTGAAGTCCAGAAAATGTTGGAGCTAGGTGTAATTGAGCCTTCAGATAGCCCTTGGGCTAGTCCAGTAGTCCTGGTACCCAAGCCTCATACCCAGGGTGGTAAGAAAGAAATGAGGTTTTGTGTAGACTACAGAGGCCTCAATGCAGTCACTAGGACTGATGCCTATCCCATACCAAGGGCAGATGAGCTGATTGATACTTTGGCCTCAGCCAAGTATCTAAGTACATTTGACCTAACAGCTGGCTACTGGCAGATCAGATTAGCTGATGATGCAAAAGCCAAAACAGCATTTTCGACCCCTGGTGGGCACTACCACTTTGTGGTGATGCCCTTTGGATTGAAAAATGCGCCTGCCACTTTTCAGAGGTTGGTGAATAAAGTTCTGGCAGGGATGGAAACTTATTGCTCAGCTTATCTAGATGATATTGCTGTCTTTAGTTCCTCCTGGCAGGATCACCTGGTCCACCTCAGGAATGTTTTGGAGGCCCTGCAGAAAGCAGGCCTCACTATCAAGGCCACTAAGTGCCAGATAGGGCAGAGTCAGGTTGTGTACCTGGGCCACCTTGTAGGTGGAGGCCAGGTTCAGCCTTTACAGAGCAAAATCCAAACCATAATGGAATGGGTTGCTCCCACCACCCAGACACAGGTGAGAGCCTTCTTAGGCCTGACTGGGTACTATAGGAGGTTTATAAAGGGATATGGATCTATAGTGACCCCCTTGAATGATCTAACCTCAAAGAAAATGCCAAAAAAGGTTCAGTGGACAGCTAGCTGTCAGAAGGCATTTGAAGACCTAAAGCAGGCCATGTGCACTGCCCCCATCTTACAGAGTCCAGACTACACCAAAACGTTCATTGTCCAAACAGATGCTTCTGAGCTGGGTGTGGGAGCTGTACTGTCTCAACTGAATGATGAAGGTCAAGATCAGCCAGTAGCTTTCATTAGCAGAAGGCTGACCCCTAGAGAGAAACGTTGGTCAGCTATAGAGAGGGAGGCCTTTGCTGTGGTGTGGGCCCTGAAGAAGCTGAGGCCATACTTGTTTGGCACTCACTTCATAGTTCAGACCGACCACAAGCCCCTCCTATGGCTTAAACAAATGAAAGGAGAAAACCCAAAACTTTTGAGGTGGTCCATTTCCCTACAGGGGATGGACTATACAGTGGAACATAGACCTGGGACCCAACATGCCAATGCAGATGGACTCTCAAGGTATTTCCACTTTGAACACGAAGACTCAACTGGTCAAGGTTAGTTTAGTGTCCCTGCGTTTGGGGGGGTTGTGTAGGAGAGTAGGATCTGCCTCTTATGTTGCCCCCACTTTTTTCTGATGTTTACACTGGTTTCTGGCTATAGTCAGGCTGGGACCCTGCTAATCAGGGCCCCAGCCTCTCTGTTCTCTCTAAACGATTTGGAGTGCACTCTAGGTGCACTAGTGATTGGATACTGTGGTACCTTATTAGTCCCTAGTATATGGTACCCTAGGTACCAAGGGCATAGGTACTCCACAGGCCTACCAGGGGCTGCAGCATGTATTATGCCACCCCTGGGAAGCAGACTAAATCTGACACCACAGGCCTGCTACTGCAGCCTGAGTGAGGAAGGGCTAGCACTCCTCACTGAGATATAGAGTTCCCTATATCTCTCCTGCACACACATATAACCCTATCAGTCACCCCTAAGGCAGGCCCTATCAATCCTGAGGGCAGGGTGCTTGGCTTCTATGTGAGGGGGTGCCTCTGCCTGAGCAGGGCCCCTCTGCAGCTCTCAGAGTCCATTCTCTGGTGCTGTTTGTGGATGCGGTTAAACCATATACTTTTAAGTGCATTATATCCTCGCGGTAAAATGCTAACTTTGGAATGGCTGCATCGAAACATGTCGTGTTTGGTGTCAAACACCTTGGAATACTATCCCCCCCCCGCCAGTCCTGGCGGCGGGGGTAGCATTTCACCCTTCTAGAGGGATAGACATGTACCTACTGTGGAAACGCGGTAGAATCCGACAGAGCCCTGGCATCACAAAATGGATGCCACCAGTCACAGACACTGGGCTGCCCCCTGCTGATGACCAACACTCGCAGTGGAGGGAGCCCAACAATAGATATCCTGTCCCAAGGGGTGTGACCACCTCCCAGACAGGGTTTAGTGTATTGGGGCTGGGTGGGTGCACTCTTAGAGTGCTTTGAAGTCCTGCACTTGGGGAGCAGAAGGCTCCTCTGTGCATATGCCAGTTCAAACCGGCTCAGGGGCTACCTGTCCCTGCTCTGGCGCGAAACTGGACAAAGGGAAGTGGGTGTAGCCACCCACTCCCCTGACCCTCCCATAGGTAGGGTCATAGAGCTAATCCCTCCCTCCTTTTAGTATAAGAGGGGGAACCGGTGCATTGCACCCCAGATTTCCCTGGACGACGCTCTACAAGAAGAATCCCGGACCTTCGACGTTCCACTACCTTTGGAAGACTGAAGAATCTCCTTGGAGTCAAGGAGTGACTCCCCTGCTTGGCAGGCACCAAAAACTACAAACAACGGTCGCAAACTACGCCGCTCCCGCCAGAGTCCGAAGTCCCTGCAGCCCAAGAAGTGGATTTCCTGACTTCTCAAAGGCCATCGTGAGTCCCCAGCGAAGCTGAGGCCAGTGGACCCCAAGAGTAACGAGGAACCGCGACCCCTGGGTACCGTGCACTATTGTCAAGTGCAACCCCTCACAACGTTCCACGAACTTGTGCTTTGGACCACGTGTGGTCCCACCCTCCAGGAGGAATCCCTCCTAAGATCAGCGGCCTACCACGTCCCGAGTGACCGTGGGCCCCTGTGAGAGAATCCTCCCGAGGCGTCTTCGCGACCCCTTGCCAGCCGGCTTGTGGGTCCCCAGAAGACTTTCCAAAGAAACCACAGGGCTCCCCTGGTTGCTCCAGGCCTGCTCTGACTTACCCTCGCTGGGTGAGTTCCACAGACCTTGCTGGTCTGCGCCATCGCCTCTTCACACTTTCCTGAGACTTGCTGTTACCAAGGCTTGTTGGCTCCGATCGAGTTGCCGACACCGCAGTAAGCCGCAGACATCGTGGGACACGCCGAATCCAGCTCCTGGTCATCATCGACGCCTCCTGGACCTCGTGGCTGAAGAGTCAAGGCAAGCGTGAACGACCTGAACCCTGCTACGACGGTGGGCATTCATCTTCCTTGCCCCGAGTCACTGCCAAGTGACTTTGAACACTGTCCCCTCTGCTTTCAGGTCATCCTTCCACCAAATCCAGGCTTGGATTCCACTGGACACTTCTTCAAGCCATCACAAGCAGCAAGTCTTCTTTGGTCGCCATTGAAAACGACGCCGAGACCCGACATCAAAGGACACCTGTGCACCCGGCTTCCCTGGGTGAGGTAACTCCAGCACTCCGGTGCTCCTGTGGGTGTGGGCCCTCGAACTACTTACCCTGTAAGTGACTTGCTTGTAGGTTCACCAGAAGTATCATAAAACTCTTACTTTCCCCGTGCGATTCTCGCACTGACTCGTACATGGTTCGCGTCTGTGTTAGACACACCGCGTCCGACTCCCTTGCAAATCCTATCTGTAGACCGTATCCTTCGACTCGTACTGAGTCCGATCGGTGTGTTCGCCTCGAACACGCAAGGGACCTTGAACATTGATATCTCAATCGCGTCTGAGCGCATAGACTCGTACAGGATTCGCATCGGTGCCAGGTCACCGCGTCCGTCCCCTGTGGTTCTCCTACAACTACCTGGGGTGGTTCTTGGGGGTCCCTCGATTCTAGATGCCCTAGACCTAGGTCTAGCAAACTAAGATTGTAATATTCAATTGTGCTAAACTTATCCTAATAATATTTGACTAGTACATATGTTCCTATCCTCTAATCTCATAAAGAGATTAGTAGAGAGTGTTTATTAATAAATACATATATATTTGATATATATACCTGTGTGGTGTCTTTTCATTTGGTGATTCAAGAGATTGTGTGGTAAAACAAGCTGCTTTACATTCCTTCAAGACTTAGCCTGAAGGCTGCTCTCCACAGCTACCACTAGGATAGCTTTCTATAAAGGTTGTCATAAACCTATCTACCATAAGAGTCTAATTGTTCTGGTGCAAGGTGTCCACTTTAATTAGTGAACAGCATATACCAGGTCAACTTCTCACAAAATAGCTCAGTGGGTTGTCAATATAGATGACTACCACTGCTATATTTAGCTATATAAGGCTAATCTAATAGCGTAACATAAGGGGCATAGCCCTATGATTATTTTGAAACCTACAGACCCTCCTTTTAGCATTATAAGCTAAATATAGAAGTACAGAGGCCATCAGGCAGGGTCTTTATCAGTCGTCAGCATGAGGAAACCGGGGGGGGGTATGCAACTGTGCAGAACTAAAGCGAGATTCGGTTGAATTCAAATCTTTAGTCCTTGAAAATGCCTTCGTCGATATCCATCAGTTCTTGAAGTTCTTTCAGCATCATAATCGCATCCCTGGCTTTAGACTCACTTATTGGAACAGAGGGGGTGAGTTTAGCCATGCAATAAGTGCAACAGGATGGAAGACAGTTCACACAAAGGCAACAAGTGAAGATGATCCCTGCAACTACTACTAAACCCATGAGAATCTTCCATCCCCATGCGGACATTAGGCCCCAGAACCACTGTGTCAGAGACCCTGTACCGTTATCTTCATGTATTTCAGAGGCTAACCTATGGAGTTTCTGAATAGCTGAATAAAAGGTAGGGGCGTGGTCTGGTATGTAAACGCAGCAGCTGCTACCAATAACACGACAGGCTCCACCCCTGTCTGCAAGAATGACGTCAAGGACAATCCGGTTTTGAAGAGCAACGAGCCTGGTCGCCTGAAGCTCAGCTTTAATATTCGTGAGTATACCAGCAGTAGTGTTAATGACCGCTTCCACTACTCTAGTAAGATGGCGAATTCGCCTACTATTATATATAGGTCCCCATAGAGGCAACAATCCCTTCATAGCATCAGCAAATTGCTGCATCGTGGTATCTGTCTGATCAACATCTTCAGTGTTGATAATCCTCTTTACTCGTGACAATGAGGTACCCCTTTGCTGCAACTTATGATCCTTATGATAATTGGATGGGGCTAAGTAAACTGGGGGCAGAAGGAAAGAAACATAACAGCGTCCTGCCCACCCCCTAGGGAGCCATACATGAGCATGTGTCCCACAGACAAAATATACATTTGGGGGTGTAAGCAAGGGTGGACTACTTGTCGTGGTCAATGTAAACGTATAATTACAATGACTCTTCCCCACAGGAACACTCCCAAACCCTTCTCCACAAAATGGGGCTGGTGTATCAATTAGTGAAATGGGTAGGACCTCACTATCTGGGATATTTCTCTCATGAAAGGATCTAAAATACTCTGTTATATTAAACCCTTGGAACTCCATCATCTCATCTTTTACCCAAGAAATGTTTGCACTTTGCTCATAAACATTCATACAGGCATCTGGATGCAAAGTACCTGCCTTCCCTCCTTTTCCGGGAGTGTATCCCTGGTGCATCACTATGTATTCCAACACTGCTTCATAATCTTCTTTAGTCAGTTGGGCAGAATCTGCATGTGAGTGGGTATACACTACAGTAAGGAGCTGGAACAATGCTTCACAACTCCCTAGATATGACAGAGGCAAGGATATAAGAAGATCATTATATGAGTCATAGAAGGAAGTAAACCACAGATCCAACACTTTGTCGCATTAGTCGTTTGGTGTACTTCATGGAGCATCTGAAGAAAAGCATTTCCAAAATACGTCTGCCTATGTCTTTCTTTATGTGGAGCTAGGGAAACAAACGAATGCTCAGGCGGATCAGGAGTAGTCCCTATCAGAACATGCATTGGATGCTTAATTTCTAAATAAAATATCACACCAAACAATATAATCATAACAACAAAAATGCAGAATAAAACCACAACTTTGGTTTTAGTGGTCCAACTAGGCCATCCAGGATCATTTTGACCTAAGGGCGGGGCCGCCAGAGGGTGCTCCTCTTGCGCGACAACTCGCCCAAACGGGAACATATCTAACACCTACTTTCTACAATAATGATGGAGTCATTTGCGACCTTCTTCAATCAATGATCAACTACGCCAAAGTCCGTTCTAAGCCTCTTTGGTAGGCTTCTACTGTCCATCATACTGTAACAGGTGACTTCCTCCGCGTGGGGCCTCACAGTCTAGGCCTACTCAGTAATCCAATCCTTCTTTGTGTCGGTTGGGGTGCCCTCCTGGCAAACACTCATAGCTCACTCGAAAGTCTAAATGTTTCAAAGCAGTGCACCAGTGTCTCTCTTTTGTGGCAGGCACTACAGATATTGTGCCCTTACCATAAACTCAAATCCATAACTCTCTATTTCCCTCTGGTGCTCTTCTTTTGTCGTGGGCGTAGATCATATCTTACAGACCCAGGCACTGTTTGATCAGAAAAAAGCAACGAAGACTCAGGCTCAACAAAGCTCCCAGACTCCAACACTCGTTGTTCAGTGTCAGAGGACTCTCGTGCTGCCCTTATTTCGGGAGGGACAGCTTCCAATAACACATCTTCGTTCTCTTTTTCTGTCTCCGTCCAAGTTAGCCGAGCATCCGAAAGCGGGATGAACCTTGGTACGTGCTCACATTCATGATCTCCGATTCCTTCTTCGACCCATCGGTCATAAGGGAGTGGCAGCGGTATTCTTTTGGTATGGTGGGCATGTATCCAATTTTTTCTCCCATCCACCTTCACCACAGTCCTCGTTGCAAGGAGGACTTGCTTCGGTTCATGCCAACGGGGCTCCAGAGCCTTTGTCCTCGCAAAGTTTCGGATCAGAACCCAGTCACCGGGCTGCAACTTATGTCCGGGACTCTCTGAAAGTGGTCGCAGTGACTCTCCGATCTGCTGATGAATAGAACGAAGATTTTTAGTTAACTCATATAGGTAATCTATCATCGTCGTATACTCGATCTCACTAAATCGTTTTGGCCTAGGGACACCCCATATATTGGCAGGGCGCCCGAAAACTACCTCATAGGGAGATAGACCAGTCCTCGTGTTTGCGGTCATTCTTGTGGACAAAAGGGCTAATGGTAACGCATCCGGCCACTTCAGGCCTGTGCTCTCCTGGATCTTAGCTAGCTTCAACTTGAGCGTTCCATTATATTTCTCCACAAGACCTGCAGATTGGGGGTGATTTGTTGCATGAAACTTCTGATTTATGTGCAACCCTTCACACACCAACTGCGTGACTCGGGCATTAAAATGGCTGCCGTTGTCACTCCAGATCACCCGAGGCAAACCGAAACGAGGGAAGAACTCTTTTATGAGTGCTTTCGCCGATGCGTTAGCAGTATTTTCCTTCACAGGGTACGCCTCCACCCACTTACTGAAAGCACACACGACCACTAGAACGTACTTCAAATTATTCACTCGTTCTAGCTCAATGAAGTCCATTTGGAGAACCTCAAAGGGAAATGAGGGTGGTGCGAAATTCCCAGAAGGCACAGGAGTACCTTTCCCAGGATTATGCTTTAAGCAAATCATACAATGTTTCACTAAATGGGCAGGTACCTTGGGAATGAGATAATTTCGCCACACTGGGTCTAACAATTTACAAATCCCTTTTGCGCTAATATGAGCGGGACCATGAGCCATAGTGACAACTGGGAAAACATATGCATTGGGCAACAGCCATCTCTGGCTGTCAGACAAATCAGTCCAGCACCCATCCTCATCTAGAGTACCTGTCCTTTCCTGCCATACAGCCACTTCATCTGTTGTGGCCTCATTCTTTATGTCCTTAATACTACTTACAGTGTTCTCATGCATCGCATTATCAGGTACCCACCTAGCAGGTCCTGCCACAAACATCTTACTCATCTTCGATCTAGCAGTTTCTCTAGCTGTTTGATCCGCAAATGCATTGCCCCTACCCACGTCATCTGTAACTACCTTGTGGGCACTGCATTTTATTATTGCCAGCTTTTTGGGTAACATCAAAGCCGACAGCAATCTATGGATCAATGGGCCATGCTGTATCTTCAACCCATGGGATATCAGGAACCCCCTTTCCGCCCAGAGCTGACCAAAATTATGAGCGACTCCAAACGCGTACTGGCTGTCGGTGTAAATATTAACAGCCATCTTCTCACTTAACTCACAAGCTCTCAACAGGGCTACTAACTCAGCAGCCTGGGCAGATTTATATGGGACGCGGGAAGTCTCTACGACTGTGCGCAATGTGGTGATCGCATATGCGGCAGAAGTAGTGCCATCTGGTAGCTTAAGGCAGGAGCCATCGACATATAGTTCCCCTTGGGGGTCAGATAAGGGAACATCAGTCAGGTCTACACGTCCCTTCGTTTCTTCCTCTGTTCTGTACATACAGTCATGCGCATCTGCATAATGACTCGTCGAAGGGAGGGGTAGTAATGTGGCTGGATTCAGGGTGACACATCGTTTAATGGTGACATGTGGAGCGAACAAAGTTAGCTCATATCCAGTCAGGCGCGCACTAGTAAGGTGCTGCGTCTGCGTTCTATTCAATAGAGTGTCTACAGAATGGGGTACCATGACCGTTAGGTCAGTGTCAGAAGCGAGCCCTGCCGATTGTCTGATTGCAATTGCCACCGCAGCAGCGGCTCTCAGACAGCTCGGGAGCGCTCTAGCCACATTGTCAAGGACTGCAGAAAAATAAGCACAGGGCCGATACTTACCACCGAAAGCCTGTGTCAAGACACTCAACGCACAACCATCCACTTCATGTACATACAATACAAAGGGTTCCTATAGTCAGGAGTACCAAGGACAGGAGCAGAACAAAGCGCATGCTTCAGTTGCTCGAAGGCATGCTGACACTCAAGCGTTCATGGCAAGGGTTCACACACACCTTTCGTAGTTAAATAAAGGAGGGGTTTCACAATCAGAGAATAGTTGGGGATCCAATGTCGACAATATGAGGTAATTCCAATGAAACCTCGCACTTCTCTCTGTGTCTTTGGTACGCCCATATTATTGATTACAGAAATACGTTCAGGTGTCAATCTTCTACCCTCCTTCGATAGGAGGTGACCTAAATAGGTAACCTCCTGTCGACAATACTGAAACTTAGAAAGGGACGCTTTATGTCCATTTTGTGCCAGATGCATTAACAATTTGACCGTGGCTTCCTTACATCCTTCTTCAGTATCAGAAGCCACGAGGAGATCGTCAACATATTGCAACAATACATTACCAACCGGAAGCACTTAGCGAGTCCAATTGCGCTTTCAAGGCTTGACTATATATACTAGGACTTTCAGTATACCCTTGAGGAGCGCGACAGAACACAAAGCTTCTGCCAGATAAATTGAACCCGAAAAGATACCTGGAATCTGGATGAATCGGAATACTAAAGAACGCATTCTTCAAATCAATCACAGAGAAATACTGAGCTGTAGGAGGGATCATAGTCAAAATCGAAGTGATATCAGGAACAACAGGAAATTGTGGTACCACTATTTTATTAATTTCCCTAAGATCAATAATAAATCGGTACACATCAGAATGGGCATCAGCTGAATCTGTCGGGCCATTTTAAGAATCGGAAGAATAGGACTGTTGCACACATTAAAAACTGTTTCCTCAACCACACCAGACGCAATTAAATCATTTATGATTTTCAACAAAGCAGTCTCTCATGTCTGCGATATTTTATACTGTGGAACACAAGGCAGAGAAACATTGGGGCATATTATCAAGAAACGGCGTTAAAGTTATCGCCGCTTTAGCGGCAGGAAACTCCGCTAAAGCGGCGATAATGGGCTTGATAATATGCCCTTGAGAATTCCAATAGAAGCCCATGTTCTGGTGTCAACATGGGCTTCTATTAGAATTCTCAAGGGCATATTATCAGGCCCATTATCGCCGCTTTAGCGGCAGTTTTCTGCCGCTAAAGCGGCGATAATTTGACGCCGTTCTTGATAATATGCCCCATTGTCCTTAACCTGAATAGACACTGGCAGTACCTGCAACAGTCCTACGTCCGTATCACCTGTAGCCCACAGCATACTAGGCACGTCCTTGAACTCATCGGGGAGAGGGCCGTCTTTAGCAAAGTGTTGCTTCGCTCGTGCCACATCCGGTCCAATCGTCATGTAAACACCGTCTGGGGAACAGAAAATGGTTGCATGCAGCCGTTTCAACAGATCAAGCCCCATTGAATTTTCCCCACAATTTGAAGTCAAAAGGAACGAGGATTTCACTGAAAATGGACCAATTGTCAAAGCAAGGGGCTTAGAGATGGGACTAACAACTGGCGTACCTGAAAATCCCACCGAAACATTATTCTTGCCAGACAGAGCTGCCCCAGGGACCAGCGAACGGGAAACGGAGCTGTTCATAGCACCCGGGTCAATCAAAAACTTTTGAAAGGTACCAAGCAAACCCGCAGCAACATAGGGTCCACGTTGATCTACATTCACTGAAACTGGTCCCCACCCTGTCCGTCGCTGTCCTAGCTGTGGATGGACATCCCTGTTCCTTCATCTACATCATAATCCTCGCGACAATACTGTCGTCCTCTAGGATCATCAAAGTAATTCTGATCCTTTTCAACATTCTCAGTTCGTTCTGGTCTTCTCTCACCCTGACTTCCTGTTCCTCTACCACGTCCCCGAAAACCCCCTCTTCTAGGGATCCCACCAGCCTGTAGCAATTCAGGGCACTCATTTCGCCAATGCCCCTCCTTCCGACAATATGCACATTGATTAGGTCCGACAGGTACATATGGAGCACTCGTTCCACCACCTCGCGGTACGGACCATCGCTGCTGCACTTGCGGCTGACCCCTTCCTCTTCCACTACTTCCCTGCACCTGCTGCAACAACACCTTTGTCTTCAATTCCTTCCCTTTCTTCTCTACAACCTGCCTCTGTTAGTTTTCTCGATGTTCATAATATTGCGCCATACTCAATATTCCCGAGGGAGTGAACGTGGACCAGGTACTTTCCGCTGCCTTCATCCGGGCTGCAATCTCAGGAAGCAAATTATTAACAAACCTGTCGACAAACAGCCGGACTACACCATCCACTGACAAATCCTGACCACTGAAATCCAAAAACACCCCCTCGTACCTAGTAAAGAAATCTGACACACTCTCCTCTTTCTTTTGACAACATGCTGAAGTTTATCCCAATCCACTTTCTTGGGATCAATAAACGAATTCATGTACGTAATAATTCAGCCAGGTAAAGCTAACACTTCTGCTCTTGGCTTCTCACCTGGCTTACGTTCTTGATCCCACAGCTTTATCTGATCCCATGTTGCTCCTAACTCTACCACGTGATCCACCAAGTGCACCTGCCTCCATCCATATATCAATCGGCACCAGGAACCCAAAAAACAACATAATGTCAGCTAACGTCATAACTGTCGAATCGGCCGCTTCTGTCAGTTCTTTATAATAAGCAGTCGGATTCTTTCTGGGATCTGGCAACTGATTTTTAAGAGAAAGTACTTCGCTTCTCTTCCAGGGGGTATAAACCCATTGTTCTTGAAACCGTGCCCCTCCCGGGGCCGAACAATGTCACCCACTGCATTTAGTTCTGCTGGTGTCTCGGGATGATATATGGGGTGAACTTCTCTCATAGGGAACTGCGCTAATGCTGTGGAACCCTCTTTAAGCATCCTACCTCGATATTTTAACAAAGTAGTAATTTTATTCAACACAGCAGCAGGATCCATACCGGAACCATACACTTCATCTCGTATCTCAGAAACCTCCCTTGGGACCTCAGCATTAAAGCGCTGCTCCCACAAACTTATCAGCATTGTACACCATACGCTTAAGCGCAAGTTGTTGCATAAGCGGTTCATACTGTCTCATCACACTCCCATACATCCTCAACCATATAGATCGGATTTCGAATCCACTGCGCAGCCTGATTCGCCACCATCTCCTTTTCTTGATTACTTACTGCAGAGCGCACCAACACCCTACTCACGCGTTCTTGCACTTTCGCTCGACTTCCGGGGACATTCCACTCACAGGCGTTCTGTCAAATTGCATCATGGGAAGTGAAACATCCGCCGGTGAAAGAGTGGATGAAGAGACAGGTACCATCAATGAATGATCTTGACTAGAGGGAGTAAAGAAAGTCAAACCAGAAAATGCAGAAACAGGTGCCACAGACGGAGAGCTATTACCCTCCAACCGTGGACATCGATAAAGCAGTATAATACCCAGAAGGCGTCAAATGTAGACCCGGAATGTTAGGAGGAGGAGGAGGACTGGTGGGGCCAAGAACCGGAGCCAGAGCCCTTGAAGCCGGTGCCTGGGAAGCTGGAACAATAGGATATATCCGTAGAGGAGCATAAGGTGGTGGGGGTTGGGTGTCTAACAAATCTTCAACAAAAGCATCACCTTCATTTTGAACGACATAACTCTTCTCAGCTTGCAGCCGAACGCCCTATCTGCGCACTCAACACCTTTGTTTACTGTCGCTTTATCATAAGCCATGGCTTTCTGGGCGATCGTCGGCGCCTGTCTTTTTCTCGTATTTTTTTCCTCTCTAATTCGCCGCTGCTTTGCCTCTTTCTGCCAAACCCTCAACATATCAAACATTGACTGCCTACTCTTCTTAGCAAACAGCTTTCCTTCTAGAATATTCAACTTTTGTTCATCGAACGAGCCAACAAGTGGCCACTGCAAATCAGCATTGTCCTTCGTATATTTATGCCATAAGGTGCTAAACATAATAAGGCCAATACCGTGCTTTATGTACATATCAAAATTCGGGGTACCCTCTGGAGGAGCAGGTTGTCTTTCCTCCAGTCGATTACTTGAACAACAACATCGACATACAAAACATCCAAGTTTACTAAAACACGGCATCTTAATATAAGATACTTACACAATTCCCACTGCGCAAGCGCAAAGCAAATCCACTTCTCTGTCCGAAAATCGTACACAAAATACACTCAAAAATCAGCACGAACAGACCTCTTAAGGTATGCAATACAACACAGCCCAAACAGCCTTTCACTAAGCACCACCTAAGAATCTCTGTTACGTGTATGGATAGCCCAGCTCGACCCTCTTGTGATTAGACACGATCTAAAGCCTATCCCGTAGAGCCGTTAACGACTCTCAAACCACCACGAGATTCAGCCCCAGCACTCGTTCACACATTACAGTTCAAACTCGCTATTAAAGCACAGCCCAAGTAGCTTGTCCACAATACTTAAGGGTACAACTCAAGGTTCTGCTTTGTCAAACGCGGTCCGGCACTGCCCGTGAGGTTCGCCACTAAGGCTCATCTCATCTGTGGCTCAAGACCACTGAGATACAGCTCGATGGGCGACCTCACCCTTGTTTGTTTGTAGCAAAAGGCTACTTCATATCAAAAGAGACTGCTGTCTCTAACCGTCCCACTGTTTGGAGTCTGAATCATTGCAACAGCTTCAGGAATTTTAGCCATCCATATTGCCCTTCTGGTTGGGTACCACCAGCTTCAATTTTGTACATCATCTTAAAAGGGGGAATCCATAATGGATCCTGTTGTGTCCACAGTTAACCAAGGCACACGCAATCCAGTCTGAACCCCACATACACAACCAATCCTACATACATGCGCTCTCCCTATACATGTTGAAAGTAGCCAAGGACCCGATGACAGAAAACTGAACAGATCTTTACACAAGAGAGACCAGTAGGCTACTCACTCTTTTTTATTTTTATTATATACCCATAGAAATCCAGTTATAATACATATATCAATCTTACATATGATAAAAAGCAAGATAATAGGCCTAAATACATACACAAATGGCACTTATAAATATTATTAATAGAATATAGAGAAGAGTGTCATAAATATCATAAATACTATAAATACATAGTAAAAAAATCAGATAAAACCAGATGGCAACATTTCCTAATTGAATACTTTGAGCTGATACATGCACGAATTAAGCTACCTCCCAGAGGCCGCCGCTTCTTCTCTATCGGGACATCCCACACTCTTTCTCCACTTTGCGATAGGTGACCAGATTGCGCGCCCGAGTTTTCTAGCCTCTCTACCTTTGCACGCATATAGAGCGGTTTCTTGATTATATATCCCCAAGAGCCGTGCTAGCCATATCTGGAAGGGTGGGGGATCAGCATCGTTCCACCTTACTGCGATTATTATCCTGAACACAGCGGTGCCAATAAATAAAAAATATTTCTCGGTAGTATCCAGGCCAATACAGCTGTCATAGCCCATAAGCATCAGGGTGGGGGATACGTTGATCTTGCGGCCTATTTGTCCCTCCCAAAAACCCACCACATTGTTCTTAAGAGAAAGCAGCCGGGCACAGTCATAAAACATGTGTACTATCGTCACAGGCCCCTCCCCACATCTTGGGCAACTATCATCTACTCTCTTGCCCCAATCAAAGAGCTTAGCAGGGGTAAAATACAAATTGAACATAGTTTTGTAGTGTTGTGCCTTAAGATTAGTTGATCGAAAAATCTTGGCCGCTAATGACAATGCCATATATATATCAACATCTGGATTGTTCAACTTCCCAGCCCAATTGGTTTCAGTTTTCTCTAGATCGTCTGGGATGCTTTTGAGCAGCATACTGTAGATGTTTTTAATCCTGCTACCCCTCCGTGCAATTATCTCCAATAATGGTATTTTAACCAGAGATATAGCCGGTCTACAACTAGCAAAAAATTATCGGATTTATACATACTTAAAGTATTGCTTATCGGAGATCCCATAGTCCTGCTGCAAAGCAGCGAAATAGCATAGCTGACCTGACGGGTATAGGTCCCCTATGGATACTAGGCCTAGCTGTTCCCAGTGCCTTCCCATGTTATCATAAAAAGGGGGCGGAAAGAGATGTAATCGCCACAAGGGGGTATATCGGCAGATTTTTGGAATCACCATAGCTTTACACACCCTAGTCCAGATTTCCCAGGCACTATGCACCACCTTGAATCGTACCTTCTTGTATTAGCTCTGTTCTACCTGCCATAGCAGCAGCCCCATAGCATCCCTCCCTAGGGTAAGCTCATATATAGTCGGAATCCTGGCATATCTTCCCTCCTCTATCTCTTTGTTTGTATCCAAACAAAATAAAATAGACATCTGGTGTAAAAGGGTCGCCCAACAGTAAAATGTAATATTAGGGAAAGCAAGCCCACCCTGTCCCTGTGGGAGTGGCAGATATTTTAGGGATCGTCTCACTTTCCCCTATTGCCACATAAAGTTTGAAAACATGGATTCTAGTGCTTTTAAAATTGCTACATCTATTGCCAGCGGGATAGAGCGAAACAGATATAAAGATTTTGGCAGCATTGTCATTTTTAAAGCGTTTCCTCGCCCTATAATAGATATGTGCAGCCCATTTATCCGTTTAAGATCTGTAGATATTGTTTTTATCAAAGAGTTAAAATTAATCTTACCTATTGTGTCTATTTTCGGGCTAATGCAGACTCCCAAATATATTGCATTTTCTACATGTCGGGAGTCGTTAAAAGTTATATTGTCTGTGCATATTACCAGCGTTTTACCTTCGTTCAGAGAATATCCTGATGCTTGTCCAAACGCTTTAGCAGTAGCCACGGCTTCCCTGATTGCATCAGTCGGATTGGTGGTTAAAATAGCAATGTCGTCAGCATAAGCTAAAATCTTGGTCTCAAATCCTTTACAAACAATCGGTTTGATCTCCTGATTTCTAAAAAACTTCTCTATCAGAGGGTTTATGTACAGGGCGAATAGAATTGGGGAGCAGGGACAATCCTGTCTGGTTCCCCTCGATATTAGTATACTACCCGATTCTTTTCCCATCAGTTGCAGCCGGGCTCTTGGGTCCGCATACATTGCTTTGATGGACCTGATGATTTGTGGGCCAAAGCCCTTTAGCTCCAGTAGCCCCCACAGGAACCTCCAGGCCACCGGTCAAATCAAGGAGGATCATGACCATCTGTCCCCCCGTTACAGCCTGGATATCAAAGAGTGTTATAACCCGCCTAATGTGGTCAGTTGTCCCTTTCCCGGGGATAAAACCATGCTGCCAGGGCGAAACAAGATGACCAATGACCCTCCCTAACTGAGTAGCCAATACTTTAGAGTATAGCTTAGTATCCGTGTTGATCAATGATATCGGCCTACATGAGGCTGGCTTGTCCAGTTGTGTGCCTTTCTTAGGAAATATGATATCTATCTCTTTCCAAGATTCTGGTGTACGCCCACTGTGTTGCACTCCCAAAAACAGATCCAGTAATATGGAGGCTATTGATGTATGTATTAGCTTATATACTTCTAAGGGAATTCTATCGGGGCCAGCAGCTTTCCCTGATGGTAGTTCATATAATGCTGTTAAAACCTCCTCAAGTGAGAAATCCCTGTCTAGCTCTTCCTTAGCCTGGTCATCGAGTAGGGCCCCTAGTTCTGCTTCTGTTATTTTCGATGAAATTTCCTGCGCTGCCCCTGCGTCTTCCTTGTATAGGAGCTGATAGTATTCCTGAAATACTCCCAAAATATAATCGGTCTCTGTATACGTTTGACCGTCCTTCTTTATTGAGGATATTAGATTCTTAACATTTTTTTGCCTAGTACGTAGAGCGAGCAGCTTTCCGACTAGTTCCCCGGTCTCATATAGATCATTTTGTTGTGTCTGGTACACTTCAGCCAATTTCTGAGCGAGCCAGCTATTTATTTCATCCTTAAGAGAGATACTCCGGAGGTGGGTTCATGCTACTTCCTGTCCCTGAGTTATTAATATCACATGCTCTTCTTCTGCATTGGCCAGCTCGGTTAATAGCCGCTCATTCTCTAGCCGGCACTGTTTCCTTGCACGGGCGACAAAGCTGATTGTTTCGCCCCTTAGGGCAGCTTTAAAGTTATCCCAGACTATGTTCCGGCTGGCACTATATCTATTAATATCGAAGAATTCCTGAGCCCAATTCTTGATATGTTCAATATAGGCATTGTTCACAAGAAGCTTCTTGTCGAACGTCCATTTGTTACGTGCCTTGTTGGGCATGTCAACCTCAATATCTAATATCACTTTTAATGCTCCAGATGTCGGCCAGACCATGACTGCGTACAAGGGAGGTCAGTGCCCTATATACTCTGGGCTTTCGCCCCTGGTACCGCCGGTCACTGTGAAGCTCAGCTGATATATTAAGGTCACCACAGATAACCAGCGGAGAGGACCAAGTTGCCAGTTCTACCTCAGGGTCTTCAAAGATCTTCGGGTCGTCTTGATTTGACCCATATATTGCACAAATTGTGCAGCCTACCTCCAGTTCTACCACTGCCCACCGCCCTAGCGTGTCTGACAACTTGCGCTTGGCCACCCCCATGGCAACCTTTGCAAAAATCGCAAGCTCCCGAATATTGGAACTCTGAGAGGTACATGCCAGCATATTGTATCCGCCTATGCTCATCAGATTCCTTTTCCCCCAGGGGATATGCGTCTCCTGTAAACACACGACATCGAGCGTGTTAATTCTAACAAACTTGGCCAGCCTTTGCCTCTTGTTTCTATCGTTCAATCCACCCACATTTATTGTGCATATGTTTATCCTACCCATTTAAGCCTGGTTTAAACCAGCCTAGTGTGCCTTCACATGCCTTGATCCATACATAAGATAACAGTTTTATATTAGCCTTTGCTTCATCTCTGGGTATATATATTTAAAAAAAAGTTTTTTGCACTCCCACCACCACCCCCCCTCACCCCTGCCCCTCCCTCCCTTCCCCCCTACCCGACTCCCAACCCGCCTTCCCGCCACCACCCCTGAGAAGCGCTCAGACTGAAGTCTGCGTGTGAGATGAGCACAGCACACATGACCGAGAGCTATATATTGATACAATCTTATATATACTGCCCTGTGATAGTTCCTACTAGATCCTATTAGTTCATCTATACTTTCTTTTACGTTATGCATTTATTTATTTATATTTTCCCCTTTATTTTTTTCCCCCTATTCTTCTCCCCCCTTTTCCCCCTCCCATTTCATAGGATATCACCGACACTATCGCTGCTCTCCTTTTGTCATCTAATTCCTGGTTATATTCTTATCCTATTTTGTTCCTAGATAATGGCCCATTAATCAGATCCGCTAAAACAGAATTAAACATCTCTTATGCTTTTAGATTTTTAGGCCTTCCAAATATTCTTTTGCCTTAATTTCAGAGGAGAAAAACGCGTTTGCCCCCCCAAATCACTTTTAACTGTGCTGGATTAATCAGGAAGGCTTGTGCATTCTTGTCCTGAAAGGGCTTGATCAGCTGTCTTACTTGCCAGCGCCTTTCCACCGTAGCGTGGCAAAAGTCTGGGCGTACAAAGAACGATACTCCCCCACTGGTTCTCTTCGACTCGGCCCTAGCTTTTTCAGAAATTGCCTGACGGAGCAGAAAATTTCCAAAATGAACAAGGATGGCCCGAGGCTTCGCATCTTCTTTTAATGGGTATCTCGGCTTAAAAGGGATTCGGTGGGCTCGCTGTATCTCATGTGCCCAATTCCAGTCAGTCAATTCGGGAAGGGCAGCCTTTAATAACTCCACTACATAGGTTCGAGTATACGACCCCTCCACTCCTTTAGGGACCCCAAGCACACGCAAGTTGTTCCGCCTCTGCCGATTCTCATGATCCTCCAGCTTCCACTGTATATCCTTTAGCTGAGACTCATGAGCCTCGGTTTGTGCTTGCGTTGTTATAAGGTCCGTCTCTGTTGTAGCAATTCTAGTTTCGAGGTCTGTCATTCGCTCCCCAATAGAGTTACATGTTTTGGCCAGTTTCCTGACCACCCCCTGTACTTTACGCAGGGCAGACTGGGCTTTCCGACTGTCCTGGCGTGTCTCATCCCAATGCATTAGTATCGCCTGATATATGGCCTCTAATGTTGGGGGATCTGGAGTGGCTAGGCCAGTGTCTGCTGCCTCCCCTGGTGGAGCGCCTGACAATTGATTCGTGGGTGTTTAGTCCCAAGTAAGGTCTTTGCCTCCTAAACATTGCAAGGCAGATTTCCTTCTTGCTTTGCGAGCAGTTAGGGCTCGGGCGCCATCACTCTCTTCAGGATCGCAGTCATTGTTGCTGAATTCAGAGGAGGAGCCAAGCCAATCCTCTGACCACTCAGCCCCATCTGAGACTGAAAAAAACCAGTCACTTGGTTCTCTCTCTCAGGGTCACCTTTATCGCCTTTATCAGCCTTTTCTTCCCTTTGTTGACCGTCCAGTAGCACTGCCCCCGGGGAGTAAACCATGGTCCCCTGTCTCCTAGCCTCCTGATTATTAGTGGCACTGGTTAGTTGTGTGGGCTTGTTTAATGGCAATGAGGGGGCAGCCTTTAGTACCAGGGGTATTTGCATCTCCATTCTTAGGTGGGGGTGCCCCAGATTCTCCCCCTGCACTTGTCCCATTGAATTCCCCTAATGCACATGCCATCAACCCGCCAGGGACCACAGACTCACTAATGCTACCCCCCTCACTCAGGATCGCTCAGGGTCAATGTTGGTAGGAGCAGGTTCATTTCTGGCAGCCTACCTTCACCAGAAGGAAGTTCAGTAGTCTGTCTCGCTCCAGATGACTCTAGGACACATACCAGCCCTGGAGGTACTCCTGACTTCTGCTCCAGGCCGTGGTTACCGGGTCATCTGTGGCCCCCCTCAGTTCTCAGCCATGGCTCCTGTCTCGTGGAAGGGCACCGCAGCAGATCAGCAACTGTCGAGCCAGCCGGACGCGGCTTCCCTGCAGCTCCGCCCCTTACCCTCTTCTCCTGGGGCTGCTCATTCTGCTGCGCCTGTGTTCGGCGTCCATGCCTAGGCGCCGGCTCTTCCGGGCTCTCAGATCCACACTCCAATACCCCGGGACCGCTCCGTATCTGGCGGGCACCTCCAGCATTAGAGTTCACCCCAGCTCCTGCATTCTTCGGTCCCATCACGCGACCTTCGCATTTGCCCGTACCGCCGCAGTTAGCACAAGGTGAGTGTGCTATTGTTGTTACGGCAAGTTGCTTCAGAATGATCAGCCCTATAGCGATCCAGCTCGCCCATAGGCAACAGCAGCGGTCTTCAGCTCCGGGGGGCATCAGTTCTCGTCAAGAGTTATTTATGGTAGCTTCACAAGTCGCTTATAGGTCGCTTATAGTTCCATGCCTTCAGCTCTCCTATGGTCAGCGTGCTGCTAGCGGCCTCCTAAGTGGCCGCCATCTTACTCCCCTTCAGCCTCAGTAGGCTACTCACCCTATTGCAAGTGAAAGGCAAAAAGACCTGTTCTTCAACTGAAAATCATAACTCTGCCACCACTACCAGTCTAGGGTGATGCAGAGAGTTGGCGGTGATCCA
Organism: Calotriton arnoldi; assembly: GCA_963921515.1. NCBI lineage: Eukaryota > Metazoa > Chordata > Amphibia > Caudata > Salamandridae > Calotriton > Calotriton arnoldi. The sequence continues at coordinate 515,041 of CAWUFW010004560.1, read as the reverse complement.
CCTCGCTGTGGAGGGTACACTGGGTTGCGACCCATCAGACCACAGAGCTTCGATATGGGTCTCAAATACTATCTAGAATTCTGCATTTATTGTACACGCATGATTGTTGTGTGTAATAACACCAAACACAAATATTAGAAACACCATTGACCTGCTCGAGGGTAATTCAGGGCATGGGGCAAACACTAGCAAAACTGTACACTAATGACTAATAACAATCTTCTAAATGGCAAGAAACTACGATGATGATGCACTCTACAAATAACAAATGCATATACATGTAGGCGTTCATCCCATCCAGGAGGGCCCCTTCCTCAAATGTTCAAATCTTTGAAGTCTATGTAGTGCACTGGACTTTGAAGTGAAGACTGAAGTGGCAAGTGCTTTGAGAGCAGTGTAGTGTTGGTGCAAAATCTATCTGTATTGAGAGTACTCATATGTCGCATGTGGGCCTCAGGACAGATGGAGCCCCTGTGACTCTGTGTCGTCATCCGTACGTCCAAACCCTTAGTTGCGGCGCAAGGTCACAACAGAAAATGTAAAACAGAAAAATCTGAGACATAATGACAGCAATAAAGGAAGGAGTATTTGCTTTTGGAAAGTGTAGCTGCATTATGAAAGCTCAGCAGGGGAAAGCACACCATCTGCTCATACCCCATGCATTCAGATCTGAATTCGCAGATCCTAAAGTGGTGCTGCTTCTTAGGGCACTCCATCCATGGTTGACACACTTGGGGGAAATGCAAGAAGCTGGTGCAGGCAGCTGGTAAATTTGTTTCATATCGTTAGGTACAGTGACACCACACAATCAGTGCTGAAGTCAGCACTTCACACCATGACAGGCCTACAAAACTGATTAGTCATGAGATGTCCACTCCAGGCCAGAGCCAGGAAACAATAAATAGGAAGGCTGGTGAAAGCTGTCGCCGTTCCCGCACCTGCATCTACATTCCACTCAGCTTGGTGTAGGCTATTCTTCCCACTCCTGGCTTCCTTCATTGACTAAGGAAGGATGTAATTGCATATGTATCCTTTTTCATGAGCCACTTTGTGAGGAGAAAGAGACTGTATTCCTGGCAAGCAGTAGGCTGCTCATCCTATTGCAAGTGAAAGGCAAAAAGGTATTTTCTGCAACTGCAAATCATAACACTGCCACCACTCACATGTAACTCCTCAGTTCATCTCAGAAAAATGAACGTGCGCTCCACAAGCCAGAAGACAGGCAGGAAGCACTCCAAAGGGCACTGCTGGGCTGGCTGATAGCTCCACCCACCACCTAGCATAGCACAGCCAATTAAAAGATGAATCTTTATCTCTCCAGCCACCAGGGCTTTCTCAGCCACATATCCTCTGCAAAGGGCAGACAAGGATGTCGCCAATCACCAGTTAGGGCCTGTCAGGACCATGAAGGGCCTAAGCCCAGAACCCCTCCCCTTCAGGAACGACACTTTAAGCACCACTGCAGCACTCCATATACCCACACTCTCACCCAGGTCATGCAAATACAGGCACCAGTACTGTACAACTGTTAGACCTGTCAGCCTTAGGGTGGTCTTTCCCCAAACGTTTTGCCTTCCTCCTCTATTTTTGCTTAAATCGTTTTCACAGGCGTTTGGACAAATGAGTGCTAAAGTGCAAGTGCTCACTCCTTAAAGCATAGTAAAATCGGCGCATCCCCAATTGGCATATTTAATTGGTTCATAAGTCCCTAGTAAAGTTGTACCACATGTACCCAGGGCCTGTCAATTAAATGCTACTCATGGGCCTGCAACACTGGTTCTGCCACCCACTTAAGTAGCCCTTTAAACATGTCTCAGGCCTGCCACTGCAGTTTTAAACTGCCATTTCGACCTGGCAACATAATCATAAGCCAGGCCCAAACTTTCCTTTCTAATACATATAAGTCAGCCCTAGGATAGGCCCTGGGCAGCTGAAAGGGCAGGGTGCAGTATATTTGAAAAGTTGGACATGTACCTTTATGTTTTACATGTCCTGGTATTATAAAACTTTTAAGTTCGTTTTTCACTTCTGCAAGGCCTGCCTCTCCCATAGAATAACATTGGGGTGACCTTATTACATTTAATAAGCTGTAATTTCCAAATGGGAACATGTGACCAGTTCATGTTTGGTGTCTTTGGAATTGTAATGAAAAATACTCTTAAGGTGAAATTGGGGTTTGAATTACAATTTTGAGAATGCTACTTTTAGAAAGTTGCTCAACTATAGAGGGTTATGGCCCATAATCAGTAAGGCTAGGCCAATAATATTAAGCTCAAAACAACACGCATGCCAATACTGATATTTAGTCAACATTTATTCCATCAGATCACTCGTGACACTCATTGTGACTGAAAAAACATTTCTTTTTTTATTCTTTTGTTTCAATAAGAAATTGCAAAGTCAATTTTTTGGAAAATCCCAATGGTTAACACAAAAGTACATTGACCAATTGTTTCATAGACCACACATATTAAAACACATACATTACATATATTACATATACTATTCATCACATATATTGGACGACACTAGACATGACGTAGCCAACAAATTATACAATTCAAAGAACGAATAAACTAGCTCAAGTTCCAAAATGTTAAAGACGTGAAAAAAACAGTGAAAAGGAAAAAAGGGGAAAAGAGGCCCAAATCGGTTGCAAATTATTTGAAAAAACAGTGTTTTGCAACAAAACAACCCTGGTCTGGGCAGTGACCAAACAGTGTACTATTCAGGGCACCCAAGCAATTTCATCATTCTTTTTAAAAAAAATCTTTACAAAACGCAAACGAGGGTAAGCCTGGTAGTATGTTTTTAACCACTTGTTTAGTCATGATGTGGTCAACGCGTTTCAAACCCCAAAAAAACAGTTAGCTGGGGTTCTCCTCAGGACCTGGAACTCAAAAGAGCTTAGATTGAGATTTGCCAATCTCTGCCAAAAAGTAGGTCTTATGTTTGTCCTATGGATTTATGTTTCAGGGCTGTGAAATATGGTGTCTGCGGTGTTGTGGTATGGTGTGGACGGTAGGTATCCTTGGTAATTAGTTTTGATGGCATTTGCATGTGGACGCTGTAAAATGTGTTAAAAGGCTTATAAGTTTCAGCCGTTTCCTCTTGGTGGGCCCGAGAATCAATCGTGTGCAATCCTTCTCATTGTCTTCGTTTACTTCAAGCGTCCTCTAACAATCAATGCGACCGCTTACGGGTATTAGAAAGTTGGCATTTTCCTACCTTAGCCATTTGGCGCCTGCAGCTTGTCTCTGGGACACGACTGGGAGTAGCTGACGTTACATAGTAACGGGGGAACCCAAAAATCACTGGACCTGGGTCAATTATAGTACAGAAAAAGTGGTCACAGTGGAATGAACCACATTAATCAATCAGAGTTCCAATTCAAAAGGAAATTTTATCATTATTTGGCATGAAACGAATAATCAAAAACATTTGCATGAAAGGTGCTCCAAGAAAAAGTGAAAGAATTGTGCAGGGAGATGTGCTCATGTGAGGGTAGGAAAATTGTGCAATATATACAATCTATTTACAAAGACCTGTCTGGTCAACACAATAATCAAGGTCGAAATACACAGTAATAATGAGATATAGCCAATGAATCACTGAAATCCAACTGTAGGTACAGAGCCAGTACAGGTAAGTAGGGAACAGACGACGTTTCGACCCCAAAATATTGAGGAGCATTTAATCCGTATACCGGGCTCTTCATCAGGACAGGGGGGAGCCACCTGCAAGGGTTTCTGTTTGGAAATTAACATTCCATTATGTCAGAGAGCGAGACTGTATCTTATTCAGATGATTATATCACCAGGCTGATTGAGGGACAAGCAACTAGCAGCTTCCTATCCTCCACTACTTCCAATATCGATTTTACATTGCATGATAAGGTTAGCAGGTTCGAGAGATTAAAAAAGAAGATTATTCGGACAAGACTTCATGGCCATCTATTAACTAAATATGCAGGCCAACATTATACTAGTGGGAATACAGGTTAGGAACGAGCCGGCCATTTTTATCGACATCCCTAAATTCAAAGAAAACTTCAGCTTCGTGGCGAACAATTGCTCACGCCATTGGATGGTTTTGGGAGTGGAAACAGCCCTGGAACAAGTGGAAAAGCTACTGAAGGAAATTGCAGACCTTAAACGGGAAATTGCTGAAGACACAGCTTTGACCAATGCCAAGGAGGCTCTAGAATGCTTAAAGAAGACAATTCGTAAATTCGACACCAACACCCAATCTAGAAAACTGGATAAATTATCCAAAGACATTAGATTCTATAATAAAAAAAACTACCTATCCTTATCTTCAGGAAGATTATTATAAACAGGACACCCAGGGACAATTCTCCTATCGTGGTAAATGCGGCTATAGGGGATACAGAAGATTCACCACCTTTTCGGACTCCTCGGGCTCCACAGGAAGTGACAACGAGCAGCCATGCACAAGTTCAGGCTACTACAATCAGGACAAACAGGTACCCCACACCACCACAGGGCCAAACATTTTTAGGGGAGGGCCAGTGGCGACCACCCAGGCGGTAGAAGCAACAATTGGCAACAAGGAGTGCAGAGATGCCAAGAACAGAGAGGCCAAGATTGGGGTGGAGGAAGAACACGAGGACCGAAACAAGTCTGTTTCCCACCGGAGAGTCACGGAGCAATCCAGACAAGACGTCAATACTACCGTAGGTAGGGGTGGATGCCAGCCCCATTATCAATCTGTCCAACTACGAGCTCTCACTTTATGAACAAAAAGTACTCAGCAAAGGACTCTCTTTCGTCCCGACGGCCTTGCCCAACCTCTTCAATATCAAGACGCAATTACACCGTTTTTTCCGCAAAATTAGGCTAAGGTACTTTTTCAACAAATCATCCTCCATTCCTTCGATCTCCCACACAGGCCTGAGGATACCATCCACCTTCACACCACCTACGCATTCGATGTCTTACAAAATATTGGCATACGAAAATGTTGTCCTTAGAGATGTACTTACGGTGTGCTCGATGAGACGATACATTGCTCACAATATCTCTAGAACGGAACGCAAGGCACTAAATTCATTAAAGACAAACAGAAACATAGTTATCAAGTCAGCCGATAAAGGTGGGGCAATTGTTATTAAGAATACTACATATTATAAGTCCGAAATTTATACACAACTTATGGATGGCGTCAGCTACACCAAACTAAACGCAGACCCCACTAGAGAAATCAGCAAGCTGATCTTGAAAATCACGGATACGGGCCGCAAACAAGGTTTCTTGTCCAATCATGAATATGATTACCTCAACAAAAAACAACCCTGTTTACCTACCATCTATACCCTCCCGAAGGTGCACAAGAATCTACAACATCCACCGGGTCGTCCTATAGTTTCTGGCTATGGATCATTATTGGAACACCTCTGCAAATATGTTGATTTTTTTCCTAGAACCTCTTGCAGAGTCAACAAAATCGTATTTAAGAGATACCATGGAGACCATCAGTTTGGTGAACAATCTGCCTTTTGACCCCAAATGTCAACTTCTAGTAACATTGGACATCGTATCCCTATATACGAGTATCCCCCAGGTGCCAGCATTGGAAGTCATCAGGAAGGTACTTGACAAAAGACCACAACCGGCCCAGATCCCCACAGACTTTATAATTAAACTACTGGAGTTAGCAATGATGAAGAACTTCTTTGTCTTCCAAGGGAAATACTTCCTGCAAACTAAGGGTGTCGCCATGGGAGCTAGCTTCGCCCCGGATCTAGCTATCTTGTACATGGATGACTTTGAAAATTCATTCATTTTTAATGAAGCTAATCCTCACTTTCATCATATAACGCTTTGGTAACGTTATATAGATGATGTGCTACTGATTTGGACTGGCAGTGAAGCGGAACTGAAGACCTTTCACACATGGCTCAATGATAAGTCGATTGATATCCAGTTTACCTTACACTCAAGTCCCACATCGGTGAACTTCTTGGACATTTTGATCAAGCCTGAAAATTGTTTCCTTTTTACCACCCTATTCCGTAAAAGCACGGAAAGAAACCCCCTACTAAGATATAGTAGTCATCACCCAAGAGGCCTGAGAGACAATCTGCCTTTAGGCAGTTTCTAAGTATTCAGAGAAATTGCTCACACAAGGACGATTACTTTGCAGAATCCGAAGGCCTTCTCCATCGCCTACTAGAGAGGGGTTACCCCAAAAGACTTCTGAAACATGCACGGAAAAGAGCATGGTTCAATCCAAGGGAAACATTGCTGACACCAAAAACCAAAACGGATGACAACATGAATAAAATGATATGTGTCACGACCTACTGCACTCTCAGCAATGATATCAGGAAGATTGTAAATAATCATTGGAAGTTGATCTCAGATGACCTGGATCTCGATGACCCGCCGATACACTCTTTTAAGAAAGGCAAGAGTATTAGAGACCACGTAGTCCGTTCTCTCTTGGACACCCCGACACAACCTTCCATTTGTACATTGTGGAATCTACCAGAGATTATAGGTCACTATAAATGCAGTCGCTATAAGGCTTGCAATATCACGGTCGAGACCAAGCATTTCCAATACAAACATCATACCCTTGAACTCAAAACTCACACGAACTGTAACACCATGGATGTGATCCATGCCATCATCCGCCCGTGCGATCTCATGTACATTAGGCAGACTTGACAAAAGGTTAAGACACTCATATTGCAACACTGCAGCAGGGTGAGATGTAATGTTCCGGGTGCTCCATTAGTCAAACACTTTCAAGCCCTCAAACACTCACCAGAAAGTCTCAAATGTTTAGTTCTCGAGAAAGTCACTCTAGGCCCCAGGGAAGGTGATATGAATGCAATTCTGAATTTGCGTGAGTGCAAGTGGATGCACTTATTGGACACTATACACAATGGTTTAAACGAGTTAGACGAGTTAGTCAGGCAGATGTCCTCCCTTCAAAATGAATGAGTCTGACTTGGGTTAGACACTGTTACCCATTATTAATATGTCCAAATGTATTGTGACTGTAGCACCAGGTTGCCGGCATTTAACATGTCACCGTTTTGTAATGCATGGCATGTCACTTACTAGTCACGGTTCATTTTAAATGTATCCTTGTACAATCGGCACATATATGATAACAATTTATGTCCGCATTGCCATTCAACACCTACGATGTATATATATATGCCATTGTACAACTGTGCCTTTTTCCATTATGTATAGAATGTATCAGTGTACCTTCATTAATGAGCCCAAATATATTACGTAATTGTATTATCTTTGTGATACTATTAGTTACACTCAAGGTCTGTTTCCTAACATCCAATCCAATTAAGACCTTTTTTTCTTTTAAATCTCCAACATCTTCCTCCTTCGGGCACTCCGGTGGACCCAACATCCACGTTTTAGATGCTTTCACTCACTGAACCGTAAGACGGCTTCCGCCGCACCCGAGCGTCAGGGTTAGCATTTAGCGACTGTGCTCCCGACGCATCTACAGCCGTGTGCACGTTGAGCTCCCCGCGGTGTATATTTAGACACGAGGAGAGCGGCGCTGCACTCACACGGCTTGCCTCCACAAAGGATTAAGGTAATTTGATTTTTGTCTCTCCCGCTGGCTGACGTTCTTTTTCCCTTCCCTGTGATACTATGTTTAAACTTGACTCAGAGCCATTTCGGCCTCTGATCACACCCTTGTCTCCTCTTTTTAGATTTATTTACTTCTGCATACGGACGGATTTCTAACAATTAGGACTCTTTCTCCGCCGATGCCGCTGGTCATTTGTGAGAAGTATTTCAAAAACATTTGTGAAGACTGGATCAGTTTCTCTGGGTGAGGATATCCAGTAATGTGAAAAGGGGACACTGTTCCCAAGTGGGACAGTGCAACTTGTGTGTTATGTTCTTATATACCCATGATCAGGAGATGATACCCTTCCACACACAGTGAGTTTGATGAATAGCGGATTACCTTTTGAGTATAAAGGAATACATTGTCTTCCTGTTTTTTCAACTTTCTAAAAGTACCATTTACAGAATTATGACTTAGCATTCAACTTTACCATTAAAGAGGAATTTAAATTATAATTCGTTAGAGACCAAACATGACATTTTTACTTGTTCTCAAACAAGAGCTGTCACTTAATAAATGTAACAATATAACCAAATGTTATCCTATTGGAGAGGTAGGCCTCACAGTAGTGAGAAACGAATTTAAGAGTATTTCACTACTGGGAAATGTACAATTTAAAAGTACATGCCTGACTTTTTCAATACACATACATAGAGGGAACAGTATAATTCCAACCCCTTTGTTAGGGACTACAAGACAAAAGTTTAAAAAAATATATATATCGATTTATTTTTGCATTTGTTTAAAAAAGCATACGCTTAACAGTACATAAATATACAATATTTCTGTTTCAACAAAGTACCATCAAAAATTACAGAAAAGACAATAAAAAATCAATAAAAACTAATTCACATAAAAAACTACCATGATAGAATGATCAAGCTTCTTGATGTAAAGGAACATTACAAACAGGTTTTCCACTCAGTTAATGACAGGCTCAAGAAAGAAGTTTTGGAACTTCTCAATATAGCGAGAAACGAGGAATGGATATGTGAGGATGAGTTTAAATTTCTCAACAACGTTGACCCTATTGCACCTGCAATATATGGGCTACCAAAGGTTCATAAAAATGTGGCTGACCCACCTATGCGCCCCATAGTCAGCAGCATTGGTTCAATTCTTGAACCTTTGAGTAAATATGCTGACTTCTTCCTTAGACCCATTGTGGCGAAACAAAAAGCATATCTTAGAGATTCTGCACACGCCATATCTTTATTTGAAGGTTTGGGCTTCAACGGGGTGACCCAGTTTCTGGTCACCCTGGATATTGAAGCCCTATATACCAACATCCCCCAAGACGACACCATAAGAACTGTGAGGACAATTCTGGAAACAGAAGAGCTCGGTGGAGGTAATATCGACTTTATCATAAGCTGCATAAGCATGGTACTTAAGAATAACCTTTTTCTCTACAAAAAAGATCTCTTTCAACAGATTAAGGGGACCAGCATGGGCGTAACTTGCGCCCCTAGTCTAGCATGCCTCTATGTAAGCATGTTTGAACAGAGGCATGTTTTTAATGAGCTAGCGCCTTTCTTTGAAAATATCAGCCACTGGTACCGTTTCATAGATGATATCATTTTCATCTGGGACGGTACCAGTGAGGACCTGGCAGAGTTTATTGCATGGCTTAATTTGGGGGATTCAAATCTTACATTTACTTCACAATGGAGCCAGAGTCAAATCAATTTTCTGGACATTTGCATCAAAAACATCGAGAACAAATTATCTGTTGAACTTTATACTAAACCAACAGACAAAAACACACTTCTCCATTATGAAAGCAAGAGAGTTTCTACGTCTCCGTAGAAATTGTACAACCCTTACAGACTTTTATGCCCACTCAGAAGTCATGAAAAAGAAACTAGGTGATAGAGGTAATCCAAAAAAACTCATCAAAAATTCGTTTAAAAGAGCCAGGTTCTATGACAGGGAACACATGCTTAACATGAATAGAGAGAGAAATAACAATAAAACAACTGACAAAATAGTTTTTGTCAGTAAATTCTCCCAGGTAAGCAATCAAATCAAGAATGTCATTAACAGAAACTGGAAAATCTTAAATGATGAAAGAGATCAGCCCCTAGATAAGCCCCTTTTTGCTTTTAGACGCAATATTAACTTGCGCAATTCTCTCGTCCATACCTACACAGACAGAAGTAGACATTCAGACAAATCTGTACTCTAAAGCAGCAGTTGGAAACTATAAATGTGGATCTTGTTCCATCTGTGACCAATGCATAGTCACCAAAAGTCTGAAATTCAATGGCTTTAATTCCAATCCGAATACGCTGAATAACTGCAGAAGCAAAAACGTGGTTTATCTCCTGATTTGCCCATGTGGCCTAGGCTACGTGGGCGAAACGGGACGAGAATTACGTTTTCGGTTGGTCGAACATAAATCTGCCCTACGTACCAACAAAGAAAATGCACCTTTGACGATGCATTACACCCATTTTAACCATAAATGTGAGGAATTTAAGTGGTTCATTCTTGAAAGAATGAAAATTAACAGACGAGGAGGAAACATTGACAAATGCAGGAAGAAAAAAGAACAGTGGTACATGATGAAGCTAGATACTATTAGAAATGGATTGAACTCACGTGAGGACTGGATGTCCTTTATTATTTGATGGTTCTCCAAAGAACTTGCAATATGAGCGGTAGACCACAGTCTGTGAGGGCTATTCCTCTTCTAATTAATTTTAGATATCCCCTTTGATCATTAGTTATGTTAGCATTTGTAAGACTTTAATAGAGATATATATTAGCTGATAGATTGTGTAGGGAACTACATGTGACCTGCATAGATTAATATTATTTAAAATATGTAGATCTAGAATCACAATCAATATAAGTATGGGTGGGTGGAGTTTCAATAGGTGTTGGTTATCTAGTTTCTTTACGTAACATCATGACAAGAACTAGTTTATCAACTCAGAACATGAATTAAATATACAATTATTGGCAACACAGTACTTTGGGTATTTTTCCTTACATATAATATGAAAGGGGTGTTATTTAAACAGCTGAATGTCAACTCTTTCATTTGGCTTTTTAAAAAAAATCTCTTTCAACAATCCTCATTCAACCAACAACATCGACTACAGAATATTTGAGGTAAAACATATCTTTTAACTTAGTCATAAGACTTTTACCATCTAGTTCTTGTTTGACATATCCACTTAACAATGGCCGATCGTTTGGGCAAAGAAATTTCCTTGGTGACCAGCCATTCTGACTGAGTACTAACAACCCGGAAGTATAGGAATAGTTCCTTGGTGAACAGCCGTCCTTTATGTTCATTAACAACCCGGAAATAAACGCCCTAGGGAGCATCGTAAGTTTAACCCGAGTCCCCGGTTTATTGCTCACAGGTGGTACGGGAACCCATGAGGTATAAATAACTCCAAAAAAGTATTGCCGGATTTACTTCTATCGGAACACGAACGAAGACACACAGGAGGATGACTGATCATCGAATAAGTAAGTGTTGCCCAAACGCACAGATAGAAAAATAATAGCATTGCCTTAGCGCTTTAGTTTTTAAATGGCTTTTAATCGATATACGGAGACCACTTGCGATATGCAACTTTATATTTTTCATTAAAAGGTATGGCCTTTTGGTTTTCATGCTTTAACGTTGCAACCATCTGATGCTAGCATTCTAGCATACCCGACTATTTAGTAGTATGACTTTGTAGTTTCGACGCTGTAACCCTTTGAGGGCAAGTGCTTTGACATACCCAACCATCTAGCTGCTGGGATCTTTAGTCTGTATGCTATAACCATTAGAGGTGCAAGCATTTTGACACGGCCCACTATTTAGTTGCTTGCGCGATTATATACAAGTAATACACCCAGTTTAGTATATAATGATATCCTTATAGACAATCTTAGGAAAATTTAAATGGCAACTAGAATAAATTTTTAATTATATCTTTCACTGTAGGCCAGGCTATCTTAGTGCTCTCTGTCCGTACGTAGTAACTACAACCTGCGTATGATTATATTTTCTTGCAAGATATACCTATACAGATATACTCTACTTCTTCCCTTACAGACCCTAATTAGGAAAGGGATTCTTGCTGGGGCATCCATCATTTATTAAAGTGCAACAAAAGTGCAACCTTATTTTATGGACACTGGTCCCCGCAAAGAGAAAACATAAGTTTTAAAGGTAGGTTATCGACCGAACAGCCATACGCAAATTATTAAATATATCTATATATAAAATCATAAACAGTGACGCCATAGTGAGTATTAGATATTAGTTGTATATATCTTCTTATTCTTGTAGATCTTTTAAACGACTACTGGATTAAGGACCGTGATACGGGTGGATTCTATTAAGTGCTATCAGTAATACCCTTCGGCTTCCAGGATATTTTGTGGTGAGAATCCTTAACAAAGACTATGTTTCAAGGAGTATTAACATGTCTCAATTTGTAGTGATCAGATAGTCACAACAATATGTATTTTATTATTATTATTTCAGCTCCAGATCTTCTCGACTTTTTAAAAATATTTTAATAGGACAAAGGAAGGTAGAAGCTCCCTAGGATCCTATTGGACCCTTCGAAATTTGGTTTCATCTTACATTCCAGTTGATCACAACAAAAGGTGATTTACAATCATAGACACCACTATGACCTGTTAAAAATAATAATATATACACGTTAGTAAGGTTGTTGTAAGTGACTTGTTCCATTAATCTGTAAACACGGTATGAATGAGGGGAGAACAGTATAATTGCCTGATGAATTTTTGAGCTTGCTAAATATAAAAATCTCTTTAGTAACAGCTTAGATTTTTGATATTATTCTCCTATGTTAACAAAATATTAAAAAAAAAAGTTTTTTAGCAACAGTTATGATCCTTGTAAAATTTTTCTGTTTAGACAAAGGTAGAATTATCGATATGATCCTTTTGATTTGAGAGTTTTATGTACTGATATATATGCTTTACTGTTTAGGTGGCCCACATTTTTCTTGGTTTTTTCTATTATTTATGAGAGTTACAAATGACGTGGTCTTGATGAAGATGGATATATAAAGGCACCATCGAAACGCGTCGACGCTGGATAAAAAGAACACAATCCGTGAAAAAACTGGGACCTCTTGAATGCTCATTTTATGTATGGTATCGGGTCTCAGACTTTAATGAAACAATCACGGATGTGCTCATTTAATGACATAATCTTCTGTCTTTTATGTGTACTCTCTTTGTTTTTTATGTGAATTAGTTTTTATTGATTTTTTATTGTCTTTTCTGTAATTTTTGATGGTACTTTGTTGAAACAGAAATATTGTATATTTATGTACTGTTAAGCGTATGCTTTTTTAAACAAATGCAAAAATAAATCGATATATATATTTTTTTTAACTTTTGTCTTGTAGTCCCTAACAAAGGGGTTGGAATTATACTGTTCCCTCTATGTATGTGGATAGCGTGTATGTAGGTGAGTGCGTTGTACAACAGAATACATATCTATGAGCACTAGAGTAGTATATTTTCCAAAGGAAACACGTTTTGTTTACACTTTTGTTTAGTACCCTATTCCTTTGGTTTAAGGGGTCCCTCTCAATTTAAAAAAAAAATTTCAATACACTACACCCTGCCCTCTGGGCTGTTTAGTACCTACCTTAGGGGTGACCTATATGTATTAAAAAGGGAGTTTTAGGCCTGGCAAAAGGTTTATTTTGCCAGGTTGTATTGGCAGTTTAAGACTGCCCACATGCTGCAATGGCAGCTCTCAGACATGTTTAAAATGGCTACTTAGGTGGGTAGTACAATAAGTGCTGCAGGCCCACTAGCAGAATTTAATTTTCAGGCCCTGGGTACATCAAGTCCCACTTTACTAGGGGCTTATAAGTAAATTAAATGTGCCAATTGTGTGTAAGCCAATTTTACCATGTTTAAAGGAGAGAGCACAAGCACTTTAGCATTGGTTAGCAGGCCAACAAAAACAGAATTCAGAAAACAGGAGGGGTGAAGGCACAATGTTTGCTAGTGACCCTGTATACAGGGTAAAGTCAAACACTGGCTGTCTCTAAAGAACCCTGAATCATACCCCTGGGCCTCATCCATGGTTTGTTGCATTCTTGTTACCCAGCTGGGCATGTACTATAGACATACTTTTACGTACATAAACACACACAATGAAGAATGTTCTCTTTTTGGTAGGTTTGGAATGGCCTGTGGTAGGCTATTTAAAACGTAATGTACCTCTTACCATAGACACCTTTCAATGACATGTGGTATTGACATCACAACCCTGTAGATTCCTCACTTGTAATTTAAAAGGAAGCAAGTTACTTACCTCATAACCCGATCATAATTTCCGGTCATCACATCCATGTCATCTCAACAACCCTCAAGGTTGCTGTATCAGCCCAGTTGTCTCTCCATGACTCCATCAGCCTAGTCAGCCGTTACTATTCATATCTTTCAGATGCTCCCTATGTATCGGATTATTTTTGTAAGACTTACCGTGTACTTAGCATTTGCCACTATGATCCCTTATGTTTCTCCATAAGCTCCCCTCTACTCCTACATCAACGGCTTAATTTAATAAAAAATATTAACCAGTGCTGATGCCATTTTTTCCTGCTATGGATTGGTCATTAGAGACCAATCAATTACACCGGTGTACACACATGTACCTGTAAACATTGTTAAGTAGGCCCAGCCCTTGCGGTCTCTTTCAACTCACACTCAGCCTCATGTGGCTTATCCCTCTTCAACTTGACCATCTTTAGATTAATGTAATAGTAGATTCAACCTTATTATTTGTCTAACCACTGGATAAGTCATGTTTAAAGTGGCTAACTGTGCACACTTTCTGATTTTTTTTTTTCCAAAGGGAATACATAATAGTGTTTCTTATGCTATACATATGGGTTTTTTCTACCAGTATTTCAGTGCGATGTACAACACAGATTAAAGGGATTTTAATGTAAATATGCATAAGATCTGCTCCGCCAAATGCAATGAACGTTGCCAAGCTAGTGCCAAGTTTGTTGCACCCACCCAGAAAAGATTTTCTTTTTTCAAGAAATCAACTCCTAAAGTTGGTGTTTGTTTTTTTAATACAAACAAACATTGACCTTGACTTACAAGGAGCTTTCTCATGTGTGAGGGCCGTTAATTTTTTTTCACTCTCTGGACCAGATTTGGGCGCATCGCTTTGACCTGATGACACAGTAGAAGACAGGCCATAAGGTCATCTTATGTTATGTCCATTGTTATGAACTGATCATTATTTATAAAAATTTGTTATTCCAGTACACGTGATCAAAACTGATCTTAGAAATGAATCAATATTGCGAAGGTCATGGCGTAAAGTCACTCCACCTCTCTGCAAAACATTTCAGCCCTTCCTATCATAGCCATATGGCCAACATCGATCAAGCAGCAACTGCCTTTGAGAGAGCAATAACGGTTGCCTTAGACAAAATTGCCCCCCTCACCAGGGCTAAAGTTAAATCTAGGATTGCTCCCTGGTTTACGGAGCAACTAAAGACAGTGAAGCTCTCCTGCAGGACAGCAGAGCGGAAATGGAGAAAAAGTAAAGATCCGATCCATCGCAAAACATATAAAAATATCCACCGAAGCTATATGGAGGACATTAGACAAACAAAAAAATGTTTCTCCTAAACCGTAGATGAGGCGGCAAACTCCAGTAAGGAGCTCTACCAAATTCTAAAAGAATTTACAGCACCTCCTACTCAGTCACTAATCCCTAACTCACAGGACTGGACCGACTCTCTCTCCAAATTTTTCGAAGAAAAAATCATTGCAATTCATAACTCTTTTCTGCCCCAAATAAATAACAACCCTTTAGGAAATTCATCCACTATGTCCCCAGGCCCCCTCATATCTTGGACGAATTTTACCAATGCAATACAGAGGTAGTGGCAATAGCTATGCAGAAAATAAAATCTGGCTCGCCTACTGACCCCGTGCCACCAAAATTTCTTCCAATCATTGCACCGGTGCTGTTGGATAGTCTAACTGACTTATTTAACAGGTCCCTATCGCAAGCCGAGGTCCCAAAAATATGGAAAGCTGCCAGAGTTAGGCCAATTTTAAAGAAACCTACTGCCGCCCCAAAATCCGCCTCGAACTACCGGCCCATCTCGTTGCTTCCTCACTTTGAGAAGATGCTCGAATCACTAGTAAATAAACAGCTCGTTATCCACCTTGAGAGCCATGGATTACTGGACCCCTCTCAGTCGGGTTTCCGGGCCGCCCACAGTACGGAGACAGCACTGGTAGAGGTAACAGATAACATCAGGCTAGCATTGGACAGAGGTCAGTCATCAATTCTAGTCCTGCTAGATTTATCCGCTGCCTTTGACACCATCTCCCACAGCATTCTAGAACATCGGCTCTGGGAGATTGGTGTCAGGGGAAATGCCCTAAAATGGCTCAAAAGTTATCTAACTGACCGAGCTACAAAGGTTCAGGTGGGAAACACTGTTTCATGTAGTAGACCAGTCAAAATGGGAGTACCACAGGGCTCTATTTTGAGCCCGCCTCTTTTTAATCTCTACGTGACACCGCTGGCCAAGGTGATCAGATCTCACGGCTTTGGTGTAGTATCATATGCCGATGATACTCAGATCTTGATCACCCTTGGCCCAGATCCGGTTGAGACAAAGATGCGATTTAAAGAATGCATGTCCCAAGTCGATAGGTGGATGAGCACAAATCACCTTCAATTAAATGGAGGCAAGTCCGAGATTGTGCTTTTTGGCAAGGCTCATGAATACTGGTCACATGACTGGTGGCCCCCGAACCTTGGCCCCTGTCCAATTCCAAAACAGTCGGTACGAATTTAGGATTCCATATGGACAATCAATTGTCAATGAAAAGCCAGATTAACCATATAATTGGCTCCTGTTTTGGCGTGATGCGTAGTTTACGCAAGGTTTTTAAATGGATTCCGATGGAGGCCAGAAAACCACTAGTTCAGGGACTGATTATCAACCGCATGGACTACGGCAATGCCCTGCTGTCTTCAATTAACGTAGGCCTTCTTACAAGGCTTCAGATTCTGCAGAACACCGCGGCCAGGCTGGTTCTCAATCTTCCGCCTAGATCCCCTTCGGCCCCTAGCCTGAGATCCCTACACTGGCTCCCAGTCAGAAAACGAATTCGCTTCAAGATTCTTTGTTTAACACACAAAAGTATGTACGGAACAGGCCCGGGGTATTGGGCCAAAAAGCTAAGTTGGTACAAGCCTTTTAGGACCCTGAGATCTAGTAAGGAATCATTTCTTACACCACTCAGAATCCGCACCACTAGAAATGGAGGAAGGTCCTTTTCTTTTCTTGCCCCAGCTTTCTGGAACAAACTGCCCGCAAACTTACGCACTATCACAGATCACAACTGCTTTCGCAGGAAGTTAAAGACATGGCTAAAGACAACTAAATTAGCAAGCTCTCAGAGCTGTCTGCAAGCGCCATGAGACTTTCGAGTGATTTGTGCGCTGAATAAATGTCCCATGATTTGATTTGATTTGATTTGATAGACATACACCAGTGGATTCAGCGGATCTAAATAGACCAAGGGAAGCGTGAGTTTGGTGGAACACTAGCACCACCGATTTACAGCAGTGCTCCCACTCCACCAAACAGTAAAAGACCACATTAGCCATTTACATGTGCACATTGATTTTTTACCATTATCCATACACCAACTGGAAACACAATAACAAGACCCTCTGAAGCATTAGAAAAACAAATCATAACCCTTCAGACTCTAACCGCACCTAACTGGGAACAACTATTAAACATCCATCAGGAAGCAATTCTTCTAACCCAACCTCTTTCATAGAAGACTAAATTAAATACATACACAGAAACCTCTCTTCTACACATCAAGCAGGTTGGACCTTAATATGATCACCATTTCTGAACCACAACCTTAGCAGACCACCAAAAGCACCCATCCCGCCAGAAAATGGTATTGTCTTTGTGAATACACTTTCATTTCAGGAAACGTATCTCTCCAAGCATCACATCTCATGAAGAGGAACAGGGGTGGGAGCACACCGCTTCACCCCCCAGCAAGGTTCGCCCCTGGCATTCTGGTAAATGTAGTCTCTTGTTGCTTGCTTCGCTATAGTATTCCAAGTATTTCGCCAGAGTTGGCGCAGATAGTGCTGATCTCTAGACACGTATTTCTGGTTCTTTAACCGTCATCAGTAGAGATTACAGGCTTCAAATTTGGGGTTTGCTGAGTGGGCTGCCAAACATTACATCAGGTCAAGTATCTCTCACTGGCGCGCGGGTGCTTCTTCCACGAGCTCGTCAGCTCAATGACTCACGGGAGTACTTTTAAACAGGAACAGGGGTGGGAGCACACCGCTTCACCCCCCAGCAAGGTTCGCCCCTGGCATTCTGGTAAATGTAGTCTCTTGTTGCTTGCTTCGCTATAGTATTTCAAGTATTTCGCCAGAGTTGGCGCAGATAGTGCTGATCTCTAGACACGTGTTTCTGGTTCTTTAACCGTCATCAGTAGAGATTACAGGCTTCAAATTTGGGGTTTGCTGAGTGGGCTGCCAAACATTACATCAGGTCAAGTACCTCTCACTGGCGCGCGGGTGCTTCTTCCACGAGCTCGTCAGCTCAATGACTCACGGGAGTACTTTTAAACAGGAACAGGGGTGGGAGCACACCGCTTCACCCCCCAGCAAGGTTCGCCCCTGGCATTCTGGTAAATGTAGTCTCTTGTTGCTTGCTTCGCTATAGTATCCCAAGTATTTCGCCAGAGTTGGCGCAGATAGTGCTGATCTCTAGACACCTGTTTCTTGTTCTTTAACCGTCATCAGTAGAGATTACAGGCTTCAAATTTGGGGTTTGCTGAGTGGGCTGCCAAACATTACATCAGGTCAAGTACCTCTCACTGGCGCGCGGGTGCTTCTTCCACGAGCTCGTCAGCTCAATGACTCACGGGAGTACTTTTAAACAGGAACAGGGGTGGGAGCACACTGCTTCACCCCCCAGCAAGGTTCGCCCCTGGCATTCTGGTAAATGTAGTCTCTTGTTGCTTGCTTCACTATAGTATTCCAAGTATTTCGCCAGAGTTGGCGCAGATAGTGCTGATCTCTAGACACGTGTTTCTGGTTCTTTAACCGTCATCAGTAGAGATTACAGGCTTCAAATTTGGGGTTTGCTGAGTGGGCTGCCAAACATTACATCAGGTCAAGTACCTCTCACTGGCGCGCGGGTACTTCTTCCACGAGCTCGTCACCTCAATGACTCACGGGAGTACTTTTAAACGGGAACAGGGGTGGGAGCACACCGCTTCACCCCCCAGCAAGGTTCGCCCCTGGCATTCTGGTAAACGTAGTCTCTTGTTGCTTGCTTCGCTATAGTATTCCAAGTATTTCGCCAGAGTTGGCGCAGATAGTGCTGATCTCTAGACACGTGTTTCTGGTTCTTTAACCGTCATCAGTAGAGATTACAGGCTTCAAATTTGGGGTTTGCTGAGTGGGCTGCCAAACATTACAACAGGTCAAGTACCTCTCACTGGCGCGCGGGTGCTTCTTCCACGAGCTCGTCAGCTCAATGACTCACGGGAGTACTTTTAAACGGGAAAAGGGGTGGGAGCACACCGCTTCACCCCCCAGCAAGGTACGCCCCTGGCATTCTGGTAAATGTAGTCTCTTGTTGCTTGCTTCGCTATAGTATTCCAAATATTTAGCCAGAGTTGGCGCAGATAGTGCTGATCTCTAGACACGTATTTCTGGTTCTTTAACCGTCATCAGTAGAGATTACAGGCTTCAAATTTGGGGTTTGCTGAGTGGGCTGCAAACATTACATCAGGTCAAGTACCTCTCACTGGTGCGCGGGTGCTTCTTCCACGAGCTCATCAGCTCAATGACTCACAGGAGTACTTTTAAACAGGAACAGGGGTGGGAGCACACCGCTTCCCCCCCCAGCAAGGTTCGCCCCTGGCATTCTGGTAAATGTAGTCTCTTGTTGCTTGCTTCGCTATAGTATTCCAAGTATTTCGCCAGAGTTGGCGCAGATAGTGCTGATCTCTAGACACGTGTTTCTGGTTCTTTAACCGTCATCAGTAGAGATTTCAGGCTTCAAATTTGGGGTTTGCTGAGTGGGCTGCCAAACATTACATCAGGTCAAGTACCTCTCACTGGCGCGCGGGTGCTTCTTCCACGAGCTCGTCAGCTCAATGACTCACGGGAGTACTTTTAACCAGGAACAGGCATGGGAGCACAGCGCTTCACCCCCAGCAAGGTTCGCCCCTGGCATTCTGGTAAATGTAGTCTCTTGTTGCTTGCTTCGCTATAGTATACCAAGTATTTCGCCAGAGTTGGTGCAGATAGTGCTGATCTCTAGACACGTGTTTCTGGTTCTTTAACCGTCATCAGTAGAGATTACAGGCTTCAAATTTGGGGTTTGCTGAGTGGGCTGCCAAACATTACATCAGGTCAAGTACCTCTCACTGGCGCGCGGGTGCTTCTTCCACGAGCTCGTCAGCTCAATGACTCACGGGAGTACTTTTAAACAGGAACAGGGGTGGGAGCACACCGCTTCACCCCCCAGCAAGGTTCGCCCCTGGCATTCTGGTAAATGTAGTCTCTTGTTGCTTGCTTCGCTATAGTATTCCAAGTATTTCGCCAACCCTGGCGAAACACTCGAAAATATCGGAGAGAACTACAAGAAACTGCATTTACCATAATGCCTGGGGCGAACCTTGCCTGAGAGGTCAGCGGTGTGCTCCCACATCCTGTTGTTTATTTAAAGTACTCCCATGAGTCATTGAGCTGACGAGCTCGTGGATGAAGCACCTGCGCACCAGTGAGAGGTACTGGACCTGATGTAATGTTTGGCAGCCTACTCAGCAAACGCCAAAATACAAGACTGTATTCTCTACTGATAACGGTTAATAAACCAGAAACACGTGTCTAGAGATCAGCACTATCTGCGCCAACCCTGCCGAAACACTCGAAAATATCGGAGCGAACTACAAGAAACTGCATTTACCAAAATGCCAAGGGCGAACCTTGCCTGAGAGGTCAGCGGTGTGCTCCCACATCCTGTTGTTTATTTAAAGTACTCCCATGAGTCATTGAGCTGACGAGCTCGTGGATGAAGCACCTGCGCGCCAGTGAGCGGTACTGGACCTGATGTAATGTTTGGCAGCCTACTCAGCAAACCCCAAAATACAAGACTGTATTCTCTACTGATGACGGTTAATAAACCAGAAACACGTGTCTAGAGATCAGCACTATCTGCGCCAACCCTGGCGAAACACTCGAAAATATCGGAGCGAACTACAAGAAACTGCATTTACCAGAATGCCAGAGGCGAACCTGCCTGAGAGGTCAGCGGTGTGCTCCCACATCCTGTTGTTTATTTAAAGTACTCCCGTGAGTCATTGAGCTGACGAGCTCGTGGATGAAGCACCTGCGCGCCAGTGAGAGGTACTGGACCTGATGTAATGTTTGGCAGCCTACTCAGCAAACCCCAAAATACAAGACTGTATTCTCTACTGATGACGGTTAATAAACCAGAAACACGTGTCTAGAGATCAGCACTATCTGCGCCAACCCTGGCGAAACACTCGAAAATATCGGAGCGAACTACAAGAAACTGCATTTACCAGAATGCCAGGGGCGAACCTTGCCTGAGAGGTCAGCGGTGTGCTCCCACATCCTGTTGTTTATTTAAAGTACTCCCGTGAGTCATTGAGCTGACGAGCTCGTGGATGAAGCACCTGCGCGCCAGTGAGAGGTACTGGACCTGATGTAATGTTTGGCAGCCTACTCAGCAAACCCCAAAATACAAGACTGTATTCTCTACTGATGACGGTTAATAAACCAGAAACACGTGTCTAGAGATCAGCACTATCTGCGCCAACCCTGGCGAAACACTCGAAAATATCGGAGCGAACTACAAGAAACTGCATTTTCCAGAATGCCAACGGCGAACCTTGCCTGAGAGGTCAGCGGTGTGCTCCCACATCCTGTTGTTTACATCTCATGAAGAACAAACCACCTTCAAAGACAAGGATCTTTTAACACAATTGAAAACCTAAGTGTTAGACCTGACAGCATTAGGGTGGTCTTCCCCTCAACATTTTGCCTTCCTTCTCCAGTCTTCGGACCTTGTTTTTATTGGTATTAGGACTCTGTGCACTTTACCACTCCTAACCGGTGCTAAAGTGCTTGTGTTCTCCCTCCTAAACAATGTAATATTGGTTTATCCTCAATTGTCCTATTTAATTTACTTATAAGTCCTAGTAAAGTTGTACTACGTGTACCCAGGGCCTGTAAATTATATGCTAATAGTGGGCCTGCAGCACTGATTGTGCCACCCACTTAAGTAGCCCTTTAACCATGTCTCAGGACTACCATTGCAAAGCGTGTATGTGCAGTTTACACTGCCATATCGACCTGGCATAATAAACCTTTTGCGAGGCCCACACCTTCCCTTTTTATACATATGAGTCATCCTTAAGGTAGGCTCTGGACAACTCAGAGGGCATGGTGCAATGTATTCAAAAGGTAGTACATGTACTTTTAGGTTTTACATGTCCTAGTAGTGACAAACTCTCAAATTCGTTTTTCACTCCAGCCAGGCCTATCTCTCCCATAGGATAACATTGAGATTACCTTATTACATTCTATAAGTGTAATTTACAATTGGGAAGAGATACACCCTTCAAGTCTGATGTCTCTGGAATCAGGATTTAAAATTCAAACTAATGGTGAAGTCGGATTTTAAATTGCAATTCTGAAAAAGTGACTTTTAGAAAGCTGTCATTTTCTTGTTTTAGCCATTTGGTGCCTGTAGCCTGTCCCGATCACATGACTGGGTGTAGTTGGGAGTTGGGCTTTATGCATTCCTCCTAGACAGCTACATACAATGGGAGCTTAGGTGTGTCTCAATGAGCAATCTCAGGCAGGATGGAAAGGAGGATCTGGGCACATTCTCACTTACACCTGAATAGGCTGTGTCCTGTCCACACACAAAGGGCTGCATACCCCCCTTTAGTGAGTCTCAAGCCAGAGCAGGAAGGGAGGACATCTATGCACTTCAAAGGCATGTCTTTGAAGTCTCCCCCACTTCAAAGGCACCACTGGGTATAAGTACTGGACTTCAGACACTGCCACTTCAGTACACTTCTGGACCTGTGGATACTCTGCCAGAAAGAAGGACTGCTGTGCTGCTGAAGGACTGCTGTGCCGCTGGACTGCACTCTGCTGGACTTCTGCTTATCTGTGCAGCTCTAGTGCCTGCTGCCCTCTTGCCGGGGTAAGAAGGACTGGACCTGCATTTCTTGACCCCAGAGTGACTTCTAGGGCTAGTTGGCTGGCCTCCTGATCTGAAGCCTTAGTGACATACTAACTTCCAACCCCTGCACCTGGACTCTGCCATTTGTGAGTCTACCCTGCTAAGTGGTGCCACCCCACTCCTGGACACTTGGAAGTGGGCCTAAGGTGCTTGCCAGCGGAACAGACACATCTTCTCTGCTGAGCAGCACATCCCCAAGCAGAACCAATGCATCTCCTTGGCTGAGCGGCACATCCCCGAACAGAATTGATGCATCACCGCTGCTGCGTGAATTGGACCCATCGCAAAGACTTGCATCGCCGCAGCCTCCTGAATCTTGTGACCGACGCATCCCTATGGAATCGCTGCTGCATGATGCTTTTCCCTGCACAAGCTCCTTGCATCCCTCGTCGACAGCAGCATAGACAACGACTCAAAAACTCTGCATCGCAGCTACACCGCTCATCGGAACTGACGCTGCGCCTTGCATCCTTGACACCAGACTTCGAATCGCAAGCCGAGTCAACAGAATCCTCAATGTCGACGCATCAAGACCTCACACTGCAGCCTTGCCTCACCTTGGAACTGACACATCGCCTTGGTTGCACGACACATCTTCAACGCGGAGCCAGGCAACGCTCTGCAAACAGGATTTAAGGTACTCTGTTCAGTGGGCCTAATTGGGTCCCTGTAGCCGGCCCACGCTCCATCGTGGTCGGTCTGAACTTGTGACTTTGTCCAGGACCGACACGACCAGATATCCCCAATAGCGCTTTGTGCTTTTTGGTGCTTTTTTTCATGTTAAACTGTAAAAATCAATATCTCCAGTTCTGCTAATTAGATTTTTGTTGTTTTGGTCTTGTTTTATTTATGAGTCAGATCTACTTTTCTAACTTGATGTGCCATCTTTTTGTGTGGTGTTTTCACTATTTTACTTTTTGAAATGTTGCAAAAATACTTTACACACTGCCTCTAAAGTTTAGCCTGACTGCTCTGTGACAAGCTACCAGAGGGGGAGCACAGGTTAATTTAGGGTTTGCCTACCCCTTACCCTGACTAGGATTGTGGTTGCTGCGTGACCAGGATTTACACCCCAGTCAACCAACAACCTATTTTCTAATACTAAGGAAATGGGAAATAAATGTAAATACGTGGTCACTGTAAGGACTATTAAACTTTAAGCATTTCAACAGAAACAAGGGTGGAATTCATTGCCTAATAACCTAGAAACCATAGCATAGAGTATAAATCTCACCTCAACTCCATAGAAAAGCAAGACCCAATACCTCTCAGTTTATCACGAGTATTGATAATTAGATAATTAACTATGCCTAACACCTGTGCTTCCAAGACAAATATGCAAAGAAGATTTGCAAATTTAGCCTTCAAAGTAAGAATAGTGTACAGCTGGGGGTAATTTACAAGATGGATGGACGGTTGGAGGCCATAGTGGGAGGGGACCCTGAGAAACAGACATAGTTTCATGAGCGTAGGTGTGTGTTATCCCCACATAGCAAGTTTCCACCAGGGCCACCACACTGGCCTGAGTGAACCCTATAACCCAGATTCTCTTAAGGGGCCTGAGAGTGATGGTTATGACTTGAATCTACTCCTGAATATGGGAAACCTTAGATGTGGAATGTTCTGCTCTTTTACCCATGTTGCATGTGGGAGAACATTATGTTTTGCTTGTTTTAGTATTACTACCATGTTTATCTCTAATTCATACAGTGTGATTGTTCTAAAATGGCACTCTAGCCATAGTGGTGGCTGATACTGCCCTAGCTGGTCTTGGCATTATGATACTTGTAAGGTAATATTGTCGTTTCTGAACCAACCTCACATTAGATGTTCTGCTCACCTCATGTTAGTGCTCCAAAGTGTACCCCTGTCAAAAACAAGTGCTTTATAAAACAATAAATAAATATCCTTGTAACTAGGTTCTGATTGTAGGAACATTGTAACACGATATTACAAAGGAAGTCATGAACCAAGAGGAAAGTTATATCCGAAGAACCAAGATAGCTGGCATTTCTAGTCTTTCGAGAGTTTGAGACCTGCTGGGAATCTTCGTTCGCTGGAAGTGCACTGTGCACTGCAACACAGCGCGTTCTTCTTGAATGCAAAGCATGAATCCAGTTAGCGCAGGCACTCTGTGATTACT
Source organism: Calotriton arnoldi (assembly GCA_963921515.1). Classification (NCBI taxonomy): domain Eukaryota; kingdom Metazoa; phylum Chordata; class Amphibia; order Caudata; family Salamandridae; genus Calotriton; species Calotriton arnoldi. Next base: position 489,928 of record CAWUFW010004560.1, on the reverse strand, counting down.
GCCAGCCTTTCGTTCTCTGAAAGGCACTCAGTGTGAGTGGTTTCAAAGTACTGCTTCACTGAACATAGACCGGGCTAAGCGGTAACTATTGCTTCCAGCCCCACCTTCTGATGTTACCTCAACCTAACCTGCTGGGAAGGCCCCTTGGCACCCTCATGCAGACATCGTCTAACCAAAGCCTTATTTATAGTTGGCAAAGATTTGCCGACTCAACACAGATGCAACATAGCAACATTCTTCCTAAACCATTAACACCTGGTTAAGTTGAACATACCACAGCCGCACATCACAGTATTACATCAAATTCATACAGTTTGAGTAACAATGCAGTCTAACAGGACAAGTTCCTTTGGATAGGCAACCCACAAATGTGCACTTCAAGAAAAGCACATGCACGCACATCAATATATATAATACTGTAGAAATAGCCCACGCCTGACTGAATGAGAATCAGTATATTCTTCTACAAATCAATATAAACAAATAATACATACCTCATTAAACAGACCAATTTTCACTCAATAATCAAATTAACATGAAATCACCACGTCTCGGAATGACTAACATTTCAGAATCACTTTGATTGAGCGCCCTGACTCGAAAGCTCTGTTTAGCCATACATATGGTGGAAGTACCAATGTGGATAGAAAACAGAAAATACTCTGGTGTGTTTGTTTCTAAGCATGTTTATTTATTTAACAATTCCGCATCTTTAGCAGGTGTCCCAAGTTTTGTTGAGCTATTTTATTTATGTCACCTGGGTAAAACTTCATACATACAACTGTAATGTTGAGATTTTAAAATATTGAAACATCTGTTCTTTTTCTCTTACTTACCGCCACCTGATCTTGACTTCAACGTTTCTTTTCTCTCTTTACATCTGCGTTAAGGGTTGGACTGTGACAGAAAATAGGCGCAGGCATCAAAATAAAGTGGCTTCCATTAGGGAATCATACAGCTAAAAAAGTGGCCCATGTTTGCAAAGTGGAGCAATTTTGAACTTGTAAAGAAACTCTGCAAAAGTGGTGTGCAAGGTATGGAAGACTGCATGGGGTTGATCTTCCTGCTGGCAATGTTTGTTTTAATATCAGGGAAATGAACAGTAAAAACCGCTCCAGCAGACCATTAAACAGGCCCAGAAAGAGGCAAAAATGGCCCACACACTAACCTTTCAGACCAGCCCATCGGGCACTGCATGATTGCCCTATAGTCCAGTCCAGCCCTGTTTGCGTTTCTATGCATATGACTCTATCAGGTGTACAGCTACCAATAGTGCATAAGGTGCAGGGGCTCCTGGGCCCAGGGGTATGAGGAGCCCACTGTACCTCAGTTAGAGCTTCTTTTTTACTGCTACACCAATGGATGGACCCATTTTCCTTGCTTGCATTAGGGCCCGTGGCTACCTTACTATGCCATTGCTTCTATACTTCAATTCACTTTTCACTTTCCTATTCCGTTTCTCTATGAGAGGGTCACGATTTACTGTCCTTCCCTTCATTTTGTTGTGTCTTTTTTGCCTAAAACTTGAGCACACACTCTCTCTCTCTCTTAACCTCAGCATAGATTGAGTTTCTTCTGGTAATATTTAGTTGCAGACTGCTGAATTCCAGTCGCTTGACTTTATTTCACTTCGAAACAAGAACAAGGTCAAAGTATCCTTTGGAAGCAAACCCTGCCAGAATCAACGCGGTGTTCCTGTAACAGCTGCCAAACAGGACGTGTTGTGAAACAGTTCTTGTGACAAAGCCGTAGCAGTTAAAACCATTGCACAAAATGTAACCGAGCTAAAAAAAAGGTTTAAGCAGTATGATTATACCCCAACAAAAACGTGCGTTTTCCCCTCTCTATGCATTGTGTACTGTGTGTGCTTAGATAGCATTGAACAAGAGACATCGTATGATGAATAAAAGAAAGAATCTGCAGCATTCTGCATTGGGTTATTTGTGAAGCGTCAGTAACTACATACATAGTAAGGAGCTACCAATAAGTATGCACAAGGACTGAAGCGAGTATACTTACTCTTTTTGGGGATGAAAGTGTTAAACACTGTTTCTATGCATAAACATTGATAAAACAAATGTTTTAGGGGTATAAGGCCAGATTTACTAACTTTCTGGTTGCAATAAGAGGATGCAATTTGTGACGTCTTTTGCATCCCAAAACTTTTTTGTGAACTAACCTATGTACAAATACGTTGGTTCACCCAAAAAAACCAAAGTTAGTCACAGACTGCTATGCCTAATGAATATTCATTAGGCACATCGCAACTTGCGACTCACTAGGATTGGTGGTAATCACAGGGAGGGTGGCCTGCAAGGGTCAGCAGACCACCATGTCTGTAATTGCATTTGAGAAACTTTTTTTTAAAGCTGCCTGATTTTCTTGGACTGCTTTAAAACAGTGTTCTTTTTTTTTTTTAAAGTTTCTCTGACAGTTGGCAGTTGCCCCTTGGCCACTGCATAAACCATCAGAAACATTTTTCACAAAGGGGACCAGTAGAACTTGGGAATTGGTAACTTTTCAAAGGTTTGTGACCAGAATTACAGTTGCAAACCATTGATACATAGTGTACAGATTTGGTTTTTGGAAGAGACGACCAAAACATGCTCCTTCCAAATACTGACTGAATTGGTATCGAGTCACAATCTCATTTTATGAGTCGGTGAAACGTTACTGACTCCTAAACTGTGATTGATAAATAGGAAAACACTTTTTTGCGGTTGCAACCTCCAGTTTGATTTATTTGCGACTGTAAAAATGTTATTACATCTGTCCCGTAGTTTGCAATCTCTTTCAATAGAGAATGTTGGTTCTCAAAAAAAAGGGGGCATACCCAGGATTGAACAACCTCCTAAGATTGGAGTAGGTGGAGAAGTGATGCTTCAGTCACATTTCCCAGGAGCCCCTACTTGCGGGTTCTGCTGCAAGCTGACCCCAAGAAGGAAACAAACCAGCTTCCTGTCATGTGAATATTGAACATTTAAAAAAAAAAAAATGTTATCTTGAAGTGCAGAAACAGACTTTCACAAACATTTTAATGCGGTTCAACTGTACAAGTAGCAAATCATAACTTCTAATAATGTGTCTTTTACCTCTCGTTATCTATGCCTTGCGCTGAGGGCTACCTCAATGCATTTTGGTGGCTTAACTGTGAGCACATACTTTTCCTCAGACCAGCAGCCTCTTCTGTGCACCGTCACTTCCTCAATGCAACACATTAATCAGTTATAACCACAATGCTGAAGAAACCTACAGTTGAAAAAATGTACACCAAATAGGCCCGCCCCTTCCTAGGTGGCGATAGAGTGTGCACACAGCGCATTGGCATAGTATTAGCCATGCCCGCAGGCGGAGTAATTATACTTCTTCGTTGGTATGCTGGAGACCGGGCTGAACTGGTTAGCAGCGCCACCGTAACACTGGGAGGGTCGGAAAAGGCACTGGTAGGCGGGAAATATTTGGTTCAGAGATAACGTCATAACGAGGGGCCTGAGTGTGCCCCGGGATATGTCTCCATTGGCACGAGGCCAGCACAATCAGCGAGTGAGAAAGTTGCGCTTCACTCCGCCATTGCAAAGACCCTGGAGGCGTAGACCAGACCACCAGAGCACATGACCGCGCATCCCCGCGCGCCGAGTGACAGCATGCAGCTTTCGAAGAGAAGGGAAAGCACACACACTAAAGGATAGGAAAACCTCTCAACTGAAGGGTTCGTGTTGTCGTACTTCCTCCAAATTCTGGCAATTAACTTGAAGGGAGACATCGCGGCTAATTGAACAGTTGGGATCTGGGGCAACAATTAGGCGTTTTGACAGGGGGCTCCATGAGCAGGACGGAGCCAACGATTGTAACGCAAAATGTTTTTTACGGAAATGCAACTTTGGATATTTAACAATGAATAACGGTTTTATGGAAGGCAAAAGTAACACAGCGCAGTGGAGTAACAATCATGTAAGCGAAGTGATTAAGTGAAGAAATGTATTTATGTCTTTGCTTTCTCGGCCTCACTGACCTTCGCTCCTCCATCGTCACCGCCCACCACGAGTCTAGCTGGCCTGACACTGGTCTGGCAGTAAATCATGTGTCTGACCAGACACGCGCAGGAGCTAAAATGATGTCCAGGATTCACTCACGGGGGAACTATTGGCAGACACCTCAAGTCGAGTCTGCGCAGCGTGTCTTACCACACCCTTGACCACCTCGACAAAGGGAAAGGTGAAGTGACAGTGCGCTCTCCACTCCCTGGTTGACATGGAGGCTTCGCGCTACAGGGCTTGCGTCTAACACACCAAGGGCTAATTTTACCCCCACGTCATCAGGGGGTCTAGGCTGGCCCTTGATGCTAGGTCTTTGCTAAACTGATGACCTCAGAGTTGAGGGATTGTCAACATGGCAAATACTCTCGTGACTTTGGGCCTACCCAGGGGAGCAACTTGTAAGTTTAGGGATAGTGGCGCACCGTGACGCACTGTAGTGTCCCAACATACCGGTGAGTGGCAGTCTGGCAGACAGTGTAGAGAAGCCCCCCATTCAAGAATCTGATTGTATGTGTGCATACAAGTTTTTTTTTAAGAAAACGAATGCAGATTTATCATTGCACATTGCTTTATTTTTTACAGTGAAAGTAAAGGGGGCGAAGCCCCGACGCCCTCACACAGAAGCCGCCACTGACAGACATGAACCTTCTTGAGGTCCTATTTTTAAAATAAATCCTGGATTTTACCTAACAGGGCACACAATTTTGTAGCAGTTGCTTACATTCTGACTACTGAAAGTTTAACATGGTTAAATGCAATTGGTCAGTTTTGGAATCAGATATGGAAGTTGAACCAACATGTCTTATTAAGAAATATGAAGACTCACAGACCTCTTTTAGGCTAGCTAATACCCAGTGACAAACACTGGCCTTGCATGGTCAACTTACAGCCACTGGCATTTGATGAGTGGCTCAGATGTGGGGCCTAGTGCACACATAATCAATCTGTCAACCTGACCCCCAGCAGTGACCGTCAGAGGGATCAGAGCTCTAAGCCTATCAAAAGTTTAATTCAGGAGAATTGGGAGGTTATTTAAAAAATGTTATCTTAAGGTATGAGACCACCACCTTCCAGGTCATTTCATAGTATTCTGAGCTATTTTGCACTTACTGTTATAGCTCTAATGGTATACCCGTTTAAAGAGCAATGTGTACGTAAGAAGTTTGGATGATGTCATCAGTGATGTCATAAATGATGTCATAGACCATGTCATGAGGGATGTCATATGTGAGGTCATACGCAGTGCATGGCAGGGGCGCAAGTTATAGTTAGCTCTGCTAACTATAATGGTGTCACTGACAAATTCGCCTAACTATAACGTTACTTTAACCTTTGTTTTTTCAGTGATTATAAATAAATATAAATAGAAACATAGCTTCCAGGAATCACAGAAGCTATGCGCGCCAATAAAGACGACATACAAATTAAACTTGTAGACATGGAAAATCGTTTGCGCCGAAATAATCTTAGGATTCTGGGGGTACCGGAGGGGATTGAGGGGCAGGATGTCCGTAAATTTGTGGTGGAAATGTTTGAAGAGGCTTTTCCAGAACTGAAAGAATGGAATTGGACACTAGAAGTGCAAAGGGCACATAGATTCCCATTTAGACGGCGTGCTGTGAAAGTTGGACAATCTGAACAACGACCACGTGCAATCTTGGTATCCCTGAATAATTTTCCGGCGCGACAGGCAGTTTATGATTTGGCGCGGCCTGACAGGAAGAGGACCGGGAAGAATATACAATTCTTTGTTAGACCGGATTATTGCCATTATACAGTGGAGAAAAGGTGGGAGATGCGTCAATTGATCAATCCGCTCCAAACGAAGGGGGCGCAAGCGTTTTTGCTAAATCCGGCTACTCTTAAGGTTGTAAACAAGGGAGAAACACGGTTCTTTATTTCGGACATTGCAGCCAAGGAATATCTCCAGTCCTTATGATAAAGATTGTTGACTTTGCAATGGTTGATGTGACTTTATAACAGTTTTTTTTTTTTTTTTTGCTCCCCTGTAGATTAATGAGACTTGAGAGAGGCAGTTATGTTTTTTTTGTTATGTACTATGGGAGGGCAGTAAGGGTCTCCTGTCAAGGGAGAAAAAAAAGGGTAGGCTTGGGAGTAGGATTGTGTTGGGAGATGGGTGAGCACTAGGTGGGATATTCACCGAACATCACAAGGGCGATTGGCCCTAAAGCCTCTATAGCGGGGGAGGGACACGCGGGGGTAAGGGGCTCGGGGGGTTTGAGGGGTTGGTGGTGGGGTAGATGGGGGTCACTAACGGGTAAGGGGAGGGGGGAGGTTGGGTTAAAGATAAAGGGGAAAAAATCAATTCATAGCATGTGTAACAGGTTTAACATGATTTATATTATGATTTATATAGAGATCTCCATAGGAATGATATGCAATCGGGAAATCTTTTGGACAAATGGCAGTTAAAGGGACTGATAGGGGGCTACGCATATGCACATTTAATGTATGTGGATTGAATAATGTAAACAAAAGGCAACAAGTAGCTGCCGATTTAAGGTTGATAAACCCTGATATCTTGTATGTACAAGAGACACATCTGCCCTGGAGCAAATGCAAGGTATTGAATGAGCTTGGCTATACATTGATTATAGCAACCAGACAATCTACTATGAATAGGGGTGTTGCGATCTTAGCTAGACAAGGAATTTCTGGGACGGGAAGAAAGATGGCAAATAATTTAGGGAGATGGGCTATAACGGAGTGTATGGTAGGGGAAAGTAAGATAGTGATCTGTACGGTATATGGATCGAACTTAGACAAGGCTGAAACATTGGAACATCTAAATGTGGAATTGGCTTTATGGGATACCCCGCTGATACTATGTGGAGATTTTAACATCCATGGGGAAAGTAAGATCTGGGATTTGGAGTATGAGAAATATACAGGGCGTAAACCAAAAGTTTTTAGAGCGCTACAACAACTTTTGCAGGGTCATGGATTAGTGGATGTATGGGCAGTTGTAAATTATGGAGACGCAGGCTATACATTTTATTCATATCCCCATAATAAATTAGTTAGGCTGGATTATATTTTCATGTCTAGGCTACTTATTATGGGGGCAAAGATGCAGGTATGGCCGAGGATTACTTCGGACCATGGCCCTGTAGTACTTGATTTACTTAGTATAAGTCAAGGAAGAAAACAGAGGCCATTTACTTTTAACAGGAAGTTACTTGGAAATAGTCAGTATAATGAACATATTAAAATCTGGGCAACACAGTTTTTGGAGAGTAATAGAGGCTCTACTGCCCAATCGATAGTATGGGATGCGCTGAAAGCAGGGCTGAGAGGTGAAACGCTCAGTTATGGGCTGGCTAAACAAAGGCAGCAGAAGATTTTTATGCAGGGGCTTTTGGAGGAGTTAAGGACAGGCAAGCGGGAGCTTGTACAAGCGATAAGAAACAGTGAGGATGTCAAGGAGATACAAAGTAAGATTGCATGTGGTAAAGCTAAGATTAATAGGATTTGGAGTCAGGAAATCGCAGGCCAATATAAAATCCATAAAGAAGAAAGGTATGAATATGGGGAAGCTACAGGTCGATGTCTGGCTCAAAGGCTTAGAAGCAGGAAATCCTCGCAGAAGATAGTATCGCTGGATGATGGAAAGGGGAATCTAGTAGAAAATATGGAAGGTATTCTGGCGGTATTTCATGCTTTCTATGAGGAGTTGTATACACAAGACATAGTCGATAAGGGTAACATAGAGACTTTTTTTACAACAGGTGGATTTAGTGGGTCTTGAACAGGAACAGTGGGGAGCCTTAGAAGTTCCGATTACTATGGCAGAACTTGAGGAAGCATTGGGCTCACTGGCTAGTGGTAAAGCGGCAGGGCCGGATAAGCTACTGTTGGAGATACACCGAATGCTTTTTCAAGTAATAAAGGATGACATGCTGGCTAAATTTTTAGAAGCCCAAGCTGGGAACCCGCCACCATCATGGGACGAAGCCAATATTGTGGTTTTTAAAAAGAAAGATAAGCCGGCTGAATTGCCAGGGTCGTATAGACCAATATCTTTGATAAATGCGGATGGCAAAATATATTCAAAAATTCTGGCAGCTAGGTTGGCTCAAGTAACTACCCCACTGGTCTCTATACACCAACATGGTGTTATACCGGGCAGGAGCACGGTCAATCACTTAAATAGGGTAATTGCAATAATTGATTATGCTAGTGTACAACAGAAGAGCCTTGGTATAATATTTTTAGATGCTGAAAAAGCGTTTGACCGTGTGTCCTGGCCATTTCTTTGGGCTGTTATGCTTAAGATAGGATTTGGGCCCCGATTTGTTAGGGCTATACAAACTATGTATAAATCTCCTCGGGCTAAAATCTGTGTAATGGGAAGGGAATCTGCTCCTGTATATATTAGTAGGGGGACAAGACAGGGATGTCCCTGCTCGCCCTTGTTGTTCGCCTTATACATTAACCCGCTTATTGTATTGTTGGAAACAACGAATAGGATTAAGTCTATGGCTTGTGGGCAGCATCAGGTGCGCGTACTAGCCTATGCGGACGATATAGCGGTGGCAACATCTGATCCAGAGCAAGCAGTGGCGGAGATAGAGGACTTGACTCGGGTATTTGGGGAAGTGGTGGGATACAAGTTGAATGCTGCCAAAACTCAGATTGTATGTTCTGAAGGAGCATGCCCTGGAGAAGGACGGGTTACGGATGAAGCCATGTATTTGGGTATTAAAATCAGGATGTCACTACAGGATTTAATAGAGGTGACTTGGGGAGATATAGTCTCTTCTGCCAAAAGACAACTGGACAGGGTTGAATGTTTACATTTATCGATGGTAGGAAGGTGCAAGGTGCTTAAAATGTGTATTCTGCCTAAAGCCATGTATTATTTTAGGTCAGTTCCATTGGAGCTTACTCGTTTACAATTACTGAAATTACAATCTCTATGTGACAGGTTTATATGGGGACAAAAAAAGCTCGACGAGCTTCAAAATACATGACATTACCACTAGACCGAGGTGGATGGGCTGTACCAAATTTTACATTTTACTATTTAGTATGTTTATTACAAAACATGCGGTTTCTCTTGACTGGAGAGGAAGGACAGTTGGCAGAAGCACCAAATATATATCAAATGTTGATGGGAGCCGAGGTTAGAAATACTTTATTTAAATTTGTGGAACCTAGCTACTGTAAGAGAACACTGTTCAAAGTTATGATTTCAGCATATAAGGTTTGGAAATCAGTACGTAGGATGTTAGCTTTAACTCGGATAGGCTACTATACACCTTTAAATTCTACAGCTATTTTCCTGGCTATTCTTTGGGATACAAAGATGGAAAGGTGGCGTGTTAATGGGATCAGGCAATTGGGAGATATATACTGTGGCGGGTACTTCTTTCTTTTTCTGATTTAATGAATCGGTACGATTTGCCAAAATATGATTTTTAAAATATTTACAAATACGGGATTTTTATGCAAACACTGTAAGTATTTAGAGGTAGTGCCCAATTCTCTAGTGGAGGCAGTTGGGAAAAGAGCTAAGATAGGGATACTATATAGAATGCTGATTGACACTCAGCCTGATGATATAGAGAATCAGGATAGGAAATGGAGGGCACGTTTTGGGCTTGAAGGCTCATACGTGCAACAATCAATTGATACTGCTGATAGAATTCTTTTGACAGCAAGTCTGCGAACTCAACATTATAAGACTTTATTTAATTTATATCACCCCCGCAAAAATGATGAAGTGGGGTGGGGCATATGATGGGAAATGTTTTAGATGTGATATGGAAAATGCTGATATAGTACATATATTTTATGAATGTATAGGTTTATCTCAGTTCAGAAATCATATTGAGCAGTTTCTATCAGAAATTACGGGGGTGGCTGTACATATTTCCAAAGAGATAATGCTAACGGGAGTGGGGGAGGCTACAAAAACAGGTCAAGTTTGTTATCCATTTAAGTACCTTGTATTCATAGCAGTCGCAGTTGCACGACTATGTGTTGCCTCAGTGTGGCTTCAATCCGATGCCCCATCGTTTGAGATGTGGCGAGCGAAGTTCTACAATATTTTTAATTTGGAATATAGTCTGTAGTGTTTGAAATCATTGAGTAAGAAAAAATTGGGGGCTCAGATTTGGGGGCCTATGCTTAACCACATAGAGATATCTGTCTGAATGCAATACATATGCTATGCTATGAATTGAACAATAAAAAGTTAAAAAAAAAAAAAACATAGCTTCCTTCCAAAGCTGCGTTCTTCAGCAACTCCATGCCGCATGCAATTCCACGAAGAAAGAACCTGCATGACCAGGTGCAGTTTTCCAATGCTCACATGTTGTTTAGAATATATTTTTCAAAAGAGCAAGTGGTGACAAACAGAAAAATATAGCGACATGTTTCGGCCGGAGCCTTCGACTGCCCATAAAATTCAACAGGTGCATAGTGAGTTTAGAAGGGGCTTTAAGCCCCTCCCATTCCTAAAACAATGAACGATTATGCCGTTTGTACCTACATGCCTCAATGTTAATTTGCTCTGTGTATATGCTCAAATATAGAAAAGCATTCCAGTGAACCACATTCAAAATGAGATTTTTAATACATTTTACAGTTAGATTTTTTGTTGTTATGAGTTGGTGTGATTGTGGCATTGGCATACATTTCAATTTACACTTTTCTATGTTGACATATTTTCACTTATGTGGCAAATGAAGTCAATGTTTGTGAGCAAATGGTATCTGTGAGGTACAATTTCATTATTGTTTACATGATTCTAGGCCCAAGACGTGGAATTGCACATAGATTCCATTAAAATGCCAATGTTTATAAAGTGACATGTGCCTTTCATTACTCCTTTGAGCATGAGTACATTACTTTGACCATTCTCAATACACAATGTGTCTGCGTCCAGCCACAATCTATATTAGTGAGCAAGTGATATCTGTAAAGTACATTTTCATTATCAGTTTCATAATTCTAGGCCAGAGTAATTCTTTTGCACATAGGTTCCATTAAAGTGCCAATGTCTTTTAAAGTGACACGTGCCTTTTGTTACTCATATGAGTGTGAGTACCTTTCTCTAGCGATTCACAGTATGTGGAATACGTGAAGTTCAATGTATCTGTGTCCTATGCACCTGTCACATTCAACTTATATGGCACATAAATCTACTCGTAAAGCACGACCATAAAGTGACATTTGCAGATTCTGCCTGTAAAGTACAGCATCCTCATCATATTTACTTGATTCTGAGCTAGGGATTTACTATTGCACAAAAGATCCTTTAAGGAGACAATGGGGGTCATTACGATGACGGACGGACTTCCGTCCACCATCGTATCGTATTTGAGACCGTCCGCCTACAAGACGGCAGTCCCACAGTACGAATTACAATGCGACCGCCACCAAGACGGTCGCATTGCCAATGTTTTGCATTGTGGCGGGTGCTGCTGACTGCAGCACCAGCCACAATGCAAAAAAGGGTCAATTTACATTTCCCTGCAGTACATGGCAGGCACCATGCGGTGCCTGCCACATGGTGCAGGGATATGTGGGGGGCACCTTAGGTGTCCCCAGGTCCCGTGTTTGGGGGGCCGGGGGTAAGGTGGGCCTGCTACGGGCCCCCAAACTCCCTTTCCGCCTGCCTGTTCATGGCGGGTTAACCGGCATGAACAAGCAGGCGGAAGGGGACATCGTAATCCCTATGTCAGTGCCTGGTAGGTACCACCACCATTTTAGGGATTGGGAGGCCCTCCGCCGCACTGGCAGGCTCAAGGAGCCCGTCGGATGTGTGGCGGTTAGAGTTTCCGACCGCCACGGAACCGCCTGCCATCCTACTGTGGCGGGCCGGGAATGGCCTTCCAATGGTGGGGAGACCGCCACCGACAGCCTGTCGGTGGCGGTCTCTCCGCCATCGTAATGAGCCCCAATGTTTTTAAAGTGACAAGTGCGTTTCATTGCTCTTATTGGTTTAAATACATTATAACAGCGACCATCATTGCGTGAAATATACAATATTATCTTTCTGGATCTGATTCCAGGCCAGCGATGTACAATTGCACAAAACCCATTAGGGTGTCAATGTTCTTAAAGTGACAAATACCATTATGGTCAATACTCATGAAGTGCACATTCTTTACTTATAGGCTGCAAATCTGATATGCAGGCCATTTGCACCCTCTGATTCCCAATGATTCATCTCATTAGGATGCCTGATTAATAAAGTGTCTTATGCATTCACAGTGTAGGCTCAATCTCTATTAAGGTGCACAAGGGTTGACATTTCATAGCCTTTCTCTCATATCAATTTTCAGTGTGGTGTAAGTAGTTATAATGTAAGCTTTGTACTTTGTCTGATATGTATCATAGATCATTTGCTCGTTGCAACAACCTAGTGTTTCAAAAAGAGTATTAGACCCATAGTGTAATTTAGGCACACAACATAGTGCCATACATAAGTTATTGCGCCTCAAAACAACATAATTTAGGTACCTTTTGTACTCTATCATTTTGTTATGTATCATGTCAAGTACAATATTTACGATTCACTAGAAAATGCTTACCTAATCAAAACCAATAATCAAGAGAAATTGCATTAGGAGAAATAACAAATTGATACACCCTTCTATTCTTAGCACACCTCTATTTTCGCAATTTCAACATATTTAGTTAGTTTCCAATAAAGCGGTCTGTGCTGTTAACTGATATCCACCTAAACAGACTCCCCTTTCTGACCTACGAACCCTGATTCAAGTAAGTGTAGGTTGTTCATTTTGACATATTGCAATAACAATGAGAAGCTAAAACAATGAGAAGCTAAAATCATACAGAATAGACGTGTACTGACAGACACAAAGAGTCATTTTAAGTGTACATGTAATTCAGCATCAGAGTTCAGACCCCATGGCACCTCTGTGCCGATGGGGATAATCCATCTTGATTCTGATTTTCTCAGGGCTAGTTCTTGATCTCCCCCTCTCTGTACTTTGATGATGTGTTGAAACCCATAATAACGTAGACCAGATTTGTCTCCCCCATGTTCCTCCTATACGTCTTTAGCCATTAAAGTGACGTTAAAGTTAGGTGAAAATGTCAATTAGAATGTAACATTTGAAAGTAAAAAAACACAGAAATTCACCAATTATAATTTACTGAGCTAACTAGAACTTGTGCCCAAACCCTGCTGTGGCAGACAAACTACAGCTGCGCATGACTGTAGAGGCCGGGCCTGTGCTGATCCCTGCTGTGGGCATTCAAGCCCCCTTGGGTGCCCAATCACCCACTGGGTATAGCCACCAACAGGCGCCCATCTACCACTGTGCACAGCCTTTGGCTGTGTGCAGTGGAGGGTTGAGTGCAGGACTTGGTCTCTGGCCCATCTCTGCACCCAAACCCTGTGAACCCCCATCCTCCAGCAGACACCAAATCCACCATTGGCGCCCAGCACACATTTGCTTTGTTTTACCTTTTTTTGAGTATTGTGGTATTTCTGCATGGGGGTGAAGCTTGCACCGCAGTACCTCATGGTAGGGCTGTACTGGGTCCCATGAAATTACTGCGATACCTGGAAATGCAAACATTATCTTTTTTACATTTGGTCCCTGTGGGGGTCCTCTGGGGCCCCCCACAAGTACCTGGCAGTCAGGGTGTCCTTACCCTGCCCTCCTACACCATCCCTGAAAAATATTTTCAGGGCACAGGGACAGAGTCCTCGAGTTCTGTAATGGTAGTGATAGCACGGACTGAGCCCAATTTGTTTAATCATTTATGGTTTGTCAGGGTTAAGCCCTATTTTGCACGCTAAATCTTTCTTCTTCTTCTCAGTGATGGACCTTAGAGAGTTGTATTAGGATTCAGGAGCAAGTTAGGCATTTTAAACTTAATTTCATTAGTAGTTTAAGTTCAGTCAATGATGAGAGTTTTATTGTCGTTTCAAAGCTTAATTTTTCATTTAGAGATTAGTAAAGTTCTTTTGTTTATTTTTAGTCTTTATTTAGTTAGTCCATCAATCAAATAAGTTTACAGAAATCTCTTCAAAAAGAATGGTTTGCACAAAGCATCCTTATTATAAAACTGCATTAAGCATGCTCCATAAAGGAACACATTACCTATTCTGTAGAATCAAGATCAGAGATTTAGATTTTAAGACCCCATGAAGAGTTCAAATTCAGTGGCAAAGAGTGAAATCAAAGGCACACGAAGCTTCAGAGCCAAATTGAAGTAGCAGAAGTTTTCATAAAGAGTAGTTTATAAGACTCAGCCGAGTCTCATTAAATCCAAGTAGATCTGCATACAGCTGCAGTAGCAAACTGTCAATTCAAAATAGCAAAATAGGGCAGAGAGGGAAACAGTAGCAGCAGTAGCCAAATCTGTCAAAGTTCTGGGTCAATCCACCAAAGAAAAGCATTGCAATTGCCTAGGAACATGCACCAATATAAAAGTTAATAAAAACATATTGAAAACATTGTAGCAGGCCGCTTCTTCCACGAACCAATCAGGGGACAGAGTTCTTCAATAAGCAGGTTCAGCTCCTCCGTTCCCAGGGAAATGCATACAGATTAAACTTTTTATTGTATGGTTAGATACATGCAGCCTTGTGTGATGAGATTCTGGAAACATCAGGCATAGTACCCATAGGCTTTAAACATAGATCAACCTTCCACATATAAAGTTGTTTCACTGTGAGAACAATGAACTACTAATTAAAAGGCAAAAGCACTGGAAGGAAATGTATTCTTTTACACGTTAAAGTTACAGTGTTTAAGGCACTGCAAGGTCTGGGGCCCAAACCGCTGCAGAACAAATTCAGCTGGTATACCCCTACTCGCTGTCTTCGGTCATCTTTGGCCAACTGGGTGAAAGTACCCAGGATTAGAAGAGCTAAACTGGGGGGGCAAGCCTTCAGTGTTGCTGCAGCACGGCTCTGGAACAGCCTACCCACGGAGTTGCGACAGATGAAAGACGTACTGCTGTTCAGAAAGAAAATTAAGACCTGGCTCTATCCTAGAGTATAATAGTAGTTTTTCTTTCTCCATGCCCTCCTCTGGACCCGTGGCCACAGGTCCCCCGTCTCTCAGCGCCAGGATACCCGTTGGGTCACAGTGCGCTTTACAAGTAGAGTTTACATTACATTACATTACATTACATTACTATGAATCAATCATTATTGTTTAAATGCACAAATTATTCTATTCAAGCTTTGTATGAAACATAAGAAAGTAGGAAGTTCATGACATTCAAGAATAAAAATGTTGCTTAATAAAGTAATACATTTTGTGAAACCGAAAGATTCTGCAGTCATGACAACATCTCTAAGCATGTCATTGTAGGATCAAGCTCCTAAATCATGTTGTGCACATTTCAGCAATATTGAGTTCCCTTCTAGCTAGGAAAAAACTTGTATAATGGCCTTACTATGGCCTACATGAGTAACAATCATTGCCTACTGCGAGTTAGCACATTTCAAATGCATATCAGGGGAGCCTCCACTGGGGCCAGATTCCAGGAGACGAGCATGAGTTCCCCTCCCAGATTTTGGCTAGTACCTCCAGGGTAGCCTCAGGGAGAGAGGGCGTACAGGCCTAACCTGAGAGTCAGGGTTGGCCTTGGGACACGCCTCAGAGAGAGAAGCTAAGCAAATCCCATTCAAACTTAACACAGGTGGAACCCCCACAACCTCTAGACACTGACGCAAGGAGCCTAGGTGATGGTGCAGCTGAACCTGACTTGCCTCGAAATCACGTGGTCAGTCCAGCTCATCTAAATCCTTGCCTCGCCCACCACAGTGACGCGGCAGTCAGCACCGGAGCGCCTTCATTAACAGCAGAGGTGTCCCACAGCGGGCCAAGATGGGCCCGTCTTAGCCCTGAAGAGGCTGGGCTAGGCCACCCCTCTTTCTTTTGGGGGTTTGGACTGTGTAACCTCCGGAGATGGTGAGTGGATATTTTTGGGAAATTTTTTGTTGTGTTGCCCGCAGCCCCTGTTTGTCTCCTGTCTCCTGTTTGTCCCCTGCACTGTCTGGGTTTAGTGGCTCAAGGCACAACACACTTTCTGTAGCTGGTATTATTGCAGGGGGTTAATCGTCAAATGGTGGAAGCCTGTTTCACAACACTTTTGTAGTGAGTGTTTTGCTAAGTCTGGTTTCACCTGCATCTTTCTGCAGCTGGTCCCTAAACCAGTTCTTGGACTTATATTCGGACACACCAAGGGTTTGAAGCAGATCAGAAGCCCACCAGGATTTACTTTTAATGTCGGGCAACACATCTGGGGGCCTTGAACTACATGGAACCACTGTTGTCCTTTTTTTTCGTCACCTTGGGCAGTAGGGCCCTATTGTCAGGGCCATTGACTGATTTAGCGAAATGGGAAAGAGGAAGGCTCAGCCTGTGACCCCCCCTCAGGGAACCGCATCTCACTATTGATACATTCCTGGCAAAAGCCGTGGGAGCGATTAGACCGGGCTGAGAGGTGGCTTTCAGTCGATATGGGAAGCTCGGGTCTGTGTTTCACATCCACGCCACCACTGACTGTCAAGGCCCCCTTGGTCATTCCACCTCCAGCCCCACCTTCTCCGCCCTCAAATGTGGACCTAGGCGAGCAATCTCCTCGTGAGCCTTCAGCCTCCCAGCCCATGCCCTCTTCTACCCAGCCTATACCTCCTGCTGATGCGGTGAGTCCCCCTGCGCCAAAATGGCAGAGGAAGCCCAAGAGAGCAAAGGAACCCCTTCCAATCACTCGACATGATCAGGTGAGCAAGGTATCAGGGCCCATTGCGGAGGAACTGCTGAACCAGCTGGCCCCAGCGCTATATAAAATCAAGGCAACTCTTATTAATCTTATATCACCAATTTTGACCAGACTGAATAAGTTGGAGTCGGCATCGAGGGATTTGACATGCAAGTTGGATGCTGTATTAGCTTCTTTGGCGAAACCCCCTCTGGTCCATTCGCTAGTGCGCCCCCCATTATCTGACATTACACCCCTTGGCAATCCTCAGAGTAGCAGTGGTAGCCGTCACATTAATGCGCCCAAGCTTGTACCGCTTCATTTAGGAGTACAAAGGCCTAGTAATTCGTGCTTAGAAGGAGGCGGGATGCCCTTTGTTACCCGTACTACGCAGACCCCAGGTAGAGTGGATACCAGTGATTGACCTCCCCCTGGCAGGCGCTCCTTATACCGTGGTCCTGTCGGGGGTACCAGGTTTGGCCGCCCATAAAGAGGAAACTACTATTCAATTGATTAATAAGTCCTCCTATTGGCTAGCACAGCATTCAAGGTTCTCCGTTATGGACTATCATGACATTTTGATGGCACGGAGGGTGGCTTGGATAGGTTCCTCAAGGAAAATGCACAATGGAGATTGCATTATCATCTCCTTATGACACCCTGAGTTAGCACGAAAAATCCTCTTCGGGGCATCCAAATTGTTTTCTGTAGACTCATGCATTACATTACTCCCGTTGGGTTTCTTTTATAGACCCTCCGTGAGTAACTCGGGTAAGGAATTGTGCAGAGGGGGTGGACGCATTGAAGGAGGTATGGGCCGCCAGATGCAACTTAGAAATTTGTACGCTCCCCTAGAGGATTTAGATGAGCTAGACTGACCACGTGATTTCGAGGCAAGTCAGGTTCAGCCGCACCATCACCTAGGCTCCTTGCGTCAGTGTCTAGAGGTTGTGGGGGTTCCACCTGTGTTAAGTTGGAATGGGATTTGCTAACTTCTCTCTCTGAGGCGTGTCCCAAGGCCAACCCTGACTCTCAGGTTAGGCCTGTACGCCCTCTCTCCCTGCAGGCTACCCTGGAGGTCCTAGCCAAAATCTGGGAGGGGAACTCATGCTCGTCTCTTGGAATGTGGCTGGTTTGTCCACCAAGTTTTTTGATGAGAGATGGCTTTCATATATTAGATCATATAAAATGATATGTTTGCAGGAACCTGGAAGGGCAAAAGTCCTTTTTTTGTCCAGCACAAAACTCCAACATGGGTAGAGCTAGAGGGGGCCTGAACACATTTCTGGCATTAGACCTATGCAAGGAGTTGCAGACCATAAAGTGGGATTTCCAGGTGCTACAGGGTATTAAATTGCGTGTGGGTAGAGAGCCCCCACTTGTTATAATCAACTTTTATAACCTGAAGAAGGGTAAGGGCCGACCTTCCAATTTTGATGCTCTAAAGTTGGCCCTGTGTTCCCTAAAGGGAGAGGGCCTTGGGCATACAAACGTTATTTTAATGGGGGATTTTAATTGTCATCTGTGCTCATCCTTCATAAGGATTTCCCCCATCTCACAGCTTTGCCCATTTGCAGAGGATTTGTATATGGAGCATACCACGGAAGGGGATGAGTTAAATAATCTCTTACTTGCTCATAATCTTGTACACACTTTAGACAACTGGTACACTGAACCTATCGCACATTTGCCCCCGTCCTACAAAGGTAGGGGCTCTGCCACCATTATAGATTTTATATTTGTGTCTGCAACTATGGGCACGGGCTAGGGCTCCTTTAAAATAGAACATTACCCATTCAGTGACCATAACCCCCTGATAATTACACTGAGGTGGGTGGGCAGCCAAACAATGGGCCCCCGGAAATCCCAGGCACCTTTAATTCCAACAGACCAGGGTAGGCGACCTTCGCTGGTCAACTATAGATGTTAAGGCTTTTAATTATAACCTTTTTACCTCCTGCCAGTCCAAGCTAGGCCTTTGTTTAGACCCTTACTCCCCGAGCGAAGACATATTAAGTTCTTTTACCTCTATTGCACAGATAGTGTCTGGTCTTTTATCTACACAAAAAAATATGAAAAAATCTTAAACACCACAGAGTGGGACTCAATCACCCAGCGTGATTTCGTTTTGGATCTTGCACATCTAGCACTCACCAGGAATTTTTTTGAATTCGAAGGACAGTATTTTCTTCAGGTCCATTGTACTTCCATGGGGAGTACCTTTACTCCAAGCCTGGCGTGCCTCTATGTCCATGCTTCCGAGGCAGAATTCATCCAAAATGAGCCGAACACATACAGTAATAACATACGCCTATGGAGGCGTTATATTGATGATGTTTTGGTGATATGGAGGGGTACACAACATGAAGCCACAACCTTTGCAACGTGGTTAAATTCCCTAGACCCCCACCCACATTTTACAATGTCAATAGGAGGCAACAAGCTACCTTTCCTAGACCCCTCGATACAAGCCAACAATGGCGAATTGACCACTGAGGTGTATTGCAAACCAACTGACCGTAACAATCTACTGCGTTTTGAAAGCTTTTATCCGTGTAGCCTACGGGAGAACCTCCCAGTGGGGCAGTTCCTCCGATTGAGACATAATTGCACTGAGAAAGCTGAATATAAAGTGCATGCAGAAAAACTAGGTCTCAAACTTCTTGAGAAACAATATCCTAAAAGAATAATCAAAGCAGCTGAGAAAAGAGCTCTCAATAATAACAGAGATCTACTGTTGGAGACCTGGAAGAGACAAGAGAAAGACAACCTCATCTGTGTCTCTACATATAACACACTATCTAAGCCCTTTAAAAAAATAATAAGGAGGAACTGGAGCATACTGTCACCCGGGGAGTTGACCATTGAAAAACCAATGTTTTCTTTTAAGAAAGGGACGAGTATCAGAGACCTGGTAGTACACACCCGCCCAAAAAGAAACCTTGAGAAGAGCTCACAATCGACACTCTGGAACCTCCCACTCTCAGTTGGGCATTCACCATGTGGGAACTGTAGTGCGTGTCCCTTGACAAGAAAAGTAACAGAGCTAAATATTGGCCTAAAGACTCCATGGAAGCTAAAAAACCTAACAAACTGTAACTCCAAGAATGTGGTGTATATAATCAAATGTCCATGCAATCTCTTCTATGTGGGCATGACAACGAGAAAGATATGAACTAGGATAACGGAGCACCGCAGCACCATCCGGTGCAAAAGAGAAGCCACCAGACTAACACAACACTACATAGAAACAGGTCACAGCGATGGCGACATGAAGTGGTATGTGTTAGAAAAACTCACACAAACACGCCCTGACATGAGTGGACCCTTACTCTTATTTTAACAATGATGGGTCTACAGATTACGTACTGACCGCCATGGACTCAATGATGAAATTTCCTGGGGCAGTCTAATGTGAACCGATTGATGTGTATACCACCAAACATTCACTAAATACCCAGTAATAAGCGAATAACCACCTTGTTATGTGCTGGATTGAGGCCCTAACATAGGTGCGCCGTTTCAGAGGCACAAATCCTTTGTGCCACAGAGACAGGCAGGCCCTTTCACCTACATTGGCCCTCCCTTCACAAATAACGAGCAACAGAGTCTGTCCCTTTTCTGACGTGTGCTCTGGGTGCAGAAGACGGTCCATCCTAAATACGTCATATCCATGTCCAACAGTGACTAACCTATGTCACAACGAGTTCTTAGAAACAGACCCTTAAGCTCTTGGGATTTTCCCTAGCACAGGATTATTGATTTCTCCAAGAACTCATTAAATATGCATGAACCACTATTTCCTAAGGGATCATTCCTGACGTCTTCCTCTGACCGACTGTACGTCAATACTAACATTCCAAGGCACCTATCAGGTATAAATATACCTCCCTTTGCCCAAGCAAAGCAGAGGGGACCGAGACTTTCCATGCCGACACTCTGACCTGAGACGCTGCAACCTGCATCATGCCACAGCTCCAGCTGGCAGAGGTCCATCCACCCATCCTGGGGTGTCCAGCTCGAGACCAGGATGAAGTCCCACTGAGGTAATGGGGCTAGACTAAATCCTAGGGGGATTCTTGGCTCTCTAAGACCTACACACATGCTAGGTACACTTAGGTACATCTAGTTAGGCATCATAGGGTATAGGCTTTATCTTAATGCATTCTGCATTTCATGTATGTGTTCATTACTATTGCACAATGGTAAAACTGTACCATGCATTTTTATTTAACTGCACTGCTTGCCATATTTCTCTGCTACTGTCCAACAGTTGTCGCAGCACATATAACCAGTACTAGAACAACAACTGTGCAATAAATTTTATTGTAAACACACCCAACTGTTTCTTCTATGTACTTCTCTGAGATGAGTGACTGAATGAAAAGTAGTATATTGTTTCCACGATCCTGAGGGATCAGGGTTTTATGTTATGTGGTTGCCAGAAGCTATTCCCTTCTTGTTGTCAAGAAGTTTCTAGTGGCCTCTGAGCTAGCTGGCACACAGTAATTAAGTTTAATATACGCGATAGGGGCATACCGACCTCAGTCCTATGCCAAGCCTATAGAGTATGTTATTCCAATGCGCAGAACCTATTAGGGAAATAGGAACTACACTACATGACGCTCAAACGTGAATTTGGCACTTATT
Source organism: Calotriton arnoldi (assembly GCA_963921515.1). NCBI lineage: Eukaryota > Metazoa > Chordata > Amphibia > Caudata > Salamandridae > Calotriton > Calotriton arnoldi. The sequence goes on along the minus strand of CAWUFW010004560.1, from coordinate 468,515 downwards.
TAACAGTAGAATCTGAGTAGTTCAGTCATGCTTATTCTCAGAGACCCCTAGTCACAAAACGCCAGAGACTTCTGGAGTGGGTAGGCACAAAATTCCGCCACAGCTGAGTAGGCAATCTTCCTATGTATTGGCTGTTGGTTAATCAAGCTTGAAGGAAAAAGTTCCCGAACAATTGTGCCTTTTAAAAACCTTATCCTAAAACCCTTTTTTAGGACATTTTGTTTTCACAACACAATGTCTGTCGAGGCAGCTGCTCCTGTCACTGGGACACAGGTCTCAAACGACGAAGAGGAAGCAAATGCAATACATTTTGCATCCAAAATCAGGCATACACTCACACAAAAACCCCTCAGACATGGTTTAACAGACCAAGGAGGTACAGTGATATTAATAGAGGCACACGAAGATTATCAAACAGATGTGTTCTATTTTTGGGTTACATTCCCAGCAGTAAATGCAACAACTCAGACTTTTCATTCTTACATACATGAAAAAGTCCCAGCGGTCTACACTCCGTTCGAGGAGATTAAGATTCCGCTCACTGACCAGGACCACAATTTCTGGTTTAATGGCGCCCTACAACAAATAAATAAAACCAGGCTCGGTCCACTAGGTAGACCAGGAGCTACATGGCCGACATTAGCCGGTTACACACCACATCCTGACATTGATATAATGCCACAAGATGCACTACAACACAAAGAGTTGGTAAAACTCTTACAGAGCCATGACGCAACTCGTCATGAGGGCACTTGGTGTCCAGCCCACAGTAGCTACAAATAACACAGCTCCAACACGGAGCACTGCTACTAAAATCACTCCACAAACATTACACACAGTAATGGGTAAACTACCCACAAAATGTGAACAGATTCCTTTCTGGGTAGCTCAGAAAATTATCCAGTTAGAAGCAGTATTTCCAAATACTACACCATTTGAAAGCATATAATGCTACCACTCTGCTTGCCCATGGGGATCACACCACAGTTAGAGGACTGCACCACTTGGGGTACAGTCTTTGCTGCCATATATACCAGGACTCATGGTATTCCTTCCTTAGCGGTAATTCCAGATGTCTTACGACAGATACAGAATAAGTATGGAGCTGAACCAGCTCTGACCTTAGGTATGAAATTACTAGGTAATTACGACCAGGTATCAACAATAATACTAGCTAACATTAAAGGGGAAGCAGCTTCAGTGGCGATCCGCCAAACACCTAAGAGAGGTCAGTCTTATAGACCAACCACAAGAACTTCCCAAAATAATTGAAATTGCATATGCAGAACTGGGAAGGGACAGTTTGGGTGGGAAAGCTTTTAAAATCACAACTAATGGGTTGTCCTGAGAAGGACAATTCTAAGCAGACACCTACTTCTTCTAAAAAGAAGTGGGATAATAATAAAAAACAAAAATTTTCAGAAAAGATTCTCAGTCCCGAGGTAGGTCTACTCAACAGGAGCCCTCTGCAAAGAGGTATAACCTTAGGAATAGGGGTAATATTAGGAAACCTGACAGGTATCAGGATACTGATACACATTCCTCTCGACAAACAACACAGGGAGAGAAGGAAAGTCAGCACACAAAGAAGAGCGCAAGCAGTCCAGGGACAAGCACGCTCAGGACTCTTCTAAAACAGAAGACAAGCCACAATCCAAACCTCAATTTAAAAAGAAGAAAGTTGCAGGTCTCAAAGTTAGACATGCACAGAATCCTAAGGACTCAACTTCCAGAACGGGGAATGGGCTCAGACAATGCTAGACAGAGAGACAGAAGTAACAATAGCTAGCCAGAACCTGAAGGAATTTCTGGACAGCAAAATTGAATGATTACATCATGGTGGAAACACCAGACAAAAGGGTGAACGTCCCACACAAGTTATATGAAATAACACTCCGCATGGAGGAGGACAAACACAGGAAAGTAAAAGGTCTCTTTGCGAAGAACCTATTGTCTGGTTTTGACATACTGTTAGCAGAACTAGATTAGCCGCCAATATTCGCCAGGGAGCGCCCAAAGGGAGAAAGTATATTTTTCCTGCATTTTCCAACCATGTTCCCGTTCACCTTAAACATACATATGCACGGGAGTGGGCAGTAGCCCAAGCTCCAGCATTGTATAAAAATCACGCTGGATGGGATGATGCCTCAACCCACCACGTGATCCCATTAATAGTTTCACCACTTGCACAAAGACATATGCTGTCCAACATGCAGATAGTGCCGCATTAATGAATAACATTATGCGGGAAAAAATACAAAACAACACTTGTTGTCTCAAATGGATTTTTCTGTCAAACTATAGCACCTGAAAACAGGTACCTAACAGCATTTAGTATATTAGAGTCCCAGCGACAATTTTTGTCATCTCCCCGTGGGTATAAGAACAGCTCAGGGGTATTTTCTGAAAGAGTTACTGAATGGCTAAAGCACTTTGATGAAGAAGCGTTGTCCTATATGGATGATATTTATCTAACGGACGACCTATTGGGGAAACACTTGACCAGGCTGAGCACCATTATTATGGAATTCGCCTCTGGGGGCTACAAATTAAATTTTGAGAAATCAAAAATTGCCCACCTCTGTGTCCTATTTTTGGGATACTAGTTTTCAAAGTGAAGGGAAAAGCCTGGCAGCTAACTTTTTAGAAAAGTGTGCGCTGCTCCAGCCTCCAAAGACATTAAAACAACTTCCAATCAGTACTGGAATTCCTAGATTTTGGCAGAACATACATTTTGGATTTCGCAGAGAGAGTAAAACCTTTCTACGACCTTTTTCAAACCTGACTTTTCAGTCAAACACTGGACACAAGAACACACCAATATTCTTTGTTCACTCCAGGAAGATATTATTGCTTCCAAACACATACACACACGTGTAAACTTGCACCACTTGGTACTCAGTATCATTTTGGGTCAATGCGGGTACACTTATTAAACCTTTAATGAAGGTGAAACTGTACCAATCGCATACAAATCTCATCTGTACACAAACACAGAAATGAGTTTTAATTCAACACGAAAAAATTCTGACAACCATTCAGACTGCTGTAGCAAAAGAAAGAGCACTGGCTCATGGGATGATGTATTATTGTCGTCACCCCGGTACCGGGGCTAGCATTCCTAATGCCAAAGCCTTACATCCAGAATGGATACAAAGGGCTAATTCTTTTGCTGCATCAGACTTTGAATCCAGATTTGATCCAAGTTTAAAAACACAGGCATTCCTGCAATATGAGAAAGAACATCATCTACCAAATGAAGTCTTGCCTCTAGATCAGTATGAATTTTTAAGATTTACACTGATGGGTCTGCCCCACTGGCCGCCTTTGTTAAAGATCAGATGCTGGATGGCAAGTTCTGTCCTCATTGCACCAAAAAACTACCTCTAGGTAATAGCACGGCTCGGTTGGCAGCTTTAAAAGCCCTGATACTTGCACTTGTAAACATGGATCGAGAATTCCCCACACTCATTGTGTGCGATTCCTTTTACTGTGTGCAATCATACAATAAAGCATAAAACGCTTTGGGAACAAGTAGTTCAGTTGAGAAACGAACTACCTCTGCCCACTGAAATTTTGCCTCTCGATTTATAATGACGGATCAGCACAACCCGGTACAGGGAGTAAGTAAGCAAGCTTACAGTGCAGCGTGTGCAATCGTTAAAGTTCGCATGCGCGATGGTAACTTCAGACCAATGGTCACTAAAACTCAATCTTTAGGAGATTGTACAGCTCAGCGAGCTGAAGTACAAGCGTTCAAACTGGCACTTGAAAATACAGATCGCGAATTCCCCACACTTATAGTGTGCGATTCCTTTTACTGTGTTCAAACATAGTAATAAATATTTATACCATTGGGAACAAAATGGGTTTAAAGATGAAAAAGGTGGCATAATTAAACACAAAAATTATGGGAACAGGTAGTGGAGCTGAAAAAAACGACCTACCAAACAAAAACTCACGTGATTACCACACTGCGTCATCAACGTGATGGCGTGCACGTTGCAGGGAATTCATTGGCAGTAGAAGCCACACAGGGGGCTGTTCACACAGCTTCCGTAGCTGCGCACACTCGTCCAACAACGAGAATAGACGGTTAGAATATGGTGGCTGTAATTGCTTCACGCAAAGGCAGCACAGCAGTGCCTAAGAAATTTCCACTTATATACACCTACAAGTTAGGTGCAAACAACATTCCATATGCTCAGATTCCTGGAGTGGGGGATAGAGTATTTCGAAATATGGATAGTAGGCAGGAATTAATCATTTAAAGCACACAAGGGCTTGGGCTCCGCGCATTCAGGGGTAATAGCTACTATTTCTTCATTGCTACAGTGCTATTGGTGGCCAGGGTTCAGAAGTCAGACTATTGACTTTGTCTTGAACTGCAACATCTGTAAACAGATGCCAGGCTCCACCATCACATGACCCGCGCAGGTCCCATTGCTAGACAGCATCAGACTGTCCACTAGATTGTGTCGTGTAACAGGACCACTGCGGCCCCTCAAATTTTGAGGTGGCTTAAAAATATATCTTGGTGGCAGTGGATCCGTGCTCAACTTTCCTATAGGTATGGCCTTAGCGCTCGGCTGACGCTCAAAACTGTTATAGAAAGATTTGCGAGTCCATAACAGGAGATACGCAATCAACGTTACACCCTGACTGTGGCTCCACGCTTAACTCTCGGGCTGACAAAGAGGCCATGGAAGGGATGGGCGTAGTATTGCGGTACTCCTCTCCAACGCGATCCTGAGGGAATTTAGGTAGAGGAGAGGAAGGACTGGGGCATAGAGCAATCCTTAACAGCTAGGGTATTAGGCGGGGCGCTAGTGAGGTCAAACACTTATATGGATTCAGGGGGCAATACACACCCAGCCAAGAAGCTCTCTAGGAGGTCTGACTTCATTTACGAATGTGGGAACCTGATCATAAATGTGAAGGCACAGTGGCGGATGAAAACCATTCTGTATCTATGATCGTTTGGCTGTTTTACAGGAACTAAAGGAAACAAACAAACAAACAAAGATTCTGTCAAAGTGAAACAGGCTGCCACTGGGAAGTCGAGGTAATCACGGCAAGACCTGTCTGAATCCCAAAAGTCGGAGATATGGGCAGAGAGAGATAAAGATCGCGGACACAAAGGAATTTGGCCCCTCATACAGGAAAACCTGTGCCATTCCTTGAAGTGAAAGGAACAAGAACTGTACTTTTGCCGCATCTTGCCGTGAAAAAGGAAAACAGATTCATTTCAAATGAAAGAATCAAACAACACTATGTGGCCAATACTGAGCAGTAGGCCTCGTGAACTCCACAGTAGTAGACGTCCCTCTCACTACTATTCAAGAACTTCAAACTGAATATCTCATCACGTTTGAGAAATCAAATCCATGGAGTGGGGGACTATGCAACAATGCAATGGAACTAGTTCTCCTTGAACCAACCTTTCAAATTCAAAATAAAAGTCAAGACAACACTCAAGTTGCAATTTGGCCAAAAACAAATGTGTACACCAACGTTTTTCAAGAAAAACATCAAATAATAAAAGCTTCAACGTTTTCAATAAAAACATCAAATAATAAAAGCTTCAACGTTTTTCAATAAAAACATCAAATAATAAAAGCTTCAACGTTTTTCAACAAAAACATCAAATAATAAAAGCTTCAACGTTTTTCAACAAAAACATCAAATAATAAAAGCATCAACGTTTTTTTTCACAAAAGCATCAAAAAATAAATGCATCAACGTTTTTCAACAAAAGCAACAACTAATAAATGCTTCAATGTTTTTCAACAAAAACATAAAATATTAACTTCAACATCTGAAAGTTTTTCAGCAAAGACATCAACTATTAATTTCAACATTTCAAACGTTTTTCAACAAAAACAGCAGAAATAACTTCAACTAAACACGATGCAATTTCAACAATTTCATACAGCTACTGGCTATTTCATTAACTGTGATAGGTTTTCCATGGCTCCACGTGAACAGGAAGCGAAGCCAGCCTAAAAACAAACAACGAACATGCAAGTACAAACTTTTGAACCTTTTCTTTTCCCAAAAAGATACAGACCTGGCTTCACCATGGGTAGAACTAAGGAGTATTTCTGGGTTCATCTTTTTCTGTTCTAGCTTTGCTTAGAGCTAGCTTTTAGTAGGACTCTTAGTGGACACTTTTCTACAAAACAGACTCAACATAAAACTGAAGCCACATCCATTTTAAATTCAAATGCAAACGAGACTTATAAATGTATTCGGCCTAAACAAGCCTTTGTATTCTAAATGATGTATTTAATCATCCGGTTTTTAATTCTGATTAATGTATTTTGAACTTTCATTCATTTTCATTCATTTTATCATTCATTCAGTGATGTCATTACCTGCAGTACATTTTTCTGAAAATTGGGTTACTGATACAGTGAATAATATGCCGTCTGTTTTAGGAATAATTGCTACATTTTCAGATCATGAAATGTTAGAGATTTATTCTTATTGTGACGCTTTATACCTGTTACCTTCATTAAGGTTATCAACTCCTACACAATTGTAATGCATCTAGAAATGTGGTTGTTTAAACACCAGTAGGAACGTTGCCAAACACCACCAAACACCATCGCACGGGGGTGGAATAGTTGACATACATCAGCAGGGGCAACATTAGATGCCATTTACAAAACAACAGGACAGACCCAGTTAGGAAAGTATGGATGGTTTGGCCTTTTGACACAAATACCTGTCACAAAAATGATTCCTGAACATCACCAAGGGACTCAGTATACGTAAGCCAGACCTACGTTATGTACAGATAACATCCAGAGGTAGTGAAATCCTACAGTGTAGGGAAGTTGTGCCCTTTTTGGCTAGAAGCCCCAACACTGAAAGTAGTGAACCAACAGTTTCCTTTATAAAGTTCAAATGCTTTGAGCAATCTGAAAACCATGCTTGTGCAGCACTTTTATTTTTAATTTCACATCAGCTAAAGAAATATTTTTTCTTTTTTGCACAATAGTACAATTAAATACAAACTGCCCCTCTTTCGTTTTTGATAAATTTTATCTTTCACATACAAGCAGTGTGATATACCTTGGGAATACCTTGCAAACAGGAACTATGCTTCTCATGGTTTCTAATATTTAAAAGACCAGTCTGAAAAGACTGCAACTGCAACATACCTGTTCTCTGATGCCTGTTTTTGCAGTGAAGAATGCGTGGTCATCATCTGTCTGACACTTCCAAAGGAAACGCCAGCAGCATTTACCACCAGGCTGGAACTGCTGAAGTCCCATGCTTGGCTGTGTCCCAAGCGTATTCCCATCAAACCAAAGCATTCCTTGCAAGTCCAGTGGGTGCCTTTTTGCTTCCTTTAGCTAGCACCAAGGTATCGATTACAGCACCGGCTGCCTCAGAACCAGCAACTGGCAGCACTGTTCATTCTGTGCTCCCACAACGATTCTGCGAGGTATTACAAAGGTCCGTCCCCTGCAGTAACTAGCAACAGAAATGTTGTGTCTCTCAGCCACTTGTTATCTTTATTTTGCTAAAACATGTCCTGAGACACATTTTTCTCTTATTTTTTCAACTCTCACCGAGTGCTTGGAGCTTTCCCTCTAAAATTGACCTTTCTTTTTTTTTTTAAAGAAAGCATGGTCTTCTGAACAGCTTGTAAGAGTTTTAAATTTTATAAACAGGAACTTTTATAAGTAACTACTGACTCTTAGAGAGTATTTTTTAATGACACTATAGATTTTTCCTGTCTCCACACAGTCTATAGTAATTTTACATATTTTAACAGCTGCTATTTTTTCAGCTCATGAACCACTCTCATGCAACTACCTGCCAATTATATGCAAATGCCTATTTTAGTCACGTAGTTTGCTTTTAATGGGTTATTCACAGTTGTCCATAGATTGGAGTGGGTGTTATGTGCTGGATTGAGGCCCTAACATAGGTGCGCTGTTTCAGAGGCACAAATCCTTTGTGCCACAGAGACAGGCAGGCCCTTTCACCTACATTGGCCCTCCCTTCACAAATAACGAGCAACAGAGTCTGTCCTTTATCTGACGTGTGCTCTGGGTGCAGAAGACGGTCCATCCTAAATACGTCATATCCATGTCCAACAGTGACTAACCTATGTCACAACAAGTTCTTAGAAACAGACCCTTAAGCTCTTGGGATTTTCCCTAGCACAGGATTATTGATTTCGCCAAGAACTCATTAAATATGCATGAACCACTATTTCCTAAGGGATCATTCCTGACGTCTTCCTCTGACCGACTGTACGTCAATACTAACATTCCAAGGCACCTATCAGGTATAAATATACCTCCCTTTGCCCAAGCAAAGCAGAGGGGACCGAGACTTTCCATGCCGACACTCTGACCTGAGACGCTGCAACCTGCATCATGCCACAGCTCCAGCTGGCAGAGGTCCATCCACCCATCCTGGGGTGTCCAGCTCGAGACCAGGATGAAGTCCCACTGAGGTAATGGGGTTAGACTAAATCCTAGGGGATTCTTGGCTCTCTAAGACCTACACACATGCTAAGTACACTTAGGTACATCTAGTTAGGCATCATAGGGGTATAGGCTTTATCTTAATGCATTCTGCATTTCATGTATGTGTTCATTACTATTGCACAATGGTAAAACTGTACCATGCATTTTTATTTAACTGCACTGCTGGCCATATTTCTCTGCTACTGTCCAACAGTTGTCGCAGCACATATAACCAGTACTAGAACAACAACTGTGCAATAAATTTTATTGTAATCACACCCGACTGTTTCTTCTATGTACTTCTCTGAGATGAGTGACTGAATGAAAAGTAGTATATTGTTTCCACGATCCTGAGGGATCAGGGTTTTATGTTATGTGGTTGCCAGAAGCTATTCCCTTCTTGTTGTCAAGAAGTTTCTAGTGGCCTCTGAGCTAGCTGGTACACAGTAATTAAGTTTAATATACGCGATAGGGGCATACCGACCTCAGTCCTATGCCAAGCCTATAGAGTATGTTATTCCAATGCGCAGAACCTATTAGGGAAATAGGAACTACACTACAGCCTGCACTGGTTTGAGATGATACTGTCCATGCAGGTAGGTCAATATGGGAGGACACAAGATTTAGTACCCGAAACACGACCCAGGGGTGGGAGGTACCACACTTGGATAATTGGCAATGACCAAATACATAAGGGATACAGTCCCTTAGTGACTGGAACTACACTGCCTTTTCTTATCTCATTGTCAATAAAGTTTCGCAGTTTGAATTAAGGACCTGACAATAGATAATGATACACTATCTTAATGAGCCACCAACTAATAATATTGTAACCACACTCCCTTTTCTTATCTCTTTGTCAGTAAAGTTTCGCATTTTGAATTAAGGATCTAACAATAGACAATTGAAATACACCGCCATGAGTGCAATATGCCCCGGTAGCTATGTATTGAGGCAATTAAACTGGGACGCACATGGGGTTTGGGAGATACTTGTTAGTAATAACAGTGGCCAAGACTAATGAATCTTAAATCGTTCAAACATTCACCTCTCGCGCTTACTCAGCGCTGTGTGACTAAATTTCCCAGAATCCTTGAGATACCCACTAGGCCATTTCAATACATCAAAGACTTCAGGGTTCACACGGATTCGGCGCGTGAACGGGAACGTCTATTTAATCTGACGCCCGACATGCCGCTAACCTGTACAAAGGCGCAGAGCGGGAGAGACGTAGGTAAAGTAGCCGGGCTTTCCTTTTTTACATTTGACGAAGTAAGTGGGCTATCATATCGAGGGGTCAGCATTGGTCCTATTTAATTGTGTGTCGGACTCGCACCCGGCACTATTCTTTTGCATTTTGGTGCCTAAGCATGGGCCGGAGCATGTGGCAACAAAGAGAGATATACACATATGAATATGGTACTCGCATTTGGCATTAATTTTTGACAAATAGGTGCGGGAGGCCCGGCAATAGAGAGAGACATATGAATACAATCCGCATCTAACGGAGTATGCACAACCTCACGTGGATACCAAGTGCATGTGACTGATGATACTGATGATGATGAGAGATAGAGCGTGGGTGCGGGCATGAGTGAGCATCTATTGCACAGTAGCGCAACATTTCCACAAATTAAGACAAACATGTATTGCCATACTAAGGACGATGTGCTGCGAATGCATGAATAAGGGTCCGCTCATGTTTTCCTTCCGGTTATGTATATAAAAAATGTTTATCTACGAAAACCACCGCTGGTATGACCGTTAGCTACAGCTTAGCAAGAGATCTCTGAGGACCCCTCACACCTAGCGCTGTAATCCTATTTGAATTATGAATGACGGATGAACCGATCACCAGAGTAAGATGCTGACAATTAGATTTGATCCGTCTGGTATAATATAAAATAATCTGGTAAATGACTGTCATAACAATTAGTAAACAACGGTTGGAACCGGCACTAGGTTCTCTAGAAGTAATTTTATTAATTGTTGTACGTCAAGTGTACTATATTGAAGGATTCCTTAAACTACAGACAGGAATCTCGTACGCCGTGTTTGAACCTGTGATTGTCTCCTTCCAGGTCTGTAGATATTTGCTAGGTGTATTTTGCCGGTTTTCCTTTCATTAGTGTGTGACTAAAAAGGACCCCGCCCTCTATGTGACCATGATGTTGGCAACACCTATACTATAGGGTAAGGGACGTATGCATTTCTAATTAGTGATAATGACCATGATAGTACCTAATACAGTAGTGACACTCAGGCTAGTGGCCTTAGCACTATAGATCACAAATGACTCTTCCTTTTGTATCTTAATTAAATTACATTCACCCTTGTTTTTCAACTGTAGAGTTCACCGGCTTCCCCAAGACCTTAGACGTCCGGAGCCGAATTAATTACAATAGCTTATATGCACAACTGTGATATCTGAGTAATTAGTCTACCCCGTATCTTCTTGTACCTTCTCTATTCTAGGTGGCAAGGACAAATTACTCAACCACAGGCAGGTAAATATGGTAGGACCTAAGTTAGGAATCCACTGTACAATAGCCTAATCGATTCTAAATTGGAATCGCATATAGGTTTCTCACATAGGGATCCGTATGCTCTGAAGAATGCCCCAGACCGTTTAGGCTTGCTAAAGTGGGCAGAAACATGTTGGCAAAATTTTGGGTGTGAGACATTACACTCCAATACCCAAACCTTCTTCGTTTTTAATCTTACCTATTGTTTCACTAATAAAGGTAAAGTTCCCCAGGGACTCTAAGGTATTTTTATGTTTTTCATCTGGATCACCTGTTATATGGTGTTGTCCAGTAAGACTTATGCAAGAACTCCTTCCTAACTAGTCAGTCTTTGAGGAGGTTGAGTCTGCCCGGGTGGCATTGTCCTACCAGGGTGGGGAGAGGATTCCTATGATGAAGCATTACACTAATAAGTTTGTGAGGTTTCCTCTTCCATTAAGGATGACTTTCCCATAAGCTAGGAATCTAAGGTTTCAGTTCTGCAAAGTTTGCATCAGCACTAGAGCCTACAGTTTTGTTACTCTCAGTACACTTCTTTGTGTATCGCTGTCACCGTACAACTATATTGTTATATGGACTTTTATCTACACAGACAGTGAGGGATGCCCAGGCTTCTAATTTGTGGTTTGACTGCAAGTGCTCGCAAGCACTGAGGAGGTTAAAGGCAGCCTTGAAGCAGGTTCCCCGGGAGAAAGACAGTGTGACTCAGTGCAGGCGTCTTTATAAGAAAGCAGTGAGAGTGCGTAGGCGCCAGCAGCAGAGGCAGGCCTGGGAGGATTTATCTAAAGCGGGGGAGTTGGGGGACCCAACATTATTTTGGAAGACCATTAATAATCCCTGCTTTGCTGAACCTGCTAGACCGACCGTGTGCCACCATATTTCGCCAGACCAGTGGGTTTCTCATTTTGAAAAGGTCTATACTGCAGGCTCTCCGGTGGACTCACAGGTAGATATACCCTTTAGCCCAGATCTAATCACTATTAGTTTTTCTTTGGAGGAGTTACTTTCAAGTATGGAGCTGCTCACATTAAATAAGGCCCCAGGTCCTGATGGCATACCCCCAGATCTCTTCCGTGATAACATTGAGGTCTGGGCCCCTCTTCTAACTCAAGTTTTAAATGCGGCTGTCGTAAAGGGGATGTTGCCCTCCTGGTCTACTGTTACAATAATCCCGAATTATAAAAAAGGGGACAAGGACGATCCGCAATCATATTGCTCGATCTCCCTTATCGACGCTGTTGTCAAAGTGCTGGGCCGGGTCCTTTTAGCCAGACTGTCCCTGTGGGCCTTAGACAACCAGATTCTATCGGACGTGCAATTTGGTTTCCGTGAAGGCATGTCAACCACCGACCAATGTCTCAATCTCTGTCTTCTGTCAGCTAAATACACACTGACACAACCGGGCGTTTTGTACTTAGCCTTCATGGACCTTACTCGCGTTCGATCGAGTGGATAGGTCTAAATTGTGGATCATTATGATTTCCTTGGGAGTGGACCTCCGTATTGTTAACTTGCTTTTATTACTTCATGCCCAGTCGACAGCGGCAGTGCGATACACACAAGAGGGGACACTTACAAATCATTTTATGTGTACTAGGGGGGTGCGCCAAGGTTGTATTTTAGCTCCATTTTTATTTTTGGTCTATATTAATGGTCTTGAGGCAGCCTTATTGACTCTCCAGTCAGATTCCCCAAGAGTGGGGAGTAGAGCCCTCCCAGTTTTGCTTCATGCCGATGATGCAGTCCTTATGGCCCGCACGGCCCGGGGCCTACAGATTTTGATAGATGGCTTTGTTTCGTTTATGGACAGACTGGATCTGTCTGTTAATTATGATAAGTTGTATGTGCTAATTGCTGGCCGTAGGGGGCCCCGGTTGAAAAGTTTTAATGCGGGCCCCCATATTTTTACTAAGGTTCCGTTTTTTTCTTACCTAGGCATGTTATTTGACGACTGATTGCAGTTGAGAGCCCTTTCAGATGGGAAATTCAACGAGTTGAATAAAGCCGCGGGGGCTTTCTCCAGCTTTGCCAGCAGACTGGGCTCATGGGTGCCAGAGGTCATTCTAAAATTGTACAAATCTAAGGCCATTGCGAAAGTGTTATATGGTAGTGAGGTCTTCTCCGGCCATCTCCTGCCGAGTTCCACGAGGAACGCCAGATTGGTCGGTGCACGAAGAGTTAGGGGTTGAGTATTTGACTGACCAAGTGGCCATTAAACCCTTACTTTGCTGGATAAAGATATGGACACGCGAAGCTAAGGGTTTAAACCGCCTAATTTTAGCTGATTGTCTGGCCCTGGAACATGGTAGCAAAATCCCTTGGATACAATATATAAAGGAATCCTTTAAGGCCATAGGGAGGCCAGACTTTTTTTTGCACATGACACTTTGAGCCCCAGGGATGTAATCTTAACAAAAGCTCTATATTTTAAATTTGCTAGTGCCCAGCGTGAAATTATGGAGCTTGACAAACCTTTTGTGAGGGCATATGTAATCCTAAAATCCGTGTTGGGTATGGAGCCATACCTTCTTGCACTTTCTAGTGCTCATGACATATTTTTAATCACATGTTTTAGATTTAATCAATTGCACTATCTGTTAGCATCTCCGGTTAGATTTCTCCCTCTAACCCAAATAGGCCCCTGTGGCTGCGATCTTAGATCTCCACAGGACACACTCCATTTTGTTTTATTGTGTAAACTGTTTACAGTGCCAAGAAAGCGATATCTCTGGCCTTTACTAAAGAGTCTGAAGTTCAGGCAGGCTAAAGTGGCACTTTTGCACTTGCAGCTGTTACCAAACCCCTATAACTTTCACGCAGTGTTAAGCTTTTTGTGGGCAGCTTATAGATCTAGGCTATCCAGGATTGATTGACCTCCCTATTAAGGGATTGCTGGCGCGATGGGGCGTACAGCTGCAGATTTTGGAGGTTTAGTAGCTCAATTTGCTCTGTTTTATTAATGCTGCACCGTTTTATCTGTATTTATTGAATTTATATTGTATGATTGTATCTTTTATGGATGTGTTTTTCATCTGAATAAAGATAGAAATTATTATCAAATTCATATCAGTTTAACGTTAAATTTTACTCTTTATGGCACATTTAGCCTAGTATGTTAATAAATTTTTCGTCCTAATTAATTAACTGTATTACTGGCTTCAACGCTTTGTTCTCAGTTGCAGCCAGCCAAGCAGATCGCTCGGTACAGCAGGACCAGGACCAGATCCATGGTACTAAAATGGCTGATATGGGAAAAAGCTCCCTTGCCATTCACAAGGCCCTATTTTTTTATTTTTGGAACAGTGGGACCAACCATCTAGATATACATAACTTTTAAACCTCTTCAACCCCAGCCCGAGCACCTCTCTAAAGGCTAATTTCTCAAAAAATGCTGAACAGATTTACACCAAATCACAAAAGCATGCTTTCTGAGTAATATTCTAATTTTTGGGCCAAATATGGTGTAATTCCATTCAGTCGTGTTTTCTGTATCAGACAGCAAAGTTTCCTATGGGACAAAGCAAATCAGTGTTTTGGGATCTCTACCTTTTTCTTTTCCCCTGGTTGACAGACCTGTGCAAAACTTTTCAAGAAGGAGCCGAGGTGAAAGAATGTAATTTTTTAGAAAATGTTTGTGAAGATTTCTCAAGTTGCGCTAAAGTAATTAGCAAAATAAAAAACAGTTGACTTATAGATTGCTAGACACCCAGTTTGTTTTTCACTTGATTCTACAGCTGATATCGCCAAAATAACCCAGCAACTTAATTGCATCCATTCTGCAAAACCTTCCCTTATGTATGAGATATTGCACCTGTACTTGTGGGACACCAAAGCATCATCATATGGTTTGATGTTCAGTAGAGCTACAAGAGCTAAGGTTTTACTTTATTGGGGTGTTCTCTATACTTATGTATCTCTATAGTGATAATGATCTGGCTTTCCGACTGTCCTCCAGCCTACATTTGTGTTACAGGCTTGGGAACTGGAACATGTGGACTCGCTTTTTTGGAACTGTCTCTCGGGAACTGGCATTGGGTCATTAACATTTACGGGCTGCCCTTGAGGCTGACCTTGGGTCTAGGAACTTTTTTGCCTCTTAATATTGACATTTGGGAATTATCCTTGGCTCACAGGTCTTCATTTGCTTTATCCCTGTATTTGTAGTTGGTCTAATGGAAATCCCAGAGACTGGCCTCTGGGGAATGAATATTGCATTTTTTGGAACTTGCATTTAGTCACAGGTATTTTGGGGCAATTTTGTGGACTGGGCTTTGGATAGTGTTTGTGCCTGAGACCTTTTGTGGATGACCTAGAACCTGGATTTTCATGATTGGCACTTTAGGAATGGTCTTGGGACCTGACCTCTGGTAAGTCACACTTGGTCAACTCCAAGCACTCTCTCTGACACAAAATCTGTCTTTCTGTTCCATTCTGAGAATTAGCACTATGAACCATGTGAGGCTGTACCAGAAATAATGACCACTGGGCAACCATGCCTATTTCAGGAACGATTGGCAAAAATGACCACATCAGGTTGGACTATGACCATGTCAATCCTTTAGGTATCACACATGCAAGGCACCAAACAGATACATGCTGCTCTTAGCCACGCTGCACCACACTCATAGACCTAGCAATATTTCTAGAGGGACAGAAACTCACAGAAACACATAAAAACACAAAAATGGTGGCAGACCGCACAACAGTTTTCCTTTCTGATGCAGTCTGAATGATTCTTCCCATTCTTTTTTAGTGAAACCAAAAATAACCATTGAATAATATATACTGAACGTTTGGATTCTGACATTAGAAGGGCTGATCAAGGTACAAATGATTGGGGCACATTAGTAAATTAGGAGATGCCAGATAAGAATAAACTAATATTTTTATTATAATGTAGTACATCAGCACGACATCATTACATGGGGCTTTGAGTGCTATTCTATATGCTTCTTATATAGAGTTCACATGACTGCTCAACGGCACCTCGTGGACCAGGATTAGCACTGGTATATGAAAGTCTTTTCTTGTAGGCTGCTGGTCCCCCTGACAAAAGTCACCAGTATCATTTCAGGGGGTACAGCAGTAGTCTTACTAATTGCATTTTCCTACACATATACAGCCCTCAAATATGTCCCCTATCTGTACCTCCACATGTGCAGTGATAGGTAAGTATTATTAACGCCGTATGAACTATTCTCGTGATGGGTTCAGCAGCAACAAACATGGTGCCAAAACATTGGGTTTAACAACAGTTAATCAATCATGATATTTGTATGTGTCTATGCGAGAAGACTACTTGAAAACACATGGCAACAACAATGGGCAGAAAACTGTGTATGCACATTGGGTGTTGTAATAAGGTTGTAAGGTTTAGCAACTTAAGAAATGAATGCCAGTATATGTAACATGTGACACAAATGTGCCACAGGGCACACAGTGGCTAGTTGGCACCAACTGTGGTTGTTTGGATCATTTGCCTCTGGTGTCCTGGGGACCATCGTATTGTGGATCTGCAAACTGGGCCAAGTCCAACCTTTCCACACCTGACTTACAGGTTAGGGAGGGCGACCAGTCAAAAGCTTCTCGGAGAGGTAGTGTGGAGCGTAGAAAACCAGAACTTAAACCCAGCCGTTATGGACATTTATTGCTTTGGAGGACATGTGCTTGACTGAAACCCTTCTCTTCCCATCTTCTTAGTTTAGTGTACGCAAAATATGAACTCGATGTGTGAAACCTCTGCACACCAGGCTATCATCAGCGTTCCTGAAGTAGCACTCTGAGGGAGACAAAGGGGCAGTCCCTGCCGAGAAGCTTCCCTGCCTTCGTCAACAGGGTCAGCTGACCCACCTCCATTCCCACTACATTAACCCAAATGGCTGTGCTCAAAAAGGACAAATCAGTAAACACCCCTGGCAAAAATGTTACCATTATTTTTAGAGACACTCTTCATCCTCCCACACACTTCAGTGTCTAAGGTTATGCCCTCCAGTTCAGGAATGCAAGCAATACACTTCCACCATCTTGAGAGGATGTACCACAACCTCTATCATGTGCCATGTAAAACCAGGGGCAATCCAAAATGGATGCCGCTGGTCTCAGCAATCTAACACTCACATCCACATGGAGTCCTGCTACCATGCACAGTTTACAAAACACAAGCTCAACATACACAAGGGATATCAGAGCAAGTATCTGGGTGCCTCATACAAGCAGAACTTTTCACAAGTGTGTCCAGTGGGCAAAGCACTCCCTCTAAATCAGATAAAAAGGTCTGTACAGTGCTATAATTACACACTGCAACCCCCACTTAATATTGACATCCCGATAGATGGACAGTACTCTCATCCCAGCTAGAGGAGGACGTTTGGTGTGCCCCTATAGTCTCAGAACCTGGATCTGGAGGCTTGGGTCTTAAGATTCAAAGGACAGGCCTCGGTACACTGGAGTACCGTGTAAAAAGGGCTGCAAAAAGTCAGAATAACAGTTATCACATGCTGCTTGGTCACTCATGGCAGAGGTACAAGTCTTTTTATGTGCATTGGACATTTCTGTCCCAGCAGCATGGTTGACTGTGTGCACTAGGAGCAGTTTGCAGGGCAGATCAGACTTCATGGGGCGTAAACAGTTGCACAAATCTTGCGTTAGAGCAAGTCATATCTTGTACCGTGGTATAGTCTAACCCCACGTGACATATACTGTTAATGATGTTAATGCATCCAATGATGATGCAGTCAGGCGAAGTCCACATCTGCTCCGGGACTGGGATCGGAGGTGCTGCACTCTCCCCCTGTGTTCTGGCACAGAAGGGCCTGTTTGCAGACTTCCCTTTTGTTTACTTCCGATAACAAACCAGCCGTTCGTTTTTGCCCTTCAAACTTTGTCTGGAATTTCACAGAGCTGTAATCAGGCGCCCAATCTGTACCTACCCGTGTGTTCTGGCAACATAACCGACTTTTCTTGATAATGAAGGCTTTGATTCTGTGGACTTTTGTATCTGCAACAAGCAGCTTGATCATTGCAGTGGCGACGTGACTTTTCTCTTTCTGCCTTTTTTTAACAGGACAATAAGGCACACCTTGAGCCAGGTGCGGTAACCCGTCTCCTGGGAAAGTTCATCGAAAGGAACTTTTCTTGACTTGCCCATGCACATATTTGGACACTCCCAATTTGCTGTCAAGATTTTGCGGATGCTCTTTCTAATTCCATGCATTTTATAACAACTGTACATTCATGCGTAATAAGGCATTTTACACAGTAGGCATTTGTATTGTATGTATTTAATAAAATACAATATTTTCTATTTGCAAATGCCTGCAGTGCATGTGCGTTGTGGTGCGTTTTTGCGCACTTTGGGGCATATTTATTATTTATAAGCCTCTAGCGCCACCGAAGCATCACTTTTTTTGACGCTCCGGTGGCGCTCTATGCTAGCCCATCTTTAAAAGGCCGTGGTAAGCCACTTTGCGTGGCTTAACACAGCCTTGCAAATATGGCCCTCTACAACGCAGTTTTCTGTGGTAAGGGATGTGAAATGGATGTTGCTGTGGGCGTTTCGAGCAACACCCATGACTTTTTGACACTGCTCCAGATTTAGAATGATCTGTAAATCTGAGGCAGTGCCAGCAACTAACACCTTTCAAAAGGAGGCGTTAACAAGGAGAAATACTTTTATTTCTCCTCGTTTTTTTAGGTCTCGGCCTGCACCAGCGCTTGCGCTGGTCTGGCCGAGAGTTTTAGTAAGCGGGTTTTGGAAGTGCAAACACTGGCTTTCGGCTGGCGACCAGCTTGCGTTCACGATGGCGTGCACGAGCAGCTGCCATCTGTTGTTTCCTATCTCTTCCTCATTTCCTCGTCATGGCTCATTAACTCTCTGGACTCTGATGTTTCAATCGCAGCAGCAGCTCACATTACCAACTGAGGGCCCTGGACTACAGTCACATGAAAAAAACAGCGATTAGCATTGAAATGCAAGCTTTTTTTGTCTAGTTAGAAATATTGCTTCGGTGGGTTGATTTCACCTTATATCGCTATTTGTTTTATATTGGGAGTCACAGCCTAATTACCAGTATTTTTGTCTCTCACAGTTTTTTTTTTAATATTTATTCGCGCAAAGCACAAAGCTATATTTAAGGTTACTTTTTCCGCGTCACTTCTTCACTCTATTTAAACTCCACACCCCCACTCTTATTGTCTCTCTCCTTCTCTCTCTCTCCTCTCTCTAATTCTCTCTCTACTTAATTAACTCTCCCTCTCTATCTTTTTTAGCCTTTCATTCTCTCTCACCCCTTTATCTGTTTCTCTTTCAAACTCCTTCATTCACTCTCTCTCCCCTTCTTTCTCTCTCTCTATCCCGCTCCACTCTTTATTCTATGTACACCCTTTCTCTCTCTCTCTTTCTCTCTCACCACCCTCTCTAATTGGGCATTATATCTTCACTCTATCTCTCACTCGGCAACACCACAGCATCACTCAGCGCAACCACAGCATCAATCAGAGCCAGCACAGCATCACTCAGCACCAACACAACACCACTCAGCACCACCACAGCATCACTCAGCACCACCACTCAGCACCACCACAGCACCACTCAGCACCACCACAGCACCACTCAGCACCACCACACCACCACTCAACACCACCACAGCATCACTCAGCATCACCACAGCATCACTCAGCACCACCACAGCATCACTCAGCACCCCCACAGCATCACTCAGCACCACCACAGCACCACTCAGCACCACAAGAGCATCACTCAGCACCACCACAGCACCACAACAGCACCACCACAGCACCACTCAGCACCACCACAGCATCACTCAGCATCACCACAGCATCACTCAGCACCACCACAGCACCACTCAGCATCACCACAGCCCCACTCAGCACCACCACAGCACAACCACAGCACCACAACAGCATCACTCAGCACCACCACAGCACCACTCAGCATCACCACAGCCCCACTCAGCACCACCACAGCACAACCACAGCACCACAACAGCATCACTCGGCACCACCACAGCATCACTAAGCACCACAACAGCATCACTAAGCACCAGCATAACACCACTCAGCACCACCACAGCATTACTCAGCAGCACCACAGCATCACTCTGCACCACCACAGCATCACTCTGCATCACCACAGCATCACTCTGCACCACCACAGCATCACTCTGCACAACCACAGCATCACTCAGCACAACCACAGCATCACTCAGCACGACCACAGCATCACTCAGCACCACCACAGCATCACTCAGCACCACCACAGCATCACTAAGCACCACCACAGCACCACTCAGCACCACCACAGCATCACTCAGCATCACCACAGCATCACTCAGCACCACCACAGCACCACTCAGCACCACCACAGCATCACTCAGCACCACCACAGCATCACTAAGTACCACAACAGCATCACTAAGCACCACCACAGCATCACTCAGCACTACCACAGCATCACTCAGCACTACCACAGCATCACTCAGCACTACCACAGCATCACTCAGCATCACCACAGCATCACTCAGCACCACCACACCACCACTCAGCACCACCACAGCACCACCACAGTATCACTCAGCACCAGCACAGCACTACCACAGCATCACTCAGCACCACCACAGCACCACTCAGCACCACCACAGCATCACTCAGCATCACCACAGCCCCACTCAGCACCACCATACCACCACTCAGCACCACTAAGCACCACAACAGCATCACTAAGCACCACCACAACACCACTCAGCACCACCACAGCATCATTCATCACCACCACAGCAACACAGCACCACCACAGCATCACAGCACCACCACTCAGCACCACCACAGCATCACTCAGCACCACCACACCACCACTCAGCACCACCACAGCACCACCCCAGCATCACTCAGCACCACCCCAGCATCACTCAGCACCACCACAGCATCACTCAGCACCACCACAGCATCACTCAGCACCACCACAGCACCACCTCAGCATCACTAAGCACCACCTCAACACCACTCAGCACCACCACAGCATCACTAAGCACCACCTCAACATCACTCAACACCACCTCAGCATCACTAAGCACCACCTCAACATTAGAATAGGCAGGAAGAAGTTGCCAACATTGCAACGACAAAATAAACGACAAGACCTTTCTTATGTTTATTCTTTTTAATTCGGTCATTCAGTTGTACATAATGTCGTCTTAGTTATATATAAAGTAACAAAAATGCTTATAAGTCTTTTTATTATAACTTTTCAACATGCTGCACAGCAGCCACAATGCTCTTAAAAACATTGGCAAAACCAATAGGTCTGCCTAAACACTTATAAGGCCCCAAAGGCGAGACCTATTGGCTAATAGGTCTCGCCTTTGGGACCGTATATGTGTTTAACCAGGTGTCAGTTATGCAGCACAATTGTTGCATGGCTAAACACTTATAAGGTCCCAAAGGCGAGACCTATTGGCTATGCCAATGCTTGTTGCTCTTTCTATGTGTGCACACATAGAAGGTGAAAACGTGTCCCTTCCTGCACAAACACAATCATCCCTGCAACGCAGGCACCCTTGAATGAGGGTGCAGGGTGCCTGCGTTGATGCTAGACAGCTTTTTTAGCGCAGGGGTGAGCACAGGGATGCGCTGTATTCTTGTTAATAGGGCGCATCCCTGCATTTTGAAAATGAGCAGCTCGGCGCAGCAAAACTGCTTGCAGCACCGCGCTGCACAATTTTCATGTAAATATGCTCCTTTGTTTGCTCATGGTAACTCAGCGCCTGTGATTCACGCTGCTGAATGTCGGCCCCCAGACTGTGTGCCAGTTAGTCAGTGCCAAACAGGCTTGTTTGAGGAAGGTGTGTCGGGTGTGGCAGTGCTGCTTGGCAGATGAACTCTGTACTTTGTTTTATGAGAAACGGCTTTGCTCACATCCTCTTTTTCAGTTTACAGATAGCAGGGCTCCGATAATCATAAACTATATTGAATGTATAGGCGCTTGTTAGTAGCATTGCTGTCGAGGCTATGCACTGCTCCTTACCTGAGCTGTGCAGAGGGAATTTGTGAAAATTGCATAGCTTTGGAATTGTGGTTTTGTGCCGCATATATTGGGTTCATATTTTGAAGCCCCTATCGCCATGGGAATGTCACTTTTTACGACGTTCCTGTGGCGATAGGGGCTTTGCCTTATTTACAAGGCAGCGTTAAGCCACTTAAGGTGGCTTAACGCTGCCTTGTAAATAAGGCTCCCTTTCACGCTATGCTTAGTGTGAAAGGGGAGGGGCAATGGGTGTTGCTGTGGGCGTTCCACCGCAACACCCATTGATTCTAACGCTGCCTCCTATTTACAGAGGAGGCGTAAATAGGAGGCAGCGCCAGAATTAAGACCATGGAAAACCTGGTCTTACCATGGCGCAACCAGGAGAAATGTTTGATTTCTCCTCGTTTTTGCTGTTTTCATGTGTGCTGCGTTGTGCAGCAAAAGGCCAATGATTGTTTATGTACAGGAAGGTCCCCCTTCCTGCACATAAACAATCGTTTTTAGGTCCCGCATAGGCAGCGCATGCGCTGCCTCTACGAGGCATCAAGTAATCTGTATGTGTTGGGTGAAACTCCGCCTATTGCCGGTAGTTTCTCCTGCCACTTGCCATTCATTTACTCTGGCATTTATTTTGTTAGCGGGCTTATTGTTGGCTTGCGATCCGATGCGTCACTTCCGTTTTGCAGGAAGCAGCATTGACCAACTACAGTTTCGTTCCGCTGCTCGGCGTTATCTATTCATGTCGGGACTACTTTTCCACCGCTGTTCACCAGTGCCGGTGTGCGCGAGGGGCGGGCAGTGCATGCTGCTTGTTGTAATTGCTGCACCGCTGCAAGCTGCGCTTTATTCCTTAAATAGGGAGGCCGCTCCTTGCTTTACTTTTAAACAGCTCGCCATACAGTGGATACAGCAGGACGTGAGCTTTGCTCACACTGCCATGCATTGAGAGCAGGGTGGCCTTGAATGGGAGCCCGGCAGCATCTAGTGTCCTGCTCGTCTTTGCTGCCAGGCCCGGCTCCCAGGGTGACTGAGCATGCAGTCCTCCAATGCCTTTCTGACCCGTATGCACCCAGCTCTTCTAAATAACTATTGTGCACCTCTCCTGCTCCTCCTCCCCTAATTGTTACACCGTGGCACGCCGCGGTTATTCTTTAAATATGGCGGCCACGCCTTGCATTTCTTCTGCACCGCACGCCACACAGTGGATATAGCAGAGCACGTGTTTTGGTTGCGCTGCCTTTGATCAAGAGCAGGGTGGCATTCAGTGGGACCCCGGCAGCATCCTGCCTGTTTCTGCTGCCAGGCCCGGCTCCCAGGGTGACTATGAACTACAGTCCTCGAGTGCCTTTCTGCCCCGTATGCACCCACCTCTTCCAAATAACCCCTCTGGCACCTCTCCTCCTCCTCCTTGCTTTTGCCCTGTGCCTCCAGCAGCATAAATCCTAGGCGTAATCCAGTCTCAGCAGCAAGCTGTACACCAGCCAGCACCATGGATCAGAACGGTAAGGTAGCTGCCGCCCTGTCCTTGTTTACATTACAACTTATGGTACAACAAGTGTATGTGTCCTCAATGCATCTAAAGTTCAGGCAGCACTGTCTGGTTTACTTGTGTTGTTACACGGCCTGGTGTGGTGAACCCCCCACACCACCTCACCCCACCTTTTTTGTTTGCAGCATACCACGCGCTTCCCGTTTTACAATGATGGTCGCAGACCACTCGCAAGAGGCTGCCCTTGTTTTTATTCCTCCCTCAGGCCGACTGTTCTGCTTGGTCCACTCTCCCTGCTCTGGGTCCTACCTTCTAAACCTTCCTGGCTTCTGTCGTATGTGTGTGTGTGACACGTTTGCGTGTGTGTGTGTGTGTGTGCGTGTTTTCTGCATATGTTTGAGCTTCTGGTGTGTGTTTGCGTGCATGTTACCTTGTGTGTTTGTGCACCCGCCTGTGTGTATGTGTGTGCATGTGTCTGTGTATATGTTTGTAAGTGTTTGCTTGTAGCTGCTGGCAGTAACCTCGAGGGCAGGCAGCAGCAGCGACAGACATGATGCAGAGCAGAGCTCATTGACAAGCCTGCGGGCCGCCAAGGGGCTGGCTACCCACGAGGCTGAGCACAGAGTAAAAACACTGCGAGCTGCTGCAGACTCCTCCACACGAGACATCCTGCAGTCTTGTATAATGGGCGATTAAGGCAGCCCCCTCACACCTGTGAACGTGTCCCATCCAAAGTTAATCGCCATGCACTTCAGGATTTCATGTCACGCTTTTGGCTCACCACTGCCACTATCCGACTTCTTTTTAAAAAAAAAAAATATATATATGGTTTGACCCTTCGCCCACCTATATATTTTTGAGAATTCACTTTCTAAGCTACCTATTTCATACATCTCATTGCTTGTTCACCTGTCACCTTTTAATATGTGCTAAATTGCAGTGCAAAGATTTTTTTTAGTTTGAAGTCTCTTTAGCTATGCAGATTCTGTTACTTTCTTACATGTAATCAAGAAGCACCTGAGCTTCCTTGTACAGCTGGAGCAACAAAAAAGTATATATTTTTTTAATTATTTCACAGCATACTGATTTATTTAGGTTTTGTCATTTCAAATATAGCGCCTTAAGTGAGTCGCTCCGTCACACTTTCTAAGCTACCCGCTACATTCCTTCTTTATATTATGAAACGCGAGCTCCCTGTTTTAGGTTGGAAGCGTTTTTCATTGCTCTGTTTTTGAGCTGCACTCTTTTCCTGCCCTTTTGGACTGGTTTGACCTGCTAAGTCGGTGATTAAGTATCGCCTCATGCTGACTTGTGGATCCCGGCTGTGACACAAGTCCACCTTTACCTGCCCCCCTTGGATAACTTCAAAACGTAAGTTATTACATATTGTTTTCAGGACATTTTTTACACAGTCTGTAAATTATTTATACATGTGTCCTCCTTTGGGCTGTCTATTTTTTTCAGCGTTTTGGTACATTGAGACTGCACCAGTAAAATTAAACGTGCACTAAAAATCTCTCGAAGCATCGTGGCACTTATTTATAGCTTTTGCCTGCTCCACACATCTTCGTGGTGTTTAGAAGATAAGTGTGCCAATTACGGTTTCTGATCCTGTTTCTTTTTCCCCAAAAACCTCACTATCTAAAAATGCATTTTTCCCTTCTTTCTTTTTGAATTGTCTTGCTTGTTCTGCGCCTCATCCCTGGTGGTCCAGTGGACCTCTGTCTCCTTCCTCTCACTCTGCTCCTTCACTCGTTTTCACTCGTTTTTCTACCCTTCCTATCTTTCACCTTTCTGCACTTTTCTGCATCTCTGCTCTTTTGTGCCTTATTTCTGCTCATTTTCCCTTTCTCTCGCTCTGCTCTTTCACTCGTTTTCACTCATTTTCACTCGTTTTTCTACCCTCTTTTATCTCTCACCTTTCTGCATTTTTCTGCATCTCTGCTCTTTTGTGCCTTATTTCTGCTTATTTTCCCTTTTTTCTTTATCCCTTATTTCCTCCCTTTACCTTTCCCCACCGCTGCTGCCCCCGCGGCCCCGCCCCCCCAGCGCGACCGGCCCAATCCAGCTACCCTCCCCGCTCCTGCCTCCCAGCTGTCCAGCCCTCCCCGACCCCTACTTAATGGCGCGCCGCTGGTGCACCAAAGGCGCGTCAAAGGCAAGCCCGCCTGCGACCCGTCCGCAACCAGCGCGAGGAACCCTGGACCTCCGCCCCTCCTACGCTACGACCCAGCAGCACTCCACGCACTCAACCCAGGCTGCAACAACAACTGCAAGCTAGCATCACCAGCCGACACCCACGGACCCTTCAGCTGTCACCGCTGCCGGCACACCTGCAGCACCGCCAAGAACACGGATCCAGCACATCCACCCACAAGAACACAACCGAACCGAAGACCCTGCAATGCATCCTCCTCAACGTCCGATCCCTCCACAAACACGCCACAGAAATCTGGGACCTCCTCGACAGCACCACCCCGGACGTAGCGTTCTTCACCGAAACCTGGACCAACACCACCTCGGGACCGGACATCGCCATCGCCATCCCCCAAGGATACAAGATCTCCAGGAAGGACCGCCCCACCCGCCCAGGAGGAGGAATCGCCATCGTCCACAAATCCAGCCTCCGCCTGAGCACACTCCCTGACGAGCCCACAGAACTGATGGAACACCTTCACTTCAAGATACTGGCCAGCCCCACCGCCACCCTCCGAGGAACCCTCATCTACCGACCCCCTGGACCCCGCGGACCCTTCGCCAACTCCATCACGGACATTATCTCCCCGCAGGCCATCGCATCCACCAACTACACCCTGCTGGGAGACCTCAACTTCCACCTCGACAACCAACTGGACCCCAACACCACATCCCTCCTGGACAACCTCCACAACATTGGACTCCGCCAGATCGTGACCGAGCCCACGCACTCAGCAGGACACACCCTCGACCCCCTCTTCACTACAGGAAACTCCATCACCTTCAGCCACACCACGGAACTCCCATCGACCGACCATCGTTGCGTCCATCCACAGACACCAGCACCTGCTTCCACGAAGAAACTGGACCAAAATCACTGACGACCAGCTCACCTCCTCACTCAACAACTCCACCCCAACCATCGCGAAAACGACGACCCCAACACCACAGCCCGAACCCTGCATAGATGGATCTCGGACAGCACCAACACCATAGCCCCCCTCAAGAAAAACAACAATACCTGTGCCAAGAAAGCCAGATGGTTTACCACCGAACTTCGAGAGTCCAGACGCACATGCCACCGCCTCGAAAAGGCCTGGAGGAGCACCAAATCCACAGAAGCCCACAACAACTTCAGAGCCGCCACCAACGCCCACCATCAACTCATCAGAGAAACGAGGAAAAAAGCGATTGAAGACAGAATCTCCACCCACGCGCACAACAGCAAGGAACTCTTCAGCATCATCAAGGAGTTCGCCCAACCCACCAGCGAGTCTACCGACATCCCTCCCTCACAAGACCTCTGCGACAAACTCAGCACCTTTTTCCACCACAAAATCAAGAGCATCTACGACAACTTCGACGAAGACAACCAACACACTGAACCCTCACCAACCACCCCCGACACCCGGAAACCAGCGATTGATGACTGGACAGCCCTCACCACCGAAGACACACTGAAGACAATGAAGTCAATCCACTCAGGGGCCCCCACGTACCCCTGCCCCCACCACATCTTCAACAGAGCCGCCGACACCATCGCACCCATCCTCCGCCACACCATCTTATTTTATTTATTTTTTATTTATTGAGTTTTATATAGCGCTGGCTAGACCCGGAGGTATCAGAGCGCTTTACATGAGGAAGAAACATTGTTTCAGAACATGGTTACAAAGTTACATCAGTTACTGGAGCGTAGTTACAGGAATTACATGAGTACAAAAGCATAGCATAAACATGAGGAAAAAAATAGGCAAGGGGAGAGAAGAATAGGGGAGAGAGGGAAGGAATAGGGGAGGTAGAGTATAATAATGGGGGGAGGAGGAGGGGGAGGGTAAAGGAGGCACAACGTGGAGACGAGGAAAAACAGTGTCCGACGTCCGACTGGGTAGGTGACGGCCGAGGGGTGAACCAGAGCCATACTCCTCTATAGCTGTATGGGACAGCTCCACCGGTCATCGGCCAGAGGTTGCTCGGGCACCGCAGTACATACAGAAAGGTTATAGTTTCCGCCTAGGGGGGCATAGTCCAAAAAGTTCCATTGAGCGCGCCGGTCACGGTGTACGGTGCTGTGCTCCCAGCGATAATGGGGTAAAAACCCAGGCCTCCGCTGTGTGAGACTCCCTT
This sequence comes from Calotriton arnoldi, assembly GCA_963921515.1. NCBI lineage: Eukaryota > Metazoa > Chordata > Amphibia > Caudata > Salamandridae > Calotriton > Calotriton arnoldi. The sequence goes on along the minus strand of CAWUFW010004560.1, from coordinate 440,645 downwards.
GTCGCTGTGGACTCTCTCAGAGGGGTCTCTGAGACTCCAGGACATAAATGCTGGATCCCTCCCCAACAAGGGGAGAAGGAGTGCTTTAGAAAGGGGCCCACTCATGGTGGCCATTATTAGAAAATTGGTGTATCATATTAATGCTTACAAGGCAGGGGAGCATCGTCCATCGCAGCGTGTAATCGCAGGCGTCCAAGAAGTGGGTCGATAGAGACATTTTGGAGCAGTCGAGGGGCCGCCATTTTGAGGAGGACAGAGCGGAGGACAAGATGCCGGCGGTAGCAACAGGGCACGGCAATCAAAGCCTCGTCATTTTAAAGCTTACAAGGCAGAGGAAAGTCGGCCATCGCAGTGCGGTGATTGTAGGGACAGATAATGGTGCGTGGAGGCACTACATCTGAACGGCAATTAAAAGTATCAGGATGTGCGGGGCGTGCGGGCAAACAGAAGGCGCAAGGGGGTTGGGCACTCGTGGCGCTGCTCGGCTCCCACCAGAATTCTCCAGAGCCATGCTTAGCGTTCTGAGTGCGCCTCGCGGATTCCCCTCTCAGTGTCTAGCTCCTTGTGAGTATGGAGCTGCTGGCAGCGAGTTAACGCTCTGGCAAGGAGGGGGGCAGGGGGGCAACTCAATTCGCAGCATAGTGATGCTTCTCTTCCCCCACTGGTGTCAGGTGACTCGCAATGTGCCCCTCACTTCTGCAACCTCCGCCTCCCGCACCGTGATGTTGATTGGCGCTGAGGCTTAACTCGCTCCAAATACAGGGCTGTCTCTGGCGGCGGCCATTCGAAGGTCAGGCACTCTCGTCCACTCAGTGCCACCGTGGGTTTTCACTCAATCGAGGGGGAGGGTTCCACTGACCTCTATTTCGTAGTGCTGATGTTCTTCGTGGACACTGTGAGGGATTCCTTGTGAGTGTGGAGCTGCTGGTGGCAATTAACGCTCAAGCGGGAGGGTGGGAAGGAGGGGGGCACATCAGCACGGCTTCTCTTACTCCTCAGGTACTGGGTGACTCTCAGTATGTCCTGTACTCCTGTAGTCTCTACCTCCCGCACCGTAAGGAGGATTGGTGCTGAGGCTCAATGTGCTTCTGAGGCGAGGCTGACGCTTGTTGCGACCATTTTAGGGTCAGGCACTATCGTCTTGTCAGCGCCACTGACATGAAAGTTACCGATGATGACAACTTGAGCCAACCAATCGCTCCTTGGGTGATGCTTACGTGAGGTACTTTCTGACCTCTCACACCTTTTTTCTCCTCTATTTTTTGATGTGAGTATGTGCGTGGTGGGTTGACAAACTCTAAACGTTTAGAACGCAGAACACTTGGAGTTGGGCACTGATGGGGAAATACTGGCACCCTCCCAGGAGCAAATGAATGAAACTCACCAGACATAGCAGGTTTACTCAGAAACAGAGTGAAATATATTTATTGGTACCAAATGCATGCATCATTGCTAATTAGCAAGGAAGAAGTCAGGTCTCCTGCCTTAAGGGCTCTCAGACCGCTTCTTCCCAGAGTGACAGTTTTCTAGGTGCTATATACATTGAGTAATGCCATGTCAGCAGAACTAGAATAAGGCACCAAGCCAAATATGGCTAACAGGGATGTGTAACATGGCAATCATAAATGGCTAGATATGGGCAGACCAGAAAGGCTGGCTCGGCACTGTGTAAGCAACTTGCACAACCAGATAAGGAAACTTATGATGACGTCAGGACAAGGAAGTGACCTCTAAGGCTGATTCAGAATAGCTGCTGGAAGCTTGTTCAGGCAAGGTCAGATAGGAAGCCCTTTGGAGCTCTGGGCCTCATGTTAGTGTGAGCGCTCCCTGGCGACCGCCTCGTTCCCCGACGACTGGAAACACGCCGAGGTCAACCCCCTCCTAAAGAAACCCTCAGCGGACCCCACCGACCTCAAAAACTACAGACCCATCTCCCTGCTCCCGTTCCCAGCGAAAGTCATCGAGAAAGCCATCAACAGCCAACTCGCCACATTCATTGAAGAACACAACATCCTCGACTCCTCCCAATCCGGCTTCAGAAAAAACCACAGTACGGAAACCGCCCTCCTCGCCGCAACAGACGACATCCGCACCCTACTGGACAAAGGAGAAACAGTAGCCCTCATCCTCCTCGACCTATCAGCGGTGTTCGACACAGTCTCCCACCGCACCCTAATACGCAGACTCTACGACGCAGGAATCCAGGACAAGGCCCTCGACTGGATCTGCTCCTTCCTCTCCGGCAGGACGCAGCGGGTCAGACTCCCCCTTTCCTCTCGGACCCCACACCTACCACCTGCGGAGTCCCCCAGGCCTCCTCCCTCAGCCCGACGCTCTTCAACGTCTACATGGCTCCACTTGCCCCCATCGTCAGAACCTACGGACTCAACATCGTGTCATATCAGACGACACCCAGCTCATCCTCTCCCTATCCAACGAGCCCAACACCGCCAGACGCAACTTTCGAGAAGGCATGGAAGCCGTCGCCAAATGGATGAAAAACAGCTGCCTACAACTAAACACCAACAAAACAGAAGTACTCATCATGGGCCCAAACCCCGACGCCTGGAGCGACACCTGGTGGCCCCCGCCCTCGGAAACCCGCCAACCCCCACAGACCACGCACGCAACCTGGGAATCATCCTGGACTCCGAGCTCAAAATGGACCGCCAGATCAACTCTGTCTCGTCTTCCTGCTTCCACACCCTCCGCCTCCTTCGTAAGACCTTCAAATGGATCCCCCTCGAACACCGAAAGACAGTCACTCACGCCCTGGTCACCAGCAGACTCGACTACGGCAACGCACTCTACACCGGAATAAACAAAAACCTCATCTACACCGGAATAAACAAAAACCTCATCCGCAAGCTACAGAACATCCAGAACGCCGCCGCAAGACTGGTCCTCAACCTGCCAAAACACTGCCACATCTCCCAGCACCTGCGCACACTCCACTGGCTCCCCGTCGAGGCGAGAATCACCTTTAAGATGCTCACCCACGCACACAAGGCCCTCCACGGCACCGGACCAGTATACCTGAACAGCCGACTCACATTCCACGCACCCCTAAGGACCCTACGATCAGCCCAGCTCTCCTACGCCGTGGTCCCCCGCACCAGAAACACCAGATTGGGAGGCCGCTCCTTCTCTTTCCTCGCAGCCAAAGCTTGGAATGCCCTTCTGCTCCACCTCAGACAGACAACATCGCTCCCCATCTTCGCAAGAAACCTCAAAACCTGGCTCTTCGACAGACCCCCTCCTTGATGGAATGGAACCTGCACCCCCCCACCCCTAGCGCCATGAGACCCTTACAGGTGAGTAGTCGCGCTTTAACAAACTCCTGATTGATTGATTGATCTATAGCACATACAACAAATAATTTTTTACTAAGGTGAGTTTTTCCACGCCAGCAAGAGGCGGTGGTATAATACAGCATGTGTTCTACTGAAAATAGGCAGACAGGGCCACCATTAATTACAAATACGTAAGACACCACATAAATTCAATCCACAACACACAATTCCACATCATGCCACAAAATTCAACAGCACACCACATAATTAAACTACACTACATACCACTCCACAACCCAACCATATCACATAATTACACTTCATGACACAATCCCACTCCACATAATTCCAGTACACTCACAACCACATAATTACTATCCACATAATTCCACTGCACACTATGACACATAATTTTCATACAAATACACTGCATACCACACAATTCACCCCAAATTCCACAACTAACAATTCCAATTCAACACACATAATTCCACTCCAAACCACATACATCCAATCCACTCCAAACCAAAACACATAGATAAAAGGCATTGCCATTTACAATGCCATCTCAGTTAAATTAAACGGCAAGAACAAAGCTGATGTGTTTAAGTAATGCCATGGAACCTTCCCCATTTTCAGTGTCTGCAAAGTCCATGCAAACTGCATTACTGAACGCAATTGATTCTGACCATGATATAACACAGACACGTCATCTTGTACAATATCAACAACAGATGAAACAATGTTCTCTAATGTGTAAATGCGGGAAGACAGGGTGTTGATACTATTATCGACAACAGCAAGCACTTTTTCTAGATTCGCTTGATCTATTTCCCGTAAACGGGAAGCAGCTTCTATTTGTGAAAGCTTCCAGATTTCATTGTAAGTCGCATAAACAAATCTTTTAGGTCTTGGACCTCGAGGTCCTAGAACAAAGTCTGCCAGGTCGATGTTGCTGGAGAGCAGGGATAAATGTTGTTTTACGGAATCTAAGGTAGAGGGCTGCAACCACTGTTTACATAATTTACCAACCGAATATGTTGTAATTGAACGTGAATCAGAAAAACGTGAATCAGGTGTATCCTGTTTGTAACCAGGAGCAGAGTTATGAAAACGCAGTTGGCAGGCATTAGAAGCTATGGGCCACACCAACCAGGCTGAGTGATCTAGTGTAGAGACATTAAACAAGTTATTTTGAAACAAAGCTTGCAATGTATCAAGGGAAAAATGTAAATGCAAGCTCCTGTTCGGCCAGGACGACAACACAGGAGTAGAAGGGGCATTTAATTGTTTGGAAGTCACCAAACCAAAGCAAGTTGTTTGATATATAGTACTATTTAAAAATAATATTTGGGTGGGGATAAGGCAAGCGCGGTGTAAAGCTTCTGTACCGCGCACCTGCCAAGATCTAGTGCCCCAAATAGATTTAAAGTCAATTGTGTTTTTCCAGTGCTCATAGACACCCACATCTAATGCGTCCATAAAGGAACTGGAATATAGTAATTTGGTGTGGGTCAACATCATCTTTGGATTTGATGAAATGTTCAATTGAAAATAATAGAACCCCGGGTTTGATCTGTCAAAGTCTGTAAAGTAACTACATTTATTCATCAGGGTTTGGGAGCTACCTTGCAGAGGGGTCGGGCAATGTTCCCACTGGGTATAATTGAAACTACCTCGAAGTATACTCGGTTTATGCAGAAAATGGTTACCGTAATGCTGGTAACAATACAAATCGGCATAATTAGCAGAATTTAAGTACAAATCCTCAGCATTAAAAGCAGCATAATATTTCAAATCAGAAAATAACGATTCAATTGCATGCACGTCCCAATCATCTGAATGAATATTCCTTTTTACCACATCACCCATGGAAACACGAAGCACATTTGGGACTTTAATCATTTCTGTCGGTCCATGAATTTGGAAATTCACTGCATCCCAAATGATGTCATCTGCAACTGGAAAGGCGGAAATGTTCACAAATGTGTGGTCACACTTCATGATGTGTGAAGAAGAATGTGGAGCCAAAGTTCCAGCAACAGAGTTCACAGCAGAGCGTTCAGGCAAGTAGTGACCATTGATGAGCAAGAAAAAAACTGTCACAAAGCCAATGGACATGAACAGGAAAATCAGAAATAGCACCAACCAGATGTATGTCCACGGAGGGACCAAAAAAATTGGCTCTGAACCAGGATACAAAAATACTGAATTTGGTGGGGACAATTGATGAGGTGGAAGACGAATCAAAGGAAAAACGAGACGGGTTCAGTATTGTTGTAGGCAAATGAGCCACTGACTCACTTGCGGGGTAAGTATACTCAGTTTCCTCATTGCAGGAGGAAGCCAGGAGGTTGAGTATGCGATCTGGCAAAGCGACCATCCCAATGGCAACATCGGCACGTGTGGAGACTGGAGGGCCACAACAGGATTTCTTGAAATTGCTGGACATGATACCGCAGGTGTTACACTATTCAGAATCGGCCAGATGTTGTAGCTTGACATTGTCCACTGAGATGAATCTGTTGTCTCTGTGACCAGGAAGCAGTGGTAAGATGACTGTACGAGTACTCTTCAAGCCAAGAACCGGAACAGGTGCATGATAAGAAGGGCCAAATTCTTTTTTGTTCTCCACCTTCTCTCAGACTAAATCTCCAATCTTTGGAAGCCATCCGGCAACCGGAATCTGCAGCGCTGCGTCTGAGGGTAAGTGTTCGCTTGCAAGTCTGTCACGGGTCTCTTGTAAGTCCTGTAACATAGTAGAATGATTATCTACATCAAAGATTGCGGCAGTTGTCGCCATGTCTAGACCATCAAGGTCTGGCACAAACATCTGTATGCCAAAGAGCATTTCGTATGGGGTCCACCCACCCAGAGATCTTCTAGGGAGATTATTAAGTGCACGTTGCACGCCATACAAGTGGGCCAGCCAGTTCCTGCCAGTACCTAAGACGCTAGCTGTCAAGGATTGCTTTAAGTCACAGTTCATTCGCTCCACAATTGAGTTGCCCTCAGGCCTGCATGGAGATGAAAATTGCACCAGCACCCCCACAAACCTCATTGCGTCCTTGTACGCCTTAGAGGCGAATGCTGGACCTTGGTCGGAATGGAAGGTGCCACAGGCAAAAATTCCCACAAAGACACGCAAATCCCTGATGACATTTCGAGCATCAGCACTGCGTTGTGGCCAAACCCAGATGAAACGTGTGCACGAATCAACTGCAACTAAGATATATTTATATGCAGTATCAGAAGAAAACGGACCGCAGTGATCAAGGAATACACAACCAAAAGGTTTATTAGAAATGCAGAGCTGTGTGAGGCGTTTTCCCTGTGCCAGTGCGCGTTCTTTAAGAATAGCCATTTGCACTGCAGTCAAAACTTTCTCCACAGTTGAAAAGCGCAACTCGGCAGAAGTGTAAAGATGCGACTTGTAGGCAATAGGTACTGTGTCACCTTCGTTAAACGTTAAGTACGTGAAACCCACTGCCCCTGGCACAATTCTAATCACCAGGTTCGTGTGGTCCTCACGAGTCAACAAGAACTTAGATTCAAGTAGATCAGACTGCAAAGATTGCAGTATAGCTGAGTGTTCCGGAAGCCAGCACGACTTCAAAAAGGTTGGATGTATCAAGGCATAAAGAGGCTTGATACGATGGGCATACTCGGGAATGTAAGAACGCCCGAAGTTCAAAAATCCCAGCAAAGACTGAAGTTTTTTCAGGGTCGTTGGAGGGCGCAAAAGTGTGCACTTCTCCAGGAAGTGGGGAGCTAAGCCCCTACCTTCATTGTTGGGCTCATAGCCCAAAACAACACAGTGTATTCTGCGATGTGAGATTTGGCAAAATTAAACTTGTATCCTAAGACCGCGAACTCGAGAATAATGCGGTCTACTCGGGAAAGATGCGGCCATAGTTCGTCGTCTGCCAGATATATATCATCCACGTACAAATATGCATCTGGGTCCATGCTGTCCAACAAAGAGACAACACGGGCGGCGAAGACCCCCGGGCTGTTTGGTAGCCCATTGGCAAACGCCGGAATTTTATTTGTTTTCCACCGGAAGTGAACGCGGTCCATTGACCGCAGTCCGGGGACAAATTGTGAGTGTAAAAACCATTGGAAAGGTCAAGTGTCGTTTTATATCTTTTACGAACAAGACTGTCTACAAGCGCAGAACTATGGGTATTCTGTACCGCAAAGGTGCGACAATGAGAGTTCAAATGCCGGTAGTCTAAAACCAAGCGGTAAGACCCATCGGGTTTAGAAACCACGAAAAGGGGATTATTCATTGGTGACACGCATGTTTCAATAACTCCTGGATATTCTAACTGCGTCAGAATGTCGGAAACGGGACCCTTAGCTTCCCGCCGGAGGGGATATTGGGGTCGAGGCTGTGGCATAGACCACAACGGTATATCATGGGGGGGAGAATCCACATCCCAGCCCACGTGATTATGGTACAGTGCCGGAGCCTGGGCCACAGCCCATTCAGCTGCAAAAGCCTCCGCTCTGTCCTTGGGGACATGATGCAAAAAGCTCGGAAGGATTACTTCCTCCCCTCTAGGAGCAGCAAGAACAAAGGGGGCGTCAATCTGCCTCCGCCAACAAAATGTCTTAAGAAGAGGTCAGATTTTCCCAAAAGATCCCTTTAATAACACGCTCTATGTCACCTTCAATTTGAAGGACAATATTAAATAGTCTGTCAGGGGGTGCCACTCGGGTGTCAGCTGTCTCGACAGTAATGAAAGTGTCAGTTGCTGTCGCCTCCACATGAGGACGTAGTGCCTCCCGCACTATGGTAACTTCCGCGGCGCTGTCTAGCAGCGTCACTGCCCATGTCCAATTCAGGAGTCTCGTTCTCACCGTCTGTGGCATATCTCGCTGTTAAAGCCGCAATTTTTTCTTCTGAAACTGTGGGCGAGAACGTGGAAATTCTTCTTGTTTCCCTCTGCCAGGTTGTCGAGGTTGGTCTCATCCCTGAGGGGCATCACGACCCCTGCCTCTTTCCTGGCGATCTCCTCCACCAGCCTGTGAGGTCGATGGTGCCTGTGAAGAACGAGGAGAACGCTAGTCAGGGACCTGAAATCTATCAGGAGACTTAATTTTCACTCGGTCGCGCAAATCATAAGTGCGTTCAGAAGATACGGAAACCGGTGATGCTGCACGCGACCCTGGTTTTGGTTGTTGCTTCCCCTGTTTCTTTAACTTCCAGTTCTTTATAGAAAAGAATGGTTTCTCGTCTTTACCAGACTGAGATGTTGATTGTGATTGTGGTTGAGTTTGCGATTTAGCAAAAGGCTTAACTCCCAAACGATTGCGGCCAATGGTTTTATAAGCCTGTGCAATAATTTTCGGCAATTTGCGAGGCTTGTCCAGTTTTGGGACTAAAGCCAAAGCATTCGCGACTTGAAAGTTAACTGCATCACCCTTGACATTCGCAAGGATTAGATCAGCCACTACATCGAACACTCCCACCAGTCTCATCCCCAATTCCACAGCCGCTTTAGGGCCATGTTCGTCTTGTACACGCTTAATTACGGTGGGGAGGACCGTCATGGATGGAGTGCCAAAACACTTTGCATACACTGCCGCAAATACCTTACCCCAGTTGTTGCATCCTGCCAACTCGGGAACTAAGTCTTTTGGCAAAATTATAGTCAAAATCCTGTGTTTCTCCACAGGAGAGGTATTTGGAAACACCGCCTCCAGCTGGTCAAATTTTTCAGCTAGCCAATAAGGCAAATCATCCTTATTCTGTGGGCGTTTGCCCATCACCGAATTTACCATGACGGGACTTATAGTCACACCGCCAAGTCCAGCTGGATGCGCTGCAACTCCAGGAGGGGCCATCTGGACGTTGCCTGTGACATACTGTACTAAGGCTCGGTGTACACGGACCAAAGACGTATGCAGCACGCGCAGTTCGTCTACTGGAACCGCTAAATAACATGGATGCGGGGTATACCTAGCCAAAACAGGCCAAGCGGCCCCATCTATCGATAAAGGGCCTAATTGAATCGGGGTGACCGGGTGTGGGAGGGCGCCATTAAACCAAACACGGTGTTGCCATGCCGTGAGCGGTACTTCAAGATGCTGATAAGGCCGATAAACATTTGGAAGAGGCGGTGGGAGCGTAAACGTGGAACAAATTGTCAGCTCCTTCCACCGCCGGAAAAGTGACCCATGAGTAAAATACCTCAAAGTGGTAAGCCGGATCAGCTTGGACCACAAAGATGAGGGCGGCACCAGCATCGGGTACTCCATAGGCCGTTAAATGAGCACGGAGCGCGGCGCGGCTATGTGCCGGGTTATTGACATTCACAGCCATCAAGACTAAGAAAGTAGAACAACCTAGTTTGTGGCAGCGCAATATAGGGTTAACAGCAAAGAGAATACCTTTTAATAACTTCAAGCTTGAAAGAACCTATAAAAACATCAATATAGCAGGTTACACCCTCACATCTGTTTCCGGAAACAGAAGTGAAGGGAATTGTGGACAAGCACAAGCACTACTCAAGCGTCTCGCAGATAAGAAGCCCACCACACGTTGGTGGCGCCATGTTGCGGGGATTCTGCACATATACAGAACTATGCGCAGGAAAACAGGACCTCGGTGTATAGTGGTGTACCAACCATCCACCTTAGTGCCCAAAATCCCAATCTGACTAGCTATAGTGTCTCACTCGTTCTCCGTACTACAGCGAAGCTACCAATGATTAAACATCCCAGAACACGGACTCTTTCAGGAATCGCGGGAGCAAGAACACTCTTTCATTACTCACTCATACTGGTCCACAACATGCGTATTAAGAGACACAGTATAGTTTAAAATGTTTATTTCAACTAACGTGCTCTAAGACACAGTATACGTGCCAGTACTAGCAGCATAATGCATAAAGACAAAATAGTAAGCATCGTTACAATTCCATAGAATACAAACGGGGACAGCATTTTATAAAGACAGTGGATGAAGGACTATAATGCCTTGCCACCCTCCCCGTGCTAGTAACTAGTTTCTTATAAAAATAGAAGACCTCTGGGCTTTGTCAGGGGACCCCCATACCTCAAGCACTAGATGCAAGGTTTACATCATCGGACAAGCACAGCTCTTCTCCCTGGAAAGGTTTTACTCCAAGTGCCTCCAACAGGAGATCACAATATTAAAAGCAACCGAATTTCTCCAGTGCAGCTGTATTTCATGTTATGTCTAAGTGTGAGGGGCTGACCAGAAGAGCAACAACAAGGGACGTTGTTTTTCGACCTTGTACATCGTGTGCAGACGAAAACGACAGAGAACAGCAGAAAAGGTGAAAGGCAGATATGCAGACAGTTCTAATGTGAACGGTCACAAGCAGAGTCAGGAAAAACAAAGTCACAGAGTAACGTGTGCAAAGGAGGCAACATGGCTGCTAGGCCTAAGCTAACTTAGCACTGTCGACCATGAGGCCACAATCCACACTACAGATGCACATGGGATAATCTCGACTGATTTGGCCAACATATTAATAGGCCTCTACAATGTTAATCAGTCCCCCCACTTTGAACGGACATAGTCATAGCCGGCCACACTGATGTGGTTGGACAACTTGCAGGTGTACCTCGACCATTTCCACATGATTAGTGGTACTTATCACTTCTCCACGCCAGCTCCCTTCCATCTTCCAGCTGCTGCCAGGCTGCCCTGCCTTGACAGTCAGCCTCACCAGCCAGCCTTAACTGTCCTCCCAGGCTCCTGGGCCACAGGCTCAGCCCACGAGGTTCCTGTGTCAGAGGGACTTCAGGACCAGTGCCACTCACCGTTTGTTTTTTCCTGTGCCGTTTGTCCCACTTCCCGCCTCCCCAGCACCCCTCCCAGGACCTACTTAAGGGAGGCCGCAGCATGGCCCCATTGAGCAGGTCCACACCAGCTTCCCTTGCTGCTGTCATCTCCGTACTCCAGCTGCGGCCAGGCTGCCCCGCCTTAACAGTCAGTCTTACCAGCCAGTCTTAACTGCCTGCCCAGGCTCCTGGGCCTCAGGCTCAGCCCCTAAGGATCCTATGCCCAAGGAACTCCAGAACCAGTGCCACTCGCCATTTGTTTTTTCCCATGCTGTTTTTCCCCCTTCCTGCTTCCCCAGCTACCCTCCTAGGACCTACTTAATGGAGGCCACAGCGCGGCCACACCGCTGGTGCACCAAAGGCAAGCCCGTCTATGCCAGTCCACGCCTGGACTGCACCCAGCGGCAGGGACCCTGACCCTTCAGGCACCCACAGTGCTCTGCTGCAGATCTCTGAGCCCTGGACCCCGCAGTCTGCAACAACTGCTGCACCTCCTCCCCGTGAGCAACCAAATGACCCTTCACCTGCCGTCACTACTGCTTCTCCTGCAATACAGGACCACCAGCCCACACAGGATCCCGCACCACATCCACCTAGAAGACCACAGGCAACCTGGAACTGATCAAATGCATCTTTGCTGAACGGAAATTGGGATACCATCACCACCCTCTCCCCTGATGTTGCTTTCATCGCCAAAACATGGCTCAGTCCCTCCTCTAAACCCCCACATCACCACCGCAACACCCAACGGCTACAAGATGATGCACCAAGACCGGACCAACAAAGATGGCTGAGGCATCGCCACCATCTTCAAGGAAACCATCCGATCATCTCCACCAATGATAACCACACATCCCTCATGGAACACCTCAACTTCCAACTATAGACAGACGCCAAGACTACGATAAGAGGCACCTTAGTATACAGACCCCTGGGACCCTGTCCAGCTTTCTGTGGTCATCTCCAACCTCATCCCCTCATAGCCATCGACTCCTACCATTACACCCTACTGGGCGACCTCAATTTCCATGTCAACAACCCATACCAAGCCTACTCCACCTCCCTCCTAAAAACCTGAACAACATCGGCTCACCCGACTGATTACCAAACCCAGACATAGACCCGGAGGCACACTCGACCCCATCTTCACCTCTAGAGACAGAGTCAAGTTCAGCCACGTCACAGTCCTCCCTTGGTCCACCAAGCCATCGTTCACTTCACCATCTCCGGCGCTCAGCATACCTTCACCAAACATCATAACTCCAAGGTAATGGAGACTCAGTGGACTCAGCCTCTCAGCATCACCCAACCCAAATCTTCATCCGACCTGGAACAGGCTCCCCAGAACCTCTCCACATGGATAACTGAATGTTCCAACAGAGTTGCCCCAAGGAAACCAGCAAAAAAAAAAACTCAACACATGCCAGCTGGTACATCCCAGAGCTCAGAACCACCAAGCACAACTGCTACTGACTTGAAAAAGGATGGTGCTCCACAAGGAACCCCTCCAACAGAGACACTCACAAATCAGCCCTCAGCAATTACCAACTGCGCATTCAGGAAGCCAAGAGAGCAGGCATCACAGCCCGCATCGACACAGCAGCCAACCATACAAAAGTGCTTTTCAAAATAGTCAAGGAATTTTCCAACCCGACAGCCACAGAGAACTCAATCCACCTCTCCCAAGAACTCTGCGACACCCTCTTGGACTTCTTCCATAGCAAGATTGCCACAATCTACAACAACGTCGACCCCCCCAACCAACTGCGCTCAACTTCAACTGCCTCGGCCAACCTGCACACACCAACCGAATAATCACCACATGGTCTCCACTAACTGCACAGACCACCTCAGTTATCATGGTATCCTTCCACTCCAGGGCACCCACGACCCTTGCTCCCACCGTCTCTTCAACCTCAGAACCAACCAAATTAGCATGGAACTCACCAGCACCATCAACACCTCCATCACCACAGCAACCGTTTTGGACAGATGGAAACACACAGAGGTCAGACCCCTCCTAAAAAAAAACCTCCTCCAACCCCAGAGAACTCAAAAATTGACTGATCTCCTTGCTCCCTTACCCTCCCAAAGTACTCGAGAAGGCATCAACCAACAGGATTCTGTGCCAACCACAGCACATAGACCGCGCTGATCACTGCCACAGACGACATCACAACCCTCCTTGCATGCAGGGAGACGGTAACCCTGATCCTCCTTTACCTCTCTGCTGCATTCAACACTGTATCCCACCACACCCTCATCAACAGACTCTACAACATCGGCTTACAGCAAAAAGCCCTCAAGTGGATCGCCTACTTCCTTACAGGACGCACCCAGAGCATCCGGCTGCCTCTGTTCACCTCCGAACTTGCGGCATACCCCAAGGATGATCCCTCAGCCTCACGTAGTTTAACACCTACATGACTGTCCTCGCAGATATCATCAGATCCCATGGCTTCAACATAGTCTCCTACGCTGATGACACTCAACTCATCCTCACTGAAGACCCCTCCACCACCATAACAAACTTCTGCAACACCATGACCAATGTAGCCAACTGGATGAGAGCCAATTGCCTTAAACTCAACTCCGACAAGACAGAAGTACTGATCTTCGGGAAAAACAAGTCCATATGGGACCACAGCTGGTGGCCAGCAGAACTCGGACCAACACCTGTGCCAACAGACTATGCACACAGTCTAGGCATCATCCTCAACAGTCAACTGACCATGAAACGACAAGTCAACGCAGTCGCCTCCTCCTGCTTCCACACCCTCCGCACTCTCTGCAGAATTTTCAGATGGATCCCAGTCAACTCCAGGAAGACTGCCACTCAGGCCCTTGTCACCAGCTGCCTTGACTACGACAATGCACTCCATGCCGGCATCTCCACCCAGTTCCTCAGAAGACTCCAGACCATACAGAAAGCTGCTGCCAGACTCATCCTGGAACTCCCCAAATGAACCACATCACCCCCCACCTCAGAAACATCCACTTGCTCCCCATTCAGAAGAGATGCCAGTTCACGATCCTCACACATGCCTAAAAAGCCTTGCACGATCAAGGACATGCCTACATCAACCACCGGCTCAGCTTCCATCTACCTGCAAGATACCTGCACTCCTCTTTGCTAGCCCTTGCGCACACTCCCTGCATCCATTGCAGCGAGGGCGCTCCTTCTCCTACATCTCTGCCAAAACCTGGAAGGCACTGCCTCTCCACCTTAAAACAATGCTCTACCTGGCGGACTTCAGAAGGAGACTAAAGACCTGGCTTTTCGACAGAGACCCCGCAGCCCCAGCGCCTAGATACCCCTGGGATGACAGCAGCACACTATACAAATGCCGATTGATTGATTGATATCCCCACCTTCTGACTTTTATCTCTGACCCTTCCAACCATCCCCACTCATTTTCTCACCAGCTGTTCCTCCAAGTTCACCAGTACACAGAGCACGGATATCAACAGTTCAGATTCTGCCTTCCATAACTGTACCTCTTGTCTCTTGAATGTTTCACTGGGGATGTGAATAAGTTTGCCATATTCTCCAATCTATGCCATTTGCATTTTCTGTGTCGATCAATGCCATTTTTCGAAAAACAGTCCAAGTTAGTTTTTGTTTTTCGATGTCTGGGGAAATGGCAGTTTCTTGGTGAAAACCTTTAGATGAAAGGGATGATTGTACAATTACCTGGCATTCAAGGAAGAGTTGACAAACTTTTTTGGGAAACACACTTTTCTTCATTTGGTGCATTTTGAGCTCCTGAAACCTAGATAAGGCAGCCAGGACTTGGACTCATATTTGAAATTATTTAATCATTTGGTAGAGGAGGCACGTGGGGCAGAAGAAAAAAGGGAATCACTCTTCTTCAAAGGTTTGCTGCAGATTTTATAAAACTTGGAACAGGTAATGTATCCCTCAAAATCCTGCACCGAACTCATTGATTTGAAGGTCAAGTTGGACCATCATGTGACCAGACAAAAAGGAGAAAAAAGGGAAGGAGCAATATTGAAACTTTAAAGATGTGTGAAAAAAGTCTGTAAACCCCAGAGGAAGGGTGATTACAAACCTATTCAGATTTGGGGGCTTTTTTGCCCTGCTTACTAAAGAATAAAGAGAGAGAGAAGATCACATAATATATGTTTTACTGTGAAAAAGAGTGCCAATTCACAAAGGAATGGCCTCAAACCCAAGAAAAAGACCCAAAACATTAGTGCCTGCTAGAGCAAAGCTAGACTGAAACACAATTCTATGTCAGGACCGGAGGTGAGGATTATGCTGAACTCTCTTCACTTTATTCAATAGCAGCACATTTTTTAAACAACATTCTTCAAGCTTCCATATTAAAAGCGAAGAAAAAACTAACATTCCCATAAGACTCTGGGAATGGCTTTACAACCCAACCAATTAGAGTCTCTCAGTAGTTCCTTAATCGGCCAATCAGGATCTCCCTGGCGCTGTAACAGTCCTCTCTTCATGCTGATCTCCCTCTTTCTTCGCTGCTCGCTGCCCCAGTTAAGTGCTTTTTCTTTTCCTCTGCATTAATGGGGTTTTGCAAGTGTTGTTTGTATAGCAGCTTGGTTTAGACATTGTCGCTTATTATCTACACTGTATGCGATAATTTGACTAATTGCGGGAACGCTACTCGCTTCTTCGCGATTCTATTTTATCGGTGCAAACGCCACAGTGCGGTCCTCCGCCCGCTAGGGGGCGCAAGACTCCGGCGGGCCCCCGGCTCCTGATGCGCGATTCCTGTCAGATTCAACTGAGGTTACAAGCGCGTTAGGAGCCGGTACCGCTGCGAGCCTTCCCTGGGAGACTTATGCCCCTTCAAAGGGGTCTGTATAAACACCTTGTACAACAAGGTCTGTACTTGGGGGCTGCCCGACGGGCCCGTTTTCTCTGTGTCACTTGTTAAATTCGAACGCGAGGGTCAAAAGGGAACACAGTCCCCAGGCGATAATTTTCCCCAAAGAACTGACACACCGGGGAGCAGTGTTCCTGGGAATTCCCCGATTGTGCGGCTTTGCCCACCCCAAACATTTGCGCTGTGCATACAGCTATTTGCATTTTAGCCGGTGGCTGTGCCAAAATCCTTCCTGTTGGGGGGGAAAAGTTTTAAAGCGTTACTACAGGAGATAACAATTATTTATTGCAAGCTTACTTTGCCCATTACCTTACCTGCAATCACTATCTCCTTGTAGGGTTGATATGGAAGGGGACAGTTATGAGGACCCCCTAGAAAGCCTCCCATGGGATGACGACTTCTACGGCGCGGTGGATGCTTCCATTTACCGCGCAGTAGATGAAGCCATAGCCCCCATGGAAGAGCGTCTGGCCCAATTAATAGCGCGGGAGTGCGCAAAAAGGTGTCAGTCAACTCCTACCACAGTTAATACACTATCAGAGCCAGGTCCCTCTGCCATTATACCAGCTAAACGCCCTAGAGAGGGAGGGGTGGACGTGGACGCATTTGAGCGCCTTAGACAGGCCTTTATGGCCAAGACTCTGCCTACCGCTCCACCTACTGATCCTGTGCCTCAAACAATGGACCCTCCCCCACCGTCCCCAGATTTTCCAGAGAATGATCCCTCTGACTACGACGCAAGCTCGTCCAGGCCCTGGCGGGCGTCACCTACCCCTACCGAGGTACCAGCAGACCCTACTCAGTCCGACATGTTGGACCCGGACCAAATCTTGCATCCCCGCTCAACTGAGTGGGTCCCTTGCGACAAAGTGGCGCAATATGTCGCCAACAGACTGCGTAAGCCACTTGAGAAAGAGGCACGCAGTTGTCTTAAAGCAGAATGCCCCAGACCTTCTTTGGAAGGTAAGGTAGCACTGACTCCCGAAATTGACGCAAAGATGGCCACTTTCCTGGCAAAGTTCGTCAAGGACCCGAAGAAGGGCATTGATCGGTCTTGGCGAGCTTGCCAGGATAAGCTATTAGATGCAGTAGGTCCCCTCACAAAAATACTCGACATGGCAGAGGATGCCAAGTCTACAGGCGCCTTGATTTCCCCGGAAGCGCTTTCGTGGTGGGTGCAGCGGGCAATTATCTTTCTAGGTAATGCCAACTGCGCTTTGTCCACGGAACGCAGATGGTCGTTGCTTATTAAGGTGGACCCGAAGCTTGGCGACTTAGCCGCGTCAGAGGCAGGAGCGGTGGCCCAAGGGGGACTATTTGGGGAACCTTTTATAAAAGAATTGGGCAAATTCGTAAACACTTTCACCTCCCTTGATAAGGCCCAAACTTCTATTAAAAAATTGTTCTCCCCTCGGGTTTTCCAAGGGCCCGGCCGTAGCAGGGGCTGCTTGACCGGCCGGGGTACTTCCCAGCCCTACTCCAGAGGGCAAGGCTCCAGACGCGGTAGCGGTTATCAAGACCAAACGCGCTTTGCAAACTTCTACCCTACACGAGGACAACGTTTCCGAGGAAGGGGCCAGAAAGGACAATCCGCCAACAATAATGCCGGTGAGTGTACGACCCTCCTCCGGCGTTCAGGTGGGTGGACGGCTTGCACACTTCGCCAGAGAATGGCGCGACCTTACTTCAGACGCATGGGTCTTACAGACCACACAAGGTTTCCAAATAGAGTTTTATGGGACCCCTTGTCAGATGACCAGACCACGGCCCATTCACTTCTCGGTAGAAGAGATGACCCTGATAGATCAAGAGATAGAGGACTTACTGTCCAAACGTGCTATTCAACGCATAACAATTCATCCCCGGGGTGCTATTCAACGCACAACAATTCATCCCCGGGGATTCGTGAGCAACATCTTTTTAGTGGACAAGCCCGACGGAGGTCGGCGTCCAGTGATCAACCTAAAAGAGTTCAACGAATGGTTGGTTTATCACCATTTCAAGATGGAGGGAATCCATCTCCTTCGAGACGTCCTATGACCCTCCGATTGGATGGCCCGGTTAGATCTCAAAGATGCCTATCTGGTAATTCCGATATTCCCGCTGCATCGGCGTTTCCTACAATTCCTGTGGCGCCAAGAGGCGTTTGAGTTTTTGAGTCTGCCCTCGGGTTGTCCTCAGCCCCCTGGTGTTTCGCTGTGGAACACCTGCGGGCACGAGGCGTCTGCCTTATCGTTTATCTGGACGACATGCTCCTCATGGCTCAGTCCCAAACTCAACTTTCGTCCCACCTGCGCGCTGCATTAACCCTTTTAGAAGGCCTGGGATTTGTGATAAACGAGAAGAAATCCCTTTTGATTCCATCCCAGTCAGCAACCTTTTTAGGGTTCACAATCAATTCAGTAACGGCGACCCTCAGCCTCCCATCTCGGAAAATGACGAAAAAACGCCACGAATTGCGACGAACGCTGGCCAAACCACGGACTTCACTGCAACACATTGCCCGCCTCATAGGACTCCTATCCTCATCGATCCAGGCAATCTTTCCAGGGCCTTTGCACTATCGTGCCTTACAACGCCTCAAGGCGACTCATCTATGGAAGGGTCTGACGTATTCCCAGATGGTGGACCTCACAGACGAGGTGAGAGACGAGATTTCATGGTGGCTGTCCCACATGGAAGCGTGGAACGGAAGAGCAATCTTCGGGTCCGCTCCAGATCTGGTTATAGAGTCAGACGCCAGCAGGTCTGGCTGGGGAGCACGCTGCGGAGCATTCTCCATGGGGGGGGTTCATGGTCTCCTCAGGCACAAACCTTACACATCAACTGCTTGGAACTCCTAGCGGGCTCCTTCGCGGTTCGGTGTTGGACAAAAGACAGAGCACAATCCTGCGTTTTACTCAAAATGGACAATGTATCGGCCGTCAGATACATCAATCATCTAGGAAGAACACGTTCCAAAGTCCTTTCAGATCTTGCGACCAGTTTTTGGCAGTACTGCCTGGACCATCAGGTCTCCGTGACGGCGGAATACCTCCCGGGCCAGGAGAAACAGGTGGCGGATTGGCACTCGCGCCACCTGAGAGACTCCAGCTTGTGGAAACTAGACCCAGGCGTGTTTTCGGACATACAAGCTCAGTGGGGCCCATTTTTAGTGGACCTTTTTGCGTCCCGTCTGGATCACCAGCTGCCCCGGTTCTTCAGCTGGAGACCGGACCCGCTGGCGGCTGCGACGGACGTCTTCTTGCAGGATTGGGCACAGGAACGAGGGTATGCCTTCCCTCCATTCGCCATGATTACCAGGACGACGGCGCAAGTCAGACGTCAGCAGGCGGAGGTGGTTTTGATCACCCCGATTTGGAGATCTCAAGTGTGGTTTCCAGTTCTACTGGAACTTTCCTGGGATTCTCCAATCCAACTCCCCCAGTTTCCTCACCTCCTTCTCAGTCCGGACAGCACTCCCCATCAGCTAGTCCTCAGCGGCGCACTCAGGCTGATGGCATGGAGGATTACAGGGGACGATGGGCGGTCCTGGGACTTTCGAGCTCAGCTCAACACCTCCTGGACAAGGCCTGGGCTGACAGTACGATCAAACGATACAAGTCAGCATGGACTAGATGGACACGTTGGGGTATGCGATGGGGTTTCGATCCCTTGGGCGTCGAGGTAGTCCAAGTGGCTAACTTCTTAGTGGAACTGGCAATGGATGGGCTAGCCTATCGGTCCATTAATACTTTCCCATCCGCCATATCGGCGGGACACAATCCGGTAGATGGAGCTCCGGTGGGAGAACAGGTTCTTGTGTGTAGATTGCTTCGGGGAATAAGACTCTCCCTACCGCCATCTCCAAGATATTCGGTGCTGTGGGATGTGAACAAGGTTTTGAACCTGTTTCTTTCCTGGCAACCGAATAGGTTTCTATCACGGAAAGAGCTGTCAGCAAAACTAGCAATGCTACTATGCTTGGTCTCCTGCAGGAGAGTCTCCGACATGCGCGCCTTGGATATTACAGGCAGAATTTTTTCTCCCTCAGGGGTATCCTTCACAGTCACTAGAAGAACCAAGACTAATACGAGAATTATAGAGTACCCTGCTTTCCCAGGTTCCCCAAAACTTTGTGTGGTCCAATGCCTCAAAGAGTATGAACTGATGTCTGAAGAGTACCGCCTTCCGGGCGAAAGGCAACTGCTAATTGCACTAAGAAAACTGCATTTGGCGGTCTCCTCACCCACTATAGCAAGATAGGTTAGATGGGTTATGCAAGAAGCAGGTATTGACTTATCCATGTTTGGGCCCATTCTACCAGGGGAGCGATGGCCTCAAAAGCCTTCTCCTTGGGGGCAAGACATCATGAATGCAGCGGATTGGTCTACGGACTCCACTTTTAAAAGGTTTTATTTTAAGCCAGTGCTGGATATAGCTCATCGGGTGGTGAACAAGCTTTAAACCAGCATAATCCTCGCCTCCGGTCCTGACATAGAATGAAAATTGTTCCTAACTATCGTGTAGGAAAGTTTCAATTCTATTAAGGACGCGGAGGCGAGGATTATCCCACCCGGCGAGAAGTTTCTCTTCTTGGAAGAATCCTGCCCTAAGACGTAAGTAAAGCATTTAGGATGATTTATGGGCTTCAAGGAACAAATGTAAATGTTTACTGTACCTTGTTATGACTTTATGCAATTCTCAGACTATGGCTGATCCGTCCCTTGTATTCTCAGGTTCAGAAGCATCCAAATCGGACCAGTAAGATCACCACTGTGGCATGACTCGTGCGAAGAAAGAGGGAGATCAGCATGAAGAGAGGACTGTTACGCCACCAGGGAGATCCTGATTGGCCGATTAAGGAACTACTGAGAGACTCTAATTGGTTGGGTTGTAAAGCCATTCCCAGAGTCTTATGGGAATGTTAGTTTTTTCTTCGCTTTTAATATGGAAGCTTGAAGAATGTTGTTTAAAAAATGTGCTACTATTGAATAAAGCGAAGAGAGTTCAGCATAATCCTCGCCTCCGCGTCATTAATAGAATTGAAACTTTCCTACACGATAGTTAGGAACAATTTTCATTCATCATTCATTCTGGTGTTACTGGAAATTTTATAGCTAGGCCGAGTTAATTGGAGTCCCTGCGTACTAAAAGACTTCTCTAGAACACGCACAAGCAATTGATAGCCAGGAATTGACATTAGGATCTATTATATCCCAAACCTTTGTAATAACCTTAATGATTTAGGCTAATCATATTGAATTAGTTCTCTTCAAACTGATAAATGTGCCATGGTTTGGAATAAATCTGAGGATAACCCGGTAGGTTGTGTACAATCTAGACACTGACTTGAGGAAGAGAATTGTGATACTTAAGTCCAAGTTCTGCCAAAACACTTGCCTTCATTCCAAAGAGCAAAATGCATTTCCATCCCTGTTATATTGGATACTTTCATGTTGAAAAGATCAGTAATCCTGTGCCTTGTAAGACTGTTTCACGATTAATATCCTGTAAAGATCCTAACCAATGATAGGGGTGGGGGCAGTTTGTGGGATGTATAGTCATCCCCTTATCTGTGTGGACCTCAGATGTGGCTAGGTTTTGCAGTCATGCCCAATCTATACATATCTTCCTGCCTTTGAGACTTTCTCTGGCTCCAGCTCTTGCATATGACTCAGTATAAAATCCACACATAGGGCCTGATTTATCATTATTTGGTGCCACGCAAAACAGAAAGACAACTTGCAGCACTGCACTGCATCAAATAGAGAGAGATGGAATGGGCCATAATTACTAACATATGGCACATTCCTTCTGTCTCTCTGTGCTGGTGCACTGGTGGCTGTCAAGCACCAAAGCAGGCACACTTGCGCCATAGTGCAAGGATATCTGCGTTACAGGCAGGATTGTTTTTGTGAAGGAAGGGATACCTTCTTTCACAAAAACAATGCTTAAAAGCATATTTCTCTTTGCATGTGTTTTGCAGAATACAGCACAAATGCAAAGCAGAAGAAACGAGGAGAACCAAACATATTTTTTCTTGTTACGCCTCACCTGAAAAGGCATAGCATTTTGACACAGTGCCAGGTTTATTAGTCATAGTAAATCTAGGAATGGCCCAAAAACAATAGGTGAATGTGTGAGAACACTCAAGATCCATCCATTTAATGCCTTCCCAACGCAGGTTAACGCAAGGCGGCGACTTGGCTTAGTAAATCTCACTGAAGCCCTTATGCTGCGTTGCGCCGGGATGCATAGGCAACACGATAGCTTCGTGAATATGGGCCTTGGTCTGGATAGCTGTCCTTGACTTTGTGACTCGTGAACAGGAGACACAGCATCTCTTCTGGCTCCAGTTCTTCAAATTTCAGACCAGCTGATCGCACTTTACTTGCACCTCTGTAATGCTTCTTCATGCTTTCTAGTGTCAAGGCATTTGGACTCATCAGCTCAAGAGTTCCAGTTCCGATTCACAGTTCTTCCTTAAGTACCTGCTGGAAGTTCAAGATCAAAGCAAAATTATTTAGTTAGTCAATTAAGGATTGAATTTGTGTACTTCATAGGCATTTCACAGTTTTCACATGTGAAGAATGTGTTTAAGGCTAGTGCACCAACTGATGGTTTTTACCTAGTGCTACATTGCAAGGAACCTGACCTTGTGTCACTGCATTCCAAAACTCTTGTGGTATCAAGCAGATTGGCAGTTGTCTGCGTGCTATAGTTATTTTGATTCTTAGGCCTGATTTATCGGTCGACAGATGGGATTTACTCTGTCAAAGTGATGAAGTGATGTACTCCATCACCCTGACTGAGTATCCGCCTGCTGAATTTAGAGATGTCCGCAGCCACAGCGGACCTCTCTTGCATTGGCAGGAACCTCCATGACGGCGGTTCCTGGCAATGCATTTAAAGTTTGAAGGACAACTCAGTCAACATGATGGAACTGTATGGCAAACATTCAATATTTTTTTTTATTCCCCTCCTCCCCCCCCAAAAAAGCTGGATTTTGTTTAAAAAAAATTAAAAACCAATGGACCCCTCCCCATCAGAGATTTTTCTTTATCGCTCCCATTTCCCTTTCTGTTGCTCATGTGTGTTATACATGGTAGCGGTAGTCACAAGTGAGTGAGGGAGTGGTGAGTCTACACCACTTCTGCCGACCGCACCACAAATGTTAAGCATGTGGTCTCCTGACACCAGTTTGCTGATTTGTAGAAATGCAGAAACAGAATTTATGCTTCAGCACTGAGGACAGAATGTTTCTCCCAGCACTAAATTCCAAGTTAGAAACTTAGCAAGTCTAACAATTCTTCATGACAGACTCATTGGAGCATACGAGTTCTTATGATTAAGATGCTTAGTTAGGGTATATCAATGACATGTGCTAACATTGCCACCCCCTCATTAATTGAAAGATACAAGGGATATATCAGGATTTTGGAGCATCAGGATCGCCTTGATGGATATCACAGAAATTACCATTTTATTGTTATTATTATTTTTTTTTATATGGGAGGGAATCCTTTTAATCAATAGTTATATTGTATGGTCCTAGTAGAAGTAGATGTACCCCGATCCTTGGCCTACACTAGGGTGTCCTCAAAGGACAAGTACAGACTATATGCATTCAGATCCAGTCAATGTAACCCTGGCGGCACAGAAACGGATTTCAGAATTGCACTCCTGTTCTGACTTTGGAAGTAGCCAATGGTGAGTAGCATTCTGGTCATAGTTAGTATCAAAGTATTCAAGGAAACGTTATCCAGATTGGAATTAGGGCAGTAATTTTCCAGCAACCCAGGGATAGTAATCATTTAGAGGGTGTCCAGGTTCTTCTTCCTGCTTCCATATGTTTTTGTAAGGCGGTGCTCCATGAAGCAGCTCAGGTTTTGCCAAACACAGAGACAACTGATCCTGTTACTTCTGCACCCTCGGCTTCTCATTGGAACACACTACTCAGACAAAACTAATGGCTTCACATACAGAGTTCTAAAATTAATCACCACCAGATGCCTGCTGACTAGAGGGCTGGACTGATCCCATAAGGGCAAGACCAAGATGGATTTGCGTATGCTGAACCCTGTCTATGGAGGAACACTGGGCGTAAAACAATGGAATGGAATGCAACCTGAGTGATTGTCATTGAGATTAGTGAAACCTTCCTTTCATCACATTCTTTGTTGGAGTAGACACCCTAAGTGCAATGGGTTGGTCATGCACACACTTGTCAGAGGACTTAAGCTACACCTGTAATGAATCAGTTGGAGCACACGATTTTTAGCCAAGACAGAACATCAACATCAAGGAAGCAGAGAGATCAAATTAGAACAGTAACAGGCACATGAAAGCAATAGAGCCTGGGTCTTTGGAGGGTGGGGCACAGATGAAGGGTGGGGCTTGCTGGACACATTGTAAGTGAGAGGTTGTCTAGCAAATTCTGGGGATAGTTAGACAGTCAGTCAGTTACACATTACATAGCAAATCTCGTATGTTGGAATGCTCCCGTCTGTCGTATTAGTGTGCACCTGGCTTTAGTCCATCATGTTTGTTTTCTTTTCCCTTTGTTTCCCTATTGCTTTAATGTTGCTTGTCCTTGCTGTTTTTCCCTTGTTACCCTTTATGTATCACAGATCCTTGTCGTGCTTCTCGTACGTTGTGGGTTGTATCCTAGTTTCCTTGGGTTGGTCATCACCTTTGCCCAGAAGAAGCAGGTAAAACTCATACTCAGCAAGCCTTATTCAATATTATATGTCAGAGAGGGTGGTGTTCGGAAACAAATCAATGTGCTAGTGTTTACAGTACTCCATTTGCTTGGTTTCTTTCTGAGACTGTGCTGTTACCATCCCACAGTATTCCTGAACTGAGAATCCCTAGTTCGAGTTCCATTGAAGCCACTCTAACCCCCTCTCTACCTCCCGTGTCTATATTCTTGGAAAGAGCCTTGATCAAATCTTTCTGAGTTATATCTGGAGGGAAGTTTGAGATTGACATTGTAGACTTGCTGTGCTGTTCCTCCAAACCTGACAACACCTCACTGATGAGCCCAAGAAGGCTGAAACCGGTCTGGGGTTGCTTGTGTTTCCAGTTTAGGCTGGGGGGAAATGTACGTATTATCCGTGTGGAAATGACATGAAATGCCCAAAAATATAAGCATAAGTATGCATTAATTCGAGAAATGCAGATGTCATCGTTTTGCCATTTTTTAGCACGAAATATGCCCTCATTTCCGCTTTTGTCACGAAGATGCCTTTCACTAATAATTAGCACAAAATCACAACTGGAACAAACTACAGCCGTCTGCGTTCAGTTCATTCACATTCTTCGTTTTTTCCTGTGATAAGCTTTCTACATAAATAAATGTCTCAATTATGCGATATGGCATAATGGAGCATTTCCAGGCATTTTGTGTAACAATTGTAACGTAAAATGTCGAAAAATATGCTAGATTACTCTTGCGTAAATGAAACTTCACCCGGGCCTCGTTTCCATCTGGAGTGGACTTGGCCTTGCTGTTTGGGCGGGACTGTTCGTTTCGGAGCAGAGCCAAGGCTGATCTGCATATGACCGATCTCTGTCTTAGTTTTGTCCGTGGCAATCACCAGTGGCGAAATTAACTCAAAAATTCCTTCCACCACTTTGTTGGTTTTTACTATCTGAGGGTCTAAACATAAGATCCAAGTGTGAAATCTATTGCATCAGGCACAGATACAAACGAAAGCCTTGGGATTCATCTGGATAAATAAAAACCCTTAATAAAATTCATAAATGTAACCAGGGTGTAGCTTTGCCTAGTGTCAAAAGGACTGGTTTGAGGTAGAGCTGGGAACTGTGGATAATTGGATTAGTACTAATAAATACAGTGAAACAAAAAAAAATTAGCAGGTCTCCGTTGAACCCTAACGCATAAGCATAGCAATTAATGTGACTTGAAACAGAGAAATCGGTGCTCTTGCTAGAAAATATGTAACTAGAAAAGGTGTTCATGTCACAAAAGGGGTTTTGTTTAAAGGGAAAACCCATTTAGCTTTAAGTAAGGCGAACACTTTTTTCTCAATAGCTGCGATCAAAATATATTGGCTCTCTTGGAAATGTCTGCAATTAGATGGTGCTAGGCAACTGATATATTTCGAGTTACAACTGCAGGGTAGTGCAAAAGGCAGAAAAGACGTTAGATAATGGATATACATTAGATAGATAAGATATTTGAAAGAAATTAAAATACATTTCCTCATGGGAAAATGAATTGCACTGTCAGTTCCCGAATACCTCATTATGGCAAAAGCTACCAGACATGCAAGTGCGTTGTGCACAAAATTAAGAGAGAACACTTCAGAGTTAACTGGGTCCTGGTGCCTAAACCATTCAGTATCACTTATCTTGGTGTTATAAAAACCCATCTGTACCAGTGTCTTCAAATACGGTTGTATGATGGAACCCCGCTTGCATTTACCTTGCATGCTTTTACAACCAGTCACTACACTGACTGCAACGTTACCACGCGTTACTTCACCACCCAAGTCGTTACAATTATTTGCTTTAGGGGCCCTGGACTTTGGAATAGTATAAATTACTATTCCGACTCCAGTCTACACAGCAGTAAGGAAGGTGTTGGATTTAAAACGCCAACCCCAGACCAACAATGTGCCCCCTACAGCAAGCTTGCGGGTTAAAGTAACATGTGGTAACTTCCCAGTCGGGGTAGTTACTGCGTTGTAAAGGCTGGTCGTTGTTGAGACTGCAGGGTAAAGGATGTTTCCCTTCAAATATTTTTACACATGGATTAAGCATCTCACTTCTTAGTATAAGATGTAGGTGCCCTTGCCTGGTGTGTATTTTATTTACGTCCATAAACCCTAACGAGTGCATTCTGAAAGAGAGGCATCCCACTTTATGCATTTTTTGTATTTGTGTTGTCTACAGCTTGCTATATTCATCTTATGTACCCTAACTCTATTTTCATCCTATTTTTCACAGGAGCCACAGAGCCATCAGTGCAAGGGCATTGTTTAATCACTGATTCCCCATATCTTATGAGAAGCGACTTGTGCTGAACGAGGTAGTATTAACTGAGCTGCCTTGTAACTCTTAGGAAGCTTCTGATTAACATTTGTCCTGGATCTTGTTTTTAGGATATTCTAACTTTGCTCCCATCTTCTAGCCCATAGCTGTAGAAGTATAGTCCTCCCTGACACGTGTTGGAGATGTTGTGAGCCGCTAGGGAATATATTCCAAATCTAGTTGTTATTTCAGGATTTTCACATTTTTGGAAGAAGATCAGCTCCTGCCTGAGGACCTTCAAGAGTTTAACTTTGCCTGTGATGCCACTGTTTGTATTACTTAGGTAACTGATGAACTGGATTCACGTGGGAGATTGATGAACAGGATTCATCTTTTCAAGCTCAGACAAAAACATTACTGCCACAAGGAAAGTAACATTTGGAGATTTGATGTTGTAGGCTTTGAGCACGAATCAGTCCGACAATAACTCCAGACAAATTTCACATATGTATAAATATATGTGTTCCTTTTATCTGATACATCTAGTTAAATCGAAGCCAATATCTAACATTACCTTGCCTTAGCATATTTTCTGTCTGCACAGTAGATTAGATAGAAGCTTTAAATGGTAGATCAAAAAACTGAATTGGTAATCATTATTCTTTCAGACAATGAAAACCCTTTCCTTTAATGTTTACAGATAACTTTCAGGCTGCCAAACTCATTATTAAAAGAATGAGAAGCAAACAATAAACATGACATGTCAGACACTAAAAGCCTGAATCCCAGTGTCAGGCCAAGGGCAGACAGTGGCTCCTGGACTATAACAGTGGAGGTTGAAATCATTTGATGGATATGACCTACAGTAATTCTGCATTCTATTAGCGAGGCACTACAACCCCTTTCCTTGTCAGTAATCATCCTCCTTTCCTATGGGGCCAAGATTCTGGCTTTTACCATCCACACCCATTAAGGGTTTTAGCAGGATTAGTCTCAGGTGCAGTTAGCTCAAATGTTCTCACTCTTTTAGGTATGCAGCCAAGTTCAACAGTTTATGGTTTATCAAGCACCTGCCTAGCTCTCTCCATGACTTACTTATGCCTGGACCTCTGTTCAGATAAATCCCATTCCCCAGTCCTGCTGTTCATCATAGAGACCTGGCTGAACTCTGCATCAGCACTGATATCACCACTGCCATCCCTCACAGCAACAAGATCACCAGGCAGATCTGTCAGCACAAGCCTGGAGACAGGGTCACCATCATTTCCAAGGTTGCCATCAAGGGCACATCCACCAGCACATGGAACACCTGAGGTTCTGATGTTTAAACTTCTTATCACAGCCACTTTCACACTGAGTGGCCGATTCCGATTCGGGCCGGAAATCTCTCCGACCGAGCCGGACTCAGAGAGATTTCCGACCGAATCGGACTCTGGCAGCCCGACCGAACGAGTACGATGCGCACGTATGCCATCGGACTCGAGTCGGTCGGACTCCCATTGAAGTCAATGGGAGCCCGTCGTACAACGCGTACGCGGACTCCCATTGACTCAATGGGTGCGAGGCGAACAAGGGCGCCCCCTACAGCGGGTACGCGTTGAAGCGACTCGCGCCGTACACGCACAGGTAGGGGGGACCCATGGGTCCCCCCTGTGTGCGACTCGCGCGGCTACGCGTACAGGGGGGTCCGACACGGACCCCCAAAGTATGGCTCTGACTGCTCTTTGGAGCCGGAGTGCGCGGCTCGGTCGGACTGCTCGCGGCGCGCATCGTACTCACCCGGCCGGGGAACGTCTCCATTGCGCGGTGCGAGTCGAGTCCGAGCGAGTCGGTCGGTGCGGTTCGACCCGGGAACGAGTCGGTCGGAGCGGTCGGGACGCCCGGACGAGTCGGTCGGCGAATTCGCATCGTACTCGCTCGCCCAGACGCGCGTACGAATCGGTCGGGAAATAGGGCTCCGAATCGGATCCGGTTAAGCCGAATCCGATTCGGAGCCCTACCGGCCGAGATCGGAATCGGCCCCTGAGTGTAATCATTGTCTACAGACCTACAGGACAATGATCCAATTTAGCCAGCACCATCTTGGTCTTTGTCACTCCCCTTATCCTCGATTCAACTGTCTTCATCCTCCTTGGAGACCACCTAGAATGCCTTGAAAACCTTGGCCTCGTCCAACACGTCAGTGGATCCACACACTCTGTCAGACACCTTCTGTTCCCATTTTTCACCTTCTTTGACGAAATCACATTCGACAAGCACAGACCACACCCTCATCAAATTCAGCATTCCCGGCCTGCACCATCACAGACCAACCCCGCCAGATCCGCTCACTGAAACTGGTACAATATTCCAGAAGAGAGCTGGATTAAAACTCTTTCTGAACGCCAGCCTGAATACTCCCTCAGCCTGCCTAAATCCATAAACAACTTCAACAACTGGATCACCATCTATGCCAACACCCTGGCCCCCCTCAAGCACATCAAAGCCAGACCTCAAAGCCAAGTGGTACATGGATGAACTCAGGATGACAAAGCACCACTGCAAACAACTAGAGCACAGATGGATATTGAGCCAGAACAACACCGACAAGAATACCTTTAAATACATCCTGAGACGCTACCGACAACAGACCTGGAACACCAAGCTCACCGCATTTGCAGACCGCATTTGCCAGAGCCAGCAGCAGTAAAGAGATCTTTGCCATCATGAAAGATTTCACCTCACCAGCGGCCTCCTCCAAAAGTATCACCTCTTCACAGGACCTCTACACCAAACTCTTTGAATTCTTCTGCAGCAGGATAACTTCCAAATTCAGCAGCATCAACTCTCAACCAGACCTCGCACCATGACTCCTTTTCTCGACCAAGAAAATGACCTTTACCACATGGGCCGCCATCACCCCGAACAAGAGCCCTGCTACCATGAAGTCAATCCACTCCAGGGCCACATCGTACCCCTGCCCCCACCATGTCTTCACAAGAGGACTTCAATCCATCAGCCATGCACTCAAATGTATCCTGAACATCTCCATCTCTTCTGCTACCTTCCTGGAACCTTGAAAGCATTCCACAGTCCTCCCATTGCTCAAGAAACCCTCCACGGAACCATCAGTACTCGCAAACTACAGACTGATCTCCCCGCTTCCATACCTGGCCAAACACCTAGAGACAGTCATCAAAGAACATCTCTCCAGCCATCTCATTGACCACCACCTACTCCACATCTCACAGTTCAGCTTCAAACCCAACCATAGCACAGAAACAGCCCTCATCACTACCACAGATGACATCTGCATGATCCTAGACAGAGGAGACATGGCAGCCCTCATCCTCTTGGATCTCTCTGCAGCATTTGACACGGTCTCCTACTGGTCATCATCTGATGCTTACACGAGTTGGGAATCCAAGAACCCACTCTTCAATAGATTTGCTCTTTCCTGACTTGTGGGACACAAGCATTCCTCCTGGCCCCCTAAGCTTTGGACGCCTGCAGCCTCATGTGTGGAGTACTATAAGGATCGTCACTCAGCATGACCCTGTTCAATACATACATGACTTCTCTGGCCAGTGCTATCTTCTCTCATGACATCAACATCTTCTCCTATGCCGACACTCAACTCATACTCTCCTTATTGGACAAGACGCCCAACACCCGAAACAAATTTACTGCTTGCATGATCAAAGTCACTGACTGGATGAAGACCAACTGTCTCAAACTCACCACAAAAGTCACACACCCACCACTCATGCCAAAAACCTCGGATAGTTTTTGACTGCAAATTTGATATGACTGTGACAAAACTGCCCATGTCAACAAGGTCATAGTCTCTGGATTCCACACCCTGAATATGTTTTGGAAAATCTTCAAATGGCTCCTGAGAAGCACCCTCAAAATCATCACACAAACACCCTCATCACTAGCAAGCTGAAATACAAGAACTCTCTCTACATTTGGATCAGCAATCAACTCCCCAGATGACTGCAAACAATTCAGAACTCAGCAGCCAGAATCACTCACAACCTCCCATGCAGCACACACATCACAAAGTACCTCAAGTAGCTCCTCTGGCTCCCGATACACAAGCACGCACAGTTCAAACTCCTCACTCATACCTTCAAAGCAATACACAACACTGGCCCAGCCTACCTTAATAGTCACATCTCCTTTCCAGACACCTCCACTCAGCTAAACTCCTACTTGCACACATCGCACCCATGCGCTGAACCAGATCTAGAGGTCGGACCTTCTCCTACATCACTCTCAAAGTATGGAATGACCTACCACTTAACATTAGAGTCTCCTCTTCACTTCTTGAGTTCTACAAGAAGCTGAGGATCTGACTCTTTGAATACCAGACATGGCTAGACTCTCATCGGCTCAGCGCCAGGATGACAGGTGATAGCTTGTTCGCCAAATACACAGAACATTGTTCCTTTAGCATCAAACAACAGCCTCTAGTAGGTGTGGCAGATCAATTTGAGCATCTTCATATCTCATCTCCTGGCACAGGCTACATGCCGCAGTTTACCTGCAAGTTGCATGTAAAAGCATCGGGCATGCAGCAGATGTGGTCTCACTCTCACAGAGTGGACTCTTCATTGCAGGGCTGTGGCGGAAGCTTTTCTGGATTACATTGCAAGATGAAATTGTAATGGCAGGTCTTCACAGCAGTACCTACCTCAGCAGTGGCAGCTCTCTTGGTCGTATGCTAAAAGACGCTCAGCAGAGGCAGTCGTGGCCTCCAAGTGAATCTTCTTGTAGTGATACTTTCGGGGGATAGCAGTGTCTGGGCATATTGGGCTCTGCACTTAGTAGGTGACACATTTCTGGCATAAACTTGGTACCGCTCACTTCATGAACTTTACAGAGGCCAGGGGACCTTTTCACAATATGAGTCTCCTGGCACACTCTCTTGGGTTTTCACCTTTTTCTGCAGTTCCCCTTGCTGAGAACACATGGGCCTATTCTCTTGGACAGTCTTGCTTCCTGCAGGGCTAGTCACACTCCTTCCCTTTCTCATTAGGCAGCCAGGCTTCTAGTCCCCTAAACAAACCCTCAGCTCCTCCAGCAGAAAGTGTTGACTTCAGGGAATATCCCCTCGCCTCTGGGAGACTTGCTGCCAGGCAGGCATCAGCCAAGGTTACACAACATATCTCTGACTAATCTGCAGGGCACTCTCTTACTTATTCAAGAAGAAGGCGGGACTGGAATAAAGTGGGGTGGTTTGGATCCCACTTTTAAGCACGTTTTCCAGACATTGGGTGTTGATCCAACGATCAAGCATCATAAACAGTTTGAGCTGGTTGTTTTTACATTATCCTTCTAAGGGTCCTTTCCAGACGCAACCTCAGGGGTGTAGCTATCAATATGCAGCAGGTGCAGTGGTATAGGACCCAGGGCTTTAAAGGGCCCTTCTCACTCAAATTAGTGAGTTTTTTTTTACTAATAACTAGTGGATGGGGGCTCGATTTCCTTGCCTGTATTAGAGCCCAAGGCACCCCTGGTATTCTATTGCACAGCCTATGTTCACTGGGGCTGTGTCCAAACAGGAGCATTCTCAACATGGGCACAGTGAAGCGTGCGTTTTCTGCACCTGACTTTTATCAGACTTTTTAAAGCAGTAATCTGAGACAGAAAAAAGTCAGGCATGGTCTAGAAATGTCCTTGTGTTTGCTTTGTTCGCCCTAAGTTGACAGGGTATGCCCAGACGTGGGTCCCTTGCTCACTTTGCCACTGGATTCAAGCTGGCCTGGCTGATGAAGGGTGTTACCCAGAAACCGGTCCCAGGATGCTTGTTTCGGGTTCGGGGAAGACCTGACTTGGCAGTTCGGGCTGGACTGTTCCCATGAGGCACAGGGTCAAGACTGATTTGAATATAGCTGGGTCTGAACTGAGGTGGCAAAGTGAGCTAAAGAATGATGATGGATTCAACCCAGATCTGTGACTGGGGGTGAGTGTCTGAAAAGTTTCAGCGCTCCGTCCATCATCTCCTTGTGTTTGCTAGAAATGTCCTCACCTTGAGCAACAGAAACTACAGTTCCACTCCTCATGCCTACAATCTACCAAATGATAGTGCTGAGGAAGAACTAATCAGCCGCACCTTCCTAACAGAGTCTTCATGGGACTGCTGAAGGTAGCCTTGTCTCCATCCTCCTTACTTGTGTTTGGGTTTCTGCAGGCAATACACTTCCACTGTCTGGGGAAGCTTTCCTCACCATCCACCTTGAGCCATATTACAACCAGAGGCATCTAAAATGGATCCCGCTAACTTTAGTACTCAGACTCACACACAGAGTCCTACTACCATACATGTATCACAAGTTCACTATACATGCACGTAGGATGTCAGTGCAAGGTTCTGAGTTTCACAAAACAGCAGATCTTTAGACTAGAGGGGTTGGTAGGTCATTCTCACTGACACAAATAAAATGGTCTGGGTAGACTAAAGATTTAGAAAACACAGTATGTGTCCTGTTTTATGAGCTGCACCCTGTACATGGATAGGAGTCTATTGTCTACTATGAGGGCATGCTTTCTGCACCTCTCCAGGTCACAGGACAAGTCCTGGACTTCACAGTGATAGGCCTATGCCTTCCTGTCCATGTGATGCCAGGGCCAAAAGTAAAAGTCAGTATACCAATTTCACTTGCAGTCGGGCACCAAGCCAAAGGAACACACCAGTTTACAATGCAGGGGACATTCAGATCCCAACAATCATGGCATGTTTGCATGCGTCCTTTGTATTAAGTGTGCTGTAACCAAATGTACACATTACATGCAGTGAACGGGTCAAGTTATCATAAACTAGATCAAGGCATTGTGAGGTGCAAGCAGGCAATCCCACAGATGATTCCCTGTGGATTCTGTGGGCCTGCACCAGGCACTTGCATGATTATGTGCTTGCAGAGATTACATTTGTTTGATACAACTTATGTCCTGCAGATAAATAAGCCTAAACCCCAAACAAGTCCATGAAAAGGATTTATATTTTATTTTGTGACCCAGAAAAAAATAATTTTCAGCATTGTAAAAGGGTTAGACGTCTCTTTAGTGCAAGAATCCTGATGCTAAGCATAATTACTTTTGTATGTTGGGAGTCAAGCCACATAGCTTAAAAATGATCACTGGGTTGCCTCGCCAGTTGCTTGGGGAGGGTATAGGTGGAAGCAGCTCATTATGTGTGAAATGGCAGCAAAGATTTATGAAAATGAAGGATGTGCTGCCAATGCGCTCAAAATCATAGCAATTGTGACACACTTCCTAATGCAACCAATGAAAATCACTCCTCTCACCTGGTTGGATAGTGAAACACAGCCATAATTGGAGTTCAGTGGGCCTCTTGCAACCATGGGCCACGTGCTGCTGCAGCAGTAGCGCTACTGAGGGTTTTGTCTCCTGACTAAGAACTTTCGAGAAACCCACAAAAGGGTGAATGTTGAATGTATCATGTGGAAGGAATTGTTGACCACAGAGATGCAAAAAATAGTTATTCATGGACTTCTTAAAAGTCAATGTGTTGGGGGGGGCGTGGCTTGCGCCCAGAGAAGATGGCAATGTTTTCGTGACCCGCTTGGCGTCGGCGGAGAGGCCGGGAGCTTTTCTCTGCTTTTCTCAGAACGGAACTTGGTCAACTTGAAGAGGCAGCCGTCGGAACATCTCAGGAATGCTGCCGGAGTAAGCATTGACGATAAACAGACGCTCCCAGTCGGCTGGCTTTCATTTCTTCTCTGACGGGTTGGGCGCCCGCCATTTTGTGATTACTCGCCGGCTCCGGTGAGCAGTAATGCCTGCATAATTAAGGAACCCTCTGAACTATGCTTGCAGGACTGATAATGAGCTAAGTACAACCAAGGCTATTACGTGGTGACATTTCACCCCTTCATACTCAGACTTTGTTTCAAGTTTTATTCTGACAGAATTAGATATTTCTTGAGCACTGAATATATTTGAATATATTTTAATTTTTGGTCATACAATGGAGTTGCCATGTTCTATATAACAACACGCTCTGCTTGCTACAGCGCAGTCTCTCTTTCAAGGGTGTAAACTAATGGAGTTATTAACTTCTATGCTTCTGCCCATTTCTTTTTAGGAAAGCTACGTCCTTTTCCAAATGTAGCTTGATGACGAATGGCACTTGACCTTATGGGCTTCTCTATACAAAGTAGTTGACTTATTCTGTTGTACATTACAGATTGTCTACGAATATTAATTATCTTTACCATTCCTGTGGCTTTATTAAAACGCAGTAGAGTATAATCTCTGACTCTTAGCTGGCTGTCGCATTTTCTATTGTGGCTATGACACAGTTTGCACACTAATAATACCAAGCAGACAAGTTTCCCTGGTTTTATGAAGCAGTTCACAAGCTCTGAAATATTAAAGCTTATTGTACTGTTGTATGGGCAGATTGAAGAAAGCAAGACCGGTGTTAGCCTCCACAAGTCGTACATACATTGTGCGCTCAAGGCTACATGCTTCTTTCAAACAAATGGAGGATTCTGGAACTTTACAATCTAAAGCAGCTTCTTCATCTACTGCAAATGCTTCCTCTACAGCTACTAAAGCCCCAACTAAAAGGCTGAAAAAAGACCCTCCATCCCCACCAAAGCAAACATCGTCCGTATCCATGGACTTGCTCTTGGAGGAGATACGGGCCTTACGCCCTTTCGTTGAAGAAACAAATTACAAATTACAAATTCTAACAGATGGTTGGACAAAAATGGAAGAAAGACTCACTAAAGTAGAACATAGTGTGGAAATGATGGGCTCATCCTTAGTCAAAACTGAAAATCTTCATTCACAGATTACTTCACTACAGAAGCAGGTCGAAAACCTTGAAAACAGGAACAGACGAAATAACCTTCGTATTTATGGACTACCGGAAGGTTCAGAAGGCTCCGAACCTTTCGCTTTTTTTAAGCAGTTTATACCAACTGTACTCCACCTACCTGAGGACACCCCTCTCAACATCCAACGTGCACACAGACTAGGTCCTCCACACTCAACGTCTTCAGGCATGAGGAAACCGAGAGGGGTTATTTTATATTTTCTTGAATATACAGATCTTCTCAAGGTGTTGTCAGCGGTCAGATCCATGAAACGCATCTCTTCCGCAGGAAACCAGCTCTTCTTTTCACAAGACTATGCAAAATCCACGGCAGACAGACGCAAAGAGTTCTTAGCAATGAGACCAGCTTTACGTTCTATTGGAGCACGGTTTGGCCTATTTCACCCTTGCCTTTTTAAGGTCACCTTTAATAATAACACCATCACGTACGAAGATCCGGTTAAGCTACGTAGTTTTCTTAACTTGCACTGCCCGGAAAAAATGGACATTCCTACTACTCGTTTCAAGTAACTCTCTCTGCTAGTTTTAAATGTATATGCTCCCTATACCGACTTCTGATTAACTATTGCAATGGCTTAGTCGGAGTACAAATATTGCATAATAGTTTGTTTGCCTAGATAATCTTTTGTTTTCAGGTTACGTTCTTACAGCCTTTGCCTCAAAGTTATGATAAAGGCTCTAACTTAGTAGTATATTTGGTTGTTACTAATACATTTCTCTTTTTACAGGCCCCAGTCTCATATGTTTTGATGTATCCGTTCAGTATGTCGTTTCCTCTTGGAGTCTCTCCGCCCGATCCCATGGAGTCTGGACGTGTCATCGTTCCATGTGGTCTCCTCCCCCACCCCTTAATTGTTTTGGATCTTTTGTAGGTATTGTTTTTTCTTCTACAACTTCTCATATCAATCTGTTTTTCCTCTATCACTTTTTCGTTTTCTTTCTTTGACTCTACTCCTTATCATATTTCTGCCTATCACTTTTCTTCTTCCTTTATCCTTCATCTCTCATATATTCATCAATTGACCTTCATATTGTTTAACTTCGTACCTATTATATGTTTTACATTTGAAAATATTTATGCTGTTATTGGTTCACATGAATTTTCATTTTACTTGTTTTATATATGTTCTTAAAAATTGTCACTTGGAATGTCAGAGTCTTAAACTCTCCCATTAAAAGACAACGAGTTCTCTCCCACTTATCTAAGATGGATGTTAATATAGCTCTGTTACAGGAGTCACATCTTACAGAGAGCGAATCATTAAAGCTTAAGAGGAATTGGGTTGGAGAAGTTTTCTTCTCACCAGGGGATGGTAAGAGAAATGGTGTCATAACCCTATGTCATAAAGCTTTGAATGCCAAACTCATTTCACAGGAATCAGATGGCGAAGGTAGATGGATGTTTACTAGCCTGATGATAGGTAAAACTCCTATATCCTTATTTAATATATATGCCCCTACTAACGGTGATGTCTCCTTTTGGTCTCGCATTTCCCAACTACTCTTAAAATATCCTACAGAGAACTTTATTTTTGCAGGTGATTGCAACCAAGTGATGGATCCCTTCCTTGATCAGAACTCTAAGGTCCCCTTCATCCCAAACAAATCACACAAAGCTTTTTTGCGAACTATAGAACAGAGAAACTTAGTAGACGCCTGGAGACTTTGCAACCCATCTTCGAGAGAATACTCCTTTTTCTCCCCACCGCACCAGACGCAGTTCAGAATAGACCACATTTTTATCACACACAACGTCTCCCAATCTATGCTCTCAGCAGATATAGGACCCATACTTATTTCTGACCATGCTCCTGTTGTGCTTCAATTAGATATCCTACACCAATCTACGTCACCCAAGATATGGCGGTTTAATAACTCTTTACTTCCTGACCCTAACTTTAATACATCCTTTACTTCTTTTATCCATGAATTTTTCCAAACTAACCAGACTGAAGACCTCCCTTTCCGTACAATTTGGGATGCATTTAAAGCTACTGCCCGAGATTTCATTATTAGGTTTACATCAAATAAACGCAAATCATTCCGAACAATCCATAATGCACTTCTCACTAAAATTAAAACACTAGAACATGCCTTTTACACCTCTAAAACGAGAGATAGTCTAGAAGATCTTATTAATGCAAAAATAGCCTTTAATAAAACCTCAACTGACAATGCCTCTTTATTTTTGCTGAAGACGAGTGCAAAATATTATGGCGGCCAAAATAAATCAGGTAAATTACTAGCTAATTACCTCAAGATTAAGCAGAATAAGCTTCACATTGAATCTATTATTGATGACAATCAAATACCAAAACATAAAGATTCCGAAATCCTTCAAGAATTTGTACATTTTTATGAATCTCTCTATACACCAGAGAATATACCTTCGGATACAGCTATACTTCAATATTTCTCTAATATCCAGAAACGTGATATTCCCCATTCCAGTCTAGATATTTTGGAAACAGACATTACACAAGTGGAATTGCTAAATGCACTAAAGACTCTTAAAAAAGATAAAGCCCCGGGTCCTGACGGATTTACAGTTGAATTTATTTTACATTTTGCTCAATTGCTTATCCCATACTTACACACTCTCATTTCCTCCTTCATCTCCTCATGCAACTCATCAGGTTCATTTTTAGAGGCCTTAATATGCCTAATACCGAAAGATGGTAAAGATTCCAGATATTGTAAAAATTATAGGCCCATTTTGTTAGTTAATGTAGATTATACATTTTTTGCGAAAACATTAGCTCTACGATTAGAACCACACCTTCCTTCGTTGCTGGGTAAGGAACAATCAGGATTTGTTAAAGGTCGGAACATCACTGACAACACGAGATTATTCTTTGGCATTTTATCCAGGATGTCCCATCACTCAGAGTCACTGGCTGCAATTGCCCTCGACGCGGAGAAAGCCTTCGATAGAGTTTCATGGCCATTTATTTTTCATGCCCTTAAATGGTTTGGAATTGGCCCAAAAATTATCTCCCTGATTGCCTTACTTTATTCAGACCCCAAGGCGGCTATCTCTACTAATGGTCTTATATCTTCCAATTTCACTCTTAAAAGAGGAGTTCGCCAAGGCTGCCCTTTGTCCCCTTTTCTTTTTAACCTAGCATTAGAACCTTTTCTATTTAGAATTCGAAAAAATCATTCCATTATGGGTTTTACATCTGAATCCCAACATATCAAATTAGCAGCATATGCAGACGATATATTAATTTTCCTTTCTCAACCACAGTCTTCACTCCCTGCATTTTTACAAGAGGTTGAAGCTTTTGGCTTAGTGTCTGGATACAAACTAAATACTGATAAATGTGAGGTTATGCCTCTAACCAAATATACGTTCAAAGAAGACTTTCAGTTATCCAAATTTGCATGGAACTCCAAGCACATAAAGTACCTTGGATTATGGTTCTCTCCCTCCATAGTAACATCCATTTCTCTCAATTTAGATAAATGTATAGGTAAATTAAAAACACTCATTACAAGATGGCATCCACTCCACCTTTCTTGGTGGGGACATTTAGACACCATTAAAATGATGCTTACCCTTATAATACTTTACACCATTTCCAATATACCACTATCTATACCAGCCAAATTTTTTCATAAGATCAATTCTACACTAACATCGTTTTTATAGAACAACAAAAAACCAAGAATGGCACTGCAAAAATGAACACGACCAAAATCAGAAGGAGGTGTCAATTTTCCCCATTTTTCCAATTATCATAAAGCATTTCAATTGAAACATTTATCAAATTGGATCTCTGACCAATCATCTAATATGCCATTATGGGTTGACCTTGAAGCTTCATTTATATCACCCTTTTCATTTCAAGAATATCTTTCTTTTACCCGCAAACCGCAAAAAAGCTATACACCTGTAATCAAACACTCATGTAAATTATTACAAGCCACTCTTCCTCTGGTCCCACACGATTTTGACACTTTTCTCAAATACACAATCTGGCATAACAAACTTATACTTATCAAAAATAAACCTATATACTGGAAAGTATGGAGAAATAAAGGCTTAATCTGGGTACACCAATTGTTTGACCAAGGCACGCTCCTTCAGTTTTCACGGGTACGAGATCTCTATTGCCTACCTGCTTCCTTTCAGCATAAATTTTCAATTCTGCGAACTGCGATATTTGAAACCTGTGTACAGTTTTCACATACGCCCTCTTCAACAGCCCAGACAGATAATACTTGGAATAGTTTTCTTCAAATACGCCCTAAAGCCTCTACTATCTACTCACGCTTAGCTCAACCTCCCATAAATAGGGACAAATCTAAAATTGAACTCTCCTGGGAGACTGACCTAGACATTGACTGGCCTATCTATGTATGGAACAGAATATGGCTAAAAATTAGGAAATCATCCAGAGCGGCTAGCACTACACAAACAATTTTTTTCATTTACAACAGGTTACTCTTTACACCTGCACATATACATAGGATTCCTACTACTACTCCCGGTACATGCTGGACTTGTTCCCAAGATAATGCTGACTTAAAACATATGTTATTTACATGCTCATATGTATTCAAGTTTTGGGAGCGGGTTTGGTCTCAAATTAATACCATGTTTCATACTACAGTTCCCCTTTCTTTCATTAATATTTTCTTAGGTAGTTTGTCCTCTGGTTGGAAGGAAAAATATTTCCACACCCAAATCATAGATCTGCTAGTAGCAGTCACTTTTCAACAGAAAACAAAGAATTGGAAGGACACCTCTAAACTATCATTTCTCGCCTGGTGGTAAGCTATTTGTCACAATCATAGATTTGACACGACTCTTGTACATCCAATCTCGCTTGCCACAAAACGATTGCAGTTATGGTATCCTGTCATACAATTTCTAGACGATAGTGCAAAGAAATCCTTTATACCCCAACCTTTGTTACAAGAAGTTGCTAAGCCTCCTTGACTTCCTTCCTACTGTATCGACATTGCTTAATATTTTATTTCAGTAATATTTAAATGATATTACATTGATATAATATCACATTCTCCTTTTGCTTTATGTTAGATTAACATGAACCAGACTTTCTTTGCTTTTAGGTATACAAATTTTTCAATGTATTTTCTTTTTCAATTCTAATGTAACTATGTATCATCAATATCCCTTGCTTCCTTTCCCTCACCTATGTAATTTTTATTGATTATTTGTACGAAGTATTGTTATTTGATTGTTTTTCTTAAATAAACTTACTCTTGGAACTTAAAAAAGAAGTCAATGTGTTGGTCATTCATTGCTTTTGTCTGATGGTGGGAAGTATCTCTACCATC
Source organism: Calotriton arnoldi (assembly GCA_963921515.1). Classification (NCBI taxonomy): domain Eukaryota; kingdom Metazoa; phylum Chordata; class Amphibia; order Caudata; family Salamandridae; genus Calotriton; species Calotriton arnoldi. Next base: position 399,519 of record CAWUFW010004560.1, on the reverse strand, counting down.
AGACCTGACATTTGCATGTTGAAATATGGACAGCAGAAACATTGTGCTACCACAAAATCATGGCAAAAATATGGAGGACCAAAATACCGAGAAGGTATGTACATATAGGTAAGTATAGAAGTACTATTCTTAACTCCACATCTATGTACCTTGAAGATATCTATCTATCTATCTATCTATCTATCTATCTATCTATCTATCTATCTATCTATCTATCTGTCTGTCTGTCTGTCCGTCTATATAACCAAGGTGCATATATATGCGGAGTTAAGTTATTTAAACCTATTCTTACCTATATAAACATACCTTAACTAAATTTTGGTTCTCAATATTTTTGCCACTATATTCTGGTAGCATGATATTCTGCAGTCGATATTAAGGTGGAATACTGACCGGACAACAGGGAGAAAAAGTACAAGTAGCATCCTAATTTGTTGATGCACAATTACTCTTTGGAAACTGCCTTCATCCCAGTATGCACACTTTTTACTTTTTAACCTGTGTAAGGGTTTCTTATGCACATCGCCTGTCATAATGTGTTACACTACATAAGAGTTGAGAATTAGTACAAGTAATTTGCTCACATTCATTGTATATGCCTTCTGCTTGCTTTGGTTGCTCTTTGGGCATTACTTTAAAATAGTGAAGTGAAATAAAAGATGTAAACAACCTGACTGCGAGCCCTTAAGACCATATGATGATGCAGAAAGGTAGGTGGTCTCTTAGAGAACAAAGAATGTAGTCCTATACTATAACATTGTGAGATTCAAGATTTGTGGGTGATTTAGAATGTTAACTGAGTGGCAAATGTCAGATCCCTTGATTACATATGGATAAACTGGGTGATTAGTAAAATGGTTGAGCAATAAATGAGCCTGCAGGTGACATGTGCCCTAGCGAGGTCCATTTACTCAGTAATCGGTCTATATTTGGGGACAAGTGTGGTCCTGCTGAGTGGATCCTGGGAGTTCTTAACTTTTATGGGCCCAGCACTGTCCATTACTGAGGACAACCAATCAAGCTTTTCTGAACAACTCCATTTACAAGACTTTTCTGAACAGTAGATCATTCGGTTGTGTTCTTTGGGTGATTTAGGAGTTTACAAGTCTTAACCTTTCCATTAAACAGCACCTGTTTGCATGAAGTTTCGACTGAACTTTCAATGGAGCACAGTGTGGGTGTTGACCAACTGGAGGTCATTGGAAAGCCTACAGAGTAGAGTCAGATTCTATCAATAGCCTCATTTCTGGCTCGTGAATTATATACTACCAAGGGAGGTAGATGGGATGCTCATGAACAATGCTGTTCTCCAGACATTGTCCTGGACCCAACATTGCTAGCAATTTCAAGGTGATGTCATCAGGGAACCCTTGCAAGGAATCAGCGGAAATGAGACAATCATTTAGGAAATCACAATGAAGTATACAAAAAAGTGATGAATGGAATGCTTGAGATAATCTCAGCCACTGGTAATTAGTGGGGGTCACATCCAAGTCCTTTGTTATTTTGCACACCATGCCGTGTCAGTTTGGACACAGCCACATGCAAATCAGTCTTGACCCTGCTCCAAAGGTAACAGTCCAGCCTGAACTGCCAGGCCAGGTCCTCCCTTAACCTGAACTTAAGCAACCCAAGACCAGTTTTGTCCTGGGTCAGGCTCGTCAGTCAGGTGCAGCTTGGTTCCAGTGGCACAGAGAACACAGGGCCCACGTCTGCCGCACCTGGAATGTTGCACTGCATTATACATAAAAGTGATGGATGGAATGCTTGAATTAATCTCATTCACTGGTAGCCACTGAGGTCACATTGCCTCCAAAATAACAATAGCCTAGGATGCGGCCCAAAATATTTATGAGTAGCTGAGATTAATTCAAGCATTCCATCCATTATTTTTTGTATAATTCAATACATTTAGGGAAGCCATGGAAAAATCAACCCTGCATTTGCATCAGGTGGAGCCACTGTCACTTTTTCATCCTACCTCAACTTGTGCCACTGAAGTTGTACCGAGAGTCCTAGCGGGGTATTGTGAACTGCAGTACCTGATAAAATATTGCATTTCCAATTTGTTGGTTCGGTGATGTCAATATTCACAAACCTCCTAAACTTTGTGGCAGGAAACTCCTCCCCCACACCCATGAAGGGATGTATGTCACATGAATGCATACAGAAATATCTGACATAAATATTGTGCCATTGGGAATAGATTTCAGGTATTAATACCCATGGGGTGAAACATATGTCAGGCAATATTCTGGCAACGTTATACTGGTACCATAACCCTTGACGTTGCAGTGTATTATTTGCATGCTTAGTTTAGCAAGTTCTGTGATGAGGAAAAAGTGTCTTCATCCAGACTAGCACAAACTTCCAAACCTAAACCCTGGTGCTGCCAGCTGAGTGTCATAAGGTCTCAGAGCTTGTGTCTGATCTGTTCTCTTGAACTCGAAGTTCAACACATTCATCCGCCAATGCGAGTTTAATCGCCAGGATTATCTTGAGTCTTCTTTAACTAAACAAAAGTGTGAACTCAAACAAGAGAAAATGCAAAGTTTATGCAAGATGATGTGAGTTACGTTTACAAGACAAATGCGTAAGACATAATATAAACTGTGGACAACGAAGACTATAAATGGAAACATAAAAGAGCAATAAAATATTCTCAGATGTGACAACGGTTGCAAGGCGAGAAATAGAGTATGGAGGTGAAACATAATCATGGACTGACTGTTCTCACATCTTGACGGCACAGTGGTAATCTGAGGGGAAGAAGGAGAATAAATGTTAGTGGGTTGGTATGGCAGGAGTAAGGACGCAAGGGCACAGAGGGAGTTGTGTTAACCATCAGTTGAGTATGCACTTTTAGTTTAGGGGGATTCGTTTGTAACAGAGAGAGAGTATCCACAACCCAACATCTGGAAACAGAGAGATATAATTCGAAAAAAGAAATAATCGATGCATTTATTTTCCCCATGATATGCATAGAAATGGGGCTATTTTAGGCCAGCAGAAGCTATATTAAAGTCAATGTTAGCATTAAAAATTGGGATTCTGCGGCTTGAATTTAGTGTGTTGGCATATATGAGCGTAGGATGCCACCGATAGACCGGGCAAAATGCTGCAGTAGCACAGTTCCAAAACTCACTTAATATTCACCTCTACGGGACTACATTGGGCCAGCCATTTGTTTACAAGAGTGACTGTGGGTTTGAGGTGCTGCAGCATGGCGGGGGTCTGGTCAGCCCATTCCAGGGGCGTAGCTTCAATTGGTGCAACAGGTGCAGTGGCAGCCGGGCCCAGAGGCCTGAGGGGCTCACTGAACCCCGATCATTGCTGTACTCTATAATTCAAACAGCAGCCATCCGGCCTATTTCATTCCTTGCACTGGGCTCCATGACACCCTGGCTACGTCACTGTCTGACATAGCCCGGGCTATACATTCGTCTTTGGTCATGAAATGGAGTCCTGATCAGTAGTGGAACCGCCCTGGAGCCTTTAGCACTGCTGACCAATCAAACATTTGTCCTGTGACCAACTTAAGCAGTACTTGATTCGTGAGTGGAATTAGATGGAATGAAGGCTAATTGCGCATAATAAACCAATTTCAACCGCCACTTCCTGAACTGGTGCTTGAACTACGTCCAAATATTTTAAGTCTGACTCAGACGAATTGTTTACCCCTGCTGCACTTTTTCAAACGTATGTTTTCGTATAAATCATCAGTAAATTCCCCCTTTTGTGTTTATGTTCCTCTGTTCCTATCCTACATCTCACTTCTACTGTAAAATTGTTCTGCGCCTAGAAGCAGTTTAGTTATGTATTATGCACATTATAAAGAAAATGAATATAAGCATATATGTATTTCTTAATTGAGGGCCTTATTTATGAGAAGTAACGCAATGCAGCGTGAAAACAGCGATGCTTCACTTCTCAGTGCGCCCTCCTTGCGACATGATGGATGCATCATATTTACTGTATGACGCGTCTGCCGCAAGGAATGACAGATACGTCAGTATTACTGACGTATCTGTCGGCACAAAACTGATGCACTGATGGGGTGTGTCTGAAAACAGACACAACTCCAGCAATGTGTCCTTTCACATGGGGCAAGCACCATGTGAAAGGGCCTGTGTCAGTTTTACGTCTGCTGTGAGGCAGGCATAAGATATTGACGCAGTAGCTTCCTAGAAGTGGCGCAGTGAAATCTGATAGATTTCACTGCACCACTTCTACGAGGCTTGGATGCTGGGGTACGCCCACCCTGCATACATTATACCTGACGCAGGGATAATGTAGCGCAGGGGTTTACAAAGTGATGCATCTGCCTAGATGCGTCACTTTGTAAATAGGACGCTACATGGTGCATTTTTACGCCTCCTGTGCGTCACAAAAAGTGACGCACCGTCAGCGCAAAAGTGTCGCATTGGGCTCATAAATGAGTCCCTGAATCTTTTTCATTGTACAGTGTAATGTTATATAGTTCAGCGTAAGGCTCCCTAAAGGTCTGCTGTGTACTATATAAGACATTTAAGGGAATGGATAAGGAAAGGGCGTGTAATGAGATAGTACATAACGATACTTCTTGTGCATAATCCCTCAAATCTAAGCTATTCAGAGTATTTCAAAACAAATAGAGAATTTCGAAACCTGGCATTATATTTAAAAGGCTCGTCTTGTTATCTTTTACTTTAAAACTATTCATTGTAACATGCTTTGCCAAAGAGTGCTAGAGGGTAATGGGAGATTTCAAGGTAAAGTTGTTGCTGAAGGATTCACAAGTTAGGTACAGTTGGGACTTTTCCCTCGATTTTTGTATTTCACCAGAAGTTACGATTTTCTCCAAAATTTGTGATATGTTTTTGTTAATGATTTCTTCACTTTGGCACATAAATAAGGATCAATGACCTTAATTGTTACACGCAGAGCAACTTTTGATCACCATTTGTACTGATTTCCCCACTTTGAAGTTTTAACATGGTGCAGATTTTTATAGACTGTATTGGAGGCCCTGCTAAGTTACTCTCATTTGACACACGAGGAGGGTTGGAATCAATGGACACACATTCTTTGGGTGCACACTAGTCCATGTTTTTACTGAGCAATAAAAATGTACTTGATACTAGCTGCACATTTTTACTGTTCCTGTTCAGTTCTTTGCACCATTTTCTGTAGTTCACATTTCATTTCAGAGACATCTAGGATCATTGATAAGGTGCAGGACTTAGCCTACCCTTTGCAGTGCTGTGGATTACTACACAAACTTGACTTCTACTGACTGCTTTTAGGCAAGGGGTCCTCTTAGAGTGATCTGTTTGTTGTCATTATTCTTTGGGTCATATGGTGATTCCTATGCATAGTTTGGACTTGGACCTTTTCGCAGGGTCTCCCTCAGATTTTTAGGTCTCGCCCTGATCCAGCGCTTGCGCTGGTCTGGCGAGACATTTAGTTGTGGGGTTTTAAAAGTGCGACCACAGCTTTTTCCGTGGCATACAGTGTGCGGTTACGCGCACAGCACGCGCTTCTGTCATGGCTCATTAAGCCTTCCGGCGCGTGAATCATGCTCCTCCACCACCTTGCTGTCTGCTCTCACTACCCCCCTCCCTTCAACCCCCTCCCTTCTCCCCATCCCTCCTCGTTAGCTTGTTATTCTTAACTTCGGAAGCATCTGATGTGAATTTTTCAAGGAGCAATTCACTTCCGACTAAGCCAATGCCGCCTCAGACAGTAGACATTTTCTGGTGCTTGTTTATCTATCCCTCGACCCTCCCCCTCCCCTCTGTTGCTTCTTGCCTCTGTTCTTCCCCCCTCCCGAGCTGTTGCTTATTTCTTTCGTCTGCTCCTGCCCTTATCATTTTATGGAGAGGCATTGACTTCACTCACTTTCAGTCTGTGGCGCCTATTTCATTTGAAAATCTTACGAGCTGCTTTTTCTGTCACCTCCAATGCCAACTTCTAATAAAAAGAAAAAAGGTTCGTGGGTGCGGTAGAACTGAAAAATAAATAGATCATGTGAGACCACGACGCTTTTAACTTATTTGTTAACACTGTTGAACGCACGAGTTGTTTATATAATTGACACACGTTATCCACTAAATGTGCTTGCTTCCGCTTCTGTTAGTTGTGTTAATCTGCAGGCAGATTGTTAAAAGAAACTGTGGTGATCTTTGCACTTGCAATTTACAATGAGACTCAGCACATTAAGACATGTTTTCTGTCAGTTGCCTCATGGCTAAGGAACTCCTAATTTTCATAGAGTGTCTCGTCAGAATACAGACAGGAGCTGACTACATTATATGTAGTTGGAGAACAGCGACAAACTCTCTCTAGAAACAAAATGACACATAGTAAAACTGTTGGCAGAAAGATTCACAGCGCCGTGACTCAGTGCCTGCTTTTAAGGTGCTGTTTCTGGCGAGCGGTATAAGATCTTGCAGCAAACATCGGCGTTTTATCACCAGTTAAAATGCAAAATAATTTCAAGGAGTATATTGGATGACAGTGACCCACAATCTGCAGTTTTGTGAAGCTCACAGTGACAGATGCAAGATACAAAGCGCTGTGTAAAATACATAACATTCCAATAATCATGTGTTCTTTTTAAGGACATTGTTTAAATGTAAATTAGTGACTGAAAGCGGCTAGACTGCTTTATTTTAAGAAACACATGATGCTGTGTTTGCCAAATGACGCTTAGTCGAAACTGTTTATTTTTCCTTTCAGCGTTTATATTAGGCTATATTGAAAAACTAGCCAGCCTTATAAACCAAATTATGACATTTTCAACAGATGGATACGAAAACAATAGTGGACTATAAGATGGAGAAAACTCAGCTGACTGCACACCGTCTCGCGCTTCTGTTTTACTGGTAGAGCTGGACTCACAGACCCTCTCTCACAGACACTCTCTCACAGACTCTCACAGACACTCTCTCACAGACTCTCACAGACACTCTCTTACAGACTCACAGACACTCTCTCACAGACTCACAGACACTCTATCACAGACACTCTCTCACAGACTCTCACAGACATTCTCTCACAGAGACTCACACTCTCACAGACTCTCACAGACTCTCACAGACACTCTCTTACAGACTCACAGACACTCTCTCACAGACTCACAGACACTCTATCACAGACACTCTCTCACAGACGCTCACAGACACTCTCTCACAGACTCTCACAGACACTCTCTCACAGAGACTCTCTCACAGACACTCTCTAATAGACACTCTTTTACAGACACTCTCTCACAGACACTCTCTCACAGACACTCTCTCACAGACAGACTCTCACAGACAGACTCTCACAGACTCTCTCTCACAGACTCTCTCTCACAGACTCTCTCTCACAGACTCTCTCTCACAGACTCTTGGCCTTCTTGGTCATATATAAGGTAACAAAAATGCTTCTGGCACTTTTTTATTACAACTTTTCAGCATGCTGCACAGCAGCCACACTTCTCTACAGCACAGCTTAAACACATTGGCAAAGTCAATAGCTCTACCTAAACACTTATAAGGCCCCAAAGGCGAGACCTATTGGCTATGCCAATGCTTGTTTGCCTTCTGTTGCTGATCCCGTTTTTGCTGGCATTGGTACATTGTGCACTTTTCCCTGCAAATCAGTGGTAAAGTGCTTGTGTTTTCTCTTTCTAAAGCATGGTACAGTTGGTTTGCACCTAAATGGCACATTTAATTTACTTGTAAGTCACTAGTATGGCTTAAACCTTCCTTTTTAATACATTTGTCAGCCCTAAAGTAGGCTCTAAAGGCTAATAGGGTAGGGTGCATTGTATCTAAATAGTAGGATTTGTGTGTTTAAGTTTTACATGTCCTAACAATGAAAAAATCCAAAAGTCATTCTTCACAGTTGTAAGGCCTATCTCCCCATTGACTAACACTGGGTTGCCTTATTATATTTAATAAGTGATGACTTTTGATTGGGAGCAGATAGAGATATGGTGTTCACACTCAAATGAATCGTTATTTAAAGTCCTTTGCAATGGTAAAGTTGACTTGTAAGTCACCATTCTGAAAATGTCACTTTAAGATAGTTGTCATTTTCTTGTCCTAACCATTTGTGCCTTCGGCCAATGTCCTGGGTCACATGACTGTGAATGACCCTGCAGTTGGGGATTATGCGTTCCTTCCACACATTGACATAAAAGGGTATTAAGTGTAGGCAGGATGGACCATCCTATCTGGATGGCTGGGGCGGATCAGTACCCAGCCCCACTTGCATTTTAAAGGGCTTTGCCTCCTGCACAATAAAAGGAACTTGACACTAGTCTTTTGTCACTTCAGATTTCTTGGAGCCTTGACAGGGGAAGGGGACAACGTTCCAGAACCAGAAGTGGGGTAGTATAGGGAATCCCACCACTTCAAAGGCTGGCTCCAAGTCGAAATTTGAACCTTCAGAGCCACTTTTCAATACACTCCGGGACCTGTGGACTTTGCACTACAGCAACGAAAGCCCGTGATGACCACCAACACAAATCTCCAGCAGCAACCAAGGCCTGGTCTTTGCAGTGCAGCGAGAAGGTAACTTTTTCAGCTGGACTAACCTGTTTGAGGTGTCCAGCCCGTGCTCTATCGCGGTCGGCTTGAACTTGTGACTTTCTCTTAGTCTAGCATGACTAGATGACTATGACTGGCGCTTTGTGCTTTTTAGGTGCTATACTTACTTAAAACTTTAACATTTAATATTGGTTCTACAGATTAGATTTTGCTGTTCCGGTATCATTTTATTTATTAAAATGTACTCTATTTCTCTAAATAGTTTTGTGATTTTTCTTGTGCTGTTTTCACTTTATTACTTTTTGAGTGCTGCATAAATCCTTTTCACATTGCTCTAAGATAAGCCTGACTGCTTGGTGCCAAACTACCAGAAGGGTAAGCACAGGTTAATTCAGTGACTTTTGTGGTTAGCCCTGACATGGATTGTCATTGTTGCCTTAGTGGGGCTTCCACCCCCCTCAGCCAATAATCCGATTTCTTATACATAGGGCACTTCTAGAGCAGTTGGGGCATAATCTTATTTAGCATAAACAGTAGTTCTACCTATCTCATTCCAAACTGTCTCCCTTTTTCTGAGCCTCAGTTGGACTCTGACAGAACCCGATATCCAATGGAGTTTGGGATACTCCTAAGGTATCATCAATGTGTCTTAGTAAGACAAATGTACTTTCCTCCCTAGACTAAATGAGACTATCTCCTTAAACACTATGGATTGGGGGCAGTGGGCATGTTGTAGGCACTTCCATGCAGAGAGCAGGCAAGTAAATAAGTAGGCCGGGTAGACACAGTGATATTCATCTAAATCAAAGTCTTTTTTCAGTGGGCTTTTTCACTTTAGATGTGTTTGGCTATCAGTGTTTACCAAGAAGGTGGAAGGCTGGTTGTTCAAGTTTGCTCATGATAGGGTTCATTAATTTTTTTTCTTTGGTTCTTTCTAAGAGGTGCTGTTTGTATACTTATAGTCACTTCAAAACACTTACAATGTTACTGGATAAAAAATGCTCACACATGGATAGATTCTGTTGCGGAAGAAAAAGACTTTGGTCGATGGATACCATGGCATCTGGATATTTGTAGTTGTAGAAGCTCCTTACCTAGAAGAGAATTCATTTTTTTCCAGTTACATTTGCAGATGGCTTGTGAAAGTCCAAAGTATAGTGCGTATCAAGGGCGTGTAATTTGCACATCGACTGGTTCTTGAATAGGAATGCAGTTCGCAATGCAACTTATGTACTAATAGGTTGTATTGCAAATTGTTCAATTTAAAGGCGGTCACAAAATGAGCTCCCAAATGAATATTAATGAGACAGCTTGCAGTTGGCAAACCTCTGTGATTGGCTGTAATTGCAAGGATGGAGGTCTGCAAGGGATAGCAAACCTCCGTCCTTGCACTTGCATTCTCAAATGGAAAACATTTTGTTAAAAAGCAACCCATGTCCTTTAGCGGGACCAATGTTGCATTGCATTATTTTCATTTTGAGACCACTGCTTAATCTTTCTGAGGCATCTGTCGTGATTTCCAAAGGGGAAATGTCCTACGGAGGCAGCTTCGCCTTTACAAATCAAATGCCACCTCTTTGAGGTGTTGGTATCTGATCAACAGGTTGCCGCTGTAATGGCTGCCATTAACCATTGGTGCATTCCACTCTGCATCACATATAGGGCGGTGTGGGTAAGTCCCGTTAATGCCACCTTCTATTTATGATTTGGACAGGGTCACAAGATTCCTTTATGGTCAGAAAGACTTTTCCGACTCAAAAGTTTTTTTTTTTAAATAGTAAAAGGTATTCAGCGGTTGCACACCGTGTGATTGAGCAAATCACAGGCTTTTCAACTGCAAAATACTTTTGTACATCAGGTCCACAGTGTGTAGAGTCTGCTCAATGGACTGAGCAGGACCGAAAAGTATTAAAAGACAATGAGAGATTTAAGAAGGTGGTGCCTGAAGGAGAGCCTGCTGTGTATCTTCAGTTCCTTGAAATCTTGCTGGGTGTGCAGAGGCAAGGGATTTATAGAGTCATGCCTCACTGCAAGTGTGTGTGCTTTGCTTTTGTAGCTTTTCCGTGAAATGTCTGCGCGGCTCCTTGAAAATATGACTCACATCTTCTTGTGCTGTAAACACTCTAACACAACCTGCCAGACACATTGAACATTGCCAGAGGGTGAGGCTCCAAATATTTAATTTTACATCATTTCTTCACGAATTGGAGACTTTTCCTGTGTATCAGTGCTGTTTAATTTTACGGAAAAATATTATTTTTACTTTTTGGACAGAGGTAGAGGTGTGCAATACCCAGCTGTGTTAATGAGCTCTTGTTACCACCTCTGTTGGCCTAGGACATCCACGGGTCAATGGTACAAGGCCTTAAGGGGAGAAAACATACGGCGAGAGTGTGGATGAAAATAGCCTTGTTTAGGCTGTCATTTTAGACTTTTGGTCTAAGTTTACCTTTGTGAATACCGAAAAGTCGTAAAGTATGACTTTTGGTCTAAGTTTACCTTTGTGAATACCGAAAAGTAGTAAACTTACACAAAAGTGTAAGTTTACCTTTGTGAATCAGGCCCTCTGAGGTTATTTTTAAACTTTTAGTATTGGTACTCTAATGTAACATACAGGGAAAACACTTATGTTGCTTCCATGGTAAGATATTGGAGACATATCTTTGATGGAATGGAGATGTTTACTCTTAAGGCCAGTCCTCACGTGGCTGAGATGTCACTGCTTGCTAATGAAATTTGTTATAGAATTGTATTGTTTCTGCAACGTGTAACGCAATTGCTTTGCTACTGATGGCAATTCCTTTATTTGCTTGTTGTTGTCTTATTTTGTGTATATTTTATGACACTAGCTCAGTGACACATATACAAATAAAAACTTATTTCCAAATGCTCTTACTCTCCTAGATTTATACAGGATTGAGGCCCTCATTTACAAAAGGGCTATGCTGCCGAAGCGTCACTTTTTTTAACGTTCCGGTGGCGAAGGCCTCTCAATCATATCTAGGAGTCGACAAAAAACCACCCTGCAAGGCTTTCGATGGCCTCATCAGTATGGAGTGATGCAAGCTAGCGCAAGGTGCTGCCTTGCCTCACTCTATGTCAAGGAGGTGTTCCAAGGGCATTGCTGTGGGTGTTCCCACTCAACACCCATGGATTTGGAAACTGCCCCAGATTTACAACATCGCGTAAACCTGGGGCAGCACCAAAAACGTACGCCTCCCCAGAGCAGGCGTAGCGAGAAGAAATGTTTACATTTCTCCTCATTTTATACCTCTTTTCGCAAGTGCTGCATCCTGCAGCACACACAGAACGAGGAAAACGCCTCTCGTGATTGTTTTTGTGCAGGAGGGTGCCCCATCCTGCACAAAAACAATCCTGCCAACAACACAGACACCCTATCACCATGGCTTCAAATTGTGCACGAGCGCTGACTGAAAGGACAGAAATACACCGTATCTTGTACATACGGTGCATTCCTGCCCTTTCGAATTGGATTAGGGCAACACAGCAAAATGATTTGGGTCGCTGCCCTACGCCAATTCTTTGTAAATGAGTCCCTAAGAGTTTCATCATGTTAAATCTGGCGTCTCTGCATGGTAAAATGTAGCACAAGCATCATTTTAAATCAGTCTGCTTGAGCATTTTACCCACTTTTCGCACTGTGGACAGACCTGAAACAAAGTCCTAGTTATCATAGGCAAGCATTCAGTGTCGGACTGACCTGTCGGCCATTCTGGCACTGCCAGATGAGCCTGCTTGAAAAGACCACAGTATGGGCCGTTTTGTTTATTCTTGTCACGGCCCCTGGGAGCAAAGCAAAATGCCCCACACTCTGGCCCTTTCAAGCTGGTCCATCTGGCTGTGCTAGAGTGCTAAAGTGCTGCCCAGATCTATCCAACAGTGAAGACATTATGACTTATGCAGGGCTTTTGTTATGAGTATCTATCTAGGAATATTTTTGTTAGTGTTGGCTTGTGTGTTAAGGAATATCTGCAAAAAACTGAGCAGGCTGGACTCTGTTTTAGGACCTGTGAGAAATTGGGTTGTTGGTTGAGTGGGGTGAAATCCTGCTCAAACAACAGCCATAATGCCTGTCAGGGTGAGCCACATAAAATCACTAAATTAACCGGTGCTTAACCCTCTGGTAGCTTGGCACAAAAGCCGTCAGGCTTAATTTAGATGCAATGTGTAAGTATTTATGCAGCACTTAAACAGTAATGAAGTGAAACACAACACCAGAAAAGTCACACAACAATTTAGAAAAATAGACTACATTTTTATAAATTATTTGACACCCAAATGGCAAACATCAAATCAGTAGAACTGGAGGTATGCAATTTTTAAAGGTTTAGTCAAAAGTAGCGCCAAAAGGTGCAAAGCCACAAGTTTAATCCGACCACGATGAAGCGCAGGCCAGGCAAAGGACCAAGTTTGGCCCGCTGAGTATTGCACCTTATGTCCTTGGTGTGCAGTCTGCACAGCCTTGCTTTGCAAGGCTTCACATCGCGTCGGTTCCAATGAAGCTGTGCCCGGAGGCTTTGTGGGTCTTTGCATTGCTCTGCGTCACTTTTGATGAGCTGTGCGGCGAGGCTTTGCGAGCCTTTGTGTTGCTCTGCGTCAGTTCCGATGAAACTGGCAGATGTGCGGAGAGGCTTTGCGCCACTTGGCATTTATTTTGATTAAGCTTGCAGCTGTGAGATGAGGCATTACAGGGCTTTTTTATTGCTTGGTGTAGATTCTGGTGAGGCTGGCAGCTGTGCAGATAGGCTTTGTGGGGCTTCGCATCTCTTCACGTTGGTTCCAATAAGGACCACAGCTGGGCTGACAGAGCACCTTTATCTCCACTTCCAAGGGTCCAGGACTAGGAAGGCATCACTTTGGGGTTAGGACTCACAGCACGCAGAGTCCAGGTGCAGGGTTCAAGATGGTGGAGTCTTTTCTGTTCCTTAAGGCTTTGATCAGGAGGCCAATCAACTAGCCCTTGGAGTCACTCTGGGGATCTTGGGTTCAAGGTGCAGGTCCAGTCCGCCTTACTCAGGCAACAGAGCAGTCCTTTTTGCAGCAGAGCAGTCCTTCTTTTAAGTGTTCCACAGGTCCAGGTCCAGCGGTGATCTGAAGAGTGGGTCTGAGGGTCCTATTTTCATACTTGGTGTCTCCTTTGAAGTAGGAGAAGCTTCTAGACATTCCCCTTTAAAAAGTGTTTGGAACTTCCTGCCTCCCTGCACTGGTCCCAGGTTATCTGCAGGCACAATAGGCTAGTGTGAAGTCCTTTGTGTGAGGGCAGGGCACAGCCCATTGAAGTGCAAGTGTGGTAGGTGACCACTCCTCTCTCTATCTAGTCAGAGATGGCCCATCCCGCCAACACCCAGACTCTCTATTGTGATGCTGTCTGGGAGGAATGCTAAAAGGCTAACTGCCAACTATACCTAGTCATGTGACCTAGGAATAGGCTGCAGGCACCAAATTGCTATGACAAGAAAATGTTTGCAAGAATAGGGGTACCCCTGACTATATTTCCTAAATCAGGGTCTAAATACACATGTGAAAAAACATTTAGGAAATACAATAGCAAAGTGGACCTGTAGATATACAAAAATAATATGTGAACAGCCAAATGTGGTAAGGTATCAAAAATATATGTTTATTTATACCAATATGATTTTTAAATGTTATATTCTTTGCTAGAGCAAAATAGAAAGCAATTTATCATAAAAAACAGTTACTCAATATGTGCAATATAATTATTCAATATTTAGCACATTGTTAAACCATGGTCCCTACTTTAGGTATGCAGGCATGCTAACGCACTCATACTCTACCTCTTGCTGCATAAATATTTTGTAAAAATATTGTGTACAGTTTATATGCAGGTAGTGACACAACATGGAAAAAAACAGTGGAGTAACTATAGATCAATTATCATCACAACGGTTTCATGAATGTAAAATATACATATTTATCATGGCTGAAGTTTTTCATGTCCTAATTTCGGCGTTGCGCCTTCATCAGGTAGCCATGTGTGTAAAGAAACCTAAAGGAATATATTTGAAGAAAAAAACCATATAAGTCACATATTGAGGGTCCTACATAACATTTCTGCTTCAAAGGATAGTCAGATCTGATATATAGAGAAAGAATAACTAAAAACCTGTCACAAGAAATGGAATCGATGTTAAAAAGGTCCAAGATGGACTGAATCATAGATTTATTAAGAATCCTTAGAATCCCCCATAAACATGTTTGATAGGAAGGCGAATAAAAGGAGTCAAAGTGGAGCCCGTAAGTTAAGAAAGCACCAAGTAAATAAGGAAATAAAATACAAGCACAGATGAATTCCCTTGGGAATGTGTACGTGGCACTCAAGTAACAGATACCATGAGGCCACTTTAAGAACAGACATATCTTAGTGATACCCAATGTGCGCCTCACGGTTACTAGGAACCACATATCCGAGCCACATATAGGTATCAGATGTTTTTAGGAAAAAATGTACCTTGTCAGAAATTCGAAATGATCCGACCTAGAGAGAATGATGGACTGGTAGCTCTGGTGCTGGAGTATGGAGTGCACCTTTAAAGAGAGCCAAGCAAGGTCTGTTTATCACCGAACAATAAAAGAAGGATGTGAAAAGGAAGTGGGATCAATATTGCTTACCTATAGATGCGATATGCGGCCGCGCTCAATATGCTTGCAGATGGTGCGGCAGTACAAAGCGATGTGTAGTTGCGCTCAATTAGAATAGGTCAAAACGATAAACTACAAAATAAATGCAGAAGGGGCATGTCATTATTCATAGTGCCATAGAACTATTGTTAGAAATGGGATCTCTAGTTGGCAAGGGTTTGCACCTTTGTCCAAGTAGGGACCCTTCTTCCTAGTCAGGGTAAGGGTGTTACACTCATGAAGTAACCCCTGCTCACCCTCGTGGTAGCTTGGCATGAGCAGTCAGGCTTAATTCAGAGGCAGTGTGTAAAGCATTTGCACATAACCAACAGTAATACAGTGTAAGCACTACAAACGGACACCACACCAGTTTAGAAAAATAACCAATTTTTATATACTCAAGACAAGACCAATTACGACAAAAATCCACAATACTATACTTTAAAAACGAATGCTTGATAAGGTAACTTCTTCTTTGCAGGAATAGTTCAAAAACAAAGTTCGTACGAGTCGGTAGCTCCGTCCGAGTCTACCGCGATGCTGAAAACCACAGAGTCTAACAGTTCCAGCCGACCGCGTCGATACGGGCCAGCAGAGTCGTGAACAGACTCGGTCACAGTACCTTTCTCATTGTGGCTGGTACGGAGTGTACGAGCCGGTCGGCGTTTGTCGCGGTTGCGGTGCAAGACGGAGCGATGCAAGGTGCGGTGTCCATCGATGCGGTGCAGGCAGCGGCTCGATGAGTGTCGTGCAGACGGAGTCGGTGAGTCCAAGGCATGCGATGCAGGGTGAGACGATGCTCGATGCGATGCTGACAGGTTGCGATGCAGGCGATCAAGCCGGAGTGCGGGAGCTGGCGTCGGACAGCGGTGCGAGTCGGAGCGGTGCGTCGCAAACGTGCGAGCGGTGCCCCAAATGCGATGCGGTCACGACTCTTGAGCCAGTTGCAGCGTCCGCGTCGGTCGGGTCCGGCTGGTTCAGTGAAGCGATGCGATGCGAACTGCGGTGCCCACAGGTCACGGTGCAAGCAGCGGCTCGGTGTTGACGGTGTCGGACGTCGCCTACGATGAGACCAGGGTTGCGGTGCGAAGCGGGGCGATGCGGTCTGCGGTGCAAACAGGTCACCGGTCAGGGATGGATTCGGTTGACGGAGTCGGTTGCAGTTCCCTTCCTCTGTGGCAACTGAAACAGCGTTCCAGAAGCGGTACCCAGAGGCTTGTGAAGTCTTTGTAGTCCCTGAGACTTCTTAACAGGAGGCCAGCTCAGTTCCAGGCCCTTGGAGATACTCAGCACAAGTTTGTAGAAAGTTCAGTCCTTTCACTGCCCAAGGCAGAAGCAGCAGCTGCAGGCCAACCCAACAAAGCAACAACACAGCAAAGGGGCAGTACTCCTCCTGGCAGCTCTTCCAGCTCTTCGTCTTGGCAGGTTCCTTGATTCCAGCGAGATCTAAATTCATGGGGTCAGGGTCCCAATATTTATATCCCAAATTCCTTTGTTCTCTGAAGGCAGAGAGGCCTTTGCCTAGTCCAAACCAGTTCTGGAGCACTTTGTTGACAAGTCTCCGTCCCTTCTTTCAGTGAGTAGGCCAGGGACATCAGACGCACCACAGGAGGTGGAGCCAGCATTGTGGAGGGAAGGCACTGTCCTATTCAGGGCCCAGGTGCAACTCCTCCCACCCATCTACATGTAGATCTTGCTATTCAGCCCTGTGCTGACTCACCCTGTCTCCTGGCATCCCCCAGCCCCTGTCACTCACACTCCAGACAAGGGATACACAACCTCGCAGAGGCAGGCTTGGATGGTTTAGACAAGAAAATACCCACTTTCTAAAAGTGGTATTTTCAAACACAGAATGTTAAAACCAACTTCACTAAAAGATGCATTTTATCATTCTGAGTCCAGGCATACTAAACTCGAGTTTCTACCATGTTCCCGGGGTCAGTTAGGATTATAAGCTGGAATAATCAAAACTGCCCGTTCTGGACTAGGGGAACAGGTAGCCTTGCAATAGTGAAAAACGAACTAGGCTGTAATTCACTATTAGGACATGCCACACACACCAGGGCATGTCCTACCTTTCGCATACAACGCACCCTGCCCACAGGGGTACCTTGGGCCTACCTTAGGGGTGACTAACATGTAGAAAAGGGAAGGTTTAGGGACTTGCAAGTGTGCGCACTTGCCAAGTCGACGTGGCAGCCCCAGGCTGCGCACAGACTCTGGAATGGCAGGCCCGAGTTACACTTTACGGGCTGTTTGCGTGGGTGGCACAATCCAGTGCTGCAGCCCACCAACAGCATTTGGTCTATAGGCCCTGGCACTCGCAGTGCACTTTACAAGGGACTGACACATAAACCAAATAGGCCAATCATGGAAACGCCAATCCATAACACATTTTATACAGGAGCACTTGCACTTTCCCACTGGACAGCAGTGAGGAAAAGTGCGCAGAATCATTACACCAGCAAAACAGAGTCAAAACCGGGAGGTCAGAAAGCAAAAAGTCAGGGGAAACCCGCCAAAAGATGCCAAGTCTAACACATGTCCCCTCCAGCTGAAAGTAGGGAGAACTACCCAACCCCATTGGAGTTCTCTTCACTAAGGCGGAAGAACCTGGACAGACCATCTGCGTTGGCGTGTTCTGTACCAGGACGGTGTTCCACCGTAAAGTACATTCCCTGTAGGGAGATGGACCACCTCAGCAGTTTTGGATTCTCACCCCTCATTTGCATCAACCATCTGAGGGGCCTGTGGTCTGTCTGAACCTGGAAGTGAGTCCCAAACAGGTATGGTCTCAACTTCTTCAGCGCCCAGACCACAGCAAAAGCTTCCCTTTCTATGGCACTCCACCTCTGTTCCCTGGGGAGTAGTCTCCTGCTAAGGAAGACTACAGGCTGATCCAGGCCCTCTTCGTTCAGTTGTGAGAGCACCGCTCCCACACCATGCTCTGAAGCGTCAGTCTGCACGACGAATTCCTTGGAGAAGTCAGGTGCCTTGAGCACGGGCGCCGTGCACATGGCTGCCTTCAGGGCATCAAAAGCTTTCTGGCAGGACTCAGTCCAGATCACTTTCCTGGGCTGCCTCTTAGAGGTCAGCTCTGTTAAGGGGGCAACGATGGTGCCATAGCCCTTAACAAACCTCCTATAGTAGCCGGTGAGACCTAAGAAGGCTCTCACCTCTGTCTGGGTCTTGGGGGGCTCCCAAGCCAGAATGGTGTCAATCTTGGGCTGTAGGGGCGCCACCTGGCCGCTTCCTACCTGGTGTCCCAAGTACACCACAGAACCCTGCCCGATCTGGCACTTACTGGCCTTGATCGTGAGGCCTGCACCTTGCAGTGCCCTCAACACTTTCTCAAGGTGCTGTAAATGTTCTTCCCAGCTGGAACTGAACACAGCAATGTCATCCAGGTAGGCGGCACTGAAATCCTCCAGCCCAGCCAACACCTGATTGACCAACCTCTGAAAGGTGGCAGGGGCATTCTTCAACCCAAAGGGCATCACCCGGAATTGGTAATGACCTTCTGGGGTTGAGAATGCTGATCTCTCCTTGGCCCCATCGGTTAAGGCAATCTGCCAGTACCCAGACGTCAAATCAAACGTACTGAGGAACCGGGCAGCTCCCAACCGATCAATGAGCTCATCAGCTCTGGGGATGGGGTGCGCGTCAGTCCTGGTGACGGCATTGAGCCCACGGTAGTCCACACAAAACCGGAGTTTTGGAGTGGCACCGGGCGCAGCAGCCTTTGGAACCAAGACCACTGGGCTGGCCCAAGGACTGTGGGAGGGCTCAATCACCCCTAACGCCAACATCTTAGAGACCTCCTCCTTGATGCTGGCTCTGACCCGGTCAGTCAACCTGTAAATCTTGTGCTTCACAGGAGGGCTGTCACCAGTGTCCACGTCATGGGTACACCAGTGAGTAACACTGGGGGTCAGAGAGAACAGTGGGGCGAACTGTCCCAACAACTGGTGACAGTCCCCCTGCTGCTCCTGAGTCAGAGTAGGGGAGAGGATCACACCTTCTACTGACCCATCATGCTCCTTGGTAGACAGGAGGTCAGGGAGAGGCTCACTCTCCTCTTCCACCCCATCATCTGTCGCCAAGAGCATACTCACTTCGGACCTCTCGAAGTGGGGCTTGAGGCGGTTCACGTGAAGGACCCTCAAAGGGTTCCTTGGAGCATGCAAATCCACCAGGTAGGTGACGTCACTTTTGCGCTCCTTTACCTCATATGGCCCAGTCCACTTGTCCTGCAAGGCACAAGGTGCCACTGGGGCCATGACCCACACTTTTTGCCCAGGTTGAAATTCGACCAGAGTGGCATTCTGGTCAGACCATCTCTTCATTTCTTCCTGGCTTGCTTCTAGGTTCGCCTGAGCGAGTTTCCTGAAGCGGGCAGTTTGGTTTCTAAAGGCCAGCATGTAGCTAAACACATCCTGGGGAGTTTTCCAGGGAGCTGCCTCCCAGCCTTCCTTTACCAAACTCAGAGGTCCTCTGACATGGTGGCTATACAGGAGCTCAAAGGGGCTGTACCCAAGAGACTTCTGAGGCACCTGCCTGTATGCAAAGAGTAGGCATGGTAAGAGGACGTCCCACTTACGCCTCATGGGTTCTGTTAGACCCTTGATCATGCCTTTCAAGGTCTGGTTGAATCTCTCCACCAGACCGTTTCCTTGTGGGTGGTAAGGAGTGGTGAACTTGTAGGTTACCCCACACTCCTTCCACAGGGATGTCATATACTTGGATATGAAATTGGTCCCCCTATCAGAAACCACCTCTCTGGGGAATCCCACACGGGAAAAGATCCCCATTAACGCCCGGCCCACCACTGGCGCCGTCGTTGTCCTGAGAGGGATTGCCTCCGGGTACCGGGTGGCATGGTCCACCAAGACCAGGATGTACCTGTTGCCCATGGCTGTCTTGGGATCCAGTGGCCCCACAATATCCATCCCTACCCTTTCAAAGGGTGTTCCAACAACAGGAAAAGGTTGGAGAGGAGCTTTGACCTTCCTCCCACTCTTACCACTTGCCTGGCAAGTTTGGCAAGACCTACAGTGTGCATCTGACTGCCTTCGCATTTGGGGCCAAAAGAAGTGGGTGACAAGCCTGTCAAAGGTCTTGTCCTGCCCCAAATGTCCTGCCAAAGGCACGTCATGAGCCAGACCCAGTAGGAAGGTCCTGAAGCGCTGGGGTACCACCAGCACACGGGCTGACCCAGGCTCAGCAACCTTAGGCTCACTGTATAGGAGACCACTCTCCCAGTAGATCAGATGTGACCCGGAATGATTACCAGCTGCCTGGTCTGCAGCCTGCCGCCGCAGTCCCTCCAGAATAGGGCACTCGTTCTGCTCCCTGCAGAACTCCTCCCTGGTGGGACCCCCTTCTTGCTGCCAATGGGTCAGCTCAGAGATGTCTCCCAGTTCGGCTACCTGCTCCCAAGTAGGCACCGGGGCGTCCCCCTCGAGGTCCGCCTCCTCCCGGTCCGTGGGAACTTCGGGGGCCGGTTTCCCGCGCCCCTTGCCCTTTCTCTTGGCAGGGACTTGGGCCACTGTTTCAGGCTCCAAGTCCTCTTGATCACCCTTTCTGGCTGCCATTGACCGAGTAGACACGCATGCCCACTCTGGCAACCCAAGCATCTCCAAGTGAGACCTGAGCTCAACCTCCTTCCATAAGGACTGCTCCAGGTCGTTTCCTAGCAGACAATCTACAGGCATGGTAGGGCTCACAACCACCCTCAAGGGACCTGAGACCCCCCCCATTCAAAGGGAACCTGCGCCACCATACATTGGCGCTCTGAGTTGTCTACAGCAACTACTTGGTGGAATGCCCCGGGGACTACTTGCTTCTCAGACACCAGGTGACACCGGACTGAGGTCACACTGGCTCCAGTGTCTCTGAGAGCCTCTACCCTGTTCCCATTAATGGTCACCCAGGTGCTATATTTCGTTGTGTTAGTGGGCACCTGGTTTCCTGGGACCATCTCACTGTCCCCTAGTGAGACAAGGGTCATTTCTGCGGGATCCCCACCCTCCTGTGGGCACCCCTCCTCCCCAAGCGCTACACTAGCCAACACTTTGGACTGTCCACCGGTGGGTGGCTGTGTCCCCTTTGGGCACTTGGGGTCCCCCTTAAAGTGACCTACCTGGTCACATGCATAACACTTGCGGGGGCTGGTCTCAACAGGCTTCCCTGTAGAGACCCCTTTCTTCTTATCACCGGGGGCTGGGAACCTTTACCCTGGGTACTAGTTTGGGGCCCTTTAGAGAACTCCTGTGCTTTACCCTTGTCCCCCCCACCTTTCTGCTGGGGACCCTGCCCACCTTTGGCTGAGTCTCCCCCAAACGCTTTCTTGTGGACCCTGGTACTCACCCAGCGGTCCGCTTCCATAGCAAGCTTCCTGGGGTCAGTTAGCTTACTATCAACTAGGTGCTGGCGCAGATCTGCAAAACATAGACTAGACAAGTGCTCCCATGCAATCAAGTTGTAGAGCCCCTGAAAATCTGTTACACAACTGCCCTTTACCCAACCATCCAGCGACCTGCAGAACACATCCACACATTCCAACCAAGTGTTGGCATCAGACTTCTTACTGGACCTGAACTGATCCCTGTACTTTTCAGGAGTAAGACCATACTTCGTGAGAAGGGCATCCTTCATGTCAGCATAGGTGAGGTGATACCCCTTACCCAAAGCTATCAGAGCATCCCTTGCTTCTTCAGGGAAAAGTGGCCACAATCCTGCTCCCCAATTCTCCTCAGGGACCCCATTCTTGTGTATGGCTGCCTCATAACCCTGAAACCACCTTTGTATGTCATCCCCCTTCTTGAACTCCTTGCCTACATTCTTGGGAATGTGCACAATCCTGTCTGCCTTCCTGGACGAATTGCTGCCACCATCTGAGCCTGACTTACTCCTAAGTTCTAGCTCCTTCAGTTCTCTCTCATGCTCTAAGAGCATCTTCCTCTCCTCTATGGCCAATCTCTTCTCCTCCCGCTCACTCTCCAGCCTGAGCTTCTGCAGCTCAAACTGCCTTGCCTCCCGCCTGTCCTCCAGCTCCTCTGGGGACAGACTGCTGCTGCCTGACCTGGCGGGTTCCCCCTACCCAAAAGCATATCCACCCTGGAAATAGGCTCCTCCACCTCCTCACTGAGATTACCAGGCTGCCCACTGGCATGTCTGGCTGCTACCCAGGCCCTCAGCGCCTTCTGTAGCTCCTCCTTCCTTGTGAGGCCTTTAATTTGGACTTTCAGGTTTTTACAAATTGCTCGTAGTTCCTTTACGGCGTAGGTTTCCAACCTATCCTCCTCAAAGATAACTTCCAGAGATGCAACGGATGATGCAGCTGTGTCAGGCATGACAAAAGTAGTGAGTTGAAAACTGGCAAGATCAAAAATAGGCCCAAAGAAAAAGAACCAGTATGTGGTACGTAATGGTCTGCGATATGGTAGTAGTGCACACCAATCACTGTAAGTCAAGTGCAAACACAAGTCCTATCCTCACCGCTGACAACCAATGTTAGAAATGGGATCTCTAGTTGGCAAGGGTTTGCACCTTTGTCCAAGTAGGGACCCTTCTTCCTAGTCAGGGTAAGGGTGTTACACTCGTGAAGTAACCCCTGCTCACCCTTGTGGTAGCTTGGCACGAGCAGTCAGGCTTAATTCAGAGGCAGTGTGTAAAGCATTTGCACATAACCAACAGTAATACAGTGTAAGCACTACAAACGGACACCACACCAGTTTAGAAAAATAACCAATTTTATATACTCAAGACAAGACCAATTACGACAAAAATCCACAATACTATACTTTAAAAACGAATGCTTGATAAGGTAACTTCTTCTTTGCAGGAATAGTTCAAATACAAAGTTCGTACGAGTCGGTAGCTCCGTCCGAGTCTACCGCGATGCTGAAAACCACAGAGTCTAACAGTTCCAGCCGACCGCGTCGATACGGGCCAGCAGAGTCGTGAACAGACTCGGTCACAGTACCTTTCTCTTTGTGGCTGGTACGGAGTGTACGAGCCGGTCGGCGTTCGTCGCGGTTGCGGTGCAAGACGGAGCGATGCAAGGTGCGGTGTCCCTCGATGCGGTGCAGGCAGCGGCTCGATGAGCATCGTGCAGACGGAGTCGGTGAGTCCAAGGCGTGCGATGCAGGGTGAGACGATGCTCGATGCGGTGCTGACAGGTTGCGATGCAGGCGACCAAGTCGGAGTGCGGGAGCTGGCGTCGGACAGCGGTGCGAGTCGGAGCGGTGCGTCGCAAACGTGCGAGCGGTGCCCCAAATGCGATGCGGTCACGACTCTTGAGCCAGTTGCAGCGTCCGCGTCGGTCGGGTCCGGCTGGTTCAGTGAAGCGATGCGATGCGATGCGAACTGCGGTGCCCACAGGTCATGGTGCAAGCAGCGGCTCGGTGTTGACGGCATCGGACGTCGCCTACGATGAGACCTGGGTTGCGGTGCGAAGCGGGGCGATGCGGTCTGCGGTGCAAACAGGTCACCGGTCAGGGATGGATTCGGTTGACGGAGTCGGTTGCAGTTCCCTTCCTCTGTGGCAACTGAAACAGCGTTCCAGAAGCGGTACCCAGAGGCTTGTGAAGTCTTTGTAGTCCCTGAGACTTCTTAACAGGAGGCCAGCTCAGTTCCAGGCCCTTGGAGATACTCAGCACAAGTTTGTAGAAAGTTCAGTCCTTTCACTGCCCAAGGCAGAAGCAGCAGCTGCAGGCCAACCCAACAAAGCAACAACACAGCAAAGGGGCAGTACTCCTCCTGGCAGCTCTTCCAGCTCTTCGTCTTGGCAGGTTCCTTGATTCCAGCGAGATCTAAATTCATGGGGTCAGGGCCCCAATATTTAAATCCCAAATTCCTTTGTTCTCTGAAGGCAGAGAGGCCTTTGCCTAGTCCAAACCAGTTCTGGAGCACTTTGTTGACAAGTCTCCGTCCCTTCTTTCAGTGAGTAGGCCAGGGACATCAGACGCACCACAGGAGGTGGAGCCAGCATTGTGGAGGGAAGGCACTGTCCTATTCAGGGCCCAGGTGCAACTCCTCCCACCCATCTACATGTAGATCTTGCTATTCAGCCCTGTGCTGACTCACCCTGTCTCCTGGCATCCCCCAGCCCCTGTCACTCACACTCCAGACAAGGGATACACAACCTCGCAGAGGCAGGCTTGGATGGTTTAGACAAGAAAATACCCACTTTCTAAAAGTGGTATTTTCAAACACAGAATGTTAAAACCAACTTCACTAAAAGATGCATTTTATCATTCTGAGTCCAGGCATACTAAACTCGAGTTTCTACCATGTTCCCGGGGTCAGTTAGGATTATAAGCTGGAATAATCAAAACTGCCCGTTCTGGACTAGGGGAACAGGTAGCCTTGCAATAGTGAAAAACGAACTAGGCTGTAATTCACTATTAGGACATGCCACACACACCAGGGCATGTCCTACCTTTCGCATACAACGCACCCTGCCCACAGGGGTACCTTGGGCCTACCTTAGGGGTGACTAACATGTAGAAAAGGGAAGGTTTAGGGACTTGCAAGTGTGCGCACTTGCCAAGTCGACGTGGCAGCACTTGTATATGAGCCCACAGCTGTGCAATGCCTAGGACGTAGGAAAGACGATGTCCCACACTGAAAAAGAAAAAGAAAACAGAAACCAATAAGGGTACTTGTGAGTATCCCTGGATGGATTTCTAGTAGCTAGAGGATAGGGTCGACTCTGGGCACGAGTCAGTACGTCCATTCAGGGGGTTGGTATGGCAACTGTGCTTCCTTGCTGCTCTTACCTTGGGGAAGAAAGCGGATATTGATGATCCGGTAGTGGGCCACTCCGCCGGATCACATAACCGATCGATGTGGCGCCGTCTTGGACCGTAGTGCAGGCTCCAATGCCTGCTTAAAGATTTATCCAGCGCTGCACGCCGTGCATGTGCACAGTGGGTTGCCGGGGTTTGTCAGCGTACTGCCGTGACGCCGTCCGTTTTTTAAAGATGCCTAATACCACGCCAACAATGAGGGGGATATCACGTGAAAGGTGTGTGGTTCCGTGATAGGTGATGAAAAGTCATGGGATCTGACTCGGGGCGTCCGAATGCCGTCCCAGCCTAATATATAAACTATGTGGGGCCTGTAGCGGCCATCTTAGGCTGGAGCGCAGGAATACTGTGTAGAATGGCAATTTTGGGTTATAGAAAGATAAGACTACCTGATAAATGAATGTAATAAAGATTCCTGGTATGATAAAATGCAAATCCACTGAAAGTACGGATAAGGGAAAATTTATTGAAGATGAAGCACTTCTAAGTAAGTAGTAGACAGAAGTGTTGATGTACTACTAAGAAGTGAGAACCCAGACACTGACATAAATTTATCATCGCAGAGCGTGGTAAGGAAAACAGAAAACCCATGACAGGGGAGAAAGCATGGGGTGAAAGGGAAGATGCTAAAATGGCAATAGTGTAAATGAGGCTCAGTTCTCTCTATACAGAAAGGAGCAAGAAGGGCCTAAGCTCAGTGCAGGAGCAGCTCCCTTATACATTGTTGTACCTAATAGCTTGATCCCATGGGATTTCGTTGTTCATCCCATTTCTGTATGTGTCCAAAGTAAAGATTCAGTACACCTCTCTACGTTTACGTATTTCTGTACTCAAATTTCCAGTATTAATGCGTATTTTTTCCAAGATCAGCCATCTTATTTGTTGAGTGCTATGTTGAGCCCTCATATAGTGTTTGACTAATGGGGCATTGATTTTTTTGGTTCAGATGGCTGACCTGTGTTCTGTGAGTCGGGTTGCCATTGACCTTGAGGTTTCCCCCACATGTCCCTGGTTACAGGGACACAAAATAAGGTATATAATGTTGGAGGTCTTACAATTGGTTAAAGTTTTTAGATCAATTGTAGTGCTATTGACTGTGTATGTACTAGTTTCAATGGCAAATTGACATGCAACACAGGACATACATTTGTAGTTCCCTGTGGGAAATTTGTTGCCTGATATTGATGTCTGGATGGCGTCCTGTTGGTTATTTGTCATGCGTGAGCGAACCAAAAGGTCTTTTAGATTTTTATTTTTTCTGTGTGCAAACATGGGTTTGGGTATGCAGTGTTCTCTCTCTTTGGTGGCATTTAAAATGTGCCAATTGGAATTGATATGGTGACGAATCTTTTCATTCATAGTTGAATGGCGTGTCACAAATACCAATCTGGTGTTTTGATGATGTCCCGTTGTGTCAATTGATGTTGCCTATCGTAGTAGCGTGCTCGTTTGTAAGAATCACGTACTAGTCTCCTAGGGTAGCCCCTGGCCAAGAATTTAGTTTTCATTTCGATGGCTCTGATGTCATAATCCGCAAGATTGTTACAGTTCCTACGGAGACGTAGGAACTGTCCAAAAGGAATGCTAGTTTTTTGTGACTGTGGATGGTAGCTGGTAAAATGTAATAATGTATTACGAGCCGTAGGTTTTGAGTAAAGATCCACTTCAAGATGGTCAACACTGTTCTGGATCACGATGTCTAGGAACTCTACTTTGTTGTTACTGGAGTTTGCTGTGAATATGATGTTACTGTCACATAAGTTTAGCCAGGATACAAATTCTGGGATGTCTTCTTGGTTGGCTATCCAGATAAAAAAGACATCATCTATGTATCTGGACCAGCAAAGCACAGCTTCACTGAATGGAGCAATCTCGTTGTCTATGTATCTGGATTCAAATAGGGCCATATAAATGTTCGCCACTGTGGGGGCACATGATGCCCCCATGCTGACTCCCTTAGTTTGTTGGTATAGGGACCCGTTGAACTCAAAGGTGTTTTCATGTAACACTATCTTTAGACATTCAATGATGAACGTCCGTGGACAGTCAATGTTGTAAGTATCTATGAACCATGTAACTGCCTCTATTGCCCCTGTTTGGGGGATGTTACTATAGAGTGCTTCTATATCTATGGTAACCATGGTCTGTGACATGGCATTGAATGGTAGGTGTTCAACTTTATTGATTACCTCTCGGGTGTCCCAAACATAAGATGGTATTTTGGGGACATGGGGTCTCAGTATGATATCCACATACTTTGAGATGGGCTCTGTGACGGAGCCAATAGGGGTGACTATTGGTCTGTATGGTGGGT
Source organism: Calotriton arnoldi (assembly GCA_963921515.1). Classification (NCBI taxonomy): domain Eukaryota; kingdom Metazoa; phylum Chordata; class Amphibia; order Caudata; family Salamandridae; genus Calotriton; species Calotriton arnoldi. The sequence goes on along the minus strand of CAWUFW010004560.1, from coordinate 372,208 downwards.
CCGTGCAGTTTTTGTGAATCTTGGGAACTCCATAGATGGCAGCCATTCTGGGTTTGTCGATATTTAGATATTCCCATTCTTTCTCACAAATGAGGTTCCATCTGAGTGCCTGTGTGGTTAAGTTAAGTATTAGTTTCTGGACTCTTTTGGTTGGGTCTATTTTGGTGGGTGTATAGTGTTCTCTATTACTTAGCATGCCCTCCATCTTGCGGACATATTGGTCTGTATCTAGTAGAACTATACCTCCACCCTTGTCGTAACTTTTGATGGTTAAATTCTTATTATGGACAAGATCTTTGAGTGCTATATATTCTTCCTGAGAGATGTTGAATCCTGGAGTGGGGATGTATTTCATGGCTGCTGTCAGTTTATTAAAAACTACATGCTCAAAGATGGCTATCTCCGGGCCAACCTGGTCTAAAGTGGGAAGAAAAGTTGAAATGGGTGTGAGTCCTGACCTGTTGTCAGTGCATGATCTTCTTGTCCTTCAAAAAAGGCATGGAGTCTAATTTTGCGAAAGAAAACCATGAGGTCCTGGAAGATTTCACATTTATTTGTTTTAGTATGAGGCACAAAGGACAGGCCTTTAGTGAGAAGAGATTCTGTGAAAAAGTCTATGGTTTGGCTACTCAGGTTGAAAATAGGTATTTCATTTAATCTCGCCAATACTGGCCATGTCTCGTTACCAGATATTGATTCTCGTTCTGGTATTGGTTCTGTCCTTGTTGGTAATGATTCTGAGGTTGTGGGTATTGCTGGTTCTGGGGTTGTTGATGGTTCCCTCTGAACCTTGGCTGGTATCTCGTGCGCATTCGAGTTCGTTGGGTCCCTCGCCTGGCTAAAAAAGGAGGGCGGTCTCCCCTAGGGCCTGCAGACATGTTTCTACCCGGGCCCTGATTGGGTGGGTAATTGTAGCCTTCCCCCTCCGGGTCTGAGGTGTCTGAAAAAGTCTTTCCTGCAGCCCCCTTACCCCCAGGGTAGATGTCTAGGTCTCTCTTCCCTCTGACAAGATTCTCTGACAGTCCAGTGCAGCACACTCACAACGAGCCAACTGGATCTTCTTCACACACCTATGTCCCTGTAGCTGATTGATTGAATTTTATTTTATGATTACCTAAAATTATTACATAGATAAAAAACAGTCACAATGATAAAACATTAAAAAAAATCATTCATATAAAGTCTGACAAATCAATGTCCTTTCTAATTGGAAGCCTTACTTATCAATCTGTTTATGTACATTCAGCATACCACTATGGGTTTGAAGGTTAAAAGTCCAAAGTGCAATATCCAGCTATTTGTGCGACCCACCTATTTTTGTGTTTGATGGCAGGATTGGCTCAGCCTCATACAAAACAACCTCATACATTACACCACTTATTGTTCATAGGGGCTGTGGCCAGCAACTGGTGGGGACAATTTGTAACGTCCTGTACCTTGAGGAATTCTACATTGTGGCCTCGGTGCACAGTTCAGATAATCTTTGGTTAACAAGGTCCACACCACGTAGATGAATTTGCCAAACTTCGCTTTATACAACGTTGTTTCCATAGGAAAAAGGAGAAATTGCACCTATGCAGCGGTGCGTTCACCATGATGGAGGAAGATTGGCTTCTGTAACCTGCATCAAGCATTGTAAACTGCTGGGCAGCAACATACCAGGTGTATCAACAACTCTTTTTTATAACCACACAATCTGCATCTTACAATATTAGTAAGCAATTTCTAACATATATTTAGCTCTTTGGTTGGAAGTGGCACTACCTGGCCAACAGTATTTGTTTTAAACAGCACTTCCCCAGCGCTTCAGGCACTTAAGGATGTGTGTTATGTTTCACATAAGATGTTATTAGTGGAGAATAAATGTCTTTCTCAGACAAGGCCTTGATATCATTTTCTCTTGATAGTAGGTGCAGTTGCTTTTTTATAGAGGTTTTAATTGCTGTACTCTTCAGCTCAATTTTCTATAGCCAGGTTTAACTTTTCCACTGCTGTGTTTAAATGATCATGCCATGGATTGTTCCCAGGGGTGAAGACTGGCTTTAAAACTGCTTTCATTGGATTGGCAGGTGTTGAAATTATCCGATAAAAGTATTTTGCATGTGTAGCCATGTATTCAAGTTTTTTGTTATGAGGCCGAACTCCAGACGAATCAGTGTGTTCTGCGTGTATGGCGATAGTTGGAAGATTTGCTTGTACCCCATGCATTGCATTTTGTCTAATTCTAACTCAAGTATTCCAGGAAACGCCTACTGGGCATAGCTGACTGTGGGCATCAGTTTTGATTTTATCACTCTCTGAAGGGCCTCTGTCATAGAACTGAGCAAGTTGGCCTTTAGTTTGCACAAGGCGTATGTGACTGCCTTTTCTTTTCTTTTTATCTTTTGCTGGTGTATTGTGGACTTCCCAGTTTCACTAGACCATGCACCCAGGTAGTTGTAGCCCTGGACACTATTCTCTGAGTACACGCGTCCATCTGGGTCCTTTTTTTTATAGCGCTTTATCACAATTTTTGTTTTACTTGGGTTGGCCAAGCTGCTTTCTTTGTAATTGTTCAGTGCATCCAATGCTTTCTGGAGTCCTACTTTTGTATGGTTTAAAAGGATACGGTCATTGGCGTATTTCATGAGTGGAAACCTTGTTTTGTCCCATCCTCAGGGTAGCCAAGTTGGCTCATGATAGTGCGAGGATCAAGCCTGCTGTTTATAAGTTAAATAAAATTGGGGCAAGGGCACAACCTTGTTTGAGCCCACGGTCTGTTGGAAGTTATGAAGTTGCAGTATCACCAGAGAGCTTTATACGCACCCATGACTAGGTGTAAAGTGACATAATGGCTTTCAACAGTTTGTTTGGTATTTTCCAGTTTTGCAGCTTGTGCCAAAGTTTTCTATGCACTACTCCGTCAAATACGACGGAGTAGTTGGTGAAGCAGGCAAAGACGGGTAAGCTATAAGGTATAGCTGCTTGGTGTGCTATGTAGGTGAGTGCAACAATGTTATCTATTGTGGATCCTCTCTCGTGAAACCCAGTTTGGTAAAATGGCAGCAGTTCCTCTTCTGTGACCCATTTGACTAGCTCTTCCAATAGAATACTTGCGTATGCCTTCCCCTCGATGTCCAATAAGGCGATTAGCCTGTAGTTTTTGGGGTTTGTGTTATTCCCCTTTTTATGAATCAGTTGTAGTAAGGAGCGCTGCCATAAGTATGGATTTTCTTCTTTTATTTTGCATTCTAGGAACAGCGGAGTGTGGACTGCGACTCAGAAGAGAGGGTCTTCTACAAAATAGACATCCGGGGAGGCCGTTATGTCCCGGTGCTCCATCTCTTTGTTTCTACTTTAGGATTTTAGTTACAGCCTGTACATTCAGCAATATTTGTTAAATTTTTACAGGATGTATGATCTCTTTGGCATCCGTTGTAGTGTGTGGGGTTCATAAAGATGCTCTGTGCTCCATTTAATGAAATGAAGTCTCTGTATATAGGGCCGCTACGTGTGTTAGCCATTTGTCTCCTGAAACGGAATTGCGCCTTTCACTCTTACAATGATATAAGGTGTTTATATAGTACCAACATTGCTATTGTCTGTTTCTTGATAGTAAGTCAAATATTTTGATCCATTCTGCCTGCTGATATTTCCTCTTTAGGGACCATACAAGATGTTTGTGATTTTATTTAGCCATTGCTAGCTCTTGCCTGGTGGTGAGGCTTCCTCGTATTTTGTTCACCCGAATAGCTCCCCTTTAATTTACAGGTGCTTATTTTGACCTCCCTTGTATGACGAAGTATGTAGTTGTTTGTGTTGTTTTGATTTTGCCAACGGTTTTGGTTTTCGGTCCCTATTAGAGTGGAATGTAGGTCAGAGACCTGGTTGGGCCAGCCTTTGATGGTGCATAGATCTTGTGATTTGGTTGACCATCCCTCCCACTGACCTTTCCAGCAGCCCTCTATCCTAGTTGTACTTTGTATCGTCAATTTTATCCTTCTTATCTGTTTGCATTGGTCCTCACCTTTTGATTGGCCAAATGCTGATATCCTGTCACAAATCCTTCCTTGTAGAGTCAGATGGAGTGATGGACTGTCAGCAAGACGTAATCACTTTCTGCCCACTGGGCTATCTGAAAGCCCAATAGTGCTTTGCTCAAATTGGCACTTAAAAAGATGTAATCAATTGTGGTCAAGTTGTTAAAGGAGTAGGGCTGTCTAATAAATGGTTGGATTTTCATTGCTGTGTTCTGTGCTGATTCGTGTTTGTGAGTGTGAAGGAAGGTGTTGAATCTCCTGCTCACTCGACAGGGTGTCTCTGTCCTGGTACTATCCTATTAAAGTTGCCTGTTAAAATAATGTCTAATGACGTGTGCTCAAAAATCAATTCCTCTAGAAGGGCAATCATATTTTCAATTTTTTCCCAGTTTATTTCAACCATGAAAGTTGAAGTATACATTTATTATTAAAATTGCCAATTTGCCTCCATGAGCTCTACAGCCTTCGACAATACCGGCTTGCAACATTTCTGAATTTACTTTTCATTTCAGTGATTGTAAGTTTTGTCGAATATTTTACATATATTGATATGCCACCTGATGGCCTTCCAAAGAGATCAACTTTTTTTGCGAGGTTGTGGATCGCTGCGAGAACTGGGATGAATGTAGGTGTGAATGACCAAGTCTCCTGGAGACAGACAACATCCGCTTCATTCAATAGGGTGAGTGCGGCCTTACTTTCTAAGATCTCTTTAATTCCTGCTACATTCCATGACATGATTTTAGGTGTTGCAGTCTGGAGGTTTGAGCTTCCTGCGGCCGTGGGGTTGTTGCTAGGAATATCTAGTTCTTCTCCGTGCAAGGTTTGCCGCAACCCAGTTCCTTTAATCTGCTTGATCATTTACCATTTCCAGTGGCAAGATTATTCTATGATCTCTTGCTTCTGTCTCGGCCCGGTACTGGATTGTTAGATTCCTGAAGATGGGAATTAGACTGCCTGCTCGATGTTCTCATTAGAATGCCTTTTCTTGAGGGCTGTAGCTAGTGAATGCCAGTCGTACTTTTTAACACATGCAGTTTCCTAATTTTTAGACTGAACTAGAATTCCCCAATCTGCGAACGTATCCTTTTCCGATAGCAACCATTTTGACATAGCTGTATTTTTCTATGTTATTATTGTGATTTCTCTCGAGTTCCCTCAAGCCTGTGGAGTTGAATTGGACACTTAGTATATCCTCGCTTTTACTGGACGCTAATGAGGGTATGTGTTGTAGAAGTTTAAGTATTTTGGATTGATTAAATACATCCAGTTTACCCCGAAATTTGTAGTGTAGAGTAAACATTGTTTTTGTGGTTTCACCTCATCTTGTCTAAGGCTCTCCATATTTTGTACTCGAGGTCGAATGTCAGATAATGGACGGGAGAGAAATTTTAAAAACACACAAGATGATGGACGGAATGCTGCACATTGGCAAACATTCACCCCCAGTCACAGATCTGGGTTTAATCCATCGTTATTTTGCTTCACCAAGCCACCCCAGTTCAGACATAGCCATATGCAAATCAGTCTTGACCCTGTGCCTCATGGGAACAGTCCAGACCGAACTGCCAAGCCATGTCTTCCCTGGACCGGAATCAAGCATCCTAGGACCGGTTTCAGGCTATCAGCCTTCATCAGCCAGGATAGCTTGACTCCAGTGGCGTAGTGAGCACGGGACCCACATCTGGGCATACCCTTCCCACTTAGGGCGAAATGCAAAACACACAAGATGATGGACGGAATGCTGCACATTGGCAAACATTCACCCCCAGTCACAGATCTGGGTTTAATCCATCGTTATTTTGCTTCACCACGCCACCCCAGTTCAGACATAGCCATATGCAAATCAGTCTTGACCCTGTGCCTCATGGGAACAGTCCAGACCGAACTGCCAAGCCATGTCTTCCCTGGACCGGAATCAAGCATCCTAGGACCTGTTTCAGGCTATCAGCCTTCAACAGCCAGGATAGCTTGACTCCAGTGGCGTAGTGAGCACGGGACCCACGTCTGGGCATACCCTTCCCACTTAGGGCGAAATGCAAAACACACAAGATGATGGACGGAATGCTGCACATTGGCAAACATTCACCCCCAGTCACAGATCTGGGTTTAATCCATCGTTATTTTGCTTCACCACGCCACCCCAGTTCAGACATAGCCATATGCAAATCAGTCTTGACCCTGTGCCTCATGGGAACAGTCCAGACCGAACTGCCAAGCCATGTCTTCCCTGGACCGGAATCAAGCATCCTAGGACCGGTTTCAGGCTATCAGCCTTCATCAGCCAGGATAGCTTGACTCCAGTGGCGTAGTGAGCACGGGACCCACGTCTGGGCATACCCTTCCCACTTAGGGCGAAATGCAAAACACACAAGATGATGGACGGAATGCTGCACATTGGCAAACATTCACCCCCAGAGAAATTTTGTCAGTTGATAGCTGTCATTCGGTGCCCCGTGCATTGCCCACCTAGTGCCGGCTGATGTCACTATACTTGTAGATGGAATACTTGTCGCAATACAAGGATGTTCTTGGCTCCCTTGGCTCATTGGAGGATTGCTATAGTCACTTGGTTCCCAGCAGTCCTCATGTATGGCCCTCCTAGTGGCATCTGATGTTGTTGCTATACTTGTCTCTGTGAGGGGTTGCACATTATTCCCTTTACTCTTTGTTGAGTTGCTGTTATCTCCATCTTCTTGTTGCACTACTTGTGCGTATGTAGTCGTGTGTATGTAGTTATGTTTGTCATAGGAGGTGCAGTTAGCTCACAAATTTATTGGGCAGTATTTCAAGGCATGTAGGGTTGGAAGATGGGATAGAGACTCTTAATCAGGCTGTCTGTGTTTGTTAGTGGTCCTTTCACCACCGGTAGATAGCACCAGACCACTTCTTCTTGCATGCTAGTTCTGCATTTGTTGGCATTTCTCCAGGCATTTTTTGCTCTCTATGACAGCGGTGTAAAACTCCCTTTCCATTCTTCACTGTCAGGGCCTGTCTCTAGCACCGCTATGAGGGACTTGTCAGTAGTGTTTTATTGCTGGAGTCTCATATTATAGGATCTTCATTTGGTTTCTCTGCATCCTCCTCTATCCCATTGAGTGCATCCTCTTGTAATCTTAGCTGATGGCATTGTCTCAAGTTAGCGACCAATGTTGAGAGAACTGTTGGTAGAGTTGACAATTTTTCTACTATCTCCTGACAGTGGCATACATGAATTGCGACCCTTTTGTCAAGGTTGTTGATTTTCTTGGCCATATCTGCCCTTGTGAGTGCCATTGTTTGTATTGTTTCAGTTTGGATTTCCAGTGTATGTGACTGCCACGTCAATGCATTCGTAGCAGCCATCAAAGTTGAATTGATTGACCTGAGAAACTTGTCTTGATTGGAGGAACAGTCGTAAAGTGAGCGGTTGGTGCTCGCTGGTAGGGATTCGATTTGTTCTTGATGTGTTGAGGCCTCTTTTGGCCTTGCGGGTTCTGTGAGAGACTCTAAATTTGGGGGCAGGCTGTCAAATGTTGGCAGTGCTAGCTTGTTTGTCCTGGTGGGAGAAAGGCCCTCCTCTGGCTCGTATCTATCTTGTGAACCTGTCTGGTTACTGTCCCTCTTTGTTGCATTAGTCGATGCTCTGAGAGATATGGACCATTTTTTATGTGCTTCCCCTTGCTCCACATTTTGGTGTTCTGATACATCTAATAAAGTTTATGAAAGTTCGATTATTGGATTTGTTTCCCCCTTTTTTGGGCATAAACGTGTGCGTCTTCTTTTGTTTGGATTTTGAGATCCAGTTAGAGGCTCTACTTCAATGGAGGCAAGGATAGGTGATCACAGCGTGAAGTCCAGACTTGCCACAGAGAGATTTCCTTTTTCCATTTTCGTAAAGTACTCCTTGATAGCATTGAGCACTTGTCCACTACTACTACTGAGCCCCCCTGGAGTCTAGCTCACTATGAGGTCTCTTAGTGTTTTTGATTATAGTGAGGAGCTTTCCCATCCATGATCGCTTTCCGATTGTTTTGTTCCAGTCTCCATATTTTTGTTTGCCTGAGCTTTCCCTGTACATGCATTTGCCTTCCTCTTTGTCATTGCCACTGCCCATCTTTGGTTTAAGACCTTGTGTGATATCTTCCAATTTTCCCATAAAGTACCCCTTAAATTTATCCAATTATGCGGAATGTCGTGGCCTGTAGCTTTTGATCCTTCTAAGTTTCTCATCTGGGGTTGGATCAGTCTTCGTCTTGCAGCTTTTGCAGCTATTGCAATTGCACCTGCTTCGCTCAACCCTGTCGACGGGTTCCTGAAGCGGTTTTATAGGCGGCAGGACAAACAGGAGAATGGGAAGCTGTTAGGGTAGGTATTCAGCATGGGCACAGTGAAGACACAGTAAGGGTGCTGGACCTTAAGCCACAAGTCGCATCCTGACCTAGCAGGGCCACTTCTGTGGTCCGGGCGCGCTACCTGGAACAGAGGCTACTAATGCCACCTGTCTTACCGTATTACCTTTGTGCTGCCAGGTCGCTCCCCGTGGCAAGCTCTTCCTCCTGACATACTCACCACTCTAACCATTCTCACCAACCGATCTTTTTCGGCCGCTGTGGGGGTCCCACTTCGGCTATTTGTGACAAACTGCTCGATGAGCGGGTAGTGTGGTGATGGGTTCGTTGTTGCCAGCACCAGTGGCAGTGGCCATGTCAGTGAGAGCAACAGCGGCTGGGATCAGGAGACAAGATTTCTTAAGATTTCTTTGGCATGGAGTGACCTCAAGCGTTGCGTGCGCCACTCACTGTCGGACCGCTGCACAGCCTTGCTCCCCGCTCCGTATCTCCGTTTCTCCATATCTCCAAGGTCTGTCCCTGTAGCCGCAACAGGAAACCATCCAGACGATCTTTGGAGGCCAGTTCAATTTCTGAGTGCTAGTAGGAGTCAGGAGTCCTTAGGCCTTCTTTATCCAGCTGTTAAGCAGTTTATTATATTTCCTTTAGATGCCCTTCCAGGTTCACAAATGTTCTAAGGAAGTGATAATGAGGTGCCATTCTCCTCCTGGTCACCAGCCAGTGATGGGAGTACTCTGGATACTCAGCCCTGGCAACATTTCCATAGAAACCCAACCCGCCTTTACAGCACTTCTTCTCTCCCTTTATTGTAGTCCTTCCCAGAGTCCATCTGTCAAGATGGCCCATGCCTGCCTTTCCCTGTGGGATTCCTTTTAAAACAGACCCCTAAAGCAAACTCTCTCTGTAATGGAACTAGTTTTTCCTCTTGCTGTGGGTATAGATGAATGTCTCAAAGGGCTTTGGGATTGAATAGTTTCTGTTCCTCTGATCTCCATTTGGGTTTTCCACCTTAAAAGAAGAGCCTCTATGGCACAAGGGTGGAGCCATCTGTTCATGTCCCCTCCTAGTTGGCTCATCCCTTCTAAGAGGTTGGTGTTTAAACCACTTCAGCCTTCCTGCATTGTCCTCTAGGAGGACAGTCATCCACAATTAGAATCACTGGTGTAGAGGTAGCCAGTGAAACTGATTTTAATAACAGCTTGTCTCAGGCAGCAGAAAGTCCACCTTGTAAAACTTACTTTTCTACTATACTGATCAAAACCTACTTTTAAAATTAAGTTATTTTTTGTCAAAAATCGGAACATAAATTTTAAGCAAGTGCCTACCATTTTCCAAGCTACTTAGTGAAAACTGATGTTTATTCATTATCAGGCCTGTTTATAAATCAATGTCACTTGGTGTTCATAGGAACAAGAAACTATTGGCAACTGTTCACTCTGAGAAATACCTTTGTTTGATATGTAATACATCTGTCTTTAAAACATTATGTACCAGATGTACGACCAAGGAATTTGCGACATTTTTAAATTGCGTCGCAATAGCGACTTGCAGTTTGCGAGTCACAAATTGGTATGTACTACAGTGTCTGCGACACTGATTGCGATTCCCAATGGGGTCGCAAATTGCATGCCTCATGCATATTCATGAGGCACTCGCAATTTGCGACCTCCCAGTGGGAATGGCTGGCCCTCCCAGGTATAGTGGCCTGCTGGGCTCAGCAGACCTCCATGTCTGGGACTGCTTTTTTTTAATGCAGCCCGTTTTCCTTAAAGGAAAACAGGATGCATTTAAAAAAAGAAGAATAAAACGTTTTCGTTTAATTTTTTAAGGGCAGGTAGTGGTCCCTGGAACCACTGCCTGCCCTTAAAAAATATTTTTAGAGCCAGTCACAAAGGGGAAGGGAACGCCCCTTCCTAATAGCGAGTCGCAAATCCTATTTAGCGAGTCGCAAATAAATTGCGACTCGCTAAATAGGGTTTGTACATGGCCCTGTAGGTTTTTGCATGCGCAAACAGGTCGCAAACCCGTTTGCGCATGCAAAAACGGGTCGTACATCTGGCACTATGCACACAACGCAGTTAGAGGTGACTTATTAAATGAGTAAAAGTATGTTCTGGGCATGGCAAATCATTTTGGCATGTGTCACTGCAGTCATTTTAAACTTCATCCGTTCTAGAGCAATACAATTTGTTTTTGGAGCCACCTACTTTAGTCATACATATGGTTAGTGTAAATGCACACTGCAACCCACACATACCACTTAACGTCCATACAACAGGTACAGTTGCTGCACCAAGTTACCATGGCCTTACTTGAAAATTAAATAAGCCATGTGGAGTTAACCAATTTTACAGTTTGTGTTTATGAGGAAAGCGTACACGCTGGGACACTGGTTAGCTGTATCACTGAGCACAGATTCCTAATGCCAGCAAAATCAACAAGAATTGGCATAGCCAATAGGTCTCATCTTTAGCTATGCAGCACATTGTCTTGGGTGCTACAACATCTACTGTTCTTTAACGTGGAAGCTTTGACACTAATAGCTACATTATAGCACTGCATTGAGAAGTGCTTAAAGTGTTATTTTTGTACAACTTGTAGTCTGAACTCACATATCTCGAAGTGCTTTCATATACAATAATGAAGAAAAAAAGATTTTTAGTGAAATAAATAATTTGCTTGGTAACACAATTTTATCAAGGAAGCCACAATGTGTCCAGGTTTTCTGGTTTAACATTGTACATATCAGCTAATAAATGGGTATTAATGTGTCTTAACTGCTGAATCCTGGCTCTTGAAGTGAGTGCAATTGGCTCTGATCTGCGAATCTACAAACACAGTCTGAACTCTTGCTCACTGAAAGTATAGCTCTACATTGAGGCAGTGGGAGTTCCAAGGTAGTAAGTGCACCAGATTCCGAGGGTGCTCCGGTTTTGCCCGCAGCTGGGGGTGCTCCAAGGTAGCTCCTGCTCCAGACGGTGAAGTTGCTCCAGGGTGCTCTGCTGCTTCAAGGGTCGAGGATTTTGGTATTTGTAGTTACTTCAGGTTGGGCTGGTGAGAGGGGGAAGAGGTGTAACTTCTGCAGGTACATAAAGGGGTGCAAACAGAGGGACACACAAAAATGTCAGGGAAACAGGGACAGACCAGGGGGCATAAAGCGAAACAAATAAGATGGTATGGAAATCAAGACAGGGAGGCAGACAAGAGCAAACCGCATGACAGAGTCAGTGGTACGGAGGGATGCCGCAAACTCCAGACAGAAGGAAAGAGACAAACAGCAGGACAGAGTTAGATAAAGGAACAAAGAGAAGAAGGTAGAGGGTCAGAGACAGGTAGAAGGAACAAGCATTTGCAATGCAATAGGTCTCGCATTATTAAAGTTTGAGCTATTGGCATTGCTAAATAATGCAACACCAATAGCTCAAACTTTAATAATGCGAGAGTTTGAGCTATTTTTATTGTAAATGACATTGCCTTTTATTTATGTTTTGGTTTTTGAAACATAAATAAAAGCCATTGTCATTTACAATGCCAATAGGTCAAACTCGCGTAAATGCGAGACCTATTGCATTGCAAATGCTTGTTGTTTAAAAGCCCTTTCCACAGCGCATACTGGCTCCTTTAACGTTACTCACAAAAACAAACAAGTACAGGTAAAGCACGAGATGGCTTCGTGTAACCAAAAGCACAATGCTCCAACACTGGAATTATAATCAACATAGTGGCAGAACTTAAATCCCAATGGCAGGAGTCAGGAGGCCTCACAAGGAACATATTAACCTGTAATAATGTGCTAGAATCTGTTGGAGGAATATGGTTAAAGACCAGTGTGCACACTGATGAGAGGCATGTGAGTCCAGGACAGTGTCTCCTATGAATGAGCAGTGCGGACCCTGAGTAACAGTCTCTTAATCATGCAGTTTTGCCATCTGCACTAGTCCTGTTATCATCAGCGCTATTCTTATTGTTATCATCGGCACTAGTCTCGTTGTCATCGGCACTAGTCTCGTTGTCATCGGCACTAGTCTCGTTGTCATCGGCACTAGTCTCATTGTTATCATCAGCGCTATTTTCGTTGTTGTCATTAGTGTTGTCATCAGCACTAGTCTCATTGTTGTCATCAGCGCTATTCTCACTGTTCTCGTTAGCACTAGTCCCATTGTTATCATCAGAGCTATTTTCATTGTTATCATCACCACTAGTCCTGTTGTTATCATCAGTGCTATTCTCATTGTTGTCATGAGCACTAGTCCTATGGTTATCAGTGCTATTCTCATTGCTGTCATGCGCACTAGTCCCATTGTTATCATCAGTGCTATTCTCATTGTTGGCATCGGCACTAGTCCCATTGTTATCATCAGTGCTATTCTCATTGTTGGCATCGGCACTAGTCCCATTGTTATCATCAGTGCTATTCTCATTGTTATCGTCAGTGCTATTCTCATTGTTGGCATCGGCACTAGTTCCATTGTTATCATCAGTGCTATTCTCATTGTTCGCATCGGCACTAGTCCCATTGTTATCATCAGTGCTATTCTCATTGTTGGCATCGGCACTAGTCCCATTGTTATCATCAGGGCTATCCTCATTGTTGTCAGGAGCACTAGTCCCATTGGTATCATCAGCGCTATTCTCATTGTTGTCATGGGCACTAGTCCCATGGTTATCAGTGCTATTCTCATTGTTGTCATGGGCACTAGTCCCATTGTTATCATCAGTGCTATTCTCATTGTTGGCATTGGCACTAGTCCCATTGGTTTCATCAGCGCTATTCTCATTGTTGGCATCGGCACTAGTCCCATTGTTATCATCAGTGCTATTCTCATTGTTGGCATCGGCACTAGTCCCATTGTTATCATCAGTGCTAGTCTCATTGTTGTCAGGAGCACTAGTCCCATTGGTATCATCAGCGCTATTCTCATTGTTGTCATGGGCACTAGTCCCATGGTTATCAGTGCTATTCTCATTGTTGTCATGGGCACTAGTCCCATTGTTATCATCAGTGCTATTCTCATTGTTGGCATCGGCTCTAGTCCCATTGTTATCATCAGTGCTATTCTCATTGTTGGCATCGGCACTAGTCCCATTGTTATCATCAGTGCTATTCTCATTGTTGTCATGGGCACTAGTTCCATTGTTATCATCAGTGCTATTCTCATTGTTTGCATCAGCACTAGTCCCATTCTTATCATCAGTGCTATTCTCATTGTTGGCATCGGCACTAGTCCCATTGTTATCATCAGTGCTATTCTCATTGTTGTCATGGGCACTAGTCCCATGGTTATCAGTGCTATTCTCATTGATGGCATCGGCACTAGTCCCATTGGTATCATCAGTGCTATTCTCATTGATGGCATCGGCACTAGTCCCATTGGTATCATCAGCGCTATTCTCATTGTTGTCATGGGCACTAGTCCCATTGGTATCATCAGTGCTATTCTCATTGTTGGCATCGGCACTAGTCCCATTGGTATCATCAGCGCTATTCTCATTGCTGTCATGGGCAGTAGTCCCATGGTTATCAGTGCTATTCTCATTGTTGGCATCGGCACTAGTCCCATGGTTATCAGTGCTATTCTCATTGTTGGCATCGGCACTAGTCCCATTGTTATCATCAGTGCTATTCTCATTGTTGTCATGGGCACTAGTCCCATTGGTATCATCAGCGCTATTCTCATTGTTGTCATGGGCACTAGTCCCATGGTTATCAGTGCATCGGCACTAGTCCCATTGGTATCATCAGTGCTATTCTCATTGTTGGCATCGGCACTAGTCCCATTGGTATCATCAGTGCTATTCTCATTGTTGGCATCGGCACTAGTCCCATTGGTATCATCAGTGCTATTCTCATTGTTGTCATGGGCACTAGTCCCATGGTTATCAGTGCTATTCTCATTGTTGGCATCAGCACTGTTCCTCAGTGAAAATTCTAAGAAATTTTCAAAAGAGCAACCTGTGCCCGACAGGCACTTCAAACTTAGCAGTCTATCAGGAAGTACATCGAAGAGCAGAGCCCTCCACCGCTGCAAGTAGCTGAACTGAATGCCCAAAGGAACATTTTGCGTGCGTGGTGTACATTTATCTGGCGTTCGCCACCAAACCTGTTACACTGTAATCAAACATTCCTCCGTACATCCACGCCAAAGACAGTCAGCAGAAAACACAGGAGTTCTGCCTCACAGAAGTCCGAGGAGCGGCCTAAAGATGGGGCAGACATTTTTATACTGTGTGAACATAGTGAACATAGTGCAATGCATAATACTTCAATACTTCAACACTTTTAAAAGCAGCTGCGAAACTTATTTCAGATACTATCTGGAAAAACCAGTGGTGCGCACGCACCACAGAGGAGCGGGGGCGAGGGAGTGCGGCAGCGGCAGCGAGGCGAACGCGCGCTGCTGCGCGTGTTAGACACGGACGGGAATGGGCGTTGCAAGGCGGGACATGCGCCCGCCTTTGCTCAATCGCGGGCCTTTTTTTTTACAAAAAAACACGCAAAAGCCAATGCCTGCCGGCGAAAGCCTGATCACACGCACGAGCGTGTGGTCAGCTTTCAGAACCCCATACAAGAGGTCTCGCGCTGCGCGAGCAGGGCTGCGCACTTCAACGCTAGGCGCGAGACCTAAAAAGGGCAACAGAACCACGGGGTGAAAAAGAAAAATACGCTCTGAGCCAAAGCGGGACAGACAGGCAGAAGTAGAGGGTGCCACAGAGATAAAGGCACAGGCAGGAAGGGGCTGGGAGAAAAACAGGGGCATAGACAGTCAGAGGGACAGGACTGGGATAACACAAAAGGACAGACCCAGAGAGAGGAACAGGCAGAGGGCCATAGATATAATATGGTCCTTTGAGGAAAGGTATAATGTGGCGGCCGGAAACAACCACCTTTCTTGATGGAGGTCCGTATGATATGTCATATCTTCACTGTGAGTCATTTCCATTCGTCATAAATGTATGTTAGCGAATAGACTGTCACTGAGCAATAATGTACTATTATTAATGGGGGTTCTGCCTCTGCAACTGGATGTCCCAGTTAACAAACATGTCTTGGGCTTCACTCGCCAGCAATGCTTCCTTTTTTAATTTATTAATATTTTTAATGATACATAATTGTGCCGTATCAAAAATATTCTGATATTACAGGACAGGGGAGACCTTAAAATAATTAAAAAGAAGACTTTGGAGCTAGGAAAATTCGAATTTAGGAATTCTTTGAACATTTTCTCATAAATAAGGAAGTGGTGTGTTTATTTTCTTCTAATACTATATTTATTCCTGTGAAAAAAAAGAGAAGTTAGAAAGTGAGAAGGACAATTCCAACTCAAGGAGAGACCACGAACTGGTAGTGAAATGGAAGATGCTCTGAAGTGAGACAAGAAAAAAACACTGACAAAAGTAGAAGGGGGACAGAGCTTACGGGACTGGGAGAGGAGCACATGGTAACAAGGAGCTAGATAAAAGGGGGAGCATTGCGGGCACATTTGCTGCAGAGAGGGAGGGGGCAGTGACACAGGAGCCGATAAGGGGAACGTCAGAGGCAGAAAATAGGAACCTCTGATAGGGAATAAATGGAGCACAAACTACTGGTGAGGATAGTGCAGAAACAAAGCTGCACCATCGTTGTTGGCTAAAGTTGAAGCTGATTGGCACCTCACCGCCTTTTACTAAGTCATTTTGTTTGACATAGATACCAACTTGTTTACAAGTAGGACGTCTCTCCACTTTGTGGCCATTTAAGACTGCTGCAAGAGCGCACAGAATCCAACTCTAGACTGCAAGCACCACGTAAGTTTGGCACCATGCAGATAAATAAATCAGTTGAAAAGTAATTTCTGTCGCCTGTGCGTCTTGCGGCACGTAAAGTAGCTTGCTATGGAGAATGACACAGTGCTAAATATATACACTAGTTATAGAAGTACTTTCGTCAGGAAGAATAATAAGCACTTCTCTGTATACGGCTGTTGCAGATGTCACTGTATGTATTCTCTGTGCACAATTGGATTGTCACCATTGTCTGCCATTGCGGTAATTATTGGGCCAACTTTTGCTTGGAGGAGCTGTGGTTTAATCATGACACAGCATGAATAATGCATGCTAAAGTTGCTCTTTATTACCTTGTCTCAATCACTCAAGTGGCAATTGGACTCTGGCTTTCTTTACCGTTTTTTTCCTTTCAGCCCCAATCTAAGGTTTAAAATAGTTAAGCAATAAGCCAGGCAAGGGTTAGGGAAGAGGTGCCGGCCCTCCATAGTGCGGCTGCCCCGATGCATGTTCCCCAGACACCAGAGGAGCCCAATGTACCATGTTACAAAGACTCGAGGAGTGTGGTGAGGGGGTGGGGGGGGCGAAGAGAACTGGTGCTTTGTGTGAGAGCAGCATTTCCAGAAAGGCTGAACCAACAAGCATTGAGACAGGGGCAACTACAAGCATGGCGGGCGGGAGGGCACAAGTAAGAATGGAGAGGGATGGGAGGGAAGGGGGCAACAACAGGAAAAACAAGGTTTTTGCTCCACAGAAATGACCAGCGGGAGTTACATTTGGAGCGCCAGCAATCTTTGCCTCCCCACTTAAAAACAAGCCCTTCAATCTTGTCGAAAGGAAGTCCTTCTATTATGTCTACATCAGAAGCCCTTTGGGCAAATGGTAAACAGCCAGACTCTGGAGTCACGTTTTTCTGCAAAGGCAGCACACTGCCCCATTCTGACCCTATGTATGAATATGTAGAAGCACCGAAGAGCGGGTGCCTTGTTTTGAAAAAAAAAATATTCTCCTGATTAAATATTCATAAAACCATTGCATGGCAGGGAGGGGGTGGAGCTGTGCACGGATGGTGCTGGAGAAAGCTGCTGTGGTGGCTGTGGGTCAGACAAGGGGTGAAGATGCCGGGGATGCAGATATAATACCCCGTGATGGAGGCTGTGGTGCTGAGCATCCATGGAGTGTGAGTCAGGAGGTAATGAGGACGGGCTCAAGCCAGGCAGCCCGCTCCTGAGGCTTCACAGTCCTTCCAGTGTCAATAACCAGCTGTGGGGTGCCATGCTGATAATCATAGGTGCAATGGTGAAACATGAAAGAAGGTGGTGTACTGATAACACCAGTGCTGGTGTTCAGAGCTCAAACACATGGTGAAATGCTAAACAACCTCAAAAGAAGAAACACGAGCGATCGTATTAATCCCTTTGCAAACAAAAAAAGTTCCACAAAAACATGGTATAATGCTAATCAGTTGCGGGACATTGTACTTGGCTGTTGCTCTCAAGGAGGGATAAACACTAAAGGAGGCGTGCCAAATGCATGCCATAAACAAATAGAATGTGCTACGCAAGCAAATGATGGACGTAATGCTGAATAAATCATACATTCTCCCCCAGTCAAGAGATCTGGGTTAAATCCATAGTTCTTTTGCTCACCATGCCAGCCCAGTTTAGACCCAGACATATGGAAATCAGTCTTGACCCTGTACCTTATGGGGACAGTCCTTCCCGAACTGCCAAAGCCAGGTCCTCCCTGGACCGGAAAGAAGCATCCTGGGACCGGTTTCGGGGTATTACCCCTCATCAGCCAGGCTAGTTTGAATCCAGTGGCACAGTGAGCAAGGGACCCACGTCTGGGCATACCCATCCCACTTAGGGTGAAAAGTGCTACGCAAACAAATGATGGACGGAATGCTGAATAAATCATACATTTACCCCCAGTTTGCATAAACAAATAGAAAGCAAGATTATGGGAGTGACAATGGAACCAGCTAATCACAAGCCTTTGGGCGGGCTTGAAGCCCATATAGTGAATACAGCATGACTTGAAGGCAGCGTATGCACGCTGCCTAGCCTTGACCTTAAAAAGAAAAGTGGGTTGACCACCCAAAAATTATATAACAATAAGTGACCCAATTGCGGACCTTTCAAAAGCTAATTGCTGGTGAAATTTTCTGATGGAAATGGCCCCATAAATACGTGCACCTGGAGGTATGACACTAGCATAAAAAGCGAGGAAAAGAGGTTTAGACAATTTTTAATAAAAGCCGTGCTTATATGCTTTCCAAAAGGAGCTCAAAGAGGTGATTAAATAACAGTGGGCAGGGATTTTATTCCATAAAGTGGCTGCTTGGACCAAAAAACTGCTGTCTTCCCTGTGGGAACACTTGAATTTAAGGACTGTGAGTTGAATCGATGATGAAGAATAAAGAGGTCTAGTTGGGCCAAACAGTGCACAACGGGTACGATTAAGGTTAAAGAGTAACTATATCATGGTTGGTCATCCAAACAGAGTATTTAAAAAGTAGCACACTCCTTCACTAGAAGCCAGAAAGTTTTGTGATAATTACACATTCCTCAGAAGACCATCGGGAACATAATGTGTAATCCTGCAGTGTTCTCTTGTGCTGAAATTACTGGTACTTGAAAAATCCATAATTTTGGCAGTGGAAATACTGATGCAGCATTACCGCCGGTCTCATAAAGGAGATGATTATTTGGAAAAAGGCTTCAAAATACCTGTTAGAGATCTTGTTGCTGTCTTTCTCATCTCTGAGTTTAATATACAGTGTCATAGATGAAGGTACTGCATCTGCTCTTGGCATCTTTTCTTGATCATAGACTTCAAAATACAATGTGCATTATTCTATTGGAAGGCCTACCACTTTTCCTGGAGAGATGACCTCTGGGTTCGTTCGTATTAGGGAAGCATGTTAGGGAATGATGTAATAAGAATTAATATGTATCAGTATGTTTTTAATTTAAAATGTCATTTCGCTATCAACAAGTACATATTACAGTCATGTGGCTCAAAATTTAAAATGCCACATGGGCCATCATTTTTTAAGCCACAGGCAAGGAGCAAGCCTAGCGCTCACTCTACAGTTATAGCGAAGATTAGTACGTCAGTTGATCAGATATTGAGAAGTTTTGTGCTTTTGTTATAGAGCCAAAATGTCAGCATAATTGATGTCCAAGGATTTAACAGGATAAATGCTTGGCTTCCTAGAATTGCTAGAAGACATTTGTTTGAAGGATATGTGATTGAAACAACCAAATGCTTTGTGCTATCAACAAGCATGGACAGTAACAATTGTGCTGCTCTTGTGACTGAATATGTGCTTTTAATGATTTATCGGGTCAGTGTGTATATTATGGTCATACTATGAATGATTTGCTAAGTGTTCAGAAAGTCGCTTTCTGTTGATATGTTGGCATCCTGTAGGGATTCTAGTGGGATTCTGTGATGTAAAATGTGGTATTCGAATTTTTCACCCTGTAAGAAATTAGGGTAATAGTTGAGAGGGGTAGAAGGCCCACTCAAATAATAAACATAATCCTTGTCGGGGTGAACCACAAAACTTAGTAAATAAACCTGTGACTAACATAAAAGCAGTCAGGCTTAACTTAGAGGCAATGTGTAAATTATTTATGTGGCACTCAAACAGTAATAAATTGAAAACATAACACAAGAAAAATACCAAACCATTTTAAAAAATAGAGTAAAATGTAATAAATGTAATGACACAAACATGATAAAAATGTAATTAGTAGAACCAGAGTCATACATGTTTTAAGTTCTGGGTGAAACTTGCACCTACAAGCACAGAGTGCCACTTGCGGGTACCTGGACACATTGGACAATGCCAAAATCACAAGTTCAGGCCTACTGCGATGGAGTGCATGTCGGATATAGGGACCAGTGTTATCCAGATGAAGTATTTACCTTCTCATAGTCCAAGTCCACACGAGGAACCTCAGTTGGAGCTTCGCATTGGCAGGGGCCACGAGAAGCCATTTGTCAACACAAGAAGCAGGTCATTGCTGGAGCTTTACGCTGGCATTTGAAATGGGCAGTCGCTGTTCGGCACGAAGAGCAGCTCGTCAGTGAAGCTTTGCATTGGCTGGAGATGTGGCGGTATGCATATGATCATAATTGATGCGAAGAGCAGGTCTTCACTGGAGTTTCATGTTGGGGGGAGTCACGAACGGTCTTTACTTGGCGCAAAGATTACGCTCATGGTCGTGAGGAGCCCAAAACATCTGGATTTTCACCTGGAGTTCTGTTGTGAGGCAGGAGGCGTCCACACTGAAGCCAGCCAAGGGCCCAGGACCTGGGGGCACCTCTTGGGGATCAGGACTCTCTCCAGCAGAGGCCAGCAGCAGGGATCAAGTAGGTCCAGGTAGTGCTGGTTAGCTGGGTAGTTGCAGGGAGGCCCCTGAACACGTGTTGAGTCCCTGTAGCTCAAACAGGAGGTCAGCCAATTGATCCTTGGAGTCACTTCAGGGAAACCAGGGTTCAAGGGTAGCAGGTCCACTTTTCCTTCTTCAGACAGCAGGGCAGTCCTTCTTCTGAATCTTCCACAGGCCCAGGAGTGTTCTGAAGAGAGATTCTGAAGGTGCCACATTTGTACCCAGTGTCAGGCTTTGTGTGGGGCAATCCCTGGCCTACACTAAAACTAGTTCTGGCCAGTTTGTACCCTTTCCCTGGGTTTGGCTCCAACCTTCCTGGGGGACAAAGGCAAGTAGGTGTCTGGTGTCAGGTTCTTTTGTATGTGCTGTGGGCAGGGTCCTTAGCCAAAGCCATCCTGTCAGAAAGACTCACTGCCTCTTCATCCAACGTCCTTTTGTCCCCATGTCTGAAAGGAATACACAACACACCACAGGAGAGCCATTCACAGTCATGTGTCCCTGCACACTAGCAGAAAGTCACTTTTGGTTTAGGCAGGATAGTAATTTGAAATCAAACTTTATCATTAAAAAGGATTTTAAATTACAATTCAAATGAGTGAAATAAATATTTCTCTATTGGTTCCCAAACTGAAGTTATCACGTATTAAGTGTAATAAGGTAACCCAGTGTTAGTCTGTGGGAGAGGTAGCCTTTCTACAGTGAAAAACAACTTTGGGAGATTCTCACTGTTAGGACATGTAAAACTTAAGCCTACATGTCCTACCTTTTAAATACCATACACCCAGCCCTAAGAGCTTTTACGGCATATATATCAGAGGGGACTATAAGTATTAGAAAAGAAGGTTTAGGCCTGGCAAAAGGTTTATTTTGCCAGTTTATTTATCAGTTTAAAACTGAACCATTGGCTGCCTACGACAGGCCTGAGACATAATTTAAGGAGCTACTTTAGTGGGTGGCACAATGAGAGCTGCAGCCCACTATTAGCATTTAATGTATAGGCCCTGGGTACATGTAGTACCGTTTAATAGGTACTGATAAGTAAATTGAAAGTACCAATCAAGTGTAGGCCACTTTTACCATGGTTTAGAAAGGAGAGCATAAGCACTTTACCACTGATTAGCAAGAGTAAAGTTCACAGAGTCCTGAAAGCCAACAAAAACGGGTTCAGCAAAGGAAAGCAAACATCAGGGGTGACCCAGCAAAAAAGGCCCAGCCCAACACACTATTTGTCTTGAATTGTAAGTTATTGACTGTGGCTGCATTGTACAAACAGAGAGTGTTGATGCGAAACCAAAAAGGTGATTATAATATGATGGGAAAGAGAAGTGTCCTTATGGGGGCACCTGCTTTTGCAGGCCAGGACTTTATTTCATGGGCATGCTTTGGTAGTGAGCTTGTCATTCTGTGCACACACACACTCATCAGGTTGTTCTGAAGGCTCAGTGCTTCACTCACACACTTATGCACCCAAATGTTGCCTATCATTTTTAGCTAAAATTTTCTTTAGCTAAAAACTCATAGATGTGTGAGTACATGACTCTTGGCTCTTGTATTTTGATTACTGTGTTCATCCAATTTACTCCATAGTCTACATCCATTACACACCACTGCCATTTACTTATCTTCATTCCGATTTCTTGTTATTTCATATAATTGGTTGCCGTGACTCACTATCCTTGGTAAAGCAAAATTTTAGTTGATGAGTTATATGTAAGTTCCATAGCTATACACATTATGTAGGTTGTATGTAGACATACTTGACTGGAAAGTATCCTGGATGTTCCCAGTACTCATGGCATTCACTCCCACAGATGGTCTTGTCAGATATCCATCTTGGCACATGTCTGATATGCCTATAAGGGTTGATATATTGGGAAGACAGTGTAAGTTAACCCTTTTCCATGCTCTTTTCTGCCTTGGGCCACACACATAAACATGCAGTTGATTTTTTCCTATGTGCCAATGTCATAGGATCCAAACACCTGTCCAACAATGTGCTGGTCATTTTGTAAATGTTATTTTGTGACCTCCTGTCAATGGTCATTTCGCATCTTCCTGACATTTTCTCTTTTGCAAGACCACTTTGACAGTGATGTGCTGGTATAACCCTTCCTGGTGCCTGTGCTGTATCTTTGTGTATCACATGTAACATGCCATGAATATTGCCACTTTTTGTTCTGACCTCTTTCAGTAATTCCTGCTATTCCTATTAAAAAAGTAATCTGTCTCTCCAAATGGAGGGGTGGTTGGAGACAGAAAGATTCAAGAGGAGAGAAGGGCCATAGATGGGCTCCCTCCTGAGCACCAAATTTTCTGCATATTTAGCACCAAAAGTTATTGCAGGTGTAGCAAACCTCTTTATTCTATGAAGGAGAGGCGGGAACAGAGCAAACACCAATAGATCTTCATGTAAACCATCTTCTAAAATATATGGCTTTGTGTGAAACCCTAATTCCAAATGAAACCAGGAGCAAACAAGGAGCAAACCGAATATTGCATATTTTTCCTACATTTATATTGTGTGATGACCATGAAATTACATATTCTACATAGCTTACCGGCAGGCAGCAGGCTGTGCATTGAAATGTGCCCTGGAGGGTTTAACTTGAGTACCAATCTCACGCAAGGCACTACAGGGAGCTCTATTAGAGCAAGAAAGGCATTTCATCTTCGCTAACGGCCCTTGCTAAATCTGGTGCTGTGAAATGTTCCCATTCATGCAACACAATAGTGCTGATTTTCACACAGCAACGTATGAATGTTAGTCTGAATCTCTGTGTCTTGCCCCTCCTCATAGCTTTATGTATATGAATTCATGGTCTTGTTGATTGAAGCATGCTGGAGTGATTAGGGCTGCCTGTGGCTGCATTGTAGTTTGAGGCTCCTGCAGTTGTCAGGCTGGGCTACTTTGTGGCCTTGTGAGTTGGGTTCTGCATGCTCTTTGTGATTGACAGCATGATAACAACAGTTTAACACAGAGGTATTTATAGAACTGGAGGGATATTGTGCTTTGTGTTGTACTGCATGTTGGAGGCGCTGCTGACATACATGCTATCACAAGTACCTTCTCTTTTATGGGGAAAGAGATAATAGTAAATGCACCGCCGATAACACTTCAATGATAACTGTTTATCATCCTTATTTAATGGAACCTGGGTTTTATTATTTTTATCCTCATTACAATGGGCGCATATATTGACATAGTGGTGAAATCCACAAATGTATTACTGCTTTGTAGAGTGCAACCAATCACACATCAACATTATAAGGCTATTGAAGTCTGGTAGTACATGCTATAGATTGCAATACTGTATCAACGTGCACTTCTACCACGAAAAACTAATATACCTCTAAGAAAAGTATAAAAACTGAGCTGAACTCTGGGCTTGCATAATGCTTATTCTCAAAAGACTGCTTTGTAGAGTGCAACCAATCACACATCAGCATTATATGGCTATTGAAGTATTATATGCTATAGATTCCAAAACTGTATCAGCCTGCACTGGTGCCAAGAAAAACTAATATAATACCAAGAAAAGGCTCAAAACTGAGCTGATCTCTGGGCTTGTTTAATACGTATTCTCTAAAGACGTCAAGGACTGCCAGCTTGTAAAAAACTGATGAAAAAGTGCAGCATATTTTTCCACAAGCATGTTCTATATCTGAGGTACGTAATCTTTTTGTACTAGAACTCCATAACTTAAAATGTTCTACTATAGCAAAACATTTATTTGTTTATTCTTCCCCTGAAACTTCACTCTGATGTCAAATTGCAAACAACATCAACTTGAAATCAAGAAATGATAGAAAGGAATGACCAGGATGCAAGACTCCTCAATATATTTGCCCGGGACCTGAAGGCACATCCAACAGAATAAGAGGGCTAATCACCCCTGCTTTTAAAAATAGTACTAATACTCATCTGTTCAAAGCACCTCCTCAGTTGTCTCCTTGTCTCTTCCTCCCATTGTACATAGTCCTGAATCTGACTCCTCCTCCCATACCCTGGAACTGTTCTTTTCCCACTTGACTATGTCTCGTGGTCAGTAGCTCAAGTACACGTACACATTTGTTGCCTCAGTTGGCCGTCAAGCTATGTGTGGCTCAGCTGTGATTGATAAATACTGAAGACACAGCCAGGACAAAGAGCCACTTAAGACATATGCCATATAATTACAGTGAGCTGCTGGGCACATTAAAATGTTTATAGCAATGTCCAGAATATTTGAAAATAAACCACAAGTCTATTAAACTACAAGCCAGTTTTTGCTAGTATATCATGCCTAGCTTGTGCCTTTGTACCACACCCATCTCAACTCCCCTAAAGACCATCCAAAACATTATTTGGCATATCCAGATAATTAATGGAACTATACCCAAAACAGAAGCTTGGAAATAATGCAGCTAGTAGAGCTTATTACCCTCTTACTCTTATTAGAGTGTCTGAATTTTCCAGTATCCTAATGAGTAAGAAATTGTAAGGTGGGAGGTACTTGCCACGTCACAGAAATGTAGACAGTTACAGAAATTTGAACCAGAGGCTAATCCATAATTTATATAAAATGGTTAAAATTGTGTGGAAGCATGTGTTGCTGCATGATAAGCAAATTTAGTAAGCCAAAACGTGTGCCAAATGCTGTCTTACAATCTTCTCCATACCGGATTCTGACTAGGTCATATGCTCCCCGCAGATCTAATTTGGTGTAAATAACTGCTTATTAACCCTAATTCAAAAGAACGGGGATGAGTGTTTAATGTCCGATAATGTATGCAAGCATTAGGTTCCCTATTGTCTTTAGCTTTAAAAAATAGGGGAGAAGCAGCAGGTGATTTAGACAATCTAATAAAACTTTAACAATGTGCCCAAATATTCTCTCAGATGTATATTCTCTTGTTCAGTCAGTTTGTAGATTTTACTGCAAGGGATTCTTGCTCGGGTATCAAATTGTTTTGGCAGTCATATTTGTGATGTGGGGGTAACGTTTCTGCACTGGTTTAGCTAAAAAAAACTTAAAATGTTTGATACTTGGAGGACAAAGTGATATCTTTCCCTGCTGCTGTTGTTTGCATGTTTAACTAAATGGTTTGTGTTCTCATTTTTCTCCAGAGGCATACTTCCCAACAAAAAATATATTCAAACTTTATTTGTCTGTTATCCCAATCATAAGTTGAGTTGTGAAGCATTATCTGTGGCATACCTAAATCAACTTAAATTGAAGTGCTTCATTGACATCAAATTGAACTCTCCTCAGTGTAACAAAATTGCAGTGGTTTCCATAATAATAGGGCCTGAAGGCAGCATGGTACCATCAACTGCCCACACAGCTTCTGGTCTTCCTTTTCTCAGACTTTAAAAACCTAAATGCTGTAAATATTTGGCATCTATGATATTTCCGGTGACTCAAGGATTCACCATGGCTTCCATTTCTGTAAAGGTTTGATCAGAGACTTGCAGAAATGCCTTCAAAATCAAATGTGGGATTGCACTTTGTAGAGTGTTGGCAACAACTTGTTCAGGAGATTTTTGTCTAAATCCCAAACTCAACTCCTGATTTCGCTCCGGCTTTTCTGCTTTGGGCTTGGTGTTTTTAGGATTTATTAAACAGTCTTTAACAAAATGTCAATTCTTTCCACAATATAAACACAGGCCTTTTTTTTCTTCTGTTGACCGAGGACCTCTTGAGCCTCCTATCTCCATAGGTTCTCAATTTTCTCTATTTACAGGATTCTTCTCACAAGATTTAAAAGTAGGTCTAATTTTGAGTTTTTTTCTGTTCATTTTCGTTCAGTCAATTGGTGATCAAGACGCAAAATAAGATTGATTAAATTTCCAAAAGTCTTAGGGCGGGGTTCTATCTTGGCTAGAATATTCTTCCTCTCTCAGCCCTTGATAATATAAGGCCATCCTTTTCTTCTCTTGCCAATTTGTTTCCGCTTCAAGATGATGAAACTGAGTGAGGTATGAAATCAAATCCCTATTGCCATGCTTAAATTCTAATAATCCCCGATCAGCAGATATTGTTATTGTACTACAATCAAACAACATTTAAAATTCTGCCTTAAATCTTGCCCAACTGTATAAAATTGGGCTGCTTCGTTGTTGGAAAGTGCGTTATTAGCAGTGGTAAATACTCATCTACCACTGGCATGAAGAGCACTAACACAATATACGGCTCAGACTAGGTCTTAGAAAATTATTCCCATGCTCAAACCTTGGTAGCTTGGCTGCGAGCAGGAAAACGAAAAGAATCCAATGTAGGGAACTAGAGAATTGAATTTTTAAATATTAAGCACTATATAGCACATAGCAACCTATGGTGCCTATTGGGACATCTGGTCGCGTTCGCTGGCTTGCCTTGCGACGAGCTCCCGCTCAAACTTATGGAAGTCAGACCATCAGAGCTTTCCAGGGGAACGAACCAGAGGTCCAGGCCAGCTCACGGTTGAAGGTGGTCGGCTTGACTCTTGTGGGTGTTCCCGGTCACCTCCTCTACGTTCGGACGTAGAAACTTTTACGGAACTTTTTCTCTTGGGGTCCCTCAATGCTCTTCACCAGGCCAGATTCAGTGAGGGTCTGCCAGCTTGGGTTTCGACCAACTCCCGGTCAAACTCTGAAAGTCGAACCTCCAGACCTTCTCAATGGGACAAACCTGGAAGGCAGGCTGGCTTGCGGATGAGGGTTGCCGGCTTGGCTGGCCAGGCCGAGTTGGTCCACTTATGGAGCTTTTTACCAAAGTTGCTCCAAACTTCTTCAAACTTCTGGAACTTCTTCCTGAAGTTCTTTTGAGGGTCCCAACGTGTCCACAACTTACTCGTGGGGTCTGGAAGCTCCAAGATAGTCCTTGAAAGTTTGGAACTTAAATTCCCACAATCCGCTTGGACAAAACACTTCCAAATCCACTGGTAGTACTCCAGGCTGGGGATTCGTGGTGGTGATGGTCCAGTTGAGCTCTGTTAATCTGTAGCTTGCAGGGAGTCCACTCTTTAGCCCTTTTGAAGCAGGTTTAATCCACAGGGCTGTAGTTCCAGATTGTGCAGCAGGCGCAGTCAGTCAAGGCCTGGTTGGTACAAATCAAATTTCCAGCATGGACCCTTCTTCTTCTGGAGTTTCAAGCAGCAGATCTGAGAGGCACTGCCCCTCTCAGATACTTATTCAATGTTCTCTGGGATCACACAGGAGGGCCCTCCTGTCCAATGAGGTGCAGGACAACACCCAAGAGCATGACCATTTCCTCCAAAGTGTGGCACAATGGTCTCCCAGAAAGCACTGTTTCTCCAAAATTCAATATGGCTGAAGTACCAGCAGGGAGGTAAGAGCTAAATAAACCAACCTTCATGATGGCTCATTTTTATGTTCACCCCTCACTCCCCGGTATTTGCACATTCCTTCCTTAAGCATGCCATTGGCTGGGTTCAAAGAGCGGTGGTGTAAATGAAACTGGTTTCTGAAGCCTGTCTCCTCCTTCTATTGAAGATTATTGTTTACAACCCCTCCCCCAGGCATTCCTATATAGCAGAACTCTCTCCTGCCAGAAAGGCTCCTTCACCCCAGGGCTACTTATCACCTCATCAAAGCAGCCTGGCTAATCCACTTAACTCTGACCAATCAGGACAGTGCACTAGAAGGCTGAATTTTGGCTTCCAGACAAGAAAGTCTTATAACTTCTTGTCTGTACATTTTAGGATAAATTCAACAATAGTAAATTGTTGGATTTATCAATACCATTCTAGTAAGTCCTTGAATCATATTTTATGATTCTCCTGGCGGGAATTATTAGTTAATAACTTCTTGCCAAGTTAACCTATGTGGCTTGGGATCTGCAATGGGGAAAATGAACTGTGCAATTTCTCCAACACCAGGGCTTATAAAATATATTTTATAAGGACCCATCACCCCTGGAACACCTAGGAGAGGCGTTAGGTGTTCTGAAAATGCAAATCCTCACTCCACAGAGCTCCTAGCACAAAAGTCGATTTTGGGAAGCACTTTACTACAATGTGGGGAGTGAAATGTGCAATTTCACTAAACCCAAGGTATATAAAACTTATTTTATAAGGGTCCTCCTTATAAATACCTAACCCCCCCACCACTGGGACACCTAGGGGAGACCCTGGGGTACCTAATATTCGAAAACATTGTAGCTTGTTAATTTGTACGTGCCCCAAACACCAGAGTCGAGTTTGGGCATACAGGGCTTCTTTTAAACTGACCTCAGGCCTCAGCAGTGCACGCATGCAAGTGCAGAAAGGGCTGCTGGCCTCTAAACTGCCATTCCCTATTATATACTAGGGACTTAAAGGTAGTTTTGAACCCCCTTCCCTATTATGTGCTAGGGGCTTATAGGGGAGGTCATGCCAATCAGAGGGATACCCTAACCCATAGTGTACCCTAGTGTACCCTATCTTTTCAGCTTAGCACAGCCCTGGGCCTGGTTAGGTAGAGCCCAGGGACAGTCAGAGTCAGTTACCACCAGTACCAGTCAGCAAAAAAAATGGGGATGCCCAGGGCACAAGGATGACTTTGCAACATTCATTTACCAGAGGAACTGCCCATGAGGCTGCATCTCCAGTGAAGTATGACATCGAAAAAGGCTACTCAGGATTGTGCATCTGGGAAAGCCTGTGGTCTAACCATAAAATGGAACTGTTCAGTGACGGCTCCTCCACTAAGGCGGAGGAGCGTTGCACCACAGCTGAAAAGGAAAAATAAAATGATAATAACATATTGTTATTATCATTTTATTTTCCGTATTGCAGTCTGTGGCGGGGCGGGCTGGCCAGAGCAGGGGAGGAGTGCTCTGCACTCCCTAAGTGTTCATGAACTGTTTTGCCAGCCCTCTTGGGCCAACCAAACAGTTCATGCGCCCTTTGCACGTTCCTACCAGGCTGCATTACACAATTACACAGCCTGGTCAGGAACATGCACAGGCTCCCTGTTGCAGTCTGAGCGCCGATCCACAGCACTCAGACCAATCACAACGCTGCATTGCAGCGTTGTGATTGGCTCAGGGGAGCCTGTCTGCCCGGGTGCTTGCTGCTGCCGGCCGGGACAGGAAGAGGAAGAAAACAAGGACGGAGGAGAGGCGGCGGCCGGCTGGGCGTCAGAGGTAAATTCTTTTTTTTATTTAATATCCCCCCCGCCCCCAACCCCCCCGGTCTGGTAGCAGCCGCTGCTGGAACTGTTCTTGGGTTACAAATACTTGAACCTTATTTGGGCTCCCTGAAAATCTCTCTGGAGCTACTAGAGGAACATTAGTGGAAATAGTTTTTCATACAGTTGGTTTAGTTAAAGTTTCTGTAACATTGGGGCAAAAACGTCCTACTCCTATCCCTGGCAAGCCAAAGAGAGTAGGAGTAATGAAATTTGACACCCAAGCTGCCTGCATCTAATTAACTCTGGCAGTTGGGGCTGTAGTCTCTGCCTAAGAAGCAGATACCTCTGGTATTAACTATATCATAATTTTGCAAAGGTCATCAGAGTAGCCATATTTGGGGAATACTGTCCAAGAGGATGTATAACATTTGTGGGCCAGTTATTTTGTCAGGCTTCTGTTTGGTTGTAAATCTTTGGCAACAGTACCATCCAAAATCCCACCTTCTGGCAGCACTGACTTAGAGTTATTTCTTTTACTGCAGATCGGAGTGGCCAAATGAGGGGAAGGAAATTAAGGAGGTTACAGCTTGGAGAGAAATCTGGAACAAACAGAGGCAGATTATTGGTCACCCTTTCTCTGAAAAGCAGTGATTAATCACAAGCAAGCATAATTCCACGTGTATTTTAATTCAAGATGTTTTAATTTACCTGAAAATCAAAAGTCTTGTTTTCGCAAATAAAGCAATGTGATTAACGATGATTAATGCACGCTGCCTTTTTCTGAAATCAGTTCCAAAACATCAATGTCTTACACTTGTAATTATTTTTCTCTTAGTTCATGGTACCAAGTACTCTTTTGGCTACCTGTTAACCACAATGGTGAAAAGTACCAGACGCAACAAGTTTACATCACTCTAGAATTTTGCTTTATAGCAACACATTAAAGCCTTATGGCCCTGAACCCGAGTTATAGACCTGAGCCTTAAGCCTGACGCCGTCGGTGCGTCACACAACATAACTTACCAGTGGCGCAAGGGGCTTGTAAATAAGCCCCTAATTGCTTTAGCTTAATAAACTACTTTTGCATTTAATAACCCTTTTTTATGATATCAGAATACCTGCTTCCCTACAAACAAGTTCAGCATTTTCTGGCGTTCATTACTGAGACCCCCGGCCACTGCAATGGTCCTAGGCTTGTGGTGTGTTTTGCCCACCTACAAGCTTTTCGAGGATTCAGAACTTATCAAGTAACAGTCCAAGCTCTTACTGAATGCTGGACATAACCAATTTTACGCTGGGTATGTTATATTATATATTTGTCATGAGCAGACCAAAGAACATTCATGAAATACTGAGTAAATACCTTGGGCCCAATTAAGAAAGCATGCTCTGTGTGTTGCTGCCTTACTCTTGTCTTATGTGTGAATTGCTCATGAGTATCCAGCACTGCTTGGCGAAGCATTTGCTGTTAACATGCACACCTTACCCCAGGCTTTGGTGTGGTTTACTCTTGAATTTACTGTAGCAAAATTAGCACATCCATGGACCTAAGTCACAAAGCATTTTCCCATGAGTTAGCCTGTTTTACTACTTGCAATTGATAAGTAAATGCTGTGTGCATCAGACTTGGCTGGTCAAGTGTAATCCACGCCTAAGACAGGAGTGTTTTGAGCAGAGAGTCAATTGCCTTTGCAACTTTGAAAACTCTTCTTGAGACCTTTGAGATCCTAACCAATAAAGGTAAAGAAGATGTAATTCTTGATGAATAGCATATATACATTAAGAACTTGCTTAAGAATATAATAAAAAGCTACATAGCTAAAACATAGAAAAAGGTGCAAACACATTGGTTTCTGAAGCTGCATACATGAAAGGTAGTTTATGCATCATATTTGAAGCGTTCAGCACCTGGTCATCAAATATGCGCAGACCGTTTGGTATGATTATGGACACTCTCTCTTTGATGGGTATTTTATGAGGTTTTCATTGTCAGAGCATTTTTGTGCTGTGTTTATTGCAGCATTTTCAATCTTCATTACACAGCTGTGCTTGAGAGGAGTTGCTTGGTGCTTTGCTCCTATAGTGTTCCAAATAATGAGTGGCCAAATGACATGCATTTGTTGCTGCCATAAGGTTTACTTTGCTTTTCCTCTCTACAAATAAAATCTAGTAGCAAATAACTAGGCAGTAAACAGGTTTTCCTAAAAAATCGCAAAGGCCTCATTCCTAGTGCCCCAGAATTGTATGTGGTGAATTTAGCATCAGAATTACCATCACCAGGAGGCATAGGCAATTCTGGGTTCCAAGTTCCCATGTAGTGCATGTGGAATCCTAATGGTTCTTTAAGCAATGAGGAATTGCGTGAAGAATCGGTAATCCTGGCCCAGATTTCTCTGTTTATTTCTCCTGTCTCGACCTGCTTTTCACCTGGTGACTCCACCTGCCTCTTGCACTTCGATTCTCTGTGTGAAACACACCTGATCCTCGGTGGAGTTATTGTTGATTGTATCACCTGATTCTGACCCCTTTGCAACTAAGAGGCCCTCTTAATGAGGGCCTAAGAGTCAATCCCAACTGCCCACAGGACTCCATGGGCAACCACTGGAACCCTCAGCACACAGGGGCTTATTTACAAGCCCCTTGCGCCGCTGGTTCGTCACCTTTAATATGGGAAAAAGTTATATACCGGCGGCGCAAGGGGCTTGTAAATAACCCCCACAGTCTTTATAGGGGCAGACAGATACTCAGGGCTCAGAATACCACCCATATGTACCTTAACTAGCAAGCTCACTAACTTTAATGTGGAACCGCAAACTTTTTTTCTGTGCAGTAAGTGGCATTGTATGCTAAGTTCGGAGCAGCTTAAGTGCCCACTTGCAGTATTTATGTTCTTGTACAGCAACAGTTTCACACGAAAATAATCTGGTATTTTTATTTTCCTGCAAACTACATGGTTGGCAATTTCCAGAAACACAACCTGTCCAATATTATTCGGGCAGGCAGGGTAACGCGAAAGTCTTTTGGTTAAAGAAGTAGCCTATTACATATTGCACTGCAACAATATAGCACAGGCTACAGAACTACTATAAATTGCAGATGCGCCATGTTGGCAGCAAGAACTAAGCAAATCCTCATTGTTTACTTCATGCATTACGTAAATAAAATGTATGACAAGGTGAAGCGGAGGTGCAAGCCTCCTTATGAGTGTCGAATGGAGAGTAGCGACTAGCTGGATGCAAGATGCTAACCTTTCCCTAAAAATCAAGAGCTACGAATCCAAATTAAGCTGAGAAGTTTACTAATGTGTCTGTTTGAAAATCAGAACTTGAAATGTTCTGCATTATAAAGCCTCAAGTGGTGGTCGTCAGTTTGTCAAGGGGTAGAGATAGCCATCTGAGCAGGGTGTGCTGCTGATGTCGTGTAGTTCCTATATATAACCTATACAGAATCTGCGCGTTCGGATAACATGAACTGTGGGCTTGGTGGCAGACTGACTCTGAACACCCCCACCGAAAATGTTAGCCTGTTTGCATTAGCTAGCTCACAGTGCCACTAGTGTCTCCTCTTATCGGGGAGAGAATAGTTTCTGGCAACCTTAGAACATGACAACCCTGATCCCTCTGATCGTGGAAACAATATACTACTTTTCACTCAGTCACTCGTGCTCACTTATTTGGTCTCAGAGAGTTACACAGAAGAAGCAGTCGGGCGTGTTACAATAAGTATTTATTGTACAGTTGTTCTTCTAGTGTAAAATAGATGTGCTGCAATAATTGTGAAACAGTAGTAGATATATATAATCAGCAGTATAGTGAATACAAATGGATAGTACAGTTCTACCATTTTGCATTAATCATAAATGCATACATGGATATAAAATGCATGATAAAAGAAAGCGCGTACTCCTACGATGCCTATCTAGATGTACCTAAGTGTACCTAGCATGTGAATAGGTGTGAAGCCAAGAATCCCTCTAGGATTTGGTCGGACCCCATTACCTGGAGAGAGAGAGTGTGGGACCCCGTCCTGGTCTCGAGTTGAACACCCCGCAAGAGATGTGTTAGACCACTGTCAGCTGGTGCGTCTGCATGCAGGGGCCTCAGCGTCTCTGGTCAGTGTGTCGGCCTGGAAGTCTCGGTTCCCTCTAACTAACACTGGCAAGATGTGTGGTATTTATGTAGAAAGTATCTAGGGTTCCTTTGTCCCATGTTTCTTGTGTTAGCCATTGTTGGGTTTAAGGATGACGTATGGGATGAACCTTGTACGTAGATATTATGCACGTGGTGTAGCCCCAGCCTGGTTTCCCAGAACCCTTATGAATATTCATTCATACTGTGTGAGTCTATTGATGAAGTTATAGGACACTATTGTTCAGGGAGAAACCCTCCTTCTGTGCCCAGGACTAGAACTAGGTAAAGGTTCAATCCTAAAAGGTCCGTTACTGTGTAGTATAGGGGGGGGAAATGTAGGTGAAGGTGTAAGATATTACCCGGGCCTATATTAGGGTACCTATATGAAACATAACACTGATGTCTGAAGGAACAGTACCTTTAGGAATGCAGTGTTGGAAGGCAATGAGAACAAACCAAGCTATGAGACATCTGACCTTTTACAAAGACAGGGTACTTTCAAACATTGTAATTCAAAACCAAAAGTATAACATAGAATGTTTGGCTTGTGTCTATTATTACAAAATCTCACGGGAGAAGACATAGTTCAAAAATCAAGCTGCTTAATTCTTTGACTTGAAAATAAAGAATTACACTCCTACACAGACAAAATTCAGATTTAAGTAAACAAACAGCCTGATATTTTCTACGCAGAAGCTCACCATAAGGGATACTATTGATCAATCTTGTAGGGTGACTACTTTTAGCATGTAATACTGAATTTCCAGCAGTCGGTTTTCTGTAGAGGGAAGTGCAGATCTTATTATCACAGAGAAATACCTGAAGATCAAGAAAATCTACCCTCTCAGAACTGATTTCACTTGTGAATTTTAAATTGATGGTATTGTTATTTAGAAAGTGTTGGACTTGGCCCTTGTTGGCAGGTTACCCCTGAACTTTTTGCCTTAAGTTCTAGCATGGTGTTGGTGGTTTTAGGCCTCTGGGCACTTTAGCACTGTGGTCCAGTGTAAAGTGCGTGCGCTCTCTGTGCACATTTGGTGAAGTTGGCCTGCCCTCCCATAGGAATGCATTGGGGATAAGTGTGTCCGTGGTAATTCCTGGTATGAGAGGAGCGGCCGGGGCGAGTTTAGTATGTATGAACTCGTGAGAATAAATGCTGCGCAATGGTGTGCGCAGATTTATGATGTCTGGTGGAGAAATGCCCCTTTTAGAAGTTGGCATTTCTGTGTGCTATGTGTCTGCCTGCCTGATGTGAATTGAATGTCTGGCTTGAGTGACAGGGGCTGGGAGGTGTGTGTGGCTCCAGGAGGGGCAGGGTGAGTAAGTGCTGGGCTAAATAGGACCTCTGGGCTAAGAGTAGTGGGAGGGGTAATCCCCTGACTCTGAATAGGATGGTGCCTGCCCTAGTGAATGCTGGCTCCGCCCCCTGTGGTGTGTCTGATCACTAAGCCCCCACTTGACAAAGGGAAGAGGAGCTTGGCAAAACAAAGTGCTCCAAATCCCCCCTAAACCAGTTCTGACTGGTATCCCCAAGCCCTGTGCTGTGACACAAAGGGAAATGCTAGTATAAATATAGGGGCTGTGACCCCATGATGTTGTTCAGTTCTCTGTGCTTGGGTGCTGTTCCTGACGCTGCCGGGGCGTGCTGCTGCTGGGGCCCAAGGGGGGCTGCCATGAGGGTTTGCCTCCCTGGGCCCTGCATTGCCCCCTTGATCCCTAAGGACTCTTTGCAGCATCTTGCTCCCTGTGAGCGCTGTTCTTTTTATTCTTCATGGGCTTCAGGACTCCTAGCCCCTGAAGAGCGCTTTATTTCTTTAAAATTTCCCCAAAGGAGGGGGGAGCGTGAGCTTCGCAGCCCTGAGCTGCAGTTCGAGGGAATCCCGACGTGGGGATTCCGTTGCATTTTGGTGCCTTTTTCGGCAGGTGCCCACCCCGCTCATTTTGTTATTTAATGTGGGTGCCCACCCCGCTTTATGTCCTAAATTAGGAGGGAGCCTACCCCTCATCGTCCACCTTATGTTATTTTTGATGCGGGAGCCCACCCCGCGTTTCACTGCTGCGGCCCGAGTGAAGAATGGCCGCCGACCCGGAAGCCAGGCAAAGTTCGCCTGCCTCTGGGCGGGGCTGGCGGCCGGGCCGGAAGTAGTGCCGGTGACGATGCGGGGCTCCCGTGAGCAGATGGGAGCCCCGGTGCGGAGGAAGTCCGGAGCCTTGCGGGCTCCATACCCAAGTCCCGGGTCCCAGGAGGGGGCCCGGGTGAAGTGAGAGGTGGCGGCCGAGGCCGCCGATGCAAGTGCGGGGCTCCCATGGAAGAGGGAAGCCCCGCGTGTGCAAGAAGGCCGGCGCGACTCGAAGCGGAGCTCTCATGAGGAGAGAGAGCCCCGCATGTTGGGAAGACCGGGCGAAGAGCAAAGTTGCCGCCTGAGACCCGAGGAGAGGATCGGAGGTGTCCCGTGAGTCCCGGTGAGTGGGGCTCAGTCTTCCAGTGGTTGGGGGGTGTGTCGGGGCACATTGCTGGTGCCCGCCCCCTGTGCCAGTGCTTATTTGTTCTTTTCCAGCTGCCCCACCTGATAGCGGGCAGCTGCACCTATTGGGCCGGTTTTTGCAGTGAACCCCGCATTGTGCCACATAGTTGCGGGCAGTTGCACCCTCACAGGGTGTTCGGGCTCCAAAGGCACGGTCGTGCCAGTGCTTGAGGGGCATATTTGTTTCTTTAGAGGGCCCCAGAGTCTTAGGGGCAGATTGAGGTGCATTGTTGGCGCCTGGGCGGTCCCGCCAGAGAGCGGGCCGCCCCACCGATGGGGGCATGTGTTTAGTGCCACGTGGGGGTCCAGAGGGCACAGAGGTGCCGGGCCCCCTTTTAGGAAAAATGCCACAGCTGCGCTGCACCAGCGCAGGCAGCTACAACGTGATGGGCATTTGGTTAGAGAGTCCCTGGGTGGGACAGGAGGCACAGTGGTGCCAGGGCCTTCCCGTGATTCCCAGCTGCGCAGCACTTAGTGCCAGCTGCTACGTTTAGGCCACAGTTCTTTGGGGGCATTTGGTGAGAGAGAAAGGAGTGAGTTGCACTCCTGCCCTGCCCCAGCGCAATGATGCACGCGCTTTTTATTCTGCTGCATTGGCAGCAGCCCTGACATTTTGGACACAGGGCATTTGAGCCCCTTTGAGAAGGCCAGTTGGCCAGGGGGTCAGTGATTTATGTAATATTAGGAAATGTGATAATCTACTATGATTCATGCCTCTAAATGCGTTTAGGGATGAGATTATGTGCGTAATGTGTTTATGCTAGTGAGATTATTCTCTACTGTGTTTTATGCCCCTAATGTGAGTGATACTTAGGAGGTTAGGGTCTAAGATGTTAGACTGATGAGGTTGGCGCAGAATGTAATTCGCGCCTAAGGCGATACTGTGCACAATGTGGTTTATGTTACAGGCTGATGCTGAGTACAGTGGTTACCAGTGATTACTGGTTGTATTCTACATCTACAATTGGTGCTACATTTATTATAAGTTCTACATTTACTAAGTTCGCTTTGTGATGGTTCTGACAGTGGTCCAGTGGGCCCTGCCAGGTGTAAATAATCCCTTGTAAATATGACCTAGTGCCAGGTGGCACGACGTATATTATGTGTTTACTATTCTAATGTGTTATGAGAATACAAAGGCTATTTTTGATATAACCTTGTGTGGAGTTCCTTTTGTAGTGTGCCTGGTATGTTGTTGCTGTGTGCGTACGCAAACGCTTTACACATTGCCTCCGGGATAGGCCTGACTGCTCGTGCCAAGCTACCAAGGGGGTGAGCAGGAGTTATCTTTGGCGTGTAACTCCCTCGCCCTGACTAGAGTGGTGGTCTCTGCCTGGCTTTGGCGCAAGTCTTAGCCAACCAGAGATCCCATTTCTAACATTGGTTGTCAGCGGTGGGGATGGGACTTGCATTTGCGCAGTACCACAGCGACAACTGGTTGCACTACAAGCTCTGCATTTTAGATAGTCACATGGATAGGGATTATTGTGTCTGAGTTTGTTTTAAGAGTCATTTCTTTGAAATGTGTTTTATTGCACTATGAGTTGGGGGTCCTGCCAAGGACAGAAACCAGAGAATCTGAAGGAGTGACTGCCCTTGTGCAGACTGCTATTTCTTGGATTGGCCTGAAGCTGAAGGAGTGACTGCCCTTGTGCCATCGTGCTATTTCTTGGGTTGGCCTGAAGCTGAAGGAGTGACTGCCCCTGTGCTGTCTGCTGGTTCTAGGGTTGGCCTACAGTGGTAACTTAATTGGCATGGAGTAACTGGCTCGGGAGGGTAGATTATCCCCTAAGTGCAGTGTGAGTTTTCTGGAATCCCCAGTAAGAGTGGGATCCAGTGGTGGCAGCAAGATGAAGTCCAGTGCAGGAAGTCCCATTCCCAGTTCCCAGAGTATGGTACCTGGTTCCGTTTAAGAGGGAGACAGGTTGAGATTCAGGGGCAGTGAGGAGCTGTCTCACCAGTCTGGGGGGGGGGGGGCGTATGTGGATGAGTGGTGTGTTGCACTGGACGATTGGGTGTGAGTTCTTTGATTTGATGGCAGGGAACTTGCATGGGGGAGTGACCCTGAAGGAATGGTGCAGGTGTCTCCCAACCCGCGTGGCGGAGATGGTTCAGAGGAACCCAACTAGGTATCGTTATAGTGAGGAGGTTACAAGGCCTCACATCATGTCCTGCGAGGAAGGTGTGAGACTAGGCCGTGATCTGTGCCTCAACCTCAGTCTCCAGTACTGGATGGTTCTTAGAGGGAACACCAGGAAAGGAACCTAGTCTGTCCTGTTGGACTGTTCTGTGTGGGGGACCTCCCCGTGTTAGAGGATCTGAAGAGGCATTGGGGAGTGATTCCAACAAGAGTGGCTCGGGTATCTTCCGTTCCTGTGTGGTGGAAGAGGTTCAGTGTAGCCCAGCTAGGTCCCAGTGTAGTGGGAGGGGTGTAGGGGCTCACGTCCTGTCTCAGAGGAGAAGGAGTGAGTGTGGGCTGTGTCCCAAGGTGCCCGAAACCCAGTCCCAGGGCCTGGATGGTTTCTTCAGGGAACACCAGGTCGGGGGCCTAGGCTGTACTTGTAGGCCATTTGAGGAGGATCTCGCAGTGTCTAGAGGACGTGGAGTGTCTGTAACCAGAGCTCCAGCGGTCCTGGTGTCTGGCAGTACCGCTCCAGTTGGGAGGGTGCAGAAGTCCAGAGTGAGGGGTGAGAGGTGGAAAGAGTCCCCAGTGGAAGAACCAGTGGGTCAGAAGGGGCCATGGTGACACCACTTCTGTCCTGGGGGATCTGCACGCACTGTCAGATGGACAGGAGGTCGTGAGATCTGCGCCAGGCAGACTGTCACACGACACATTAGTTATGTGTCACCCTCGGGGGGGCATGCGTGCTCCCCGTGAAGTCCTGGTTCGTCGGGCATCTGACCAAAGGGTACCGTCCCTGGATTGGGGAGCCAGGAGCAGGTGTTTCCTGACCTGGACGGCAGGGCAGGTGTAATCAGTGTCCTGGCCGGTTTTGCCTTCTAAGAGTACCCCTGTGAACACAGGTGGGGCCCATCTTAAAGGAAAGGGACCCTGTGTTTCCCAGAAGGGGTGGTGCAGGCCGAGCCAGGATCTTTAGGGTCCCTGGCTGAGTGTGGTAGTACTACCCTGAGAGCAGGTGGGGCCCATCTTAAGTGAAGGGACCCTGCTCTACAGTGGGAGGGTGCAGAACTCTGGAAGGGGGTGCAGAGGGAGGGAGTCCTCGCCTCTGACCCCGGTGCAGCCGGTGAATTTGGATCCCAGGTGGTAGACCAGTTGATGGAGAGAGGTCCTGAACTGGTGGGAGAGTTGTGTTGTGGTGGGTGCTGCCCCTGGGAGGGTGCGTAACCCCAGAAGTAGAGGTAGGGTGAGGAGACGCTTTGCCTGTGACCTCTGGTCAGCGTGAGGGTGCGGACCCTAGGTTGGAGGATCAGTGGTAGTTTGGACCTACACTGAGAGGAAGAGTGGAGAATGGCTATTGTATGCCAGGGGTTACTGCCCCCCCTCTGTGGATTGGCAAGGACCAGTGACGTCTGGGTGGCCTAGGGCCTGGTCCTGGCCATGGACAACTAGGCAGTGCCAGTGGGGTAGCCTAGTTGGGCCTGAGAGTTCTTTTTCAGAGGGAACCACATGGGTTCAGAGTGGCGTAGAACCGGAGGGTGTCCCTGCAGTGAGGGCCCTCGTCCGTGTTCTATCGCCCGAAGGAGGGAAGCCCATCAAGGTAGTGATTGGTCTGCCCTGCGTTTTGGCTGGAAGGGGGTTGTGTTGGACTTGGCCCTTGTTGGCAGGTTCACCCCTGAACTTTTTGCCTTAAGTTCTGACATGGTGTTGGTGGTTTTAGGCCTCTGGGCACTTTAGCACTGTGGTCCGGTGTAAAGTGCGTGCGCTCTCTGTGCACATTTGGTGAAGTTGGCCTGCCCTCCCATAGGACTGCATTGGGGATAAGTGTGTCCGTGGTAATTCCTGGTATGAGAGGAGCGGCCGGGGCGAGTTTAGTATGTATGAACTCGTGAGAATAAATGCTGCGCAATGGTGTGTGCAGATTTATGATGTCTGGTGGAGAAATGCCACTTTTAGAAGTTGGCATTTCTGTGTGCTATGTGTCTGACTGCCTGATGTGAATTGCATGTCTGGCTTGTGAGTGACAGGGGCTGGGAGGTGTGTGTGGCTCCAGGAGGGGCAGGGTGAGTCAGCGCTGGGCTGAATAGGACCTCTGGGCTAAGAGTAGTGGGAGGGGTAATCCCCTGACTCTGAATAGGATGGTGCCTGCCCTAGTGAATGCCTTATCCGCCCCCTGTGGTGTGTCTGATCACTAAGCCCCCACCTGACAAAGGGAAGAGGAGCTTGGCAAAACAAAGTGCTCCAAATCCCCCCTAAACCAGTTCTGACTGGTATCCCCAAGCCCTGTGCTGTGACACAAAGGGAAATGCTAGTATAAATATAGGGGCTGTGACCCCATGATGTTGTTCAGTTCTCTGTGCTTGGGTGCTGTTCCTGACGCTGCCGGGGCGTGCTGCTGCTGGGGCCCAGGGGGGGCTGCCATGAGGGCTTGCCTCCCTGGGCCCTGCATTGCCCCCTTGATCCCTAAGGACTCTTTGCAGCATCTTGCGCCCTGTGAGCGCTGTTCTTTTTATTCTTCATGGACTTCAGGGCTCCTAGCCCCTGAAGAGAGCTTTATTTCTTTAAACTTCCCCAAAGGAGGGGGGAGCGTGAGCTTCGCAGCCCGGAGCTGCAGTTCGAGGGAATCCCGACGTGGGGATTCCCCCGCATTTTGGTGCCTTTTTCGGCGGGTGCCCACCCCGCTCATTTTGTTATTTAATGCGGGTGCCCACCACGCTTTATGTCCTAAATTAGGAGGGAGCCTACCCCTCATCGTCCACCTTATGTTATTTTTGATGCGGGAGCCCACCCCACGTTTCACCGCCGCGGCCCGAGTGAAGAATGGCCGCCGACCCGGAAGCCAGGCAAAGTTCGCCTGCCTCTGGGCAGGGCTGGCGGACGGGCCGGAAGAAGTGCCGGTGACGATGCGGGGCTCCCGTGAGCAGATGGGAGCCCCAGTGCGGAGGAAGTACGGAGCCTTGCGGGCTCCATACCCAAGTCCCGGGGCCCGGGTGAAGTGAGAAGTGGCGGCCGAGGCCGCCGATGCAAGAGCGGGGCTCCCATGGAAGAGGGAAGCCCCGCGTGTGCAAGAAGGCCGGCGCAACTCGAAGCGGAGCTTTCATGAGGAGAGAGAGCCCCGCATGTTGGGAAGACCGGGCGAAGAGCAAAGTTGCCGCCTGAGTTCCGAGGAGAGGATCGGAGGTGCCCCGTGAGTCCCGGTGAGTGGGGCTTAAATTGATCAAGAAATGTATGAATTGCCTAACAGAGTTTACAGTCTTGTCCTGTAGTTATAAATATTAAAGATAAAATATTATCCGGGCCTATATTAGGTTACCTATATGAAACATAACAGTCTATTGTTTAATATGTCCATGCCAACTGAAATATGTAGGAAGCACTATTCACCCAACCAAACAACGGATCTTAGAACATATGAGGGCGATTAGCAATAAGGATGTCACCTACCCAGTGGCTAGACATTTTGAATCCCACCATCAGAGCAACAGAAATTTGCTGAAATTCTTTTGCTTAGATCAGGTACCCCAAGAGGTGAGAGGTGGGAATAGAGAGCTAAAGCTTAGAAGGTTGGAATCTAGATACATAATACAAACTAAAACCCAGATGGGTCTCAATGTCAGTGAATAGTTGGGGGTTCACCTATAGGACAAGACAAAATTCAAACAAGGTTCACTTACATTACATAGAATGGTATGAAATGCCCATTCAGGGCGAGGTATTGAACGCAATGAAAGATTTTTGAATAAATCCATTAATGGGCGGGATAACAAGAAAAGAGAATTCCCTTAGACTTAGGAAACCCAGCAAAACAAAATCAAAGAATATTCTGAACACGAGCCCATCCAGGGCATGATAGTATGAAATAGGTTGAGCTTCAAAATGGTTCCCATTATCGGGTAATAAAGATGAATTCTACAGAGAAAGAGAACTCGTGAAATGGAAAAAATAATTAAATATAAAAAATCTTAAAATATTAAGTTAAAAACACTAAGTTTGAACCAAGAATATTTGAATGAAATGTAGCACGTATTAGAAACGTATTGTAACAGATATGAATTCTTATGTTACAAGATGGCGCTGACTTTTGATTCAGATTATCAAGTCTGCTTTTAGTGTTGTTATCATGACGTAATGAAATTACATAAAAAAGTGAACTGAATGGCGGCCGCCAACATCGAAAAAGGCGCTTTGCCGAAACGCGTTTGTTTAGTTGTGCACGAATCATTCATTAAAAGGATAATTCTTCCCTACGAGTGCTGGTCATAATTTATTTTGAGCGGAATATATATGTATATATATATATATATATAAGAACTCCATCCAGCTCCCACAGAAAAAACCATAGAAGTAGGCACGGACACGAGGCTGTCAGGGTACAGCATCAATTTATTCGTTCAGGACACCCTCAACCCATGAGGTAGAAGAAGAGACGCGTTTCGGCTTTACAAAAGCCTTTGTCAATCTTAATGGCGCCATTTCACACTCTTGCTATATACTCCCTCCCACTTGAAAGAATGATAGACATTGAAGACATACTTGCAGGTAAGTCAACACATTATAAAGCATGAATGCAATCTGCAATGACAAGCTCGTAATAAAGGCAAAGCAAATGCTATATTATAAAAACACACGATGTGGAATATAAGCAGCTTATATGAATTGCCATCATAAAATCAAGCATGAAAAAACTATCATCGCAGACATTATAATATGTGCAGTCAAGTGGGAAAAATGTCGGGATATAGATGCGCCGCCAAGCTTCTTACTCTCATAACACCTAAATTTGTAAAATTTAGAAAATGCAATAAGACATCATTTTGCTAGAAATCATTAAAATGTTTCTTGAAGACAGGCTCTGCCCATAAATAAATGCCGCCACTGATCACAGCTTCGCCACGGAGCGCCCTTTGACCTCCATGTAGACAGCCGTATTCCCTTCTGAAGCGCTGAAAGAATAGCCCATTCCACCAGCAAATCTCAAAAGCATAAAAGCGGGATTATGAGAGCCATACTCCGGGGTTAAACACTACTATACATGTGCAATGTCAAATGTCGGCATAAATGCCAAAGTCACCAATCAACGGAATGAAACATCCCGCGACTACCAATCCCAGAATGCTGCTGACAATCCCAAACTTTAGCACACAGAAGTGGCCGGCAAATATTGAATGTTGAAACGGTCAAGACATGGGTGCACTGTAACCTGGGCCGGGGCGAAAGTCACAAATGTCAATAGTGGCTAGCAGTATTAAAATCAAATAATGAGCAGGCACAGACTCAGGGTTGAAGGGGGCGATGGAAAAAAGGGTGAGTATGCCAAACAGACCTCACCGCCTCGGCATAGACGTCAGCAGTGCCCAGTCACCAGATGGCACCAGTCTCATGGGCAAGGCATTTCTTGCTGTGAGATATTGACCCCGTGCTGGCAGTCACGATAACCGCCCCGCTACAGGACCCAAGTCACCCACAGCTGCCATCCTTG
Organism: Calotriton arnoldi; assembly: GCA_963921515.1. Lineage (NCBI taxonomy): Eukaryota > Metazoa > Chordata > Amphibia > Caudata > Salamandridae > Calotriton > Calotriton arnoldi. The sequence continues at coordinate 328,344 of CAWUFW010004560.1, read as the reverse complement.
TTCCTCTTCCTGGCGTTCAAACTGGGGGCTCAACTCCTAGCACTCACGTACAACTCCAAAGTATTGCGGTCGGAGGGGGAGAGCCACAAACGACTGGTGTTCCGTGAAAGCATGACGACCGCTCACGCTGCATAAAATGAAGACTCCATCCAGCTCCCACAGAAAAAACCTTAAAATATTAAGTTAAAAACACTAAGTTTGAACCAAGAATATTTGAATGAAATGTAGCACGTATTAGAAACGTATTGTAACAGATATGAATTCTTATGTTACAAGATGGCGCTGACTTTTGATTCAGATTATCAAGTCTGCTTTTAGTGATGTTATCATGACGTAATGAAATTACATAAAAAAGTGAACTGAATGGCGGCCGCCAACATCGAAAAAGGCGCTTTGCCGAAACACGTTTGTTTAGTTGTGCACGAATCATTCATTAAAAGGATAATTCTTCCCTACGAGTGCTGGTCATAATTTATTTTGAGCGGAATATATATGTATATATATATATATATACATATATATTCACTGAAAAAACCATAGGTTTCAGGGGCGTTATAGTTAGCTGGACATTTCACTCGTACAAAACCATAGAAATTCCACTGTTATAGTTAGTTCAGCTAACTATAACTCGCACCCCCGCAATGCACTGCTCATGACGTCACATATTACATCACTCATGACATAGTCAGTGACATCACTGATGACATCACTGATGACATCTCAAATGACATCACTGATGACATCATCCACGTGATCATCTGATGCACCTCCTCTCACCCTAATATAACCTTTGATACACCCCCTCTAAAATACAGACTACCATTCTCGAAACCATAGACACACCAATACCAGTTAGTACATACCCACTCACTGATTCATAGGTCTACACACACATCCACTCACCCATACAGTCACTCATACACGCAGTCACTCATCAATATAGCCACTGAAATATGCACTCATACACCTATACAGATACTCACACAACACCACTAACCATAGAGTTACTCACACACCTAGTCAGTCATGCAAAGAATCAATCATACTCCCATTTACTCACCTATACAGTTATACACACACCACCTCACTTCATACAGATACTAACACATACTTACTCTCTTATACAATCACTGACACAAGCACACACTCATCCTTCAAGCCACTCTCACAATCACTCACTCTCACATATAGAATTTATATAGTCCAACACTCACATATACTGCCTTTCACATATGTAGTTACTCACACATGTACCACTGAGACATCCATTCACTCACCCACACACCCATACACACACTCACCCACCCAAACAGCCCTTCACAGATGCACTCTTGAACCTGTACACCCAGTGAATATCCCACTCACACATCTATGCACACTCACACCCCCCCATCCACCCACACATACACTCAGGCACCTATACAGATACTGAGACAACCAATCAATAACCCATGTAGACACTCATGTAGCTACTCACCAACCCATGCAGCCGCTTACACACCAACTGACAGACTGATACAGACATTCACACAGTTTAGTCACTAACCCATGCATTCAGTAAGACACGATTATTCACTCACTTATACAGTCAGTTACGCACCTACTAAATCATCTATTCAGACACTTATACACCCACTCATTCTTCAATTCAGCTTTGCATATATATATATATATAAAAAACATATTTAAAGTTTACAGAAACACACAGTCACTGGATGATGTCATCAGTGATGTCATTTGAGATGTCATCAGTGATGTCACTGACTATGTCATGAGTGATGTAATATGTGACGTCATGAGCAGTGCATTGCGGGCGCGAGTTATAGTTAGCTGAACTAACTATAACAGTGGAATTTCTATGGTTTTGTACGAGTGAAATGTCCAGCTAACTATAACGCCCCTGAAACCTATGGTTTTTTCAGTGAATTTCAAAGGTTTTTTAAATGCTAATTTCTAACTATAACGTCTGTAAAACCTATGGTTTTTTCAGTGAATTTCAAAGGTTTTATAAATGCTAATTTCTAACTATAATGTCTGTAAAACCTATGGCTTTTTCAGTGAATTTCAAAGGTTTTATAAATGCTAATTTCTAACTACAATGTCCCTGAAACCTATATTGTTTTTAACTAAATTTAAAAAAGACGTGCATACTTTTTGTAGTGAAAAACTAACTGTAACAGTAGTCTGTTATAAGTTATAATTTAACAATGTTTAAAACTTAATTAGCACTAATTAACATATAAGTGTGGAAAAAGTGTGATGCAGAAGCTATGATACCTGACTTCGAACAACAGCGTTCACAGTTCGATTCCCGGCTCCAGCGGCACGTTAGCCCACCACTATGTCACTGTGGGCAACACCTTGCTTAATCTTTCTGACGCCCCCGAGCGCCGGCACACCTTTCCATGGGTAGCTGTACGCTTTACAAATGCTCGCATTTTTTTAATTTAAAACCATAGTGATGAGAAATATTATCACGTTTTTTTTTTCTTCTATTCTGAAAGATCTTTTTTTAATTTCTTCTATTTACAATTACGGCAATTAATAAATGTATTTACTCATGAGAATGGAAATGACACAGTTTTCCGGGTAACAGTTTGTAAGCTCTCCAACGTATGTACATATGAAGGACCTTATACGTGTTAGGATCGAAATCGAAACTTTTTCCGCTTCACATTTTGTAACTTTTCCCAACACGTGCACAAGTTAAACACTTAAGACGTGAGCACGTGTCAACTGTAAAACGTGACATCTAAATGGGCAGAGCCGTATTTTCCTTCCATAGACTACTCAATAACCAAAAAGTATATAAACCACACCCGTTTATTGATTAGTTTAGTTTTTGCTAGTTATTTACTCGTCTCCATTCAGTGATGCAGGTGCTCTTTTCTAGAGTCGGATTCTTCTTTTGCGGCCACAAAACATAATCCTGAGTTGTAAGTTGTTTCATTATGGCATACTAGATATTTATAATACGTAGCTATTTGTCAATATTTAAACACTTGTATTTAGAAAAAAGTGTTATTGGTGGTTTTTGCCATTTATATGTAACGTCAGCAGCTTCTTTTCAGAAACAGACTGAATACAGCAAACATTGTTCCTGTTCTGGCTCCTTTGAGCTCATATAGTGTGACTTTGTATATTATAATATTGACACTGTACTTGACCTCAGAAGTGTTGGTGACCCGTCGGCGCGAAGACTAAAGATTCATATGTAACGTCAGCAGCTTCTAGTTTGTAGTCTATTTCCCCCTTGAGATCATATAGAGTGAGTTTGTATATTATAATAACCACACATTATGATCTCAGAGGAGTTTGTGACCCGTCGGCGCGAAGACTAAAGATTTATATGTAACGTCAGCAGCTTCTGGTTTTTAGTCTACTTCTCCCTTGAGGTCATATAGTGTGAGTATGTATATTGTAATATTAACATTTATACTGACCTCAGTGGAGTTTATGACCCGTCGACGCGAAGACTAAAGATTTATATTTAACGTCAGCACCTTCTCGTTCTTACTCTGTTTCTTCCTTGGGATCATATACTGTGAATATGTATATTATAATATTAACAGTCATTGTGATCTCAGAGCACTTTATGACCCGTTGGCGCAAAGATGAAAGATTTCGAAGTCCCGGAGAAAAGAAGCTCTGAACATACTCATTGCTGGAAAGTATTTCGTTATTGATCTTGTTTTGTATTGATGACTTCATTTTCATTGTCCTTTTTGTGTGCCATCAGTGACACTGTGTATATTGTAAGAGTGTGATATTTCCACACAACAGGAATTGGAGATTTGTCGCTGCCAGGAGTAAACCATCTGAAATACAGTTTACTGACCTTTATAACTTACTTGATCAGATATTTTTACAGTGACAATATTTTTGGAAATTGCAGTTTTAAAGAAAATAGTTCCCATAGATACTTTCTTAGTGAATCCCTTTGATAAACCCTACATTTCTGAATGTTTTTTTGCTATTTCTATTTTTGTCTGTTGCGGTTCCTATTCACCTTTCTTCCCTATAGAATATATACGACCAGCAGTGTATATTATTATACTACTGTCCTATATATTCTTAAAGGAGTACGTGATTTGTTAGCGGAGCAGTGAGCGACCTCTAAGCACTACGACCAAACTTTCCCGAATTCTACAGAATAGAAATGATAAAAAATGATAAAGCGTACATTTCTATGTAATATAAAGTGATTTGTGTTTAACTGCTTTTTACTTGTTATTGTTCTTGTGACCTGAGATGATGTAGTGCGGGAGTGTTTCTTGTAGCACTTCTTTTCTACTTTATCTAAAAGTAACTCATGCCCTCTTATATTATCAAGAATATGGGGCAACACTTTTACAAACTATAGCAGCAAAAAAAGGGAGGGTGTGGCCACCCTTAAGGGATATTTTATGAATTGCGTTTTTATTTGTCACCTCTTTGATATATATACAGCTTCAGTTTTCGAGGAAAGTTTATTTGTAATTGCTTAATAAAAACTGTTTCAAACCTAGACTGAAATTTTTGCTGCGCAACCACACCTCCCCGTCAGAAAAGTAAACACCACATTCTAAGTAAATAGTGCTACTGGGAAGTATCCCACCCGCAAACTTAATAAAAAGAAGACCGCAACACACTCTGTTATTTTCCCGCCGTGATTTGTACACCCCACGCCAATTACATAAATGGCCCTTAAAATATATAAAAAACAATTTTTACCTTCACAATCCCTGTTCACCACCTTGTGACCACTTTACAGAGTTAATAGTGTTCCTACCCTCCCCGCTACTACTTTGTTTTCCCGTACTCCATTGAAGTGCGTCACAAAACGCTTCACAACAGTCAAACGTTCCCAGCCAATAATGAGAAAACTTGTACTCGGAACACTTTAGCCAATAAAATGTCCATGGTGTTCCGCAGAGGGGGAAGGAATCGCTGCCAACACTTCTACTTTTAATGCTTCACAGCCAATGAACATTAAGCTTGGGAAGGTCCTGCTTGGAACACATTACCCAATCAGATGTCCCTGATGCTCCGCGGAGGGGGAGAGAATGGCTGGCAACACTTCTACTTTCAATGGTTTACAGCCAATGAACATTAAGCTTGGGAAAGTCCTGCTTGGAACACGTCAACCAATCAAATGTCCCTGATACTCCGCGGACGGGGAGGAAATGGCTGGCAACACTTCTACTTTCAATGGTTCGCAGCCAATGAACATTAACCTCTGGAAGGTCCTGCTTGGAACATGTGAGCCAATCAGATGTCCTTGCTACTCCGTGCAGGGGGAGGGAATGGTTGGCAAAACTTTTACTTTTAATGGTTCGGAGCCAATGAACATAGAGCTCGTTGTTGGAACACCTCAGCCAATTAAACGTTAATTTTGTTCACTGTCCGTGATAAAAGTGAACACCGCCTTATAAGTAAACATTACTGCGCATTATATTAAAGGAAGGTAAAGGAAGGCTGCAATACGGCGCATTGTTATTTTCCCGATATGATTTCCACAGCCTACTGAACATTGCCGCAATACAGCGCATCGTTGTTTTGCGGACGTGATCGCCACAGCCTACGCAACATTCACACTACCTGTGTGTGCACCCTACACAATGCTTGCCGCAATCCGGCGCATTGTTTTCCCGACGGAATTTCCAGAGCCTACGCAACCTTGCCGCAATACCACGCACCGTTGTTCTGCGGACGTGATTTCCACGGCCTACGCAACATTCAAACTCCCTGCCTCTGCACCGTACAGACTGCTTAAACTAACACCACAGTGTTCCTACTATACCCTCTTATACAATTATTCTCTTATTTTTCCCCCTACGCCTTTCAACTCAGTCACAAAATGGCTGCCAACACTTCCTAATTTCAACAGTTCGCAGCCAATGAGCCGCACGCTTGTGCTCGCAACGCCTCAGCCAATCAGATGTCAGAATTCTCAAATATCGATATCTGTAAATTTTGATATTTCTCTAAAACTACTGAATGAACTTACCCCATTTAAACAAAAGCGTGCTTTCTGGATCAAGACCTTTCTCCCTGCCAAATTTGACGTAATTCCGTTCAGCAGTTTGACCTGTAGCCTTGTCTAAAGTTTCCTATGGAAATTGCATTGAGTAAACACGTTTTGGGACCCCCCTTTTTTTTCAGCCCCCCCTTGACCAATCACCCCCAAACTTTCAACATAGGAGCTGATCTGAAAAGAGAAGTGTTTTGGAAAATTTCGTAAACATTCGTCAAACGACGCCAAAGTTATAAGCAAATCAAAAAACGCTTTTCCTATAGAAACGTGGTCCTAACTATAACTTTCTACTGGCGACCGCCAGTAGATAATATATATATATATATATATATATATAGCTTTTTAAACAAATACACATAAAAGTATGCCATGGCATAAACCATATATGTAGACGGTCATACTGCAAAGTGCTATTTATTCCCTTTTTTAAGAGGAGCCTCATGACCCACATGAAGCTTTGTCCCTTGTGAGTACTGAAGGGCTTCTGGTGATAACATAAACCGCAAGGTTGAAGGCCAAGTGGTTTGTTAATGTCAGCAGAACCCTTAAATAGCAAAATAGAAGTATATTGCTTGCTTCTCATTATGTATTTTTTAATATTACATGTTTATTTTGGGGTAGGTTTCTTGAAAAATCTGTTTTCTACAAATTGCAACTAGCAGTGGACGCTTGTTAGAAAGGGGATTCCTGGTTGGCTGAGGTATGCACACAGGCCAGGCACGTACCACCACCCTAGTCATGGTAAGCTAGATAAACACTAAAAGAGAACCTGTGCTCACCCTCTGGTAGCTTGGCACAGAGCAGTCAGGCTTATCTAAAGAGGCAATGTGTAAAGTATTTGTGCAACACACTCACACAGTAACAAAATGAATACACCACAAAAAGACTCCACACAGGTTTAGAAAAATAGATTATTATTTTATGAACAAAACAAGACCAAATGACAAAAATCCAATGTATAGAAGTTGAGATATTGAATTTTAAAGGAATGAATGCAGTAAAGAGCTTAGACGCAAGTGGTACTAAAAAGGTTACTTTAGGTCGTGCTGGATTGGGGCAGAGTCAAAGTTCTGTCCGACCGCAAAGGAGTGCTGGCCGGCTTCAGGACCCACGCAGGCCCCGGTGAACAAAGTACCTTTCCTGGTCGCAAAGATCGAGATGTGTTGATGTTGCAACCCACAGTTGCAGGATGCTTCGATCTTCTCCATGCAGTGAAGGCGATGCCTCAGCTCCGAAGATGGGTGCCGGATTTTGCCACGCAGTTAAGAGGATGCGTCAATCTCACCAAGCTGCAGCCGTGGCGATGCGTTGTCTGATGCGGCGATCTCTGGAGGCAAAGTGTTGGTTCCGATGCAATCCACCAATTTTACTTCTGCAAACAGGTCGATGCACCAGTTCTGCTACACGCAGACAGGAAATGCATCCAAATCTGTGTTCTAGGTATCTGGGCCAATTCCAGTGAGCCAGGCACAGGATCAGGGGTAGACACTTTGATATCCCTTGGTCTGAAGCCCTTGGAGATCACTCTGAGTGAAGGCAGAGTCCAGCTCCCCTTCAGCAGAGTCAGAGAGCAGAAGGCAGCAGGGCAACAAACAGAAAATCAGGTCTTCCAAATTAGCAGTCCAGTTGAGTCCTTTAAGCAGCACAGCAGTTCTTCTGGCAGAGCTTCAGTGACAAGTCCAGTAGTGTATGATTTTAGGGGGTCAGAGACCCAGTACTTATACCCAAAAGTGCCTTTGATGTGGGGTGAATTTAAAGCAGCTCTCTGAACTGCACATGTATCCCTTTCAACGCAGCCCTGTCTGCCAGGCTATCTGTGGGGGGGTAATCATTTGTTTTTGTGGAGAAAGAACACTGACTATTCAAGTGAAGTGTTAGCCCCTCCCTTCCATCCTGCCCAGGCAAGACCATCAGAATGCAGATGTATGTAGATGGGTACTCAGACACATCTATCCTTCCTGTGTTGTGGCTGTCTAGAGGGAATGGACAAAGTGTAGCTGTCACCCAGCCCAGACGTGTATTGGAGACAGGCTGCAATCAACAGAGCTATAAGCACAGAGAAATGTCCACTTTCTACAAATGGAATTTCTAAAATTGTAATGCCAAATACAACCTTACCAGTAAGTAGGACTTATCATTACCATTCCAAAGATATGAAAAATTCAAAAGCTACTCCTCTCTGATCAGGAATTACAGCTTAAAAGTGTATTAAGTAATTCCCAATGCTAGCCTATGAGAAGGGTAGGCTTCACAGTAGTGAAAAACGAATTTAGGGGTCTGTCACTACCAGGATATGTAAAGATTAAACACACATGTCTTGCCTTTTACTTGCATGGCACCCTGCCCTTAGGGTTACTCATGTCCTACCTTAGGAGTGACTTATATGTAATAAAAGGGGAGTTTGAGGCTTGCCAAGTAGTTTTAAATACCAAGTCGAAGTAGCATTAAACTGCATGCACAGGCCCTGCAATGGCAGGCCTGCAACAGGTTTGAAAGGATACTTCTGTGGGTGGCACAATCAGTGATGCAGGTGATCCTGTGCCAAACCGGGGGTCTCTGAATGACACAGCAGACAACGGGACCCAAACATACAAATACACAATTTCTCACCATTTAACAGACCCTACGAGAATGACGCTGAAATGCGGTTTGTGCGTCGTTGATTTTGTCTTTTACTCATCTAAAGGGAAAAACAGATTATCTAATCGTTTCTTCTCTATTTTAGCCCTTCAACCTATATCGTCAACCACTTTCCTCATGGGCGATGAATCATATTGATTGAGTAGTGTAAATTATTGACATGACTAATAAACCAAAATCTTAACAATTGTCATGAGGAAATAATCACAAACTCAAAATATCGTTAATCTATTTATCTTCAGTAATTATAAGAAAATCTCAGGTACAAAGTTACAGGGGAAGAAAATACACATTATAGGAGAAATATCATAAAATATGCAGACAAGATCACAAGCATCTGAATCACAGTGAATATTATGGAGTGGATAGATGAAGAGACAATAGAGTCATGGAGAGAAAACATTTGCAGACATTTGCAAATTTCCCTATTGATACATACCTAACGATAAAAGTTTCAGAAAAACCACCACCCCCTGGCCACGAGGATAGTGAAAAGAACCCGATAAAGGAAACCGGGATATGATAGGATCAGGAAACGGGTAGGCCTCTAACCGACGGACAGCGACGATCACCCTCTGCCTCTCTGGACCTACGGAAAACTGCCGTAACCACACCCGCTAAGAGCATCCCAATTATACCCTAGTTCAACCTGACCATCCCACTAATCTGCAACATTCGGGAAAATCTCAACATTTCATTGGTCAATTTGTGGGGTGTTACACTACACCTCCATTACTTCATTTGGCTTTACATGCTCTCCTTTGTTCTTAACTCGTTCTCACGTTTTACTTCACTGCTTATGAATCGATTCTCTATCCCCCATCACGTCACATTCTCTGATGAATAGCTTGTCCCTGTATTAGCAACTTTATTTCAAACAATGTATCGACTAGTCATAAAATGTTCATCAATTTGAGCTTTCCCAGGCATCTCGACGTCCTGAAATATTACACGTCTTTCTTCTTTCACTCTTGAAGGTTTCCTTCATCCGCCGCTGACACCCAGCAAAGTTCACGTATAGGTCACATTTTCACGGCCTGTCTTCGGCCTTATGTCAACTTTAAACACCCAACTAACTGCTCACCATAGGCCCATTTTTAAAACTATGATGAAAGAGAAATATAAAGAATATTAATAACACAAAAAATGGAAATTACACTGTTTCCCTCCCACCATGTTAATTCATATGAGCATTAATGTGCAAAGCATTATTATTTGCAATAGCATTATTCCACTTTGTCGGTTTTAATATGCAAAAGCGATATGCGGCCTAAGCATTTCATGCATTAGTCTTAATTGCAATGCACGCGTGCGCAAAGCATCTCACCGTGTTTGTGTGTATCAATGCATTTTAGTACAAAACACACGATTAATAAATGTTATCTTGGGGCGTTGATCCGAGCAGGTTTACATGACGCAAACCCTTCTCCATCAATTCCCCCCTTTGAAGGTTTTTAATGCCATCGTAAAATATCCATCACCCATTGCCATTTCTTGTTTCCTGAGAAACTCGTACTTCTTTCACTTCTAAGTTTCTTCTTTTCACCTAAATCTTTCATTGTTTCATAATATTTGCCTTTCATGTTTTCTAACTCTATTTCTTCTAATTTCCTTTTTCTACCTTCAGATTTGTTATCTACACCTAGCATACTTATCTTTTCTCTTCTTTTCTTGCAACATTTGTAAGTCATTATTAGCATGATTACTATCACTATTGATACTATTGGTATTATTACTACACCTAATAAACTCTTACCAAAATCAGTGAACCATTTACCTATTTTTGAAAAACTCTTATTAATTTTCTCCCAGACACCATCAACCTCTAGTTGTGTTAAATCTCTATGTAAATTCGTAATATTTTTAATATACCCTTCAATACCTTTGCTTTTGTCAGGAATATAAGTGCAGCAATGTTGCACCTTTAGCATTCCACAGACTCCACCCTCTTTTGCCAATAATATATCAAGGGCAAGTCGATTTTGCATAACCATTGATCTAATTGCAACCATTTCTGTATCAATCAATAAGAAACCTCCAGCAGTATCAGTTGATAATCGATCAACCACTGTGGATAATTTTCGAATTTTGTGTGAATTAAGAACCACTCCAACTGAAGGTATTATCGCACCAAATATATCACCCACTATTTCTGAAAAACTTGCTCTCTTACTACGTATTAGTCCATGTTTCATCTCATTAATTTGATTATTTCTATCTGCGTGGTATACTTTAGGAAATACAATCCCAAAGTAACAACTACCGTACCAGTGGGCAGGCAGTCTATAATAAGCATTCCTCCCACACACATAATATACACCTGGGAAGACAGGGTCCGTTCCTCCCTTTAATCCCCATCCTCCTGTTATTAAGAAATTATGTTTACATTTACTAGTACCTAAATAATAGTTGTTATAGTTAGTTTTTAGTCTTAGTAAGCAAAGCTTCCCCTTATGATTCCAATACAGAGACATTGCAGCATAAGTCTCGCCTTTTTCATAATTTCCTTCTCTAAAAGCCCAAGGTGGTATATTAGTTTTCTGTTCAGCAGCCTTTTTATGGAATTCTTGTCTTCTATTTTCTACCATATTAATGAAATCCTTTTCTTCTATTTGTAAACTACAGGTGAGATTATTTTTGTGGGCATATATTAAATCCAAAGTTTGTGTAGTATGGAAAAATTCTCCCATATATTCAGCTTCTAAGCTACTAGATACTTTATTTAAATTCTATCTAATAGGAATTTCGGAAAAGACCACATCTAAGTTAGAATAATAAAATTCTAATTTTCCTGTTACATAAAATAGACTAGTTAGACTACACGAAACATCATATGTTAAAGGAAGGTGGTGATATGTCACACCCTCCGAGACAGACGATGGTAATTGCATGCAAACATAACAGTCACTCACATTCATCGTATTAATATATTCAGACAATAATTTAGTAAAAACATTTAATGAAAAATCAGTAATTGATCTATCTTGATGATAAATACTTTCATCATTATGAACTATATTAGTTGGTCTTTTAGTAATAACTTCCACTCTCATACTTATCGCATTATTAGTCTGATTTTTGTCATTAGTCACCATCAAAACTGGAACAACAATTGTTAGTATTAACCACACTGACATAGTTAATAAGACACCACATAAGCAAGCTCTAATACATTTACGTTTTAGACTAGGTTTTGGACGTTCAGTCACTGTAGATTCTACCATTTTTCTTGTTAAAAAAATTAAAAATTAAAAATCTAACTTACTATAAATTTTCTTATAGACCTAATTCTAGGGGAAAAAAATCCAAAATCAATCTTCTAATGTACAACCACACACTTAGATATTTTCTCAGCTCTTTTTTTTTTTATCGCCCCTTTTTAAGGTCTTTCTCGAGTCTTTTTCAAATCTTCCTCATGGTATCAACTTAATTTGACTGAATTATGATGCACCTTAATTTTTCTTTCAGTCTCTTTTAAGGTGGTTTCAATTTGCTCTCATCAGTTCGTTCTGTATCATCTGTAACTTCTCTTTCTATTTGATCAGGGCTTTCAATTTCCTTTAAGATAACGTAAATCCACTCAGGTCTGGTATACTTTCGACTTGCAACTCTTGGTCTTGTTGTTCTGCGTATTATTTTCTTTTGAGAATCTTCTTGATCTGACTTACTCGAAATTTCATTTATTTGCTCTGGCCCTCTTCTTTCTAGGATATATCTCAGTCTTTTTGCTCCACTTTGCCAGTTATCATTATACCTCAATCTTTTTGTTTGAACTTCTTCTTCACCCTGATTTTCTGGTTCAACAGTTCTTTTGTATAACCTCTTTCTTGGTTGTTCTTCCTTTTCACTTTCAAAGTCTCTTTGTATTTCCGGTTGACTAGTACCCTTGTTTACTTCTTCTCTCTGTTGACTTTGTTCTTGGCTTTCGATAGCTTTTTCTGTCAGTTGATTGTCTTCTTTAATCAACTCTTTTTCCTGTTGTCCTTGTTCTAGGCTTTCAGCAACCACTTCTTCTTTTTGGATATCACTCTTAATCCATCCCTCTGTATGTTGGCTTCCTTCTTGATTTTCGAAAGCTTCTTCCTCACTCTCTCCAACAGCAGTCTTTTCAGTCCCAGTATCTGGTGCCCACTCTACTCGGCTGGTACTTGGTTGTTCATAATCCACAGGTTCAGTGACATCTGCCTCTCTGGATTGTTCAGGCTCACAACCTCCGGCTTCTGGTCTCTCTTTTTCCTTTTCCAGTTGTCGTTCAGCAGCTTTTTCAAGTGGACTTGGGACTCTTCTGGTATGGCTGGTGTGTATCCAATTTGGTAGGCCACCACACTTTACTGCAGTTGTTGTTATCAATATGATCTGGTATGGTCCATGCCACCGGGGTTCTAAACACGACTTCCTCACGTGTTTCTTGACAAGAACCCACTCTCCTGGACTTAGATCATGCACTGGATTCAGCTGTATTTCATTTGCGTCTGCTCCAACCTGATGAGACACAGAACGCACCAAATTAGCCAGTCCTTTGCAATATTCAAGAATCAGATCATCAGAAATGCTCATCAGTTTGTTTGATGGTACAATTGCTTGCCTCATGACTCTTCCCATGAGAACCTCGTGTGGACTCAATCCAGTTCTCCTGTCAGGAATGCTTCTGATACTCATTAAGGCCAAGGGCAAAGCATCAGGCCATTTCAGTGTTGTGGATGCACAAACTTTTCCTAATCTAGATTTTATAGTGCCATTGATTTGCTCCACAATTCCAGAAGCCTCTGGTCGGTAAGCACAGTGCAGCCTTTGTTCAATTTGCAATGCTGCGCAAATTATTCGAATTATTTCATTATTAAAATGTGTTGCCCTATCTGTTTCTAAAGTGACTGGAAATCCGTACCTTGGTATTAATTCTCTCAAAAGCAATTTTGCCACAGTAAGGCTGTCATTCCTCCTTGTAGGATAAGCCTCTACCCAACGAGAAAAGAGACACACAATGATAAGTACATATTTCAAACCATTACACGTAGGCAACTCAATAAAATCAAGTTGCAAACGTGTAAATGGTCCTGCAGCCTTTCCGATAGTTCCTGTACCCACAATTGTCCTTCTCCCTGGATTCTGCTGCTGGCAAACAACGCACCTTTGGCACAAACTCTCTGCAATGTACCTGAACTTGGGATTAAACCAAGTCTGCTTAAAGAGTCTGATCATTGCATCCCTTCCAACATTTATTTTATTTTATTTATTTATTTATTTATTCATTTGTAGAGCGCATGGTTACACCATCGGTGTGTCCCCGCGCTGAGACACATGCTCTGGGGAGAGGCTGCTGTCATCCGCATGTACTGCTGCGTTGTGCATACTAACTGACAGTAGTCTTATCCAGTTTGCCCGAACAGCCATGTTTTTAGCTGTTTACGAAATCTACTTTCGCAAGGCTCTATTCTTAGATCTAATGGTAGGCAGTTCCACATTTTAGCTGCACGGTACCTGAATGAGCGTGCTCCCATTCTTGCTCTAAATATTCTAGGTACAGTCACCTGTGCCTTATCCATAGATCTTAAACTCCGTCCTGGGATGTATTGGGTTATTAACGGTTGAAGGTATCTTGGGCCTTTCTTCAATAGAATACGGTGGCAGTGGCACATTGCCTTGAATGTGACTCTCCTTTCTACTGGCAGCCAGTGTAATGCTGTCAGGGCCTTCTTTATATTCGCTCTTCTCGGAAGGCCCAGTACCAGACGAGCCGCCGCATTCTGCACTCTCTGTAGTTTGGATAGTCCCTTTTTTTTAGCACCAAGATATAGTACATTCCCGTAATCCAATTGGGAAGTTATTACTGCATGTACTATGGTTTTCCGGGCATTTGGTGGTAATAGACCCAGGACTTTCCTCAGGATTTTCATGGTCTTGTAGCATTTACCTGCTACCTTCCGAATCTGACTATCAAATGTCAGCTCGGAATCAAGCCATATTCCGAGGTTTTTCACTTCTGCTTTGGGGGAAGGCAGTTGGCCTAATGTTTCAGGCCACCACACAGATGACCATATGGATGGTACCCTGCCTACCACCATTACTTCCGTTTTACTCCCGTTTAGCTTGAGGCAGTGGTTAGACATCCAGTCTGCTACCTCTTCTAAACATTCGGAGAACCGGATAGCTGCCTGGCCCTTGTCTTGCGATAACATCACAATTAGTTGCGTGTCGTCTGCATAGGAAACAATCGACACCTTATACGAGGTACCACTATCTTGTTAATTTTTCTCAAATCTTGCACTATTCTGTATTTTCCACTTGGCTTTTTAATTCCCATAATAGGTGAGTTACAATGACTGCTCAGTATTTCTTTTAGAATGCCTTGTTCGATCATTTGATCGATCACAGGAGCAACTCCTGCCATTGTCTCAGGACTCATTTTATATGGAGGAGTGTTTGGGTAATGAGCACCAGGTTTCACTGTAACCTGAATA
Organism: Calotriton arnoldi; assembly: GCA_963921515.1. NCBI lineage: Eukaryota > Metazoa > Chordata > Amphibia > Caudata > Salamandridae > Calotriton > Calotriton arnoldi. Next base: position 313,230 of record CAWUFW010004560.1, on the reverse strand, counting down.
GGATCCACATTTTTCATTAACCCTATTGCCTTTCCTGTAAAATCCCATACATCTGATCTTACTGTCTCTCTCAGCTCATCAGGCAAACTCTGTTTAGTTAAAAGTGAATATAGTTCATCCACTTCTGTCCCTTGCTTTGCTAGCATCATCTTAAATTCGACATCCTCATCAGGTGTCTGAAATGCAATACCATCAGGTGTACAAAAGATGGTACAATTCATTTTGCATAGGAGATCTCGTCCCAATAGATTTACTGGGCTCGAATCACATACCGCAAATCGATGCATGTCTTTAAACCTCCCAATGTGAACCTCAATTGGTTCTGTAACTGGAGTTTTAATCTGCTTATTTGACACTCCCACAACTTGAATAGTTTCTCCCGAGAGGGGTAGGTTACTAATTTCTGCTGCTCTCACAGTAGAACGGGTAGCACCAGTGTCCACTAGGAATGTAATGTTGTTACCTTCCACCTTCCCATCAACAAATGGACCTGACTGATCTACCTCCAGAGTTGCGCCAAGCACGCAATCTTCCTCCCCCCTCAGGCACCGTCATTGGCTACTCTCCGAATCACTCCCATTACACTGCAACCAATATTGTGGAATCATCTGCACATTTGGGTTCTTACCATGTGGTTCCATAGGAGTAAATCCAGTATTCACACTGTATCTTTGTACCTGAGCACCTACATTACTCTGCATAGGAGCTTGGGGCACCTGTAACTGTGGTGTAACTATCTGCGGCTGTTGTTGTTGTTGGGTCACAACCACTTCATTCTGCACCTGTGAATTTAAATTTTGGTTTGTCCCATTCATTTTTACAGTGCTTCTACACTCGTTCTTCCAATGTCCAAGCTTACCGCACGCATGACAAGGAAATTTTCTTTTCAAATCATCTTTAACAAATCTTCCTTAACCCTTTCCAACACCTGGTACCTGACCATTTTGATTCTGATTATTCGTTTGCTTCCTGTTGCGCTGCTACCTTAACTTGCGCCCACATCATTTTCTCCTTAAGCTTTTTGGGTCTTGAATCAATGTCGTCGCTGCAGTACTTTGCATATCTCAAAATCTCATTGATCGTTTTGCTTTGCCAGCAAATCAAATGCTTTTGAATCATATTACTAATCTCTGGTTTCAGTCCAAACACAAAATGATACACAAAATGTCCCATATCCTTGTCACCTATATTCTCAAATCCGCTATACTGCTTAAACACCTGTAACAACCGCTCATAGTATGCATGCACTGACTCTTTTGGCTTCTGTGTTGTCCTGTTTATTTTTACCCAATCAGTGTCCTTCGGGGAAATTTTCCCTTTCAAGAAAGTAATCACCTGATTGTACTTTTTCATCACCTCATCTGAAGGTGCACCAGTTTTAGGGTCTCTTGGATATTCTTCTTTAGGCCAATCGACAGTTATCTTACACTCTGTCCACAAATCAGCCGGAACTACAATCTCAAATAGACCATCTAAGTCCTTCAGCAATACCTTTGAAACCTTCACAAACCTTTCCACCTGTTTATACCATTCCACAGGTTTTTCTCTCAATCTGGGGAAATCATTTGTAAAGGACAAAATGTCCTGTCTACTCCAGGGAACATGAACATATCCACCCCCTGGAACTTCCCTCATTGGACACACCATTTCAACCTGTCCATTTGTTTTTAATGGATACATTGAGGTACCTTCTGTAGGGTTTAATTCATTTTTTCTTTTCAACCATCTTCCTTTCCAGCTATCAACATCTCCCCACTTCCTCAGAATCAACATCAATTCCTTTATCTGTAACCTTTTACCAGACACATTCAAACTTTCCAAGTCCCTGTCAGTGAAATCCATCCTGTATGTTTTCTGCAATAACTTCGATCACTCAATATCTATTCCGTAATCAACAGCAGCTTCTGCTATCTTCTCATGAAAATTCCTTGCTTTCCATGTAATATTCTTACACAAAAACAATAATTCCTCATCTCTATAAATACCTAATCTATCTGGACTGATCGTACCAATTATCATTTCCTCCAAATCCACCTTCAATCTACACACATCTATACTTTGTGGTAGGGGTTTTTGTTTTTCCATTCCCTTTATCCACTCATTCAGCTCTTCTGGTGTGGGACCTACTGAACTCTCAGATGTGGAATCACCACTCCTAGGATCTATTTGAACATTTCTTCTTGGAGTTTCATGTACTACTTCTCCTACGGGAAGATCCATTAAGGTGACATTTTCTTCCATTCATTCAACTAGACTAGGTATAGTCATTATCTCACTCCTCATACTACTTGTCGGAACTGTCAAAGCATGTACTCCTGATATACTCTGTTTATTCCCATACAACGGAACTATAGGACCTATTGTTACGGGTACTGATAATGCTTCTGCATTCAGATTTAACTGTTTAACTTTCTGAATTAATTCTTCTCTTGCTTGGTTTCGTAACTCTGTCTCTCTATTCGGTACTACTCTCGTAATCACTGGAATTTGGGGAACTTGCGGAATCAGTGGAGATCCCATTATCGGGGCATTTGGAACTATTTCTCTTGGACTTTCCTGATATGGTGGAGGTCTTTTTGTTATAATATCCTCTAATAACTCGTCATCTGAATCATTCATGTTACAACTCCCTCTTTGCGTTTCAATATTATTCTTTTTCTCCTTACTTTTGCCTCCTGTTGATTCCTCATTAACCAAGACAGGATACAATCCTTCCATCACTACAGCTCTTCTCCATCTTTTCACTCTCTCTTTCCTACTCTCAAAAGGATATCTGGTCATGATATTTCTGTATTTTCTTCCACCCCTGTATTTCTCTCGCTCAAAAGCCTCATATTCCCATTCCTCAAGTGCCTCATACCGAGTCGGTCTAGGTCTAGGCTCCAACACATTCATCCGATCTCTTAAATTTTGCAAAATTCTCATATTAAATGATCCATGTTCCGGAAAAGCCAGAACACCATCGCTCTCAGTACACTTCACCCAATTCTCCAACCAAGTGCATGTATGATATCCACATTCTAGCATCATATAGGATGCAGGTGTTCCTGGAGGCGGAATAAGAATTCCCTCCCTTGTCACTATCGGTCTGTCCTTTTTGAAGAAATTCCTGATTTTATTAATAAACTTCATTTTTGCTCAACTGTCCCTTCTGAATGTGACTCAAAAAATGTCAACAAACCCTTCGTACTTCTGTAGTCTCTATTAGGCAACTGTCGTCCAATACCAGTGCGACTCACACCAACCAACCAATCAGAGCACTGCTACGTCAGCAATGCTTTAACCAATAGAGATGCAGCTTACAATAGCTCCTCCAATCACAGCTTTAGAAGCTCCCACTGCCTTACCAATGCCAGCGCGGCGTTTTCTGACATCAGTATTACTCCTTCTACTGACCCTCCCTTTACAAAATGACTCGGCAAATTTTTCTTAAACTTTTTTCTTAAGAAATCTTGTTAATAACGACATAAAAACAATGCTACCTTGTCTGTTTTCTAAATAAAGAGATAGTTTTCACTTTTCCAAAAAGAATTTTCTCTACGAGCAAGAATAACGACCCAACGCTATCTCACCCTTCAATCAAGCTCCGGAAGGACCTGTTACTTCCCCAGGGATAAGGCCAAAGTTTCTCAAGAGGACTTTTTGGTATGAAAAGGAGTCTTGGTACTTCTCTGGGGATAAGGCCAAAGTTTCACAGGTGGATCCTTCGCTATAGCACTCCAAATTTACTCCCATACGAATATTCCCTAATGCAACACCTACAGCCTTTCACTGTTCAGTGTTATGACTTACAGACAAAGTACTTCCGTAGTGGGATACGTCTATCCACACTAATTCCCAGCCTACTTCAGGCTATGACTTTACCCCGGGCAACCTTCTCGCCTGTATATTCAAGACGACATAAAAACTCGACGTTAACTTTTTGAGTTAGAACACATATAATCAAAGCAATAATCAATAATCAGCCAATCAATAATAAACTAATCAATAATAAACCATCATACTGCTACCAAAAACTGATCCAGTGCCAAACCGGGGGTCTCTGAATGACACAGGAGACAACGGGCCCCAAACATACAAATACACAATTTCTCACCATTTAACAGACCCTACGAGAATGACGCTGAAATGCGGTTTGTGTGTCGTTGATTTTGTCTTCTACTCATCTAAAGGGAAAAACAGATTATCTAATAGTTTCTTCTCTATTTTAGCCCTTCAACCTATATCGTCAACCACTTTCCTCTTGGGCGATGAACGATATTGATTGAGTAGTGTAAATTATTGACATGACTAATTAATCAAAATCTTAACAATTGTCATGAGGAAATAATCACAAACTCAAAATATCGTTAATCTGTTTATCTTCAGTAATTATAAGAAAATCTCAGGTACAAAGTTACAGGGAAAGAAAATACACATTATAGGAGAAATATCATAAAATATGCAGACAAGATCACAAGCATCTGAATCACAGTGAATATTATGGAGTGGATAGATGAAGAGACAATAGAGTCATGGAGAGAAAACATTTGCAAATTTCCCTATTGATACATACCTAACGATAAAAGTTTCAGAAAAACCACCACCCCCTGGCCACGAGGATAGTGAAAGGAACCCGATAAAGGAAACCGGGATAGGATAGGATCAGGAAACGGGTAGGCCTCTAACCGACGGACAGCGACGATCACCCTCTGCCTCTCTGGACCTACGGAAAACTGCCGTAACCACACCCCCTAAAAGCATCCCAATTATACCCTAGTTCAACCTGACCATCCCACTAATCTGCAACATTCGGGAAAATCTCAGCATTTCATTGGTCAATTTGTGGGGTGTTACACCACACCTCCATTACTTCATTTGGCTTTACATGCTCTCCTTTGTTCTTAACTCGTTCTCACGTTTTACTTCACTGCTTATGAATCGATTCTCTATCCCCCATCACGTCACATTCTCTGATGAATAGCTTGTCCCTGTATTAGCAACTTTATTTCAAACAATGTATCGGCTAGTCATAAAATGTTCATCAATTTGAGCTTTCCCAGGCATCTCAACGTCCTGAAATATTGCATGTCTTTCTTTCACTCTTGGAGGTTTCCTTCATCCGCCGCTGACACCCACCAAAGTTCACGTATAGGTCACATTTTCACAGCCTGTCTTCGGCCTTATGTCAACTTTAAACACCCAACTAACTGCTCACCATAGGCCCATTTTTAAAACTACGATGAAAGAGAAATATAAAGAATATTAATAACACAAAAAATGGAAATTACACTGTTTCCCTCCCACCATTGCACTAATCCCATGTTAATTCATATGAGCATTAATGTGCAAAGCATTATTATTTGCAATAGCATTATTCCACTTTGTCGGTTTTAATATGCAAAAGCGATATGCGACCTAAGCATTTCATGCATTAGTCTTAATTGCAATGCACGCGTGCGCAAAGCATCTCCCCGTGTTTGTGTGCAATAATGCATTTTAGTACAAAACACACGATTAATAAATGTTATCTTGGGGCGTTGATCCGAGCTGCTTTACATGACGCAAACCCTGCTCCATCACAGGCCCACTAGTAGCATTTAATGTATAAACCCAGGGTATACGGTATTCCACCTTACAAGGGACTTACATGTAAATTAAATTGGTCAATCAGGTGTACACCAGTTACACACATGTTTAGTGAATAAGCACATGCCCTTTAGCACTGATTAGCAGTGGTAAAGTAATCAGAGTCCTAAGGCCAACAAAAAGAGTTCAGCAAAAAGAGGAGGAGAAAGGCAAAAGGGTTGGGGTGAACCTTTGGCACTCATCCTTGACTCTGGCTTGTGCGGCGTGTGTGAGTGACCAACCCAGAAACTATACCCACAGTAATCTTGTGAAAGATTCTTGTTGCACACCGTGGGTAGCGTGATCAGAAATCCTTTATTGGCACATGAAAATTAGCAACCAATTTGTTTCAACCAACAGGTCTTGTTCAGGTTCACTATTAGTCTTTTCTCACTATTTTTTTACCTATTGTGCATAACACACATTTTATTGGATTGCCAAGGATATTGAGAATCGTAGGGCCTCAGGCACTTTTGCACCACCAGAACGTCACTTTTTTTACGTTTCTTGGCGCAATGTGCCACTGGCATATTTATAAGGCCACGTAAAGCCACGTTACGTGGCTTTTCATGGCCATATAAATATGTGCCCCTTTCACGCAGAGAACTGCGTGAAAGGGGCGTTCCAAGGGTGTTGCTGGGGGCGTTCCCAGCAACATCCATGCCATTTTGACACTGCCCCAGATTTACGAGAAATCGTAAGTCTGAGGCAGTGCCACAAAATTGCACCTCCCCAGGGGAGGCGTAAGGGACGCACAACGAGGAGAAATATCTTTATGTTTCTTCGTCTGCAGCACACATAGAAAGAAGAAAAAGCCTCTTGTGATTGTTTTTGTGCAGGGAGGTTTCCCTTCCTGCACAACAATACTCAGCCCTGCAACGCAGGCACCCTTGCACCATGGTGCAAAGGTGCCTGCATTGGTGCACGGCAGTCCACTGTGTGCCGGCGCAGGCGAAAAGGACAGGAATGCGCCGTATTTAATAGATATGTCGCATTTCTGCCCTTTTCTTTTGCCGTACGGCAGCGCAGCAGCAAGGCCTGCTGCGCTCCCCCTACGGCAAAAAACCAATAAATGAGGCCCGTAGTTTTTGGTACCTTATGCTCAATACATTCAGTCATATATGCTCACTTTTGTTTATCCTAGTGAAATTCTAACCAATACATCACTCCTTACCCCTTATAATTTTACAGAAACCCATTTTTCCCACAATATGTTCAAGAAACTTTTTAAAATATATTACATGAGTTATGTCCAAATGTGACTCTTTTCAAAGCAGTTCATTCTGGGAGATCAGAGGACAAGATGTAAGTGCAGATTCACCTATCTAAAGTGCAATGTGCTTAGAGATAATGCATCCTTTTAATATACTGCTTTGACTGTATTCTCATGATCAATTTCTCAGTTGATATGGTCTCATGGACATGGGTGAGGCATACATTTCATCTCCATTATATGTTGATAAATAATATCATTGCACTGAAGTGCCATTCATTGTTATTATGTCGAATTTCCACCCATAGCACAATTATTCCCATTCACAATTGGGTACTAATGGGATATAACCATGTTAAATCGAGAATAATGTTTCTATGGATGTCCCACACATTTTTCTATGGAAGTCAGTAATCCAGGTATAAAACATGTCTCTACTATCCTTATTACAGTCTAGTTGTGCCACGCCTGTTGTTACCTGTAATATGAAAATGACATAGTTGCTCAAATGCAATAACATATTACAGTTGAGTGGTGACGTCATAATGCCTTCTGCCAGTGCAAGCAGTCAAGGAGAAAGGCAGGTCATGGAGCATAATTGCAGCTGCAATTTAAACCACGAAAACAAGAACGGACTTTTCAATTTTATGGTCCGTTTTTCTACAATGCAGAAAAAAGAGATTTATGGCAATGTATTATTTGTTGCACATAGTTTATTACAGAAATTAAACAATCTCTCTGCATGTTACTACTAATTCTGAGCTACAGCCTTTTTAAATCTTATTTACATTAAACTGATTCTGAGATGTTTTGAAACAAATTACTAGCTGTTTTTTGGGTTGTGTAGTTCTGCTTGTTTAAATCTGCTTTAATTCATTATGTCGTATCCATTCTCTTTCACATGAAAAAGCAAGACTCCAAGGATTTAAGAGGTTTGCGAGAAGAGTGGTGGTATGGACATGTATGATAAGGTATGTAATGCCTTCTGTAATATATTAAAAGGATATTTTAAGTCACCTTGGAGTTCCATGACCTTATGAAGGAAGTCAGCCTTCAACTTTTCCCCCCATATGGTCATTGAATGCTTCAGTGACCAGCAATATCTTACAATGTACAGCAGTGAGTACTTTATCCCATGTATAATGTCTCCCTACTTGTCCATTCTGTGTATAGCAGTCAACGACATTATATCTGAACATCATGTACTTAAAAAAAATAGTACACAACATCTTTGGTGTAAAGCATTTTGGAAACTTTTAACAGGCAATCAATAGCTTTATGTCACAGTGTCTTCGGCACTCAAACTTTTCTTAGACCTTCCCCTATTTCACTGATGTGTAACTCTGGTAGGGGGCAAATGTCTCTTTTAGTTTAATTATGCGGATGATCATACTCCTAATGTCTTCTATTTCACACACCAAAGATTGGTGATAAACCTTTCGTCAATTTAAATAAACACATCTGTGTATTTGGTGCTTCGTCCTTCACTCCTTTCACTCCTACCTGACTGTACTCTAATGCTTAACAACACACAAGGGAATGATTAATTTAATGTTGCTCAGACTGTGAAATTTTGGCACTTCACCTGAACTACTATTTATTTCAGTGCCCATCTTGGCTCACTGAGATCCATTTGTGGTCACAGGAACATGAGACTTCTCAGTATACGTGTGTGAAAAGCCCAGATTAACTGTCACTATATGAGTTTCTGCAGGGGCCATCTGTATGAAAACTTCTATCAAGTAATATTTATAAAAATGTAGCTCCTGTTCTTCTCTCCTCTGCTCCACTCCTGATTACTATCTCGACAGCCTCCTACTCTTACAATGACATCACAGGCTTTTCAGTTGCTTGAAATTGGATAATTTTGTATAACAGCGCTTACATAGACATATGTAAGCGTCAGGGTTATGAAACATAACCCTGAGATTTGTAACTCCCAACCAGTAAACCAACCAATCCTGCAATGAAGGCTACCTAGAATAAATAACAATGAGACACCAACAGGTGTACCAGCATCACCCTGCCATGATAGTTACGTCGGTGCAAGCACTAAAATTGTCATCCTCATAGGCACAATAGGTGGTAGAGCTGTATTGATGGTCGGTGAATATATCCTTTTTTCAAGTATGTGATGCCACATGCAGTGCTACATTTGTGTAAGAGCTGCTTGATGTTCATCCCTAGGGACTTTTAAACCTAGGAGGGACAGAACACAAACACCAGCACCACAGAGCAGCAGCATAGGTACTGTCACACTCTCTTTTCCACTTCTAAGCCCACCATGGTTGTTATTGAGGAGGAAAGCACTGTTTCACACTCCGAATTAGAAGGGGCATTGCAAATGTCCTTTTCAACAGCAGATGCAGAGCAGGCCACCCACTATGCAGATGCCTACAGTTTCAAAGAAGCGAGAGAGGGCAGGGCCAGTCTTTGCTTTATGCCCAGAATGGGTCATGGAAATAAAAGAAGGATTACCCGTACACTCAAACTCTCAAAGGTCAAATGGTAATACTTCCCTTAGTACACTTGTGAAATCTGCAATTTCGGACCCATCTGTATTCCAGGACATCATAGAATTTAAATTTGTAGTTGGACATTCACTGCATGATACATTAGGCTGGACGCACAGGACATAGTGCTTAATTAACTTGATCAACTCAAGTCTAGTATGAGTTGTGTGTGGGACTCAGGTGCTTTAAGAGAAATGGAAGAAAAAGATGGAGGATAGTGGTTCCTGTTACTTAAGTACTATCTGTCCATTTATCTGTCCATTTATCTAGTAGCAATCCCAGAGCGCCTACAATGATTGCATCCGTTTAGGTAACAATTCACTTTTACCATCATGTCTATGTCTTCTGTAACAATTTGTTCTCAGTATATATTGTGATGTCATTGTTGTGAATAAAAGCCATTATGTATCAATTTAAAAAGACCAAGGCATGTTTCCCCTAAAACAGTAGGGAGTTCATGAATCAAGAAAACGTAGGGGGAGATTTACTAACATTTTGCGCCGTGTTTGCTTCACAAAAGTGCCGCAAAGTGGCGCAAAATCTTTTTTTCCCTATTTACTTTCCAGCGCTAAACTTGTTTAGCGCTGGAAATAACAGAAAATAATGCGAAGCAACACAAAGCGCTGCTTTGCATTACTTTGCTCCATGTGGCTGTACCAAGGGTGGTGCATGGGTGTTCCCATGCAACCACCCAAGGTTTCTCACGCTAAACCCAATTTACTAAATAAAGTATATTATGTTTAGCGTGAGAAAACTGCGCCCTTTTCAAGTAGGCACACGGAAGGAGAAATGCTTTCATTTCTCCATCCTTTTCCGACTTTGCATGCGTGCTGCATGTGCAGTAGTGGGAAAAACTTTGCATTGTGTCTTGGCATCGTATTTTGTACAGGAAGGGTACCCTTCCTGTACCAAACCTATGCTAGATTAATGCACACACCCTAGCGCTATGGCATTAAGGTGTAATCAGCGCCGGCGAAAGGGAAGGGGGAGGAGAGAGCCATATCTCTGGAGATATGGCTCTCTCCTGCTCCCTCACTTTCACACAACGCAGCGCAGCCTCGCTGGGGCTGCGCTGCATTGCATTTTTTTGGGGTAAATCTCCCCCATAGTGTGGTATTTAAATTCTACTTAGAGTTGACATGACTAATGCATACTTTTCAGACAACTTGCAACTTGCATACTCCTGAATTTATCCACATATCAGTGGAATAAAGATCCATGTGTCGTGACTGGACACCGAGAGAGGTTTGAGGCACTGAGAGTGAGAAATAGGTACTGAGGGAAGTGGTACAGGAAAATGAACACTGAGACCAATTGCCACCACTTTTTGGCAAAGGTAGGCATCCACTGAGACGTATGCTCATGCAAATGCAGTATGTGGCACAGTAACTGGTTGGCATGCATTCTGTGACACTCCCTCCAGGCAATATGTGATGCTCTATAAATGAATACCCTAAACTAATCCATTGTATATGCTGAGCTCAAAAGAACCTGCGAATGGCAACACAATGAATAAGACTAAAAATGCTGATTACTTCACCAAATGTTTAGGTGATTGATAATTTTTTTTAATTTAGTTTAGAACCGTCTCTAAGCCTACATTTTTCAGCCGCTATAATTGGGAATCTATGCTTTAAAATCCAAGACTTGACTCACTTCTTTTCAAAAACTTTCTGGTAGCTCACTTGTTACTCTCACTTCTGTAGTATTTGCATAGTGTCAGATCCATTTTGGGGACCTAAGGTAAGCAGGGGCTACTGTGCCACAACTGTGGTGGTTGAGATAGTTTGCCGCTGATGTCCTGGGGTGCAATACACTTTGGCTCTGCAATCTGAGCCAAGTACAACCCCTTTTGCACTTGACTCTCAGTGGTAGCAATGGCGAGCAGTCACAGGCTTCTCAGGGATGTGGTGTGGGTAAGCTCAACTAACAACCCAATAAGAGAAAGTCCCCGTCAGTGCTTATCTTCTCAAAACAGAAAGTACTTCATTGCACATTAGAATGCAATACTACACACTACTAATATCAGAAAACAACTTAGTGTCACTGTGGGCTATCTAGCTAGTGCTGCATCTCCTGCTTCCTCACTCTTTCAGAGTAGTAGCATGGATATAGCCCAGATACAGATAGAATCACCCCCAAATGTGGTGTGCGCACAGTTTGATCAAGTTCGTTACCACTTGCTGATTAAATTAGTACTCTCAGGCCTCCTTCGGCTGCTTGACTCTTTCGGCACACCCACTCAATCTGGCTGAATGGTGGTGAATGAGCCGATAGTTCTTCATGTCTCCCACCTCAGGTGAGTTTCAAAATACCTGAGGTAAGCAAGAGCAGGAAATTTCTGTCCTGATGTAGCACGGTCCCAACCAAAGCATCAGTGAGTAACCAAAGCCTCGTGTCATGATGATGTACCCTCGCTAGGGCTAGTGGGTCTTTTATGGGGCCTGCTCAGGCCAGGCAGAGGCAGTCTTCTCAGGATGGTCATGATTTTGGCATAAGCAGTCCTGCACATGTCAGGTACACCTTCAGTAATTGCAACCCCTGTAGAGGCTGGTCACACCTCACCAGTTGTGGCTACACACCAGACGATCTCTTGGGCAGTTGCTACCTCACACAGGCCGATCACAACATTCAATCATGGCCCTACAGGGCTTTAGCAGTTGCAAAGTTGTGGTTCCCTCCAGAAACTGGCATGGAGAGTCTGCAGGCCCACTAACGCTCGTGTCCAACCGATCGCTTTCCAAACGTCCTCAATTCTGGGTGCACCACAGACACATAGGATGTGCTTCACCTCATCCCTGGACAGACACTCCTCCCTGAAGGGTTTGCAGGCTCCATCCCTATCTAATCAGGCAAGCAGGCTTCTAGGTGCCTCAGGATAGGTATACTGCTCCTCCAGCAAAAGATCCAGATCTTGGTGATGTCTCCTCACCTCTAGGAGACTGGCTGTTGGGCAGAATCCAGCCATAGTTGCCTCTGAGTACTCTGTGGAGCACTCTCTGTCTTGACCTTTAAGGACTTGGAACTGGAACAAGTGGGGTCCCACTTTTTTCCACAACTGGCAGATATGAGATGTGTCCACTGTCTGAAACTGTACAGTTGGTTTAGGAGATTCTCCTTTTAGGTGTCCTTTCTAGGCTGTTCTCCTGGCACAGCCTCTGTGCAGAGTTGTGCTTCTCACAGTAGGGTAATTTCCAACATGGAGCACCCACAAGAAAGGCACAATAGGGTACCTGCACCTGCCTGTCATCAGCCCATTAAAGGAATAATCAAGGAAAGGCAAAAGGTTGGGCCTCACCTAAAGTTTTCCTCGTCTTCTACAACAGAGTCTGCAGTCCTACTCCTCACTTCTGTCATCAACCAAATGCAAGTGTTCATGAAGACTAGTCAGAAGCTCCTTCCTAAACAAAGGACCTAATTGACTGTTTTAATGAACCCTGTCTCCACTCTCTTCACTTCATTGTATGGATCTTCTCCCCCCAGCTTCAGGAATGTGTGCAATACACTTCCAGTATCTGGGAATGCAGCTTGTACCTCCATCTTTTTCAAAGCCAGGCCAGGCCAGGGGTATCTAAAATGGATCCCACTGGCCGCCGTTATTCTTGCTCATTCACACACCATGCATATGCTACGTAGACTACACACATCCATATGTATAACATGCACTCGAGATGTTAATGCAAAGAACTGGATAAGCGCATAGAAGCAGTCCTTTACCACAGTGGGCCACTAGGCCTGGTCTTCAGTAACTCAGAAAAATAATGGCCTGGTCACACTATGGAATCTCAAAACTTGCTACATTACCACCACTGCTCTGCGTGCTAAACCCTCTTCAGGAACAGATCCATGCAGTCCGACACCCAGTGCAGGGGTACATGTCTGGAGACCATGCGAGGACCAGGCCTGTACACCATGCAAGGGGCATTCCCTTCCCAACACATAGACAGCCAAATAAAAACAGTGCAAACGAATATGCCATTCCTGAACACTAGGGGTGATCATTAAAGGGAGAATTTATGCAGGGGTGGCTCCTCCATTATAGCGGAAGAACATCGCCCTACTAAACTGCCCCCAGATATGGAAAATAAAATGGTAATGAAGTTAATCCATTACCATTTTATTTTTTGTCACTCCGTCCTGAACCGAGTGTCAGGACAGGGCGGGGTCTGCTGAGTGGCAGTGGGGAGGAGTGGGGGGGCAAAGGGCTGCCTGTGCACTGTTTAAAGTGTGCATGTCCTTTTGGCCGGCCGTCTTGTGACGGTCAGCCAGACATGCACACTTTAAAACTCTCAACCCAGCTGTCTTAAGACATCTGGGTTGGGAGCAAGTGCAGGTCTCCAGTGCCCTCAGGAGCGCTGACAGAGGCTGCTCCGTCCAATCCTGGCGCTTCTCTCATCCTGATTAACAGCATGAGAGAAGCGTCTGGATTGGTTAAGGGAGTTGGCTGGGGCCTAGATGTCACAGAGAAGAAGAGGGCCAGAGCGAGGAGGAAGGCTGCTGCACGGTAAGAAACTTTTTAGTTTATTTATTTATGTAATTTAATTTGACCGCCCCCCACCCCCACTCGTAGTAGTTGCCAGCACCACTGCGCTTATGTTTCTCCCCTAATAGCAATCATCTGGTCTTCAATAGAACTGTAGCACTAGTGTGCCTTCTCTTATACCCAGGTTCCCCAATAACATTGGATTTTTCGTACTTGGTAGTTTTGTTTCATATTTGTCACAATATTCATCCTGCCAAGTCTCGTGTGTGACTCCCTCGGCAACTCTTGTCTGTTAAGTCAACAACACTTTGCAATCTGTGTCTTGTTATTTTGCTTTTGCAACTGTGCATATGAGATTAAAAGCCCAGAATGCAAATTGCTGCTGGACAAAAAGCCATGGATGTCAGAACGTGTCAAAAATGGCATTAGGCCACTTAACATCTATGTTAAAATAAGACATTTATTGATGCATGCATGTATGGAACTAGCCATGCAATTCTATGTGTGTGTAATACAAACCCCTCTTCCCTACACACAACACTCGAAATGCTTAATCTCTGACCACCGATGGACTCCTCAGCACTTGATCTCTTGTTGGGTCCTGGCGCTTTCATTATTATTTTTTGGGTTTACTGATTAAGTACTGACAACACATTTGTGTAAAAAAGAAGAGCCTTACCTTTTTATGATCTGTGTTCATCTGGTAATTGTACAAGGGTTGTTAAATTTCTGTCTTCCATTTTTAGTTAACTACCATTAGAAGTTTTATTACTTGCTTCAGTGAAGTGCTAAAAACGTTACTGGTTTGTTCAAGCTTAATTGCAGTCTTGTGTCCTGTTTACCATCTAAAAAGCTTTCTTTTCAAGCCTCTTTTCTTATCTCTGCATACAAAGGTGCTATTCTGTCCTAAAGCAAATGCCTTTATTGAAATTCCATTGAATTATAGTAAATGTGTGGCAATCCCCACCAACAAGCAACATATTTATCGGCTATTATATGTTTTAGCCATGCTTTAGTTTGTTTTAGTTTTAGTCTTAATTTTTTAGGTTTTAGTTTGTGCTTCCCACACCAAAATCCCCATATCATATTATTTTATAGGTAATTTTTCCCGCGATAAATATCGATAGGTGTGATCTGCGAAAATGTATTCAGGGAATGCACTTTTTAGGTCTCGCCTAGGCAGCGCTTGCGCTATCTCTTCGAGACATGCAGTATTCACGATATGGGCATGAAGCTCTGCCTACTTTCTGCCCATCTTTTTAATTGGCTCCTGTCACTGTCCTTTGTAAACAGTGGCTTTTTATTGGTCAATAGGCTTAGTAGTCCCTCCTTAATACCACCTTTTCTCTACTTGTAACCTCCCATGAGGACAGCCCCTGTTACATTTGTTGTTACTCTGTTGGTTTTAATTACAGTCTCCGAGAACTATTTTCTTAAATGGTTTTGAGCAGTCAGGACAAGCTCAGTGACACACAGAGTACTTCCAGCAGGGCATGCCCGAGGTGCTTTATCTTTCATTATGGCGGCCACACAGTATGCAGGGTGACTTTCACTTTGCTAAACCCTGTTGCAGGCAGAACACACTCAGATAGACACACCACTTCCAGCACGGTATGCCCGAGGCACCTTATCTTTCATTATGATCCGCCAGGGTCACAGCTCGGGGTCGACTTCCTCTAAAGATAGGCATTTATGGTATTTAATAACAATAAAGCCCGGCTACAGGGGGTTCTATCTTTGTTAGGCTTTGGGGATCCCGTTGTTTCTGCGAGCACCTGCCCGTCACAGAGGGTAATTGCTCGGATTCTGTGGGAGTGCTGCAAACACAAAGCCTCGATGGATGAGCTGAAAATGTCCCTTAGGTATGGGAAATGTCATGTTTGGTGTCTGTGCTCGACTCCCTGGGCGTTGTGGCAGACTGGACTCTGGCGGCACCAGGCAGCTTTTCTTTGAAATTAGGCAAAAGGACGCAGAATGGCACCGGCTGAACACTGGTCCATACGCCTTGCCATCTTAGCATGTATAGCTCCTAAAAAACACGCAGTGCAGCTGCTTAGGTGGTTTTTATTTTAAAACAAAATGCAATGCCTCGTGAATAACTACAAATAAAGAATGTTTCCGTCCCCCCAAGGTTTTGGCCAGAATCATCACAATTATAGAGTCATTTGAGGGTGACAGTGACAGCACAGTGTAAAGAAATAATTGGTAGCTTTAATAGGACTAGGGTCGTGTTCAGGAAATGAAAGGGCGGGGTGAGGATGCTGCCCCTGAGCAATTTTCGCTCTTTCTTATGTGGGGCGTTTTGCAGAGCTAATGAACAGCACATCAGCAGTCTGCAGAGCCATTCAGCTGCAAAGTAGGCATGTTGTAGTACAGCAGCGACAGCATGCATGTCGCTGAGCTGCCCTGGGTACGCGGTAGAGTAGGCATCGCATGGACGGTAAACAACACCACAGTGTTGTGGGCCACAGATCTCACCGCCAGCAGGCGTGCTGTAGCACAGACCAACAGCACAGCATGGATGCTGCGAGGTGATTAACAGGAAAGCTGTAGTGAGCAGGACGAACAACACAGCTGCATGCTGCAGGTCCTAGTCCTGTTTCTCTAATAGTGGGCATCTGTGCCCAGGCCAGTTACCTTGCAGCTCTGCCAGCAGAGGTGTGCACGAAATGGCAACACGCAAACCCTGCCCATGGAGGAAGTGGTGAGAAAATATTTGTGCCTGGCCAGCTTACCTTGTGCGGTCAATCATTTACCAGTGCATAGTTATGGGTGCTCTCGGGCCTGCCCTCTCTGTTCCCCCTTGCAGGGTATTGGTGCGAAGGCCTGATCAACCCTAGCCACACTAAAGCCAAGCGCAGCAGCCCTAGCTCTTCACTGGCCTGCCAGAACTAGGTTTGACATGTACTGCTCCTGTGTGACGTCACCTAGAGTTTGTTTCTTGGTCATGCTTGTAAGGGTTCAAGGCAGCCCTTTTAGCATTACTAGCCAGCTGACCACCATATATGAAGCTTCTGGCTTTGGACCAGGGAAAGGGTGATTCAAAACTTTAAATAGCCCTTAATCTAAAGAGAATCTTCTCACAAGAAAGCCTCTGACGTAACCAAACACCCGTGCCCGCCCCCCCTTTAAATCCAAGAACTGACCTCCCATAACCATGGCCAAGTTGCACTGCTGCACCCAAAACATGGCCAAAGCAGCAGAGGCCTCATACATTCTTTCTAAAACAACAGCGACATCCAAATACTGACCAAAGCAGAAGTGATCGCCAAAGACAGACGAAACATGCTAAAAGCGTTACAAACTCTAATACACTCAATCAAGCAACACTGAGCACCAAACATTGCCCAAAGCAGAAGTGATCCCCAAAGACACACTAAGCCAACTAAAGCAGTACAGACCCAAAAATAGTCCATTGAGCAAATCTGAGCATTTGCAACGTCAATAGCTTAAAGTTTCACTAATGCGAGACCTATTGCATTGCAAATGCTTGTGTATTGTACTTAGCAAGTACCAAGTCATTGAGGCACTCGTCATGAGAGCCTATCTGGTATTTTGTACAGTGATGTTTATTGTGTTTATATGTAGAGACTTTGCAGAATGAGGCAGAGTTAGGTTAGGCTCCCACCAGAATAATTACTTCAAAAATTGTTACATAATAAGTAAGACATCCACCACACAGGGCTAGCAGCATTGAAGCCAGCGAGCACAAAGGCGGTGAGCAAAACATTTTGCAGGAAAGCAAAACTGAAAATGTATTTTCCCTACAGCCCAGTTGCCTGCAAAATGTTTTGTTGATAGTTTTTTTTAAATATATATAAAATTAGCTTTGGCTCCACCGAAAGGAGTATTACTGTCTCACCTCATGCTATTAGCTGCTTGGTGTATCATTCCCCCTCCTATGGAGTGCTTGCTTTGAAGTGCATGCAGGACTATTTTACGTCTGAAATATATATAATATTTCAGATGTAAAATTAAGGTGTAACACAATAAAGACTACTGGACTGCTCGAACTAGAATAACTGTCATCATACATTTAGTTGTTTAATTAATGTTGGACTTGGCCCCTTTCTGCACGGTTCTCTCCAGACTTTTTGTCTTCACTCCTCCTATTTTTGCTGAATTCGTTTTTATTGGCCTTAGGACTCTGCACACTTTACCACTGCTAACCAGTGCTAAAGTGCTTGTGCTCTTTCCTTAAAACATGGTAGAATTGGCTTATACCCAATTGGCATATTTAATTTACTTGTAAGTTCCTGGTAAAGCGGCACTACCTGAGCCTAGGGCCTGTAAATTAAATGCTACAAGAGGCCCTGCAACTCTGATTGTGCCACCAAAGTAGCACTTTAAACATGTCAAAGGTCTGCCATTGAAGCCTGTGTGTGCAGTTTTAAACTGCCATTTTGACCTGGCAAAAGAAACCTTTTGCCAGGCCCAAACCTTCCTTTCAAATCCATATAAGTCAACCCTAGGGTAGGCCATGGACAGCCCAGAGGTCAGGGTGCAATGCATTTTTTGAAAAGCAAGACATGTACTTTTAAGTTTTACGTGTCCTAGTAGTAACAAATTCTTACATTTGATTTTCACAACTGCAAGGCCTACCTCTTCCATAGGTTAACACTGGGCTTCCTTAATACATGTAATAAGCTATAACTTCCAATTGTGAGCAGGTAAACAGATCTGGTTTTGTGTCTAAAGAATTAAAAGCCCTCTTTAATGATAAAGTCATATTTTTAATCACAATTCTCAAAATGGCACTTTTAACCATTTGGTGCCTTCAGCCTGATCCTGGGTCACATGACTAGGTGTTAGGTGTAGCTGGCAGTTGGTCTTTGTGTATTGCTCCCAGACAGTAAAACAAAGGGAAGATAAGAACTGGCAGGATGGGCCACTCTGAGTTAACGAGGGGGAGGAGCTGTCACCTACCACACTTGCACATCAAAAAGGCTCTGCCAGAGCATTCTCACAAAGGGGCTATCACTAGTCTATTGTGATCCCAGAGAAGCTGGGCCTAGGACAGGGAGGAAGGGGATGCCTGACACTACAGGGGGGTGGAAACCTCTAGAACAGGCTTCTCCAGCGAGTAGCTCGTAAGCTACTGGTAGCTCTCCAGCTACCTGTAAGTAGCTCTCCTATGAGCAGTCCAGACTACTTAATTAGAAGCTTTTGTTTGGTTAAATTAATATACAAACACCAAAATCTAGTAGAGATCAAAATGTTTTGTTTTCAAAACTCATAAACTAATATTTGGAGACAAATTGATGAAATTCCTAAATATATTTATTAAAGCTGATATTTGAGTGATAAATCATGTGGCTTTGGGATGACTTTTACAAATGTTACTAACTTGGCACCGGAGCCATTTCAGCCATGACTATTATTTATTATTCTTGTAGAGGCTTTCCATACTGACAAAGCCTTTAATACATTATACAAGCCTGCCTGATGCACTAAGGTGATCGCAAGTAGTAATCTTAGATGTAGTGGTCAATAATGTATTCTTGTCTGATGTGTCAGTATGACAACACTAATAATATTAGTAGCTCCCGATGAGTTTCATTAAACATAAGAAACTCTTAATACAGAAAAGGTTGGCAACCACTACTCTAGATTCTTCTCCCGCAAAGGAGGCACCTTGTATAAATATTTGTTAGACTTGGCATTTTTTGGCGTGTTTCCCCTGACTTTTTGCTTTCTGACCTCCCGGTTTTGACTCTGTTTTTGCTGGTGTGATGATTCTGCGCACTTTCCTCACTGCGGTCCAGTGGGAAAGTGCAAGTGCTCCTGTATAAAATGTGTTATGGATTGGTGTTTCCATGATTGGCCTATTTGGTTTATCTGTCAGTCCCTTGTAAAGTGCACTGCGAGTGCCAGGGCCTATAGACCAAATGCTGTTGGTGGGCTGCAGCACTGGATTGTGCCACCCACGCAAACAGCCCGTAAAATGTAACTCGGGCCTGCCATCGCAGAGCCTGTGCGCAGCCTGGGGCTGCCATGTCGACTTGGTAAGTGCACACACTTGCAAGTCCCTAAACCTTCCCTTTGCTACATGTTAGTCACCCCTAAGGTAGGCCCAAGGTACCCCTGTGGGCAGGGTGCGGTGTATGCGAAAGGTAGGACATGCCCGGGTGTGTGCGGCATGTCCTGATAGTGAATTACAGCCTAGTACGTTTTTCACTATTGCAAGGCTACCTGTTCCCCTAGGCCAGAACGGGCAGTTTTGATTATTACAGTTTATAATCCTAACTGACCCCGGGAACATGGTAGAAATTCGAGTTTAGTATGCCTGGACTCAGAATGATAAAATGCATCTTTTAGTGAAGTTGGTTTTAACATTCTGCGTTTGAAAATACCACTTTTAGAAAGTGGGTATTTTCTTGCCTAACCATCCAAGCCTGCCTCTGCGAGGTTGTGTATTCCTTGTCTGGAATGTGAGTGACAGGGGCTGGGGGATGCCAGGAGACAGGGTGAGTCAGCGCAGGGCTGAATAGCCAGATCGACCTGTAGATGGGTGGGAGGGGTCGCACCTGGGCCCTGAATAGGACAGTGCCTTCCCTCCACAATGCTGGCTCCACCTCCTGTGGTGCGTCTGATGTCCCTGGCCTACTCACTGAAAGAAGGGACGGAGACTTGTCAACAAAGTGCTCCAGAACTGGTTTGGACTAGGCGAAGGCCTCTCTGCCTTCAGAGAACAAAGGCATTTGGGATATAAATATTGGGGCCCTGACCCCATGAATTTAGATCTCGCTGGAATCAAGGAACCTGCCAAGACGAAGAGCTGGAAGAGCTGCCAGGAGGAGTACTGCCCCGTTGCTGTGTTGTTGCTTTGTTGGGTTGGCCTGCAGTTGCTGCTTCTGTCTTGGGCAGTGAAAGGACTGGACTGAACTTTCTACAAACTTGTGCTGAGTATCTCCAAGGGCCAGGAACCGAGCTGGCCTCCTGTTAAGAAGTCTCAGGGACTACAAAGACTTCACAAGCCTCTGGGTACCGCTTCTGGAACGCTGTTTCAGTCGCCACAGAGGAAGGGAACTGCAACCGACTCCGTCAACCGAATCCATCCCTGGCCGGTGACCTGTTTGCACCGCAGACCGCATCGCCCCGCTTCGCATCGCAACCCTGGTCTCACCGTGGGCGACGTCCAACGCCGCCAACATCGAGCCGCTGCTTGCACCGTGACCTGTGGGCACCGCAGTTCGCATCGCATCGCTTCACTGGGCCAGCCGGACCAGACCGACACTGTCGCTGCAACTGGCTCAAGAGTCGAGACCGCACCGCATTTGGGGCACCGCTCGCACGTCTGCGACGCACCGCTCCGACTCGCACCGCTGTCCGATGCCAGCTCCCGCACTCCGGCTAGGTCGCCTGCATCGCAACCTGTCCGCACCGCATCGAGCATCGTCTCGCCCTGCATCGCACGCCTTGGACTCACCGACTCCGTCTGCCCGACGCTCATCGAGCCGCTGCCTGCACCGCATCGAGGGACACCGCACCTTGCATCGCTCCGTCTTGCACCGCAACCGCGACGAACGCCGACCGGCTCGTACACTCCGTACCAGCCACAACGAGAAAAGGTACTGTGACCGAGTCTGTTCACGACTCTGCTGGCCCGTATCGACGCGGTCGGCTGGAACTGTTAGACTCTGTGGTTTTCAGCATCACGGTAGGCTCGGACGGAGCTACCGACTCGTACGAACTTTGCTTTTGTGCTATTCCTGCAAAGAAGAAGTTAACGTATCAAGTATTCATTCGTAAAGTATAGTATTGTGGATTTTTGTCGTAATTGGTCTTGTCTTGAGTATATAAAATATTGGTTATTTTTCTAAACTGGTGTGGTGTCCGTTTGTAGTGCTTACACTGTATTACTGCTGGTTATGTGCAAATGCTTTACACACTGCCTCTGAATTAAGCCTGACTGCTCGTGCCAAGCTACCACGAGGGTGAGCAGGGGTTACTTCACGAGTGTAACAACCCTTACCCTGACTAGGAAGAAGGGTCCCTACTTGGACAAAGGTGCAAGCCCTTGCCAACTAGAGATCCCATTTCTAACAATATTGGACCTCAGATCCCAACTCTTCAGTACACTTCTGGACATCTGAATACTCTGCCAAGAAGAAGGACTGCTGTGCTGCTGAAAGGAGTGCCACTCTGCTGGACTTCTGCTTTGAAGGAACTGCTGCCCTGCTGTGCTGACCTGGTGCCTGCTGCCCTCTTGTCTGGTTGAGAAGGACTGGACCGGCCTCTATTGGACCCAGGACCCCAGAGTGGCTCCCTGGGAGCTATCCAATTGTATACCCATTGTGGGTGGGGTACGACAGGGATGCGTTCTTGATCCCACCCTGTTCTCCCTCTATATCAATGACCTGGTGGATTATTTATTAAAAGGTGTCCATGATTGCCCAAAATTGGGGGGGCTCCCTATTTCCATCTTGCTATTCGTGGATGACACTGTGCTACTCCCCTGCACTCCCAGGGGATTGCAGAATTTATTGAACAGTTTTATGAATTATTGTGACTCTGGAGGTTTGGAAGTCAATATCTCCAAAACTAAGATTATGATTCTAAAACCCCAACTTTCAATTGGAGGTTCTATATGTGCGGAACAGAACTCCAGCAGGTGGACCAATTTGACTAGCTGAGGGTGAGGTTTGATAAATCCCGCAATTGGAAGGCCCATATTTTAAAATCTGATTTTAATTTGTTACATGGTGCAACCTCAGTCACCAAACGATTTAAAGCCTCAACACCATAATCTGTGTCCCCAATCATTGAAATCTACAAGGCCAATGTGTAATCAGCTGACTCTTATGGGGCAGAAGTATGGGGAGTGAAGAACACTAATCGGTTGCTGTATTAAATCATTGTTTTGTCTACCACAAAGCCCCTCATCAGTCCCCCTTTTCTTTAACACTGGCCTCAAAAGAATTGGGGACCTTGTTAAGCTGAGACCTTTACTTTATTGGGCTATATCATGGTCCACCCCTGAACTGGCCATATACAGGTCTGCATTTGAAGAAGTTTTATCTCCAAGGAATAGTGCCACCATTCCATAGGTTAATTTTATAAAAACCCATTTGAATTTGTTAGACCTGGGTATGCTTTAGTTGAATCCATCTCAGATTAAGACTAATTCCAAAGCAAATGTTAAAGAGAAATACTGGGCTTAAACAGTTGAGTCATACCATCGCGATGCAAAGATAGGTGGTCTGACAGAGGAATTCATGATTTTTAAACCTGTCCCTGCATTAGAATCATTCATGGATGCTTTTATTCCACCATTAGCGCACAGCTTGATAATCAAACTTCGACTTGGCACGCTACTTGTAAATGATTTTATGTATATGTGGGATCCAGCTACACTGAAATTGCAGAATTGCCCACTATGTTCTGGTCGTGTTGAGGATATAGAACATTTACTTTTCTTTTGCCCGGCAAATGCTGTGTCCAGGAGGTCATAGATGAGGCTGCTTTGTATTGAATTAGGCATGAGACAATATGCCGAAGTCTATAGGATTCTAAGATACGATTGTAGTAGTGGGATGGTTTTAAATCTTGAATGCTACCTTGTAGAAGTGAGGCGTATATAAAAAGCACTTGGAATCCCACTGTAAGCTTAACTAGATGAAGTTCCCTTAGATAAACCTTTCTCTAACATATATCAATTAGCTTATCATTTCTGGCCATTATCTCTGCAAACATACTGTTTGCAAAAAGATGATTTCATGCATGTACACTCGCTGGATGATTTTAATGCTTTATACCTTTGTATGTTTAATGCTTATTATTTGTAGTTGCTTACTTTGTCTTCGCATTACGCACATGCACTTTGATTTTAATGTATTTCCTTTACATGTAATTTAATGGTTTTATAGGCTTGTTCCCGAAATAAACCATTTTGACTGACTGACTCCAAGGGTTAGTTGGCTAGCCTCCTGACTTGAGCCTCAGGGACAGAAGGCTCCAACAACCCTGACCTCAGCACCTAGACTCTGCCATCTGTGAGTCTACCCTGCCAAGTGGTGCCACCCCAGTCATGGACCCTTGGAAGTGGGCTTAAAGTGGATCCAGCAGAACTGACGCATCTCCTTTGCTGCATGGAGTTTCCCCGAGCAGAATGATGCATCGCCCCTATTGCATGGATCCCCACCTTCGCAAAGACCTGCATCACATTGCAGCCAACTGCTTCATTGGAACTGCCGCTGGGCAATGCATTCTCAGCGCAAGCCCTCGGCAGTCTCGACGATGATGATGGACTCCGCATCGCAGCCTCGCAGCTCCTCGTAAACTGACGCATTGCCCTGACTGCACGATGCATCCTTGATGCTGGTCCTTACATCGCAAGCCCTTGTTGATGGGATTCTCGATGACGATGCAGGACCTCACATCGCTGCCTCGCCTTATCTTGGAACCGATGCATCTTTGACGTAGCGTCTCTCAATGCTCCTCAAACCAGGATTTATGGTACTTTGTTCAGCAGGTCTAACTGGGTCTCAGTAGCTGGCTCGCTCCCATCGTGGTCAGCCTGAACTTGGGACTTTGTCTTGGTCCCACTCGACCAGATATCCATAATTGACGCTTTGTACTTTTTGGTGCTATTTTCACTGAAATCTTTACACTTGCTTATTTCCTGTTCTACTGATTGGATTTTTGTCGTTTTTATCTTGTTTTATTTATTTTAAAAACCTCAATTTTCCTAACTTGGCATGGGACCCTTTTTGTGTGGTGTTTTTCACTTTATTACTGTTTGAAATGTTGCACAAATACTTTGCACATTGCTTCTAAGTTAAGCCTGAAAGTTCTGTGCTAAGCTGCCAGAGGGTGTAGCACAGGTTAATTTAGGGTTGGCTTGTGCCTCACCCTGACAAGAATTGTGGTTGCTGCTTGACCAGGGCTCACACCCCAGTCAACCAACAACCCAATTTCTTACAATTAATACTTTCACACTATACGTAAATAAATCTGCTATGATTTTTATTTTACTGCAGTAGGTTTTTAAAAATGTTTTATGCAGGACTAGAGGGCGAGCCGCTACCCTCACCATCTTTACTATCACTGTCACTAGCACCATCATTGCCGCCATTATGACCATTGCCACCATTCCTGCGACCAGCATTACCACTTCCACCTCTGTTACCACCACCACCATTATCACTTTATTACTGCCACAATACAGCCACTATTACCACCATCATGACACTATTACCAGCATTAGCAATACCATGATGAATTAAATTAAATGAATGAATGAATGAAATTAAATTTATAAGGCGCACTAAACCTGAGAGTATTAAAGTGCTAGTGCATACTGGGAAACAACCGATAGAAACCAAGAAACAACATTCATGGGAGAGAGATGAACCAGGTTTTAAGATGCTTGAGAAACATGAAGAAGGACTCCAGGGCTGTGATGTGCACCAGTAAAGTATTCCACAATTTAGCTGCAGCCACCGAGAAGGAGCGGCCACTGCATCTGCTTTTGCAGAATTTGGGGACAATCACCTTCCTGCGAGAGGATGATCTGAGCAATCTTTTAGACGTATATCACTGGAAGGATGTTCTAAGGGGCGCAGGTCCTTGATGGTGGGTAGCCAGGAAGTCCATGCGAAGGGCTTTATATACTACATTGGCAAGATCACCATGACCATTACGACCATCACACCATTTGTGCATGCTTTACCATATGAAAGCTAGACCTGTTGGCTTTGCAAGTGCTTGTTTTTAGTCTGCTTATGGAGCAGAGTTCAGTTTAAAGAAAAACACCAAAATCCACACCACTTCACAAACTGACTAGGGAAAAGCTAGACAATCATCCGTCATTGAGCTGGCTGCTCCTGCCTCCCTAGGCTGCAGACTGTAATCCAGGAAAGTGTGAACTACCCACAGAAATCCTGAAGCCTCCCCAGATCCCAGACTGTAGTCCAAAGACTTGTGAGATACCGATAGAAATCCTGAATGATGGCTAGCAGCCCAAGAGAATGGTTCTAACTGAGAGATGTATTTTGAGTAAATAAAAGGAAGGCCAGTCAGATTGGTGTCATTTTTAGCTTTTTAGCTTTCTGATTGGTCACCTTTTCAACCAAATAGAATATGGACCAATGTTCTGATTGACTGCTGTCAGCCAATCAGAAAAACCCTGGTATGAACTGCCCATGACTTGTGTGTGTGAACCGGCAATTATGTTATTATTTGCTATTATTTTCCTATTTTGCAAAGCATGCTAATGTCTTTTAGGCACCCTGGGGCTAGAATTAACCGAATTAGTGTAGTTACAGAACCAACAGATGTTTAAGAGGGGACAAGTGTCTTCTGCCTGCAGCTAAAAACTGAGGGACCGCGAATTGTAAAATGTATGATTGTTTTAGGAGTGATGATAGGTACAGCCAGGTGCATAATTCCAGAATGTAAGGTATGCATAGGAGAGCCTCTCTTCACAACTTTAAGTATTTTTTTACTATGTTCTGGCAAAAAAGGAGAACATTCTGTCTGGGAGGATATGCCTACATTACTGATTGCTGTGGAGAAATATTCGACTAATGGTTCAGTGGTCACCAGAGCCAGGAAATCCTTTATAGGCTGCTAGTCCAACCAATAGGATGGAAGCAATATTTTATAATCCTCATGGTAGAGTTATTAAATTATGTTACTCGAGAGGAGCAAAATTCAGAATGTGTCTGTTTAATTTTTATTTTATAGTGCTTAATGGCTGCCAGAGAGACTTGTTTGGCTTCAACAGAATACTTTGGCCACCAAGCACGCGCGAGTCCTTACACATTTATTTTGAAGATGGCCAAGGTTTAATTTTACCATGGGGCTGATGTCCTTAATCAATTTAGCAGATGCACACTTTTGTGGGGCGCTAGCATCGAAAGCAGCAGCAAAGCAGGTGTTTAAGTGTTCAATGCTGAATATGTTTGATGCTAGACTGGAGCCTTCAGTGGTTTAACTAGAGCAAGCAGTCAGTGGCTAGCTGAGAGGCAAAATCATGCTCAGAAAGTTTGGCTAGCCAATGTCTTAAGGGTGGACGTGGATGAGGCATGTGATCTGCCACACTAATGCAGCAAAGAATAAAGAAAGTAATCATGATGCGGTCTGACCAAATTACCAGATGGTGTTCTGGAGGAGAAGTAAAAACTTATGAAGAAAATTCTTCAACTTTTACCAACCCACCAGACACCTTTGATCTGCTTCCCAGGCAAGAGCACACCTCCCTCGCATCAAGAAGACCAGAAGTGGAGAATGCTCCTTCTCATACCTTGCAACCAAGACCTGGAATGACCTCCCAAAACATCTCAGAACCTCCCCCTCCTTCATGGACTTCTGAAGGCACCTCAAGATATGGCTCTTCCAGATGAAACAGGCATGATCTCCTCTTCCCCCTCAGGCCTGCCCTACTCAGTGCCTGGAAACCCTCACGGGTGAGTAGCCGCGCTCTACAAATTCACATAACATAACATACCACATGCAAGGTTTGTAGTGTGCCTGTTGGCATAGAAGGAAAAACTAACCATCTAGAGAATGACCTAAGGCTGCACAAGAGCAAAAAGTCTAGTGGCTGCCCATGTTCCCCAGATGTTAACATCGCCTAATACTATGAAGGAGGCAGTCTTAAGGGCACAAGTAGAAATCAATTGTGAACATTTTTGTTGCTGGACTAGGAGGGTGACAGAAAGTCAAACCAGTAAGGGTGAAAAAGGCATTAGGTGAGATGCTAATATCTAGCTGTTTGTGAAATGTAGCAAGGTACTACCTGTTCAGTCCGTAGTAGACAGAAGCAGCTACGTGAAAAGGGTAGATTTGTGTAGAGATTCACTTCTGCCTACCAGAGAGGGAAAGAAATTCACCTATCCTTAATCACAACAGAATCATCATTCTAGGGAAGAGTACTACATCTGTTTATGCCATTGTTGTATGATGTAAGTCGTAGACTTGCGCATTAGGCCGTGTTCCACATATCTGTTCTCCCAGAAATTATGTTAAACTGTAAATTAACAAGATTCCATAAATGTTCTGTATTTAAAATTGAAAGGAAAGTGTGATGACAGAAAAACAACCGTTATTTGTAAAAATTAAGGGCCAGATTTACTAACATTTTGCATCGTGGATGCGCCTTTTTGATGCAGTTACGACTCAAAATATTTTTGGTGAATCGCGAAGTCACGCAAATCAGATTTGCGCGACTTTGCGAGGGACTTTTACCAAAAAGTAATTCAAGGCAGTGTTACTATGCATCAGGCAGGCATTCCAAAGGTGGAGCATGGACGTTCCCTTGCATCCACCCATTGATTTTGATGCAATCCTAGATTTACTTAGGTGATAAAGCTGGAATTTTGCCAAATGCTATGCCTCTCTGAACCAAGAGTAAAGAGAATTATCTTTATTTGTCCTCCTTACTTCCTCTTTCTGTGCGTACTGCATTCTGCAGCACACATAGAAAGAGGAAAATGCCTGTAAGGATTGTTTTTGTGCAGGAAGGTATCGCAAAAACAATCCTGCCTGTAACAAAGTCATCTTTGCACTGCGGTGCGCTAGGCAGCACAGAGTGGCAGCGCTAGGAGACAGCAGAAATGCATCACATCTTAGTAGATTTGGCACCTTTCTGCTGTCCTCCTTTCACGCAACGCAGCGCAGCAACTTTGGTTGCTGCCCTGCATTGCGTGAAAAATGTGTAAATACACCCCTAAGACTCATACATATCAGTGGACATCAAAATATTTTGAGATGCATTCATAATTTCATATAACTGCATTTTAGTCTCATTAGGATTTCAACACTGGTATTATTTCCTACAGTAATTTAATGATGTTTTCCGTATCATCAGTATTTACGCAGGTGTGACTCTTCAACTCGCCTAGTGCCAGGAAGCCCCTATGACATCAGAGGAGTGCTCTTACACGAGATAAGTAGTTGCATGCTGGCAACATGCCCGCTGGCATTTGCAAATTTCAGTGCAATTAACTTCGAAATCAATACGTATGCTTCACACACAGTTCAGTGGTCAGACATCACCGTCGTTGATAAGGGAATCCATTTGGCCCAAGGTAGGCTTGTTGGTCACCCCCCTTTGTTTTACAGCGGCGCGCTCCAGTGTGGTTGGGAAGGCAATCGATGAAAACCATGGATTGGAAGGGCGAGCCGGCGAGGCAGCTCCCGGCTCACGGAACCGAACTCCTGACCGCTAATGACTACAGCCAACACGCACTGGCGGGAAATTGATCAGTTTATTAAAATGACTAATCGGTCCCTGTTAAGGAAGTCCACTTACAGCGTGTGTGTTCATTTCCTCGACAAGGCTCTCACAGGTTTGTGGGTGAACCCAAAGCCGAGAAGCACTCTCTGTACGATGCTGCACCATAGCGCGGTGCCCTCCGCCATTTCCTTAATCCACTAGAGACGAGTTGTCAGGGTTAAGCACTGTAAGGAGCGACCTGTACCTTTTCAATGAAGCTACCTCTTCCGATGACTTTACTGAGATGAGTTGATCATGTGGCATACTTTCTACTATTGTTGTTTCAGACTAACTATTCTGTGCTTCACGTGCGCAGGTGGCTGCAGGTGATGGCACCGGCACACTTTTGTCATTTATTTTTCCTATCAGACTTTGACCCAGAGCAAGAGAGAGCAAGGGATTACAGCATTGGGTGGTTGCAGATGGGGCCATCGGTACTTATTTTTGGGGGACCGACACTTATTTTTCGTGGAACGTGCAAAAGTGAGATGAAAGGGAGGGGAGTGTCTGGTACAGGATTAAAGAGACATGGGTTGGGTTTAAGACTACCACCCTTTTACATCGGGGCATAGACGTTTAATTGCACCGGTTGCGGGCTTATAAACAGAGTTGGGGCAATCTTCCTTTTAAAAATGAAGCACTGAACGACAGTGACCAAATGACAATGCAGGGATAAAAAAATCCAGCAAGATGGAAAGACAGAAAGTGTAGGGTGGTAGAAGCAACAGGCATGAAGTGGAATCAGAGCTAGACAGCACTGGCTTTTAGCAATTCCAGCATTTGCCAGTGTCAGCGGCGGGTTCTTTTGAAAAACATAGGGGGGCTTATTTACAAGGCCCTTGCGTCACTTTTGCGTCATTTTTAATATGGGAAAAGTGACGCAAAAGTGGCGCAAGGGGCTCGTAAATCTGCCCCAGGGTTCCTGCACTTATTTTATTTTTTAAATCCAGTATTGAATCAATTACATCCAGCAGGAGAGTGCTCCTACTTCTTAACTCTCCCATCTGTTATTTGCCACAACCATTGATTTAACACACTGGCATATGCTCACCGTCTGGCAGCAAATCAGTACCCCATTGCCATAGAAAGGGAGGGCCTTAGAGAGCAGCAGCAGGTCAGGACCCTACTGAAAGCAGCACTGGGGTCCAAAGAGACTGCCAAAAGACCAGAACCAACTCTCATTACCTGAGAACAGGGTTTAATTGGCCTATTGGGCAATCAGGCAGTGCCCAGGGGGCTGGTCTGACAGGGCAGGCCAGAACCCACTATTATTAAACCAAAATACCTCATTTACTGTCAACAGTCCATATGCACAGCTGGGGTTTCAGGACAGAACCCCACTCTATTTAATACCAAAGGCCAAGACAATGTCAGCAGGTCAAAAACATGTTGGGCCTCATTTATGAGGTTTTGACGTAGGGCAGTGCCGCAAGGAATCTTGCTGCGATGCCCTACGTCAAAACAAAAGGGCAGGAATGCACCGTATCTATGAGAGATGGTACATTCCTGTCCTTTTCCCTGCTCTGGCGCACAATAGGCTGCCATGTGCCAACGCAGGCACCCTTGCACCATGGTGCAAGGGTGCCTGTGTTTCGGGGCTGATTTTTTTCGATCAATTCAGGCGATTTTCTCTTTCTATGTGTGCTGCAGAATGCAGCACACATAGAAAAAGGAAAAAAAGAGGAGAAATGAAAACATTTCTCCTCTTTGCGCCTCCCTAACGCCACCCCTGGGGTGGCGTTAGATTCTGACTCATTCACAGGTTTACGATTTCTTGTAAATCTGGGAATGCTTCAGATTCCATGGATGTTGCATGGGAACACCCACAGCAACACTCATGGAATGCCACTTTCGCGCAGTGTTTTGTGTGAAAAGTGCACATATTTACAAGTCTATGAAAAGCCACGTAAAGTGGCTTTACGTGGCCTTGTAAATAGACCAGGGCACACTGCGCCACCAGAACGTCAAAAAAGTGACGTTCCGGCAGTGCAAAAGTGCTCATAAATGAGACCCGTTGCCTTTAAAACGGATAAACCGCAACAGAAGAAGCATGCCATATCCACATTGTTAATACAACTAAGGTGCCCAGGCACTGGCTGGAGTTCAAAACCCTTGCATATGGCTGAGTTCAAACTGAGGTGGCATAGTGGGCAAAAGAACGATTTGCTGGAATGCTACCCCGAGTGATTGCCAGTGGTTAAACAATTTGCAAGCATTCGACCCAGCACCTTTGGTGTGTTTGATGTACAGTGTATGGGAAATGGCCTTAACAACGCGGGCTGAGCCACACGTGCCGTTTCCCCGCAAACCGTATCTTGCTTGTCTTAACCACGCATGTGCCTTAACCACACATATGCGTGGTTAAGGCAATGCGCTATCTAGTTGCCAAGTGGAGGCACAGGAAGGGGAAGACAGGAAGAGGAAGGACTATCGGGAATCGATAGAGGACATGGTGAGGTAAGTGGGGCTACAGCTTGGTCTTGGGGGGTGGAGGGTGTAGTTTTTTGGGTTGGGGTAGGTTTTAGGACTCAGGAGGGGGTCGGTAGTTTTTAGGGTGAAGACAGTTTTTAGGGCTAAGGGCGGGAGGAAAAAGGGACAGTTTACAGGGCAGGGAGCAGGGTTGGGGTAGTTTAGGGATGTATTAGGGATGTAGGGGATAGTTTTTAGGGCTCAGGGCAGCGGGGCTGGGGTCGGGGTTGTTTTTGGGGCATGGGCTTAATTTTTAGGGCTCAGGGCAGGGGGAGGAAGGACAGTTTTTTAGGGCAGGGTCGGGGTAGTTTAGGGATGTAGGGGATAGTTTTTAAGGATCAGGGCAGCGGACAGTTTTAGGCCTCAGGGCGGGTGGGGTGCTGGGCCGGAGTACTTCACGGAGGTAGTGAACAGTTTTTTAGGGCTCAGGGCAGGGAGGCTGGGGTCGGGGTAGTTTTTGGGGCATGGGCTTAATTTTTAGGGCTCAGGGCAGGGGGAGAAGGGACAGTTTACAGGGCTGGGTCGGGGTAGTTTAGGGATGTAGGGGATAATTTAGGGCTCAGGGCGGGGGGCTGGGGTCGGGGTCGTTTTTAGGGTGTGGGTTTAATTTTTAGGGGGCAGAGCAGGGGGGGAAAGGACAGTTTACAGGGCAGGGGGCAGGGGTATGATCTTTAGCCCGCATGCCCCTTTATCCATCATGTCTTTACCACGAAATTGCATGGTAAAGGCATGCATGCTAAACGCATGCGTGCTAAAGACGCGGTCGTGGTAGAGACCGCGTAGTACAGGCATGCGTTGTTCAGGCATGCGTTGTACCGTCATACAACCACTGTGTACTGCCCTAAGTGGCAAAATTATACCCAGGCATGGGTCCCGTGCTCACTATGCCAGTGGAACAAGCTATACCCGACCAATAAGCCCTTATTAGGGCGAAACAAGTCTTGGATTGCTTGAGTTTCAGTTCAGGGAGGAACCAGCCTGGCAGTTTGGGATGGACTGTTCCTATTGGAACAGGGTTGAGACTCATTTGCTTATGGCTAGGTCCAACCTGAGATGGCATGGTGAGCAAAAGAATGATGGGTGGGAATGCTACCCCAAGCAATTACTAGTGGTTAGAGAATTTGCAAGCATTACTCCTGTCACCTTTTGTGCACTTGAAATCCTACTGTCATCAAAAGTAAGGGACCCCCGACAGTCAGCAGGCTGGAACTCCACAGTCACTACAACTGAGAATTATTTAGCAGAAGCCCTCATCATTTTGTGTTGTACCACATTCAATAGAAAGGTTTGGAAAATTGAGTTTGTGCTAATGGACCACATGAAATGAAATCCCGCATATGCATATCTGTGAAGGAAAACTCTTCACCCAAGTCTAGTGCATTTCAATTGAACTGTGTGGCTGTGGTTAGCCTTTCATGTATCAAGAACCTGCTCACACATATGGAAGCTCTGAGGTTACTGCAAGAAGGCGGACACAATATGCATTGGCTCAATATGAATACATACATTATACTGTATAGTGCACAGTGCAAAATGATTTGCCTGTAGCCGCACGCAAATAATGACAGGCCAGTGCACAAAGGCAAAGGGACACGTGATTGTTCAGTATCGTCCAATTTGGTAATGTGAGGAAAGCAAGATTCATAACCTAGGACTTATGTTTCTGAAGTATGTTTCTTTATTTCTAGATCACATCCCTAACAAAGAATCATGAATGGGAAATTCACACTGTGTGGCTACAATGGGTGAAACTGTGGTTTTGTATTTGTGAGTGCTTCCCAATAAATATCAAGCTATTAGCTATTGATGACATTTGAATACATCTCTAAATACGTATTTATATTTCAGAAACAAATATTAATCTTGCAAGTATTCTTTCCTTGTTTGGTGAACAATATGTATTGGTTCAAATATAGAAATGTGAGTGCAGGGATGTATTTACATGATTATATTTTATGTTTTACGCTTGGATTGTACCTTGTCTGCTTTTGCTGCAGCAAATTTCTTCATTTTGTAAACAAAACACACATCTAAAACATACACAAGTCTATGCTATATAGCACATATTATGTATACAAATTTTGTAGAAGCTAATCATACTTAGGCATTATAAGCATACAAATAAACAATGTTTCGATTTAAGTTAGCCTGTCGATGCCATATTAACTGCAATTTATGCTAGCATTGCAAGGCCTGTTTTCAACTATTGTTTTGCACAAGTTGCTTTTCTTTCCTCTACAAATGCTATAACTTTTCAGAAGCCATCTTTTAGTTAGTGAATATGTATTTGATATGTATTAGACAACTGATGCTGAGGTCCTCACCAGTAGGACAGGAGACAACAGGAAGGATGATTCATGGGAAGAACTATCTGTACCGCAAAATGTGGACGAAGTATCTTTTCATGGACTTGCATCTGTGGCTTATTGTGAAGACAAGAGAAAAAGGGGATATACCTACTCCCAGGAGTTTTACTGAAATCCTATTGGATGCTGTGAACGAAGAATGTGTTACTTGTTGCGATTCATAATTCACTGTGTTTATATTACCGTGTGTTCCCAGAGTAGGCTGCGCGCATTTCTGGATATCCCTCCCGGGTTTTCTTGAGACCATATTACCCCAAGGTCCCTCCAGTCCTCGTCCCATTCATTACTTATGGAAATGACCAACTCCCTGACAGAAAAAAGAACAGAGGAATGCTGGGACCCCTAGCACCACCCCTTACCACTAGGAGTACTTAACCAGTACTTACCAAGCATTCTGCCTGTTCTTTTTTCTGTCTGCCCGACAGAAAGGGAAGAGGATTTTGCTGGATGCTGCTCCAGCTGGTCGGGAGTGGCGGTCTTCCTGGGATTATCTGACTGGCAGCTGGGCTGTCCGCGACTGGCTTTTCTGTGCCTCCCGGCCTGCTGGGCTTGCCGGGAGGCGCGAAGGTTGCCGGCTGGTCCTTTGCGGCTGGTGCTACGGATCCGCATTGCGGGCACGTGTCTTCCGTGTAGCTGGGCCGGTGGAAGACACGATACGGCAGCATGCTTTGGGTCGCGGATGCCTGGCTGACGGTGAGGACTGCAGCTGGGTCCCAGGCGCGCTGGTATGTGGTGTGCTCCTGGGCTGGCTTTGGAGTCATTGTTTTGGCAGTCGGTGTCTTAAGAGTCTGCCGGCCCCGGGGGTAGGTACCGCATAGTGGATCTGCTGTCTGTCTGTCTCTCGGCCTCTGCTGTGCCTTCTTGTGTAGCTGGGTGGTCGTCCTTTCACTGCCCTAGCCGGTATTCCAGAGGGACGTGGGTGTCGGCTAGGAGGTTGCCCGGTCTTCCTATCTTCAGGGGGGATGGGGTGTGGTTGGTGTCCTTCCTTGGTTTTGCTTTTGTGGCATGGGCTGGGTTGGGGGCCTGGTGACACTTCTGCTGGTGGCTTCCTTGGCCCGGTCCTGGGGTGCCGCATGGCGGTTTGTTTTGCTGCCCTTTCTGGGGGTTGTTGTGGTCCCCTTTTTAGCTTTCTTCTACATGGGGCCTTGGGGCTCATCCCGTGCTATGGTGCGTTTCTGGTTGTGGTCTCCTTGTTGCGGGCCTTCTCTGGTGGCATTGTGGATAGGGTCTCCATCGCTCTCTCTGTGGTTGATGATCCTGTCTTGGCTTGGTTTTATATGGTGTCCTCCTGTTCTTCAGGGTCTTGTGTGTATGGGGGCCTCTCTTTTGCTGTCCTGGCCTGCATTCCCACAAGGTGTGGGTGTCAGCCTGTTGGGTTCTGGTTGTCCTGTCCCTTATGGGGTCTGGACATGTTTGATGGCCTCTGTTTGGTAGTACGGGCAGGGTTGGCTCTTCCTGCTTGCTGCCCTTTTACCCCGTTGGGGTTTTTTTGTGGCCCGGCTGTTGCTGGGTCAGCAGGGATGTAGTTTCTGGGCTGTGCCTCTTCTGGCCTCTGTTCACTCGGTGGGTTGGCTGGTCTGGTTCGTGGGGCTTTGCCTTCTGCCTCGGTTCTGTGGCCTTGCTGCCTTTTTGGGCTGTCTGTCTCTTCATCTATCTCCTGGTGAGTCCAGCCCTGGCCTTTGGGGCTTGGTCCCTTTGGATCGCCTTTTGGGTGTCTGCTTGTGGGCCGTTCTGGCTTCCCTTCCTCTTTTTGGTGTCTTGCTGGGGTGGGGGGGCTCTGGCCCCTCGTGTTCCGGGCGATCTGGGCTGAGCCGGCATCCCAGCCCTTCCTGGTAGGCCTTTCCTCTGGGCCTGCATTCCCCGGTTACTGGCGGGTCGGTTTCCCCGTGCACGCTGATGGCATCTGCCCTGTCTTCAGGCCACTTTTTGTGGTGTGTGCCTCTGTGGCCTTGGTTGTGGCTGGTTCTAGCAGCTTTTCTCTGTGCCCTTGGTGGTTGGGGGTTTCTGGGGTGTGGCTGTTCGGTCTGGTGTCACTCTTCTGGGCCTGTGGGGGCACCGTGTTGGTGGCCTCCTTACTCCTGTTCTGGGGGTGCTTGTGCTGGCTGCTTCCAATCTTTTGGGATGTGCTGGGGCCTTCTGCCTTGGTTTCTTTGTTTCCTGGGGCGGTTGGTTGTGGTCCTGCCGCTGCTGGGTTGGGGGTTGCTGACTGTGCGGCCTTGTGTCGCTGTCCTGTGTTTGGCCTGCTGGTGTGTCTTCTACTGGGCTGCTTATGTCTTCTTGTCTTGGGGTCTAGCTTCTGCAGGCCGGTGGGGGGGTCCTCCTCCTGTGTCTGGTGGCGGGTATGTTGTTCCGTCAGCTGGTTAGGCAGGTGTCTTTGCAGACTTTGGCAGGGTTGGGCTGTGGGCCGCCCGCTTGTCTCCCCTGTCCTTGTGAGCCTGGGTTTTCCTGCCGGTTTTTGGCCTGTGGTTCGGGGGCCTGTGGCTGTCGGCTTCTCCCGTTGCTCTGGGGCCATCTTTGGGCTTTGTGTTGGCCCTTCTGCAACTGTTGTGGAGGCTCAGTTGGGGTGCCTCTGGCCTGGTTGGTCGGCTTGTTTTTGGTTGGGGGTTTCTTCCTTCTCGGTTTGGGCTGGTTGGCCCTATGTTCCGTTGCCCTGGTCTGGGCTGTTGGGTCCTAGTTGGGCTCTGATCATCTCCATTGGCCTGTGGGTCTCTCTTTCTCCGGAGCTGTTTTGTTCACCTTGGGTCGGACCCTGTTGTTGTTGTTTGGGGTGTCATCCTTGGTGGGTGTTGTTTGAGACGGGGTCTTCCCTGGGGTTCCTGTTTTTGGGTTCCCCAGGTCTCTTAGCCATGGCGGTCTGCCTTGCTTCGCAGTTGCTCCTCTCTGGTGGTCCTGTTCGGTCTGGTTCGGGGGCTGATGATGTCTGCCTCTTCAGGGTTTCCTTCCCTGGTGTCGGTTGGGCCCTGTTGTTGGCCTCTCTTCCTGGTGTTTTTTTTTGCTTCGCTGGGTTCTGGCCGCTGGTTCTTCCCCTGTCCGTTCCTGTCCTGGTGGGGTGTTGGTTTCTGGCTGCCTGGTCCCCCCGGTTGGTCTTCGGGCGGCTGGTGTTCTGATGCTCTTTGCCCCTGCCTCCTTCTTGTCGCAGCACTGCCTTTGTTGTGCTGGGTTCCATTGGTTGTGCTCGGTGTCCTCTGCGTTCTTTCTCAGTGCCTCGGTCTTGGCCTGTTGGTCTGTTCCTGTGCTCTGGCTCCTCCTCCCAGACTGGGTGCTTTGGTGGTGGTCCTGTGTCGGCACTGGTGGTTGGTGCTAGATGTTCTGCCTTGCGGCCTGGTCCTTCTCTGGGGTTTTCAGTGGCAGTGGTGTCCTCTGAGCTCTCCAGTGGCTGGGTCCATTGGGTTGGTGGGGTCTTGCTCTTTGGTCGGTGTATCCTTCCTTCCTGGATTGGTCTGGGTGGTCCTGCCCTTGGTTGGTCCTCTGGGTGAGTGCCTTGGACCAGTTGGCAGGTCCTCTCCTCTTTTTTTGGACTGGTCTGCTGTGGGCCTCCCCGGTGGTGATGGGGTTTGTCCCATTGTTGGCCCTATCACCCTTCGTTTCTTGGTTGGGGCGGGGGCTGTTGGGTTTTTCTCTGCTTCCCCTCGTCTCTCTTCTCAACGTTCATTCCGTTGTCTGCTTTGATACGCTCTCGGTCAGTTCTGGTATGTGTCTCTGGGATGGCTTGGTGGCACTGGCCGTGGCGGCCTTCTGGCCCTGTTGGCGTCCTTATGGGCTTTTCGTGCACTGAGGGGTGCTTGGTCTGATCTGGTCCTCCTTGTGCCTGTTGTTCTGGTGGTGTGGTTGCTTTGGCCCCCGTTTCCCTGATGGGGCTTGGCCTTTGGGCTTGTGGTCGCTGTATTGTGCCTCCTTTTTGGCCTTGGTTGTGTTTGTCCTTGCCTTGTCGCCTTCATGGCTGGCTCCCTTCCGCTCTGAGGTTTTGGGGGTTGGGGGTCGGTGGGGCCTGGGTGCTCTGCTTGTCCTTTTTCTGTGGTTGGCTGCCTCCTTGATGCCGGTGGTGTCTTCTCCTTTCCGGGATCCTGGTTCTTCCAGCCCTTGGTTATGTCCCTGCTTTTCTGGGGTGTCTGGACACTTTGGGTTTTCTTCCGTCTGTGGCCTCCTCAGTGTCCTTATGTTGGTGACGGTCTCTGCTGCTTCCTTAGCGGGAGCTCCTCCTCCGTTGTTGGTTCGTTAGTATTCCTAGTGTGGGTTGGCTGCCCTATGGGTGGCGGCGCCGTGGGCTTGCTGTTTTTTGTTTCACCTTGGTCATCTCCTCCTTGGTGCGACCCTTTGGTTGCGGGCTGTGTGCTCCTGCCTGTTTTTTCCCGTGGTTCTCCCTTTTGCTTCACTTGGGATGCTGCTTTTCAGTGTGGTGTCCTGGGTGCTCTTTGGGGGGTTGGAAGGCCATGTTTCTGGCTTTGGTATGCTACATAAGTAATGAATGGGACTAAGACTGGAGGGACGTGGGGGTAATGCCATGTTACTTACCAGTAATCTTCATTGCTCCTGGTCCTGTTGTCCTCGCCCCATTCTTTACGCCCCAGCCTCCCTCCCTCCCGATGGCCGGCCTTCCTGTTGGTGGCTTGGTAGTTCAGGTGGAATGCTGGGTAAGTACTGATTAAGTACTCCCAGTGGGAGGGGTTGGGGCTAGGGGTCCCAGCAATCCTCTGTTCTTTTTTCTGTCAAGTAATGAATGGGACGAGGACAACAGGACCAGGAGTAATGAAGATTACCGGAAAGTAATAGGGCATCTCCCTTCACAAGAGATTACTTTTGAGTCTATTTCGTTTCATTTAGATGTCTGCTGATTTATAACTGTGAATATTTTCCAGATTAAACAATTTCTTATTGCTTTAAGTGCAGAGGCTTTATGCTTATGCTTTTATTCTCTCATCAGAACTCTTTATTGGGTTCCTGAACGGACACCATATTCAATTCCATTCTAATTTAATTTAGATTAGTGACATTCTTTAAAGGAATACTTTGCTTTATTATTTCAATTTTAACTGTCATACTTACCAATATCATATTTTCCTTATTTTGAAATATCGATTACTGGATTATATTAATTTCTAATGATGCTTAAAGATTAATACTTGTTGAAAAAATAATGAAAACTCAAGAATTGATAAATAAAACTTTTTCACTCACACAAATTGTCTTTATTGGCTGAACTAAAGTCTTAAATGATTTTATTGTTTATAAGGACTTACTATAGTTGATTGCTCCTTTTAATTTCTCCTTGTTAACGGACAAAGGTCCATATGACAATTGGCGGGGTTATTTAATGATTACACGCAAAGATTACGATATAAATATCCCCGCTCCCTCATTATTAATTAATAAAAAATAACCTTGGCTGTCCTATCTGAAACGATTTCCTGTAGCATTCTCTCAATATTTTTTAGAATCAGAAATATTTATTCGAAAATGGCAACATGTCACTCACTTAACTTCTTTGAATCATTTTGATCTTTTATGTGGAATGTTGAGTGATCTGTTGTTTTTCCAAAATGTTACTTGGAGCATGAGCTCTGTAGGATGTGTTGTCTGAACTCTACCTTGCAGCTTGCTGCACACAGACACACATGCACACACACAGACGTATTCCCCTACACACACAAACACACACTATCTGACACAGTACAGGTCACCTTCATCTGCTTTGCCTGAGATTGTACAGTGTAGTGTAGTGCAAGGTCCTTTCAAGTGAAGGGCGCAGTAAATCAGCAATCTCAACATTAACCAGCATAACACTTTTAAATGTACTCCTTGTCATTAGAAACATTTCATAAAACTACCAAATAAAAAAATAAAGCAGAAATATTTTGGAATGTAAGATGTTCAGATTTCCTTTGATGTTCTCTTCGTGGCGTACTGCTGAAATACAGGAAGAGCTGATCATTTAATAAGAGCTGATCATTTAATAACACACCGTTCAGTTTTTACAGCGTTGCAGAACTAATTATCCCAGTTTCTGAGTTTGCATGTCCCCTTGCAGCATTTTACTGAATATGTTATTAATATTCTTCAGTAGCCACTGTTTTCACCTGATTGCTCTAGGCAATACTTTTACCTCCAAAGAAACAAGCAGTCAGTGTCAAGCTTTTATAAAGAATGCAGAAAAACAAAAGGAAGGCGATTTGCATATCCTGCAAGGTGGAGAGGTGAAAGACCAGTGGCCGTCTGCACAAATACTTGCAAATGTGGAATTATCCTTCTTTGCTTGGGAAAAGGCAGCATTCAGAAGGTGACAACTTGGCATATTGTGCAAAGGTTAATGAGTCTAATCTATGCAAACCACTGGCAATTCAGATTGACCTCAGAAAATGGCAGGACAAAGACCCTGAACAGGCAGTAAACAAATCTAAAAGGTTCAAGAGGACCACCCTCTTCTCATAAGCAATACACAGAATAAAGACGAATGTGTATGTGGGAGTGGTGCAAATTGATATAATGACCACAATGTAAAGCCACGTTTATAGAGATAAGCACCAAAGAAATCAAATAAGCACGATGATGTAGACTGGGTTCAAGCAAAGCAGCGTACAGCACCCCATGGAAGTACAGACGACAGATGACATTATGTCCTCAGCAGATGAAGAATCACATACGTAAGCAGACCAGGTGACCAACACCTACACAATTTCAGACAAAGCCATTACCTCTTAAGTTGGAAACATTGGTTGTCTAGATCGAGCATATCATTGTTTACAACATTTTGCTACAATGGAGTGTGTTTCACTGTCACTGTCATTGTGATTATTATTATTATTCTTTATTGTCCAATTAATAAAAATCATCACAATCATGGAAAATAAAAACAACAGATTTCATAAAACTGTCATTAAATGAGTTCATTGCAAATATTGTGGTAGAAGTAACATACCATAATAAACCATTGAAATCGCATAAAATATCATAAAACAATATTTCATTCATAGCCTAGTAAGAACATTTCATATCCTTATTGATCACCATGTCTCTATATCTTGATAAAACCATCCATACGATCAATTTTAGCAGCCTCTCTCAACCCAATAACTAACATATCTTTGTGCAGTCCCTTGGAACGAGCTATACATTAGAACAGACACATATTCTGACCAATTATGATCATTGGTGACTTAATGTATAAAGTGCATTCGTGCTTCTTAAGATATCTTTATGCCTCGGATCTTACATTATCAACGATAATAAATGTAGTGAAATTTTTGGTAGTTACAATATCTATATAGATTAGTCAACATGGTTATTAACATAGCCACTTTCTATTCCTATAACACGACTAAAGCATCATCCTGAGTCAATTTTTTCTCAGCTACGAGGATAAACTTAACAAAACAAACTGTTAGATTAGTTATATGCCCTTGAAGGCACAATATAATCGCTTAGCGGAAAGTTCTCACTCCTAATTCCTTAAATATCGTTTTTAACAGTGTTAGCCCCTCTTGATGCAATCTGGGGCAAATACATACAATGTGCAATAATGTTTCATTAATACAACCACATAATCTACAATTTTGTGATTGCCAATTTTGTACCCATCTTGGGGTCCCATCCGTTGTTGGACAGTGGCCAAATATTAACTTAAGGAAACTATCCCTTACCGCCGGTTTTAAATAAGAGGTTAAATAAGATTGGGGCTTTTGTTTTATTTTACGAGTTAATAACCGACCAGGCATGCTTTTTTTTTGCAATCATCTCCTGATCCAATAAAAAGTATGCAAAATTAGTAGATTGATTTAAAATCGGTTTTAAAACAGTCTTATTTCTTTCCTAATTGTCAAAAGATGGGAGCTTGAAGATATTCAAACTCTCTGTTAAATATGATCTCCATGCACTGGTATACGCTTTCTTATTTATTTCTTGCCAGCACATATATGCAAGAGACCAAGGGTCCGATAAATAGAATGTAAATAAACATTTTAGGAACGCAGTTTGCCTCACCAACGTTTGGTTTAATAAACCAAACTCTAATCTAACATTAGCGCGGCCAACGTTTCTTGGGACCCTGAAAATTGATTTAAAGACTTTTATTTGTAATTTGTCTAAAAGTTTACTGTCTTGGCCCCGGAAAATTATTGACCCCATATGTTTGAGAAGGAATCAGTTTCACCTTCATTACCTTCAATAAATACTTGTGACTCGGGCATAATAACCTATCTCGCAATAATCTAAAAGCAAAAAACAATGAAGTTGCTTCGGCCTTTAAGTTATTGAAATGTTGTTTTTAAGTCATTCTATCATCAAGCTTAACTCCTAAATATTTATATTGCTTTACTGTTTCGATAGATAGTCCGTTCATTTTCCATAGTTTCTTATCTGATTTAGTTGATCCTATTATCATAATTGTAGTTTTTTTTGTATTTATTTGTAGACCAATCCCTAAGATATAGTGATCAAATGACTCTATCAATCGTTGAAGGCCTATTTGCGTGTGACTTAATAATATGGTGTCGTCTGCATATTGCAAATATTTTATACTTTGGCCTGCAAGAATTAGAGAGTGCGCATTTACATTATGTAAATGATGTGGTAAGTCAGCCATAAAAAGGTTCAAAAGACATGGGGCAAGTACGCAGCCCTGTTTAAGGCTACTATGTGTTTCAAGGCGGTAAGTGGTACAACCTCCGTCCCTTAATTTAACCTGCACCCACGTGTTTGAATACAACAATATAATCATATCCAGCAGTTCTTTTGGAACGCCCCATGCTGATAACTTTGCCCAAAGAAGTTTGCGAGGAACAGAGTCAAAAACGGCCTTTAGATCTACATAGCAAATATAAAGCTTTTGTTTTTGTATTTTGCTCTCCTTGCCAACAAGGTAAGTAACAGCAGGTTCGTAATTGTTGACTGTCCCCTGCGGAATCCGGTTTGAAAAATTGGAATAACTTTCCTTGTCATTGCCCATTCCTCTAGATCTTTAAGTAGTTACTCAGAAAAGGGAACAACTAAATGAACCTCTCGTCTTGTAGCACATAAATGTAACCCAACTGAACCATGTTGGCTTTCGTTTGTATGGTAAAGACAACTTTCTTCTAGGGAGGTATGCAACAATAGCAGTCAGCACCGGTAAATGGTGAATAACATACCACCACAGGTGGTGTTACATCACATTTGCGCTCTCCTGCAAGAGTTTTCTCACACTTTTCTTCACTATCAGACAGTAGCGGCCGTGGTGGGAGTGCTGCCGAGCGGTGACGTGGGGTGGGAGGGCAGGGTGGGGGTAGTAAGTCGAATACGGCCGTATAGTGGCAAGTAGACATATAAATAAATAAAATGAATTTCGTTGCGCGCACTGCATCGCCAAATGCGATGCAGCGCGCGCAACGAAATTCGTTTTATTTATTTATATGTCTACTTACCTCTATACGGCCATATTCCGTACTTTACTACCCCCCACCCTGCCACTCCCCCGCCCCACGTCACCGCCCGGCAGCACTCCCACCACGGGCCGCTACTGCTATCAGATAACAACAGAGTTCCACATATAAATAAAGATCTGGTTTAGCCCATGCTATGACCTACAGAATTGCTTGTCATTACTACATACTTTAGAATAGCTTTGTGAGATAAGAACGTAGGCATCACATTTATTGTCAGAACAATTATGTGGAAGTTGTGTTTAATTCTTCTGAAAATGAAAATTCGTTTTATCCTGTCTACTATGAACAAGAGTTTGTCATTTGGCTATATGAAGGATATATGATACAGGGAAAAGGTTTGTGACCAAGGTTAGTGACTTGTGAGTGTCATCCAATCATAGCATCTCGATAACGTGACATATTAATCCAGAATAAACCTAAAGGATATCATTTATCAATTGTTGGAATTTAACTGGAGTGTTACACAGACGAATGGGCATGATCAAATACCCAAAATGTCCCAAGAAAACCCAACTTTGTGAAAATCTTGACTGACTTGATTTGATCTGTCAGGACCGAATGAGGGTTAAGGGTTATCAGTTGCGAACAGTGATGTTGTTGAGGTTCTGATAATCTATACACAGGCTATAAGTCCCATCTGATTTTGGAACTAGAGAAGTCAAGGGTCTGATGAGTCATTTCTTAAGGTTTTTGTCAAGATTTTCCTTAAGTCCTTGGTCTCGCTTTAGGGTCAAGGGATTCATTTTTCCATTAGGAATAACTCCCCCTCCGGAACCAAATCAATAGGGTCATCATCTTTCCTATAGGGAAACAGGCAGTCAACTTTAGAATTATTGAATACACCAGCAACGTCTTGTACTCCTTAGGAATGACAGATAGCAATAACTTCTCCTGTTTTAATGTCAAATGTGACATTTTGCTGTTTCTGCAGACCTTTTCTTGGAGAATACTACTCCTGACAGTGTTAAGATGAAATGTCAATGATATGATTCTCCAAGTAATAGTCAGCTTCTGGATTTGTAACCATAATGTTCCCAACACAATGTTAAAAGATTGCGCAGCAGTTAAATCATGAGTCCAAAACTAACTGTGCATGTCCTTCAGAAGTAACACTTAAATGAAGTAAAGAAGTTTGTGCAATATCTCTAGAGGTTAAGGATTTCCTGTGTATTTTTTAGGTGAGTTCTGCTCATGTCTTATTCTGTACTGGGATTTCGACTATCTTCTAGAATTCACAGTCCATAAAACAACCAGATGCTACACAGTCAATTAGTGCCAAAATGACATATCGCAATTTGGGTGTCGGCTGGCAGGGGACGGGGGTGGCTGGGACAAAATAAATTTAAAAAATCCACTTACCGTTTGCCGGCCGGCCATCTCTCACCTTCGGTCCCTTCAGCCACCTTCTCATCTGCTTCTGTAGGA
Source organism: Calotriton arnoldi (assembly GCA_963921515.1). Taxonomy (NCBI): domain Eukaryota; kingdom Metazoa; phylum Chordata; class Amphibia; order Caudata; family Salamandridae; genus Calotriton; species Calotriton arnoldi. Next base: position 268,518 of record CAWUFW010004560.1, on the reverse strand, counting down.
GAAGGAAGCACACAGGCTCCCTCCCCTAAGCCAATCACAACACAGCAATGCAGCGTTGTGATTGGTCTCAGCGCCGTGGTTCGGCCCTCAGACGGGGACTGTGAGGCTTTGCATGCTCCTCACTAGGCTGTGTAAAGCAAGCCTGGTGAGGAAGATGCAAAGTGCAAAGGACTGTTTGGGCAGCCCGAGAGGGCCGGTCAAGCAGTCCAGCGCACGGGGAGTGGGCAAACCACTCTGCCCCCGTAACCCAGCCCGTAGTGAAAAATAAAATGATAATAACCAGGTTAGCATCATTTTATTTTTCCGCTACACTGCTCCTAAAGCAGTGGGGCAACGCTCTTGCGCCTTAGCGGAGTAGCCGCCACTGGTCGTAACATCAACCGGTAAATAGAAATGTGCTCTTGAAAAATGCATATTCTTTTGATGCAGAAAGGCCTAGTCGGATTTTGTGAGTCAAGGACAGGCCCGGTAGTTTTCCTATAATTGAGTTCAATTTCTGACAAAATGTCCTGAATTACCACAATAAAGGCAGAGCCCCTCTTTGCAGGGACAATTCTTCTCTTCTTTTGTCAAAAGGAATTTCATATTGCCAATCTGCATTGGTTCCTTTACCTTTTCCTTTGGAAATGAAGAAACTGCCATTTATTTTGAGCAAGGATGAACCCACACTCCCCTTTCATTTTATTGATGATGTTGCTGAGCCTCAATCTGAAGAATTAATTCTGTCACAGCTTCTGTTGTGTTGGGTCTATTTACTAATTCTTCTTGCAAGCCGTTGTAAAACTTGGCTGCAACGGCTTCATCAGTACACCCTTATCTTGGGCTTTAATTGATAAAATCTGCTCACATAAGAAATTATATCACAAGTTACCTGCTTTAACATGAGCAAATTAACATGGGCTGATTGCAACATTTGTTTTCAGGAAAAGATACTGGAGAATTGTTGTAATAGTGCTGCAATAACAAACTTTCTCCATTGATTAAGGGTGTGGCGCAGCCTAGTGTATCCTAGGACAAATGAGAGTGAAAGAAAATAACTTTATCTGTGTGTTAGAAATGGGGGTCTCTAGTTGGCAGGTTATTACCCTGTCCAAGTAGGGACCCTTCTTCCTAGGAAGAATAAGGAGGATACACTACTGAAATAATCCCTGCTCACCCCCTTTGTAGCTTGGCATGAGCAGTCAGGCTTATCTCCGAGGCAGCGTGTAAAGCATTTTGCACATAACATACAGTAATACAGTGAAAACACTACAAAAGGACACCACACCAGTTTAGAAAAATATCCAATATTTATCTGTGTAAAACAAGACCAAAGCGATAAAAATTCCACATACAATAATACAAATATGCACTTTGCAAGAATAACCTTAAAAAAGCAATTCCTTGAAGCCGGTAGCTCTGTCCGGTGCTACCGCAGTGCTGAAAACAACCAAATCCAACAGTTTGGGTCAACTGCGTCGATGCGGACCGGCGTCGGTGTCAGAAGACTTGTAAATAGTACCTTTTTATTCCGGCCAACCGCGGTGGTGTGGCTGGCGATGGCGGTTGTTGAGGCTGCGGTGTGAAGTGGAGCGGTGCGGCGTATGGTGACCTATGGTCGCGGTGCAAGCAGCGGCTCAGTGGCATTCGTCCAGCGGCGTCGGTGAGACCAGGGCTGTGGTGCGAAGCGGGACGGCGAATATCACAGTGCTGACGGTCATGGTGCAAGCGGCGGTGTCCGTCGAAGATCAGCGGTCAATGGGGCTGGCATCAGTGGGTCGCGGCTGCAGTGTGGGACAGGGCTCTGTGTAGCTTACGAGCGATGCCCCTAGACCACAGTGCAGACCACGGCGGCGATGTCAGCTGGCAACGGTGTCGTCGGTGAGTCCAGGGAGGCGGAGTGAAGCGAGGCGGTGCGGAGTGCGATGCCCAGAGGTCGCGGTGCGTGCAGTCGTCGTCGTTACGGAGGTGATAGAACACCACCACCAACTGTTCATCACCTCCACTGTGTCATTGGCAACTAAAAATACTATATGGCAGTCCATCTTGGCCAAGGTGAATGCAGTCGGAGTGAAGAGAAGGGAAGTGGACGACTGCAAGAAGCGCTGGACTGATGTGAAGCGCAAAACCAAGCTGAAACTTGCAGCCAACCTGAAAGCAGCAATACAGACTAGAGGTGGCAGTCCAGCGACACACCAGGAGCTCGATGAGATGGAGGAAATGGTGACCCGAGTCATCATTGGGGAGACGGTGGCAGGAGTTGGGGGACCAGACACTGCACAACATGACCTGAGCCAACAGCAACAGGGTGAGTAACGTCCAGGGACTGGGGGGACGGGGGAGATGGGCACAATGGCACACATGCACAATTAAGTATAGCACATCTGTGGACAAACCATGCCCAAGAGTCACAGCTCCGACCAAGAGCCCAATTTACCCAAGTCTGCAATATCTCAGCACTGTATAAGCACAGAAGTGAAAGGCACACCGCCTGAAAGGGATAAGGGCCAGCAAAATCAGAGCTGGAGGGGCAACACACCCACAATGCAGCACACACACATAAGAATCAGAGCACCTCAACATTGACAACAATGTGGTACAAACTGCAACACCTTCACAACAGAACAGAGGACACAACTGCTGCCGCTTGTGTGTAGAAAATGGCCATTTGCATTTGGCATAGCAGGAAACTGTGAGATGATAATGTACAAGTACAACCTCACATCCCTGATGGTGTAGAAATGCCAACTGTCCCGCATCAAATAGGCATCGCCTCACAAACAGTCACAATGTACATTGTCATGCAGTCTGTAAGTAAACTTGTACAATGCGTGAACATACATGTGAACACAATGTCAATCTGCATCTCCCCTTCACATTGCAGAGGGAGAATCAACACCTCCTGCAGAGCAGACCCAACAACTCAGCACTGATGATGAAGAGGACCGTCCCAACATCGACACCGACGCCCGTCAACAGCTCACGTGTGGGAGTCGTCATCAGCTGCTATAGTATCTGTCCGGAGGTGCCGGAAACATGCAATTCAGATGTGCTTCTGCCTGATAGCTCAGACAAAGGAGCTTTCATCCCTAATGTTAGTTTGTCATCTGCTTGCATCCAGGAAATGTGATGTGGCTTGTTGGGGGTGGGGTGGGATGTGTGCGACTTTGGGATTCATGTTTGACATGTCTTGCATGTGGCAAATGAGCGGCATCACTGTGTGTTACATTGCCTCACAGCTGCTCCTCCCTCCCCCGAGCCTATTTACTTGTGTGCGCTGCGCGGTTGCATCACTTGCACTCCTATGGCACACCATTATCATGCCTGGCTGTGCATGACCACAGGCCTGACATAGACACTGTGATGTTGGCCATTGAAGGTGGGCGGCCACGTGAGTGTAGGCCTATGGTAAGGATAGGGCGGACACAGATGTAGAGTTCGTTCCTGGCTGTACTCGCGCTGCGATTAAGGCTAGGCATTTGGCTCATGCTGCGGCAATACAGATACACACAACACTTGGCATGTATGATTTAACTCTGAGGTGTGGCTAGGTTAAAGCTCGCGCAACACCATTATAGTAGTCAGATAACATATATACAAGTAATATCCAAGAAAATGCTCAAGGGAACAGTTAAGAGACGGCCACCCACGAATCCAAAATCCTTTGATACCGCTGGTACACAAAGGGCAAATCACAAAGTAAAGTCCCGTTCCCGAGCAAAAAAAGGCTTTTCACATCAGTTAGTCAGTTCATTCAATATCAGTCCAGGTCTTGTGTGATATGATTCCTCTTTATTTATTTGATATAGCCGAAATGTAGCCAAATGTAGCCAACACGTGTTTCGTCCTGGGAGTATCACCCATCGACTTCCTCAGGGCTACAATAATAACAATAAGAAACACACACTAAGATGGCATTCAATGTATTTTGTCCACATATCGTCATTAATTAGATGGCAATCAACTAACCATTAGAATTGTCTAAGTTAGACAAATATCCATAGTGGGATTTAAGAGAGCTAGAAGATAGGAACACTAAGAAATCCATCCAGTGAACAGAAAGAACCTTAAAATTGTCAAGAAGTGAAGACCACAGAAGAACATAAAGATATAGGTTTGATTGTGAAAGAATAGTACCACTAAAAGACCAGTGATTATATCTACCAGAGTGTATTCAACCAAATCATTGTGCACGTGCTCAAATCGTGAAAATGATCATAAGCGATAAAGCAGACACCCTATATTTGCAGTATTTCAGATAACTCACCACATATAAAATCTAAAACAAATCCGCCAAGTTCCAGGCAGAGCATATAATCAATCACATATAGCGTGTAGCTATAGAGAAAAGGCGAGAAAATAAATAAATCAGGCCGAGAACACTAGAAGTCCCATTCAAGCTAAAGCTAACATTATCAATGCCCTTGTATTTATAAATATACCGGCTGGGGTGGAGAAACTGCCCCGTCTATAAATATATCTATACAGCATATATTAGAGAAGAACAGAAATTGCCTGAATTGGATCTGTGTCCTAAAGACATCACTCGATATACACACTGGTGTATGAAGTGCGCAAAATAACAAGATGAACCCCAAACATCTTCTAAGACGGATAACTGGCACTCTCAATAAATTAAGTTCATAGAACAAGGGAATAATCTACTTCTAAGTGTGTAAAATAGCCACAGTCCAATAAATAAAATGCCGATGCCCTCCACTTAAATAGGTGGAACTCATCGGACTAATAGCGTCAGATATAAACTCGCTAACTCATTAAGTATTGAATTATTTTGAAAGACGTAAAATTTTACCTCTAGAACGTTTATGTTCCAATTACGAACATTTGGTTATGTATCTGAAACAAAAATAACATGAATTAATCACACTATTTGTGTGAGATTAATATATTTGTTTTATTACAGAGAATTGTCTTATGTTCAACCCTTGCCAATCTAGGAGCAACAGTAATTTAAAGCACTCCCAGTATCATGAGTAAATAATTAAGAGTATATCCCAAGTTAAGCAGCTTTACGTATTTAAAGGAAAAAAATATAAAATAAACACGACAAGCCAAAGAATCCAGTAACCATAAGAGACATGGCTACACCAAAGACAAGTCCGTATACTAATAACGGATACATAAGTCACAAACATCAGGCATACAGGCTTACCGGGTTCAGGAGAGTACTCCTATCGTAGTAAACGACCGAGTTCGAGTGAAACGAAGCACGAAAATCCCCCCGTTTAAATAGGTCGGAAAACTAATTGGCATTCATTAGTTCGAATGTAGAGCGAAAAAACGGACTAATCTCCGGCAGTATTCAAAGTAATCGCCATCTTTGAATGGCGAAACATACACTATTAGATATAATAGGAATCATGTTTCAGACATAATCCTTTTATGTATATTCAGATACTTATTAGGAATTTCAAGATGCTGTGGCTAACAAGTAATAAAATTGTTTCTAATTCTAAAGGCTTATGTGCATCAATCTCGTACTGAGCCATCTTAATATGACTATATCGATAAAATTGAGGCCCCGCTACTTATATTCAATATAGTGTAACGGACCAGGTTACATGAATATCGGACATGCTCCGCTATATTTGTGGTGCCAGTCCCATTGTTTAAACGCATTAAAAAAAACGGATTAGGATGAGATTTAAATTCATTCCTAATTATCTGTAAACGCAACCTCTGTTTGGGGAGCACATGTGAGTTAGATACTCGTAAGAAAATAATGGATATAGGGAGAGAAACGCAAGGATTAAGTTTATGCACTAAAAGAGTATAGGTGCCAACACGAGAACGATACATGAGTGAGTAAGAAGGAGCAGAAAGTAGCATAATCAAAGTCTAGTAAAGAGATAAAGTAGGACCCAAGGTATGCATTAGCCAATACATAAGCATGTGCAGCCCAAAATTCGATAGATGGCATTAGAATAATACATAGGGGGTAAGAGGAAGCGAAAATTAGCATAATCAGAGTCTGATAAAGAAGTAAAATAGAACCCAAAGGTTGTAAGGCATGCATTAGCCGATACACAAACATGTACAGTCCAGAATTCAGTAAATGACAACTATACATTCTTCATTGCGCAGACAATTGGGCGGAAACAATGAGTACTACTACTATATGTCTCAACTCAAGTAAGTAGTAAATTATAGACAAAGCATATATATATGTATACATAGTGTGAGATGTTCAAATGGTATATGTGCATTCATCAATATTAGGGATTAATGTGGACCATGAATTACATTATTTCTTATGAATCTGATGTATCCTGTGTTCTGATTTCCTGTCCATTCCGTAAATCAAACTACTGTATAAATGTTTATGTTATGTGTTATACACCTGCATAATGTTCTTTCCCCACTATTTATTTTACCCTAATATTGATGAATGCACATATACCATTTGAACATCTCACACTATGTATACATATATATATGCTTTGTCTATAATTTACTACTTACTTGAGTTGAGACATATAGTAGTAGTACTCATTGTTTCCGCCCAATTGTCTGCGCAATGAAGAATGTATAGTTGTCATTTACTGAATTCTGGACTGTACATGTTTGTGTATCGGCTAATGCATGCCTTACAACCTTTGGGTTCTATTTTACTTCTTTATCAGACTCTGATTATGCTAATTTTCGCTTCCTCTTACCCCCTATGTATTATTCTAATGCCATCTATCGAATTTTGGGCTGCACATGCTTATGTATTGGCTAATGCATACCTTGGGTCCTACTTTATCTCTTTACTAGACTTTGATTATGCTACTTTCTGCTCCTTCTTACTCACTCATGTATCGTTCTCGTGTTGGCACCTATACTCTTTTAGTGCATAAACTTAATCCTTGCGTTTCTCTCCCTATATCCATTATTTTCTTACGAGTATCTAACTCACATGTGCTCCCCAAACAGAGGTTGCGTTTACAGATAATTAGGAATGAATTTAAATCTCATCCTAATCCGTTTTTTTTTAATGCGTTTTAAACAATGGGACTGGCACCACAAATATAGCGGAGCATGTCCGATATTCATGTAACCTGGTCCGTTACACTATATTGAATATAAGTAGCGGGACCTCAATTTTATCGATATAGTCATATTAAGATGGCGCAGTACGAGATTGATGCACATGAGCCTTTAGAATTAGAAACAATTTTATTACTTGTTAGCCACAGCATCTTGAAATTCCTAATAAGTATCTGAATATACATAAAAGGATTATGTCTGAAACATGATTCCTATTATATCTAATAGTGTATGTTTCGCCATTCAAAGATGGCGATTACTTTGAATACTGCCGGAGATTAGTCCGTTTTTTCGCTCTACATTCGAACTAATGAATGCCAATTAGATTTCCGACCTATTTAAACGGGGGGATTTTCGTGCTTCGTTTCACTCGAACTCGGTCGTTTACTACGATAGGAGTACTCTCCTGAACCCGGTAAGCCTGTATGCCTGATGTTTGTGACTTATGTATCCGTTATTAGTATACGGACTTGTCTTTGGTGTAGCCATGTCTCTTATGGTTACTGGATTCTTTGGCTTGTCGTGTTTATTTTATATTTTTTTCCTTTAAATACATAAAGCTGCTTAACTCGGGATATACTCTTAATTATTTACTCATGATACTGGGAGTGCTTTAAATTACTGTTGCTCCTAGATTGGCAAGGGTTGAACATAAGACAATTCTCTGTAATAAAACAAATATATTAATCTCACACAAATAGTGTGATTAATTCATGTTATTTTTGTTTCAGATACATAACCAAATGTTCGTAATTGGAACATAAACGTTCTAGAGGTAAAATTTTACGTCTTTCAAAATAATTCAATACTTAATGAGTTAGCGAGTTTATATCTGACGCTATTAGTCCGGTGAGTTCCACCTATTTAAGTGGAGGGCATCGGCATTTTATTTATTGGACTGTGGCTATTTTACACACTTAGAAGTAGATTATTCCCCTTGTTCTATGAACTTAATTTATTGAGAGTGCCAGTTATCCGTCTTAGAAGATGTTTGGGGTTCATCTTGTTATTTTGCGCACTTCATACACCAGTGTGTATATCGAGTGATGTCTTTAGGACACAGATCCAATTCAGGCAATTTCTGTTCTTCTCTAATATATGCTGTATAGATATATTTATAGACGGGGCAGTTTCTCCACCCCAGCCGGTATATTTATAAATACAAGGGCATTGATAATGTTAGCTTTAGCTTGAATGGGACTTCTAGTGTTCTCGGCCTGATTTATTTATTTTCTCGCCTTTTTCTCTATAGCTACACGCTATATGTGATTGATTATATGCTCTGCCTGGAACTTGGCGGATTTGTTTTAGATTTTATATGTGGTGAGTTATCTGAAATACTGCAAATATAGGGTGTCTGCTTTATCGCTTATGATCATTTTCACGATTTGAGCACGTGCACAATGATTTGGTTGAATACACTCTGGTAGATATAATCACTGGTCTTTTAGTGGTACTATTCTTTCACAATCAAACCTATATCTTTATGTTCTTCTGTGGTCTTCACTTCTTGACAATTTTAAGGTTCTTTCTGTTCACTGGATGGATTTCTTAGTGTTCCTATCTTCTAGCTCTCTTAAATCCCACTATGGATATTTGTCTAACTTAGACAATTCTAATGGTTAGTTGATTGCCATCTAATTAATGACGATATGTGGACAAAATACATTGAATGCCATCTTAGTGTGTGTTTCTTATTGTTATTATTGTAGCCCTGAGGAAGTCGATGGGTGATACTCCCAGGACGAAACACGTGTTAGCTACATTTGGCTACATTTCGGCTCTATCAAATAAATAAAGAGGAATCATATCACACAAGACCTGGACTGATATTGAATGAACTGACTAACTGATGTGAAAAGCCTTTTTTTGCTCGGGAACGGGACTTTACTTTGTGACTTGGCATGTATGAGCCAAGACCCCGAGCGGTCTTGCGCTCCTTCATTTCTCCGTTCGTGCGAGCCCGCCCTCCGGGTGCATGCTACTTTTAAACATTGTCGATTGCGGGCCAGGTGGCGCCGACACTACAACAGAGACACACGCATTAGTCACTTCCATGTCCAGGCCAGCACTGAACCACGCCCAGAGCCCCGGGCAAATTCTTCACACCCCTACGCTGGACTGGCATACGCCGGCCCAGTCCACTCCGCTTACGCTTACAGGGGGGGACGACAAAGCTACGTGTCCAAGGTCTTACCCACTGCCTGAGGTGACATGGTTGCATCCGCTGTCCACAGCACAATGTAATGTGGTAGGGCCCTGGGCCATCATGCATACATAATGACCACACAGACACACTTAGATAGCTAGTGGAAATGGCTATGGGCACGTGCGCCCGGCCCATTTTATTACCAGGGTCACATGTCCAGTGACGCCTGTGCTGGATGGGTGTGGGGTGAGTGTAAGCCAGCCCTCAGGGAGTGGTTGGTGCTGGCAACAACTAGAACAGTGATCATCGGATCACACACACAGATTCAATCATAAAGGGTCCATGACTTGCAGTGCACTGAGGTAGGGGCACCAGATCTGGAATCACACACACAAGATTCAAACATAAAGGGTCCATGACTTGCAGTGCACTGAGGTAGGGGCACCAGATCTGGAATCACACACACAAGATTCAAACATAAAGGGTCCATGACTTGTGGTGCACTGAGTTAGTGGCACCTGAAGCGCTCAACGGGTGTGCAACCTGCGATGATGCGTCGTCCGGGCGGGCCGCACTGGAAGCAATGTCTGTTGCCTACTGGACTGCGCCATTAATAAATCAAGACTCAATTTGAATTGTGAGCCCTTCTGACCGCAGTGTAGGCTGGAGGCAGCGGTCAGAAAGGGCCCACAGCCACATGGCGATGACTTGTGGTGCACTGAGTTGGTGGCACCTGAAGCGCTCAGCGGGTGTGCAGCCTGCGATGATGCATCGCCCGGGCGGGCCGCACTGGAAGGAATGTCTGTTGCCTACTGGACTGCGCCATAAATAAATCAAGACTCAATTTGAATTGTGAGCCCTGCTGACCGTAGTGTAGGCCGGAGGCAGAGGTCAGAAAGGGCCCACAGCCACGTGGCGATGACTTGTGGTGCACTGAGTTAGTGGCACCTGAAGGGCTCAGCGGGTGTGCAGCCAGCGATGATGGCGTGTCCTTGCAGGTCAGGATTGGATTCGATATGTGTGAGCCCTGCTGACCGCAGTGTAGGCCGGAGGCAGCAGTCAGAAAGGGCCCACAGCCACGTGGCGATGACTTGTGGTGCACTGAGTTGGTGGCACCTGAAGCGCTCAGCGGGTGTGCAGCCAGCGATGATGGCGTGTCCTTGCAGGTCAGGATTGGATTCGATATGTATGAGCCCTGCTGACCGCAGTGTAGGCCGCAGACAGTAGTCAGCACACACATAACTCCGCAGTGCTGTGCCACTGGGTGCGCTGGGGGCCTGTGTTGGTGGAGCCAGCGATCGGCTGAGGAGGCTAGCGGTCATGGCGGCGGACTCGTGGCAGGGTGAGGGGCACTGCCCTGGCAGACGCGTTGGCCTTCCCGGAAGTGTACCACGCCCAGAGCCCCGGCCTATTTATTCACTCTCCTACGCTGGACTGGCGTACGCCGGCCCAGCCCACTCTGCTTACGCTTACAGGGGGGGGGACACAGCTACGTGACAGAGGTCTTCCCCACTGCCTGAGGTAACATGGTTGCATCCACTGTCCACAACACTACAAACACCAGCAGTATATGTCCACATGGACATGTCTGTGCTCTGCATACTGAAGTCTGTCCAGCACATCACCGCCACACTTGGCATTGTGTACATTCTTTTTCATGGGTGACTTGCCTCCTTCACACATACTTGGTTCCCGCCTCTCCCCACATTCTGCAGTTGTGTGGCTGAGGGACCATGCCGTTTTCGGAAGGTCAGCTGTCTTCTTCTGCGCTGCCTAGGTGGTAGTCCTGGGGTGGTCCGGGGGGGGGGGGTCCTGGGGGTGGTGGCGGTGGGTGTTATGGCCCTCTTGGGTCTCCAAGCTGCATGATCATTGGCTCCATGGAATCTGTTGGTCTTCACATGTGGCTCTGGGCTGGGCTCCCTTTCATGCTGCAGGTTGTTGTCCTGCTTAACACCAGTAAAAGGCAGGTGTTAAATCCCTGCTGCTAACGCGCCTTATCGCCTGTTTTTGGGTCGCTTCGCCAATCTGGCTGGTCGTTGAGAACATCGCGAAGTGGTGTTTTCGTGTGTTTTTGCACTGGAACGCCTACTCTGCATATCATTAGCGTTAGTTGTCATTCTCATCCGTGGCGATGTTTTTTGCATCGGCTATCGCTGGAAAACTGGCGATATCGGCAGTTTGCACCAGCTTGAGAATAGGGCGATAAATCTATCGTCACTTTTGCGGCGCTAAAGTGCCGATAAATCGGCGATAAGTCCTTGAGAAAATGCCTCAGAGATGCTTCGGAACACGTCACTCAATGTATCGATTCTCCATCTCCGATTGCATTGCCCCATGGCCTGGGAAGTTTCTTTTGTACAAACAGCTCCGAACAGTCCGATGCATGCTCATCCTTACCCAGTACTAGTAGGTAAGACAGAACATGGTGTCTGTCCTTTTGGGTAGCAGTCAATTATAAAGCTGTAAAGCAAGAAAATGAATTCCCACAGTTCAAAAACATGTGTGTCAAGCAGTCTTAGAAAGGCTCGTATTCTATGTTAGCCATGCGGCACAACCGTGAGCTGCATATGAATATATTGGGGCCCATTACGATGCGGCCCGGAAAGGCTCCGACCATCGGGTCAATATCCGACTGCCGCATTACAATGCTGGCGGTCGGAAATTAAACTGGCCGGTCAGTCCTTGAGCCTGTTGGACAGCCGGAGGTCTGCCCGTATTCCAAACGGGCGGCCTTTCCGCCCTTGGGATTGCGATACTCGGTTTCAGGCAGGCTTTCCATGTTGTGCTTTCCGACATGGAAAGCCTGTCGGAGAGCGAGAATAGGGGCCCCTAGCAGGGCCCCCTTGCCTCTGCAGCCTCCGGTTGGGGGCAGAGGGGCCACCTATGGTGTCCCCTGTTGATCCCTGCACCACCTCCCATTTCCCTATGGGCCGTAACACATGCTCCCATAGGGAAATGTCGGAATGTGACCGAACAGTGTTCAGTCGCATCCTAATCAGGTGGTATGGACTGCCGACCAGAGGTCAGTCGGTCCCATTTCTGACATCGTAATACTTCCATCTCAAGATCAAGGCCCTCTACGACAACTTCAGCGAGCAGACGGCAGACACCACCCCCCTCGTCACCGCCGCCAACCAACCAACCATCATGACCTGGAATCCCGCCACCGTCGAACACACCACCTCTACCATGATGAAAACCCACTCAGGAGCCCCAACGGACCCCTGCCCACCGCACATATTCCACAGGGCCCCCGCCGCCATCGCACCCGAACTAGGATGGACCATCAATGCCTCCTTCAGAGCCGGCATCTTCCCAGACGACTGGAAGCGGGCGGAAGTCAAACCCCTCCTCAAGAAACCTACGGCAGACCCAACAGACCTGAAGAACTACCGGCCCATCTCTCTCCTCCTCTTCGCAGCCAAAGTCACAGAGAGACTCGTAAACGCCTAGCTATCCACCTTCATCGAGGAGAACTCCATCCTAGACTCCTCCCAATCTGGATTCCACAGCAACCACAGCACCGAGACCGCCCTCTTCGCCGCCACCGACAACATCCGCATGCTACTCGACCAGGGACACACTGCGGCCCTCATCCTTCTAGACCTCTCCGCAGCCTTCGACACGTTTCACATCGAACGCTCGCAGCTAGACTTCACGACGCAGGGATACAAGGAGCCGCCCTTAACTGGATCCAATCCTTTCTTGCCGGCAGAACCCAGAGGATCAGACTCCCGCCCTTCCTCTCCGAACACACCGACATCAACTGCGGAGTGCCCCAAGGGTCATCGCTCAGCCCCACGCTCATCAACATCTACATGGCCCCCCTCGCCGCCATCGTCAGACAGCATGGGCTCAGCATAATATCCTACGCTGACGACACCCAGCTCATCCTCTCACTCACGAAGAATCCCGAAGACACCAGACTCTGCTTCCATGAAGGAATGAAGAACGTCGCAGCCTGGATGAAAGACAGCTGCTTGAAGCTCAACTCAGAGAAGATGGAGGTCCTCATCCTCGGACCCTGCACCTCAGCTTGGGACAACCCCTGGTGGCCCTCAGCCCTCGGGAACCCACTCACCCCTACAGACCACGCTCGAAACCTCGGCATCATCCTCGACTCCTCCCTCTCCATGAACCGCCAGATCAACGCCGTTGCCTCCACCAGTTTCAACTGCCTGCGCATCCTCCGCAAGACCTTCAAATGGATCCCCCCCGACTGCAGAAGGACCGTGACCCATGCGCTTATAGCCAGCAGACTGGACTACGGCAACGCCCTATACGCCGGAATCAACAGAAATCTTCTACACAAGCTCCAAACCATCCAGAACGCCGCAGCGAGACTCGTACTCGGGACACCGCATCAAGAACACATGACCCAACACCTACGAAACCTCCACTGGCTCCCCGTTGAGAAGAGGGTCACTTTCAAACTCCTCACCCACGCCTACAAATCCCTCAACAACATCGGACCCAAATACCTCAACGAGAGAGTCTCCTTCCACGTACCCAAGAAGAACCTCCGCTCCGCCGACCTCGCCCTGGCAGAGGTCCCCCGCAACCGCAGAAACAGAGCAGGCGGGAGAGCTTTCTCCTACATCGCAGCCAAGACCTGGAACAAGCTCCCTGTGAACATCAGACGCTCCCCGACCCTGCACATGTTCAGGAAGGATCTTAAGACCTGGCTCTTCAACTGATCCGGAGCTGTCCTCCCCCCCTCCCCCCCCAGCTCCTTGAGACCCTCACGGGTGAGTATCGCGCTCTACAAACCCCCTGATTGATTGATAGGCCCCAATGTGTCTTTCGCATCTGGAGCTTGAAAAGCATGGAGTGGGCCAGTGATTCTTAAGAAGCAAGGATCCACGTACCCATGGGGGTCCGCTACCCCTACTCAGAGGGTCCGTGATTGCTCAGAAAATGATATGATATTAGCAGATTAATAAAGGATTTATTCATTAAAAACAAAGTGTAAAACTGAACATTTTAAAAGGCTCTGTATATGTGAAGGAATTCAAAATTGGAGGCCAATTATTAGGTTGGCATCTTCAGCTTGATTCCTGGGGACAGTGCAACTCCCCCAAAAATATTCTAGTATGAACGATTGGTGGCCTTAATAGAAGCACTGGTATGGGCTGACAAAAAAAACCATGTGCTAGAAGCAAAAAGACAAATCTTATTACCACTACGGTGGTCCATTGGACAGCCATAGTCGTGGTGGCGGTCTGTGGACTGCCAGACTGGTGGTCCACCCGCCATATTTCAACTTTGGTAGTTGGACCACCACAGAACCACTGCTACCCTGGCGGTCATGAGGCGGTGTGAGGCTGGTAATATCCTGGCGGTGGCGCTGCGGCACCGCCAAGCATATTGCTAGTTTCCTCATGCCACAGTTTTCATGGTGGTGTGACTGCCATGAAAAGTGTGGTGGTGAGGAAAAAAAAGGGGGGCTACAGGGCCCTCTGGTGCCTCTGCGCCAGGAGATGCATGCAGGGGGTCACATGATGTGTCCCCCGTCTGCATGCACCCCCAGTTCGTGCAGGGTATGGACTTGACAGTCTATGCCCTGCAGGAAAGTGCAATAGCGTTCCCATTGCTGTGCCTTGCTAAGGCTCACATATGAGCCTTAGCACTGCACTGCCGTTGGCCAGCCACTGCAGGACAACCCGACCTGGATTCCAGTTGGAATCTGGCAGGCGGTCACAGTATGGGCTTAGTGGTCTTGGAGCGGGGCGCTGGCATGTCGGCACGCTCCAAGACCACCAAACTCATAACAAGGCCGATAGTGATATGACAGAGTCCAGGATAACCCTTCATATTTTTTAAATAAAACACATTTTTGAAAATATCCTAACTTGCCATTAAAATGAAAATCTTGATTTTTGTTTGTGAATTAAATTAAATATTTAATAATTTGTACATTTGTTTGATTTACAATTCTTTAAGAGGCACATGCATCAAGCATTTTACGAGTCGCAAATGGGCCGATTCGCAGAATCGGGCCATTTGCGACCGGTAAAATGCTATTTCTGAATTATCAAGACCAAAGGCATTCGCAATTAAGGAAATCGCAAAAATTTCGATTTCCTTAATTGCGAATGCAGTTAGAAAATCGCAAATTGCGATTCCCTAAATGCGATGCATCATGCATTCGCAAATTGCATTTTCGCAATTTGGGAATTGCAAATTACCATCATCTTTAAGTTGATGGCAAATTGCAATTTCTTAGAAAAATGCATAAAATTGCATTTTCTAAGTGCCATGTGGCGCACACATATGCCCTTAGGGCATATGTGTGCGCCACATGTGCACACATGCCAATTTTGGGGGTGCAGCAGGGTGGCCTTTTGGCCCCCTAGCACCCTTCAAATTGCATTTGCAATTTGCGAGTACCTATTTATTACCTCTAGGCCCATAGGAATGAATGGAAAGGCATTCCTTAATAGCGAGTCGCAATTTGCGAGTCGCTATTAAGGGATTTGTAGGAATCGCACATTTTTTTGCGATTCCTACATGCATAAGGAATTGCGATTCCTAAATAGTGATTCCCTAAAAATCGCTATTTAGGAATCGCAATGCCATTCTTTGATGCATGTGGCCCTAAGTATTTTTGAGTATTTTTTTGAGGATTAAATTGTAGAACTTCCTTAGGCCACAGTCCCCAGCTTACAGTACCAATTCAGCGGGGATCCACAGAGGTCAAAAGGGTATGAACTGCTGCTGTTGACCATTCTTCTCTTTGCCCGCTGCCTGCAAGTTAGCTTTGTCGCCTGTACTGGGACATTGCGGTTGTGACGCTCTCCCCCTCTCCTCACACATCTTTGCCACTCCCCTTGTCATTCTGCCTATGTACACTATGACTTCCCTCGTCTTTTATGTCACTTTCATCAGTTTGTATTTTGTTAATATGCCTATATAGAAAGAGAATCCGTTCTTCATCTAGCAGTGTTGTGCTATCTTATTTCAATGTGGATATGATTCACTCCAGTGAGTAATGCAGACCCAGATGAATGAAGTCAGCTGCCTGCTGTAAATTACTATAACCATCAGGGGCAGAAATGTTCTTGTTTCTGCATAGTGCAAGAGTAGGGGCGAGGCACTGAAATAATTCAAACAGTGAGATCAGGGAGTGTTCACAACCATGTAGTGTGACAGGCCTTATATTTTTACATGTACTAAGGTTTCTTCATCAACAAACATTTCTCGTCATTCACAGTTGCCAAAAATTACTCCCTTCATTATCCCAATACCACAAGAACTGCTGAGGAGTAACCATCGGTCCATAGGCACCCTGTTGCTCACGCCAACAAACCTAATCCTGTCTTCTTTCCTTTTCCTCTTTAATTCTATGAGAGGAAGGCTCGACGTCCACTGCACCTAAAAAACATTCCAGGGTTGGAGGTTGAAGACTTCTTAAATGGATGACACATTTACCTGGATGAGGAAGGCATCAGCCTTACCTCTTCTCCTTCTTTGTTCCAGGTCTTACAGGACTGAGGATACACCCAATAAGCATGACTTCATTCCAGTCCCAGAGATCAACAGAAATATGCCAGGTACAGATGCTATGCAGCACTACTATTTTCAATCAACTAATAACAGCACTTAGTGAAGCTTTCACACTTGCAGAAAGCAGTATACAACCAAAGTCGATATGCTGCTCTCACCCATCTCCAAAATGTAACAGGATACAAACCTTGAGAGAGCTGTCCATTTGCTGCAAATGTTGTCCATTCGTCTCTATATTTCTATCCAACTCTGGACAATGTTCTGGCCTACTGGATCATTTGCTAGTAATTTTTAGTTCCAGGTTAGCCAAAACCTTTTGTTTTTGCTAAATATTTGTAATAAAAATAGACTTACCCAGAGAAGCTTTGAGCAGGCCCGCTTCATTCATTGTTCTGTCCAATTGTGATTCACACTTTACTTCCAGACTCCACAGCATACAACATGGCCAGTGGTTCAGTCCACTTGAGTCATTGGCTCCCCTGTCTATGAGTGATGGAATTGCACATGCAATGGTGGCCATCTTTGAATGTTTTTTTAAAACGTTATTATCGAAACATTAAAAGATAACCATATGAGCATGTGTATGCACACACAGGCTCCTGTTTTTTAATGATTTTGTAAAAGTATTTTACAAAAATATTAAATATCACTGTAATTGGCAAAACCAATAGGCTGCCAGACAACACCAGACCCACTGGCTTTGCCAATGCGTATTATAAATAGTCCTTGGTGCATAAAATATATAGGAATTATAAAATATTAAAATAGATTTCTTATTGCTGCTACCATATAAAAAGCTTTTCCTAAACAAATTCTGGCAAAATGTCTTCCTTTTCCCTGAGCACCTCCCTTTATGTTGTTGTCCTTACTGGATCCTAAGTTCCCGATATATATACTCCTGCCTGTAGGCATGAAATTCCTAAATTGCATTCTTGGGTGAGCTGGTGATTGGTCTGAGCCGTACTGAAGTGGAATTTCTGCATATCTTCTAAATGCTACTCTGTGTATGCACAAGGAAATCCATGCATAGTGCATTTCCATTGTTGTTTTTTTTCATTTAGACATCTGGGCATCTGATTGACTTTGGCCTGACTAGAGCGAAATAGAATTCAGATCTATGTGCTCTTATAAAACAACCTGTCTTTGTTCTTCCAGTTCAGCCCATACCGCAGTAGACCTGCCCTGTCTCACGTCAGGACAATAGGCTAACGCTACGATCCATAAATACAGGCAAAACTCACCCATTGTAAATTTATAGTGGTATTGCAGGCCACATTCTCAAGGGTTCACTTCTGAAAACCCGGAGCCCGATTATTTATCCATACATTATAAAATCATGACATGCAGCCACAGGTTGTTGTAATGACCTTGGTGTCCATGTGGCAAATGGATACCCCGCACATGAAAGTAATTTAACTGGACCTAGAGTTTGGTACTGTGACCAACACCAACATTACAGCGTATAGGTAACTTGGCATAAAAAAGACCAAATATAAAGTTACATTTAGTGTACACCTTTTATTTTCACTGGTTATGCAAAGTGGAAAATGTTGAGCCAGAACCAACTACAGTGAATTAGCAAAGTTTTGCGATATTGTCCTGAACGATCCGCCATTTTTGCACCTATTAATACACTTATTGATGACTCTGTACACCCCTCTTAGTACTTTTTGATGACTCTGTACAGATCAAATGCCATCTCACCATTGGTGTGGACTTACTGCCCAAAGATTTCCCAGAGAAAAGCTGAAACAAGAAGTCATTTTCAAATTCCTTATTTTAATTTTACAAGTTATGAAACAGGGTAATTGTGAATCGGAAGCTTACAAATTGAAGTAACAAGGCATTTTCAAGTTTGGATGGAAGGCAAAACTCACTTCAAACCTTTTAATAACTCTGTTTGCAACAATTTCCTGCTCAGAACTTTAAAGGCATCACACATAATACTCAGGAAGTAGGGAGAAAGAGTCTGTGCGGTTTGCTAATTGCTACTCTGACATATGCAAGTGAAAATTTCTGCTATCACTTTGTCCTTTTCAAGAAAGGCTCAAATTCTGAATTTTCATTTGTGTTGGGTCGAGACTTCACCCTCATTCTTCTCTTCTAGGACCTCAAGTATCAAAAGGAACCTGGCAATACTCCTCCAGTTTCTCAGTCTCTTGGTGCTACTCACTCTCCACGCTCACTCCTCTGTCAGTTAGTGTCCCGCAAGATTCAGTCTGGGGTCATTGCCTCTAAGCAGATAATTCCCAATTAATTTTCTCAATTGCTACCTTCAGCCCACACCTCCAGACACAAATTGTAAATTGCCTTACTGCCATCTGCCACTGGATAGTAATCCACTCACTTATGCTAAATTCATCTGAAACAGGTAGAGGCAGATACTAGCACACGAGGTGCTGAGGGGAACTGCCACGCTGTTTTTAACCGCTTTTAAACGCTATTTGATCTTTGAACACTGCTGCTAGCGCATTTGCACAGCGCGACATCACGCATTTTAAAGCCTTTAATCTTGCTTTTAATCTTGTTTGACGTACCTCAAATGCTCTGTTTATTGGATTGACTCCCCGGTCCACCACAGCTTCCATAGCTGATTGTTGTGGAGGGAGGTATCCACGCCGAACATCCTCACTTCCGGGTGGCCATTAGGCTACAGCCATCTTGGAAGTCGGCGCTCTAGTGCTCAATCTAGCTTTGGCTCAGGCTGCACTTAAACCTGGGATGGCGCCGACGCGCAGCGGACGCGCGCAGCGGGCGTGCCGCTGGCGCGCCGAAGGCGCGCCTAAGGCAAGCCCGTCTGCGCCCGTCAGCGCCCACCCGGGGCTAGGGGCTAGGAACTCTGCTCAAACTACTATCCTCCCTGCAAAATCCATCAGCTACACTAACTCGGAGCTTTTAGCCATGAACGAAGCCGTCCAACCATTGTGTAGGCATGCTCTGAGAGCAGAGTCGCCCTTGATCTGTCCGATCTGTGGATTTTCGGGAAAGACAAGGGTGCCCATTGCATCAGGACTGGATAATAGCCCGGGTCATTGCAAAGGCTGGAAGATGGGATTAATTAATTGCAGATCCCTTCCCAAACACGCGGTGGAGATCAGACTTCTATTAGAAGAAGAGGAACTGGAGGTCCTGTTTTTAACTGAAACCTGGCTCCGAGAAAGCTCTACCCCAGAAATTTTAGAAGCTCTACCTCAGGGCTTTGATATTCACCGCCGGGACAGAGTTGGAGCAATAGGAGGGGGTATTGCCATTATTTGTAAAACACAGATAGGGTGTATTATCTCCCCTCTTAACATCGCAAAAACCGAGGCATTTACCTTTAGCTTATCACTCTCGCCTTCAAGCTCCTTCTCAGGGGCTTTGATCTATAGACCTCCAGGGGCCTGTACACAATTTTTAGATTCGGCCCCCGATATGCTAGCAAGCATGTTAATAAGGAAAAGTGCCCTCACAGTGTTAGGGGACCTTAACATCCATTTGGATGACCTCAATGACCCCTTAGCCAGAAGATGCTTAGCTGACATGGAGGCCCTACAGCTTCTACAACTGACACCGTCAGCTACTCACGAAAAAGGTCATCTCCTAGACCCTATTTTTTCAAACGACCTCAGACTGGAGGTGCTTGCACCCAAGCGGGTTCCATGGACAGACCACGCCATGATCCCGCTGTACCTCCGTAAACCTCAGATAGGTGAGCAAAAAAAAGAACCTATAGTAGTGGGGCGCAAATGGCCTAGGAAAATTCCGGAGGAGTGGATCAAAGATCTGGAATCCTCCACCCCACCAGACACTAAGGACCTGGAAGAGGCCTCAGACAACTGGCACACCTGGATAAATAGTTCCATCAATCGAAATTTTAGGAAACCAGGCCCTCTAACATATAAAAATTTGAACAGATCGTCCTGGTTCTGCCCCACGCTGGTCGCCCAAAAAAGAGTTGTAAAAAAGTGGAACGTAATTGGAGGAAATCATATGACCCAGAGCTCAAAAGAGCCTACAAACTAGCAATACAGCTCTACCACAAGAGCATCAGGAAAGCTCAAGCAGCCTTCTTTGAAGGAAAAATTGCAAGGTCCTCTAATTCCTCCAAGGAGCTTTTTAAAATTGTTAAATCACTCACCACATTAGTTCCTGGAACTAACAGCTCCCAATATTCCGAAGAAAGATGTAATGGGCTAGCCTCATTTTTCAAGAGCAAAGTGGAAAACATCTATAATTCCCTTCAGCCCAACTCCCCTAAGATGCCAGATGTCATAGGAGGTCCCCATAGTATCTTAAATTCCCCAAGCAAGAGTGAACATCTGGAACTGCCCAATCACCCTACACCTGTCCTCCTGTCCTTCCCAAAAATGGAGGCAGATCATGGACATTCCATATTGCAGAAGATTAAATCGGGCTCCCAGCTTGATCCAGCCCCACCACATATACTAGTCCAAGGGGGGAACGTTGTTTTCAATCAACTCTCCAACCTTATTAATCTTTCCTTTGAAAAGGGCAAGGTCCCCAAAGAGTGGAAACACGCCATTATCAAACCTTTGCTAAAGAAAACACACCTTGACCCCGCAGATTTGGCTAACTATCGCCCAATATCCCTACTGCCTATCTTAGGCAAGATTGCTGAGAAACACGTGAATAGCACGATTTCTAGCTTCCTTGAAAATAATAACATCATACACCAGACACAGATGGGTTTTCGAAATAACCACAGCACCGAGTCAGCCCTGCTGGTGGTTACTGAAAAACTCAAATCCATTCTAGACCAAGGGAGAACTGCGGCGGTAGTACTTTTGGATTTAAGCGCAGCGTTTGATACGGTAGACCATACTGTGCTAATCCATAGACTGGAAGATGTGGGAATCAAAGGAGTCGCTAGCCAATGGGTTGCGTCATTCCTGAGGGATAGATCATTCCAATGTATGGAGGCCGGATTTAAGTCTGACTCCCTATCAGCACCGTGGGGAGTCCCCCAGGGATCCTCCCTGAGTCCAACACTTTTTAATATTTATCTTAGCCCCTTGGCACACATAATTCAGGAATTCGGTCTCTCCATCGTGTCATATGCCGATGATACTCAACTAGTGTTTTCAATCTCAGACTCGCTTAATTCGGACCATAGACAGCTCGTCCTCTGCCTGGAAAAAATTGGATCTTGGATGGCAGATTGTAGCCTCAAACTTAATGGGGACAAAAGGGAGCTAATGATTCTAGGCAACAATTTCAGCCCTCGCACTGAGATCTCCTGGCCTTCCGACTGGGGATCACCTCCTCCCCCAAAAACAGCCATAAAAAACTTAGGTATGTGGCTGGATCAGAACCTGACAATGGAGGTTCAGGCAAAAAAATTATCTGGCACCTGCTTTGGGATACTCCGTATGATTAAAAAAATAATGTCCCTGCTCCCAGAGGACTCTAGGAAAACCGTAGTCCAGGCTCTGGTGGTATCAAGGCTGGACTATGGCAACTCCCTCTTTCTGGGCTCCCCTAAATATGTCACTAACAGACTGCAGGTTGTCCAAAATGCAGCTGCCCGTCTGCTGCTGAACATACCCAGACATCACTCAGTTAGACCTGCACTCAGGGCTCTTCACTGGCTCCCGATACAAGCCAGAATCAAATTCAAGTCCCTAAGCCTAGCTCACAGAGCCATGCATGGGAGAGGACCCGCTCTGATTCAAAAGCTGGTCTTGCATTACTCTCCCTGTCGACAACTCAGGTCAAGCACCAACTTCCTGATGAACTCCACCGCAATCAAGAGATCTAGATGGGGTGGAAGATCATTTACCCACCTGGTGCCAAAACTCTGGAATAGTATGGACCTGGAACTCCGAATAATTGACAATGAAGTGGCATTTAAAAAAAGATTGAAAACTTGGCTTTTTCCTTAAACCCCAGTGCTAAACAGACTCCTCCTGCTTCATTTTAGCGCTGAGATGCTCACGGGTAGTCACGCGCTCTATAAATCCCATAAACAAAACACGAGCCAATTATTTTTCTGCTGCCTCAGCACCTGCCTTCAATTTCTGCCCTACCCATTCCGCTCCAGACTTCATGACCACAATATCTTCAACCAGAAACCTTGGGGTATACTTAAAAACATTGATGAACATGGAAAGGTTCATAACAAACACAGTCACAGCAACTTCATTTTGACTGCTTACCGTTTGGAAAACATTGTTAAACATTTCTTTTCAAACAGTCAAGACAATAATCTTGTCAGCCATCCTGAGCATTGTGATTACTGCCAAAGCCTACTCTTACATTTTCCCTTATTTTGTTTTATCCCTCTGGATAATATTATAACTCAAACTCACTACAATCTCCCCAGACAATCCCACTTCACAGTACTGACAGTATTGCCACCAAGCCAGCTGGCTATCAGCTAAAGACTGCTACTAGTTCTGATCTTTAAAGCTATGAATGGCTTCGCCCAACAATACTTCCCAAAAATCCTCAAAAACAGGTTGTGCTACAAAAATCTCTTATCTTGACTCAAACCTCCATATGGTGCATCTAGGTTTCAATCATTTCAATTATTGTGGCTACTGTCTCGGGACTCACTTTTGACTGAAATTCATTCAATCCCTTTGCTTGCATCATCAAACACTGCACTCGGTTATAGACACAATTACTCTTAGGGTCTTCCTTCACTGATAACTGGTTGATTTAATACTCACTAGAATGCAGTGCAATTTTGTGCTTCAGTTTTTTGGGAAAATCGCTAACGAACTGTAATTTATAAACAAACACATTGGTGTCAGTTAAATGGGTCTCCAAATATTTTTTTCAATATTTATGGGATAACTTGACTCCCTCTGTCCCTTCATCCCCCGGGATGTTTTTGAAAATTAGTGGCCAGTGGTGAAGTTTAAGCACTTTTCTGTAGTTATTTTCTGTTTGTCATTTTGGAAACCACCCAAAAGAATCATTTGTTCATCAACTTGTTGTTGTTTTGCTACATCTATTACAAATCAAATTATAATTGTTCAGGAGATCATATATATATATATGAATACGATTATGTGTATGTAGTATGTTTGTGGTCATGAATGAATGTGGTCAGAATGTTGTTTAATTATTAGTCTCTCTAGGACCCCTTTTTCTCCTTAAGGTGTGTTTTATATTTATTAGAATGTCTATTATGTTTAATAAATAATTTTTATATCTTTCTAATTAATTGTGTCACTATTGTCCTGTTCCTTATAATGGTTTGAGAGAACTAATTGTTTGAAGTAGCCCTAGAGTACTTACATTAGTTATTTTCTGTTTGTACATCATTTATCATCAGGCAATACCACTGCAATATTCGTAGATTAGGATGTTAGTCCATAAAATAACCGCCATGCTGTTGTAGGCAAGATGCCTCATGTCCAGGCCCTGAAACACATAGAAAGCAGAATGTGTACATTTTGGTACTACATGGTAACCTAAGTTCTATTTCACATCAAATATTGTTGATTTTGATATGCTTAAGAACTCCAGAAACCTTACATGCAATCCTCGTTTGGAAAGATATTGGCTGATAAACAACATAAAGCACAGAAACCGAGCACAAAGGTGTGAGCATACATGGGTCTCCCAGAGCAAAGAATAGATACCCAAACTTTATAATGTCCATGAACACTGGTAGTTACAGGATATAAAACAGCAATGGTGGCTATGAAAATATCTACCACAGTGCATGAAGAAAAACTCATTTGCAAATTAACTCTTTGAAATATTTACATATGTTTTACTGATATTATAGTAAGTGAATTTCAGTAGGATTCCTCTGCAAGGTAAAATGATCATTAAGTAGTAGAAACTGCGTTACAATATTGCCATCATTTTGAGTAGTTCAGCTTCAGGTTACTATCAGTGCAAGAGTATCTCCATAATCCTCTATTAAATTGGGTTCTGGCTCTTGCCCTGAAAGGAAAGATCACAGAACTGTTTAACCTCTTCCTACTTTCTGGTATGGTTAAGGTCTTATATAAGCAAGATGCATTCTCTGTCTACTAAAAAATTCTAATCTGGATGGATTTGATGTCGAAAAACTACCCTTGAATAACACTTCTATCGGCTTTAGGTAAAATCTTGAAAAAGCTGGTAGCTAAAGAACTGTCCATGCTTCTGGAAGAAGGCAAACTGCTGGGTTACTAGCAGGTAGGATTTTGCCAAAAAATAGAAACAGAAATGGTGCCAGTCTTTATAACACAGGACACCAGCGCCTACTAGATCAAGATGGTGCAGTTAGGATGATACTTTGATGCTCCACTCCACTTAACATTAATGGGGGTCAATTTGCAGGAAAAGGAGAATCTACAAAGTGTATTTACTCAGCCAAAATGATGAAAGAACAATGTGCATAACCAGGCTTCTCCAGTTCTTAGATTTATTCAGATATCAACGTTATCATTACAGAAAGCAAAAGTTAGTTAATCAAGGGAATTAGCATAAGTCAAATCATAATATTAAGCCCTAAATACAAAAGGGACCACGTGTGATTAGCCTTTTTAGTACAACAGCAAAACCTAATTACAAAATCCAAATGACATATTGTTTCCAGATTCTTTTTAATGTTTTAGACAAAGCCAGAACACAAATTCATGCCATGGTATTACATAAAGAAGTGTTATTAAAATGCTGCTTTCACGGTAAACCAATCAGATTGTTAACTTCCAAAACAGCTACTTGAAAACAATTTTCATTGTTTCAGAGAAATGGTTGGGATTTATCTCCTTTGGCACATGAACTCCTAACCCAGTCTGTTGGCCTTTAGGAAGGCCCTCAAAACTTGGCTTTTTGTTTCCGCTTAAAATTCTGACTCATGGACTTTTCGCCCTCATTTTGCACCATGATGCCGTTTTGGGCATTCTAGCGCTTTACAGAATCAACTAACATAGCATAACATTGTACAGAAACATGAAAAATTTAACTTAATACAATGGACTACTATGCACAATCATAACAACTAATATAGCAACAGAGGTTTAGCTCATTAAACTTCAAACTGTTCCAAATATATCCCCTCGGCTAAGGAAGCTAGAGAAGTGGTACCTTTGCACATACAGAGACATACCGTGGCTGCAGCTGAATTTTGATGATTTTCTGAAAAGCAAATGTTAAGAAATGCTCGTGCACAACATTTAAACATACACGTTCTGTAAGGTGGCCAAGTGGGGCCTGGTTATCTTAACTAAACCATACCTATATTAAGGATTATTTTTCTAAAGGAAACACATTTTTTACACAATACTTCTGGATCTCTTTACTGACTTTGATACAGTACATCATAAAGTGCTGCTGTGAAAATCTTGCAGACTCTGAGCTCAAAGAAATGCTTTAGAATTGGTTTAGATCCTTCTTGAAACTGCTCAATTGCTAAGGTTAGCTAACTTTCAGTCGCCAAGTGATTTGATTAATTGTGGTGTGCTGTAATGCGCATCCCTGAACCAATTTAATCTCTGCATTCAACCTCTATTGCACCTCATCCAGTCATTTGGATGGTGAGCATTTTCATGTATGGATAACACACAGATCATGGTGAGCTGAATCAAAAAGCACTGGACTATACGTCAACTTTTCGTGATTATCTGGAGACTGTCCAGCAATGGACCCCCGCTCCCTAAAACTTAACACCGATAGACAGATCTCATACTTCAGGGCAGAGTAGTGCACTGGAGCCAGTGTTTACGCTCTTCATTCTTGGGTAAACCACCAGTCCCTCTGGCAAAGGCCAAATCATTGCATCTGATTATTTATGAGAATCTTTTCACTCATCTTATTTTCTACGTTGTTAATACCTGCTTCGGGTTACTTAGGCGCATAGGCAAATTCTACCACTCCTTTTAAGCGGTTCTTGTGCTATTGTAATATGCTTTTGCATTATAACTAGGTTGGAAACTTTAATTTCCTGAATTCAGGCTTGCCAGCAGAGCAAACTTCTAGTCTCGAGAATATCCAAAAATATGATCATGTGACGGCTGTAAGGCATAGACTTCACTGCTATCCTTGGACCAAAGAATCTGGTTACTCTGATAATCATCTAAAGTAAAGCACTATTATTCACAAAGATCCCTGAGATCCTTGGGTCATTCTCTTCTTCAAGTTCCCAGGATAAATAAAGCTTTCACTGGGGGACGGCTAGTACCCTTATAGGACCCTAACATGTAGAATGAACTTTCAATCTTAAGACAAATCAAAAATGATCTGGTCTGCCAGAAATCAATGAAATCTTTTCTATTTAAATACCTAAGGCGCTGGCCATGTTCATGCTCTCAGTAATGCATGCTTTTGTGCTAACCTTTTAGGTTGGGTTAGTGCCAAAAAGACTGTTTTGGAGTTTAGACTACATTGGTCATGTTGAGTGAGGTGAATGAGGTGTGTGAGGTTTGAACGGCATGATAAATTAAAGGTGTGCCTAGTGCTGCTGTTTATAAGCATGGGGTGTAGTAGAGAGGGTGAGAAGAGAAACCGTCGCATGTGGAGTTAATTATGCACTTTCGCGTAAATAAAATCACTTGTAGAGCACCAATATTTTCACCTATTGGAGGCGATGTTTAACCACCGAAGAAATACTGTGTAGAGGGACACTGCACCTTTGCCATAACAGCTATCTGTGGAGGAAGCATGTCATTCAGTACTTCAGGGGCTTTCTTTCTTCTGCGTTAACACAGACATTGTAGGCATATTTCTAGAGTACACGTCAACCCAAGTAGGTCTATTGTGCTACTGACAAATTACGTTATTTGTTTCCCAACCCAATGGTACTCATTTTGCCAGTGACCATGGGATTAAACACAGATCCCTGGAGAGGATGCATTAGCCTACTGAGCTGCCATAAGCAGTTGTTGTGGTGCTGTGTTGTACCCTTGAGTTCCATCATTTTTTATACAACAAATAGTTAATAACTAGAGTTTTATGCAGCACTAGCTGTGATAGATGTTGCCATTTTTAGCAGTATAAATAGCAAGTTTCCATAAACTCCATGATACCTATTTTATCAGTCTCAGGAGGAAAGGTTGAGGTGCTAAGCCTGGGATTCAGGTCCATGACCCACAAATCACACATAGACCTGTAGTAGGCAGGAAAAGAGCACACAAATCAAATTGTATACACACATTTATCATCTGCGCTAATTAGAACGATAATTCACAACATTTTGCCTTGTGTTAAGAATGGCTTCAGAGCACTATGTTGCTAAAAGAAACTTCTAAACCATTTCTGTTCTCATTCTTTTTTACTTTGAAAGACAAAATTGTTCTCA
Organism: Calotriton arnoldi; assembly: GCA_963921515.1. Taxonomy (NCBI): domain Eukaryota; kingdom Metazoa; phylum Chordata; class Amphibia; order Caudata; family Salamandridae; genus Calotriton; species Calotriton arnoldi. The sequence goes on along the minus strand of CAWUFW010004560.1, from coordinate 240,589 downwards.
ATTTGTGTCCATCTTATTACTGTTTTGCTTTTTTTTTACAATCTGAAAAGAGCTTATATGTCTGACTTTGGTTATATTCAGAGGGTGCCTGCTGTTTTTTTGTCTTTCATCCATCGTGCTCAGGTCGACATGCGGCTAGTAGTAATTACAAAATAAAAGAGGTCTCATTAAGCTTTAATTAACTTGCGAGGGCCGTGTAAAACGTCATGTGAGCCTGGCCCTCATACCTGGCAGCCCAGCCCACAGAGGCTGATGGTGATTGGGGATGAGGGGGCGAGGGGGACATAAGCGCTTTTAGTCCAATGATTGTTGAATCCCTGGCCGAAATGGAAAGTATCGATGTTGCACAGTCATCCTGTGCCCTGGGCACTCCCATTTTTTGCTGACTGGTGCTGGTGGTAACTTACTCTGACTGTCCTTGGGTTCTGCATAACCAGGCCCAGGGCCAGTGCTATGCTGAAAACACACTTAGAATACAGTGAAAACACCCACATACACTAGGGTACACTATGGGTTAGGGTACCCCTATGATTAGCATGGCCTCCCCTATCATGGCCCTAGTACATAATAGGGCAGGGGGATTAAAACTACCTTTAAGTCCCCTAGTATATAATAGGGCATGGCAGTTTAGAGGCCAGCAGCCCTTCCTGCACTTGCATGTTTGTACTACTGAGAGCCTGAGGTCATTTTAAAAGCAGCTGTGTGTTGCAGAACTGCTTTTGAACGTATATTATGCCTGAACTCGGCTTTGGTATTTCGGCACTTAAAAATTGATAAACTACAATATTTTGACATATAAGGTTCCCCCAGCATCTCCCCTAGGTTTCCCAGTGGTGGAGGGTTAGGTACTCATAAGGAGGAACCTTAAAAAGAGGTTGTATGTGCCTTGGGGAATAGTGAAATTTCAGATTTCACTTCCGTCATTGTAGTAAAGTGCTCCTTAAATCGACGTTTGTGCTAGGAGCACTGTGGAGTGAGGATCTACAATATTTTTACATATTCAGCACCCCTAAATTCTCCCCTTGGTGTTCCACGGGTGGGGGCTCCTGTAGCTATAGCCAGGGTCCTTATAAAAGATGTTTTATAAGCCATGGTGTTGGAGAAATTGCCCAGTTCATTTTCTCCATTGCAGATTCCCAGCCACATAGGTTAACATGGCAAAAGTTATTAATTAATAACTAACACTAGGGATTATAGAAAAATATCATTCAAGGACTGGAGAGAATGGTCTTGATAAATCCAACAACATGCTGTTGTTGAATTTATCCTAAAATGTACATAAAAGAGGTTATAAGACTTTCTTGTCTGTAAGTCAAAATTCAGCCTTCCAGTGGTCTGCCCTGATTGGTCAGAGTTAAGTGGATTAGCTGGGCTGCTTTGATGAGGTGATAAGTGGCACCCAGGGTTAGGAGCCATCCTGGGAGCAGAGGGTTCTGCTCCACAGGAATGCCAGAGAAAGGGGGGGGGGGGATTTGTAAACCATGAGCTTCAAAAGAAGAAGGGGACAGGCAGGTGAAGCCGGGTCCATCTACCCCCATCCCCTTTGAACCCAGTCAGATGGCAGGCTTAAGGAAGGAATGTGCAGATACTAGGGGGAGGGAGACTATGGAGATGAGCCACCCTGGAGGTTGGTTTAACTAGCTCTTGCCTCACTGCTGAGACTTCAGCCATATTGAATTTTGAAGAAATGCTATCTGAGAGACCATTGTGCCACACTTTGTAGGAAATGGTCATGCTCTGGGGTTTTTCCCTGCACCTCATTGGGCAGGGTGCCCTCCCGTGTGACCCCAGACAACACTGAATACGTATCTAAGAGGGGCAGAGCCTCTCAGATCTGCTGCTTGAAACAACAGAAGAAGAAGAAAGGTCCATGCAGGAAGTTTGATTTGCATCAACCAGGCCCTGCACTCTGACTCGTGGTCTGCCTGAAACTTTGACTTTGTCCTGGTCTAGCGTGACCAGATGTCCCAATAGGTGCTAAAGGTTTCTATGTGCTATATAACGTGCTTAATCTTTAAAAATTCATATCTCCGGTTTCTTACATTGGATTTGTTTCGTTTTGGTGTCATTTTAAAGATAAAAATATTTCCTATGTTTATATATTGGTGTTGGATTTTTATTGTGTGTTGTGTCTTAATTATTTACTGAATTGGTGTTTTAAAATGCTTTACATACCTGTCTCTGAAGTTAAGCCTGCCTGCTTGCAGCAAAGCTACCAAGGGTTGAGCATGGGAATAATTTTCTGAGACCTATTTTAAACGCTAGACTGTGTTAGTGGCCTTATTGCCAGTGGTAGATATATGTTTACCACTACTAATAATCTACTTTCCAACAATAGAGAATCAGCATTTTTGAACAGAGTGGGGATTTCTGTTGAGAAGCAGGGCCATACCCCTGGATGGGCCCATAAGGGCCAGTCCAGCCCCTGTTGACTTTTGCCCCCCTAAACTCCCTAGGCACCAGGCAGGAAAGAAAGACCCAGTGACAGTAAATGAAATGTTCAGGTCATTAAAAAACATAATTCACTTTGCAATAAAACATATAAGTTAAAGTGCTCAACCCGCTCTGCATTATAAAACAAAGCAACACAACGTGCCTTTCCATTGAGCACAAGTGAGACTGAACATTGTAAAACAATAGCAATGCTACAAGGTGTGATTTATGCATAATTTAATTATATCTAAATGCTTTGTCACGTGTACTTTTTCAAATGAATCTATCCCTTCTTGAAAAAAAAAGTTATTCACAATGTTGATCTTATGTTATCCTTCCGAAAGATTCCTAAGTCTTGGGCTGTTTACCTTTGTCACCACCTGCGCTCTCTTCCATTCGCACTCTCTGACACCCTTCTATACATCACGTTTCCTAAGTCCCTTTCTGTGCTCCAGCTGGTTTCAAGTGGTCTTAGGCTGGTATAAACTGTATTTCAACAACATATAGTCAATTTCAGCTTGAATATGTGTGCTGGGCACTGACATTGGGATACTGACATGTGGGCGGGAGGCATGGACATGAGGCATGGAGTCTGACAGGACGCTGAAACACAGACCTCTGTAGCACATGGGGACACTTTCACTGAGAGGGAAATGCTGGAACAATGACTCTTACAGACTTACACGGACATGGAGACATGGGGCACACGCATGAATTGGCAGAAACTATGGAATTGATACAGGGACACTTACAAGGGGTCCCTTGGACACTGACACACTGATCCTAGGACACTGAACTGGAAACACGTACGCAGGGGCAATGACACAGGGACATCATCCCTAAAAGAGGGACATTGACGGTGGAAATGCTAGATACAGGTGTAGTGAGGACGGCACACCAGTTTAAGGTAAGAATGGTTTATTCAAGGTCGGAGGTACAAAGGAGAACACAGATGCAGTTTCTACGCAGAGGACAGTCTTCCCCAACTGACATTATACAGGATTCCTAAGGAAACCAGCTGTGTGCCATCCTGCGTCATAATACTATGACACCAGGATACCACACACGTTCCCCCCCTAACACATTGATAGCAAGAAAATGACATTATGGTGATTAAAACAACAAAAGCACCAATTATAACTAAGGTATAACAACAAAAATAAAACAACACAGAAGATACTTAATAGAAATGGAGGCTACTCCACTACCAAGCGTATAATCAATGCAAACCACAAAATCCTTTAATTTCGCAGGCATGGTAACAACTCTCCCTGACTTAGTAGTTTTGCCATTACTCACTACAATGAGTACTCCCACCTCCTCTGAATCACCCACGGGAAGTGAGTTCTCAGAACCTCCAGGCAATTCAGTGTACAAAGAGGATGCAGTATTAGAATCATTTTGGAATAAATCATCCCGCAACCAGTGTTTGGATGAAACTTCTTCCTTGTTTTTCCAAGACAAAACACTGTTACACTTGGAAAATTTGCTAAGGTGCAAAATCTTTCCATCACTTAACCTTAGAGAACACTTGTACACCTCCACAACTTTGTAAGGGGAGGAAAACCGGCTGTCGTCTTTAAATAATTTCCAACTGAGTTTCACACATACTAAATCTCCTTCTTTAAGAAAGATTTCCTTAATTTTGCTCCTCTCATCATAATAAGATTTCTAAACACTCTGAGCCTTTTCCAAGTTACAGATAACCACCACAGGCGACCATTTGTCTGATACCTCTGGGACATCCGCACAGCATTATCCTTGGTGTAAGGCTTTCTTCCTATCAAAACTTTGAAGGGACTGTACCCTGCAACAGTTAGAGTAATTTTGTAGGCCCAAATCATCTTATCCCTTCTCCACTTCCCAATTCTTCCCCGCATTAATGGCACTCTGGATGCTACCCATAATTACCCTGTTAAAATGTTCAACAGCACCATTGCAAGCCGGGTGATAAACAGGTTGTTTTTTTATTTTATGCCATTCCTAGACAAAAAAATCACAAAATGTCTTTGCTGTGAATTGTGGACCATTGTCACTTAAGAGCGACTTAGGGATCCCTTCTCTTAGAAACATTTTCTCTAAACATTTAACCACACTCATGGAATCAACTACCTCCAGCACCTCCAGCTCAGGCCATTTGGAGAACAGATCAAAAAGTACTAACACACACTTGGAAACTCCATCCTTATCCAAGATAGGACCTAAAACATAAATCAGCAGATTACACCAAGGCTCTGAAGGTAACTCTACGACCCCTATGGGAGGTCGAAGCATTTTACGGGGCTTGTCAGCACAAGCACACTGAACACAATTCCTCACAAATCTTTCCATCTCTGAATCAACTCCAGGCCACCAATAGAACGATCTAACTCTCTGCTTTGACTTAACAATACCTAGATGCCCTTCATGAGTAAGTTCCAGACAAAACAAAAAAACGATCTTTCGCTGTGCTCTCCCCAACCCCAAAACGCCTTACCGACCAACAGCAGACCACCTCTGAGATCGTCGGTGCACCAGCAGCTGGATGGCGCAGGAACAATACAAAGAGCACCAGACTTCGGTGGGCATGGGCGGCAGGTTCGACCAAATCGTCGTCAAATTGTAGTGAGGACGGCACACCAGTTCAAGGTAAGAATGGTTTATTCAAGGTTGGACGTACAAGGGAGAGCACAGATTCAGGTCCTACGCAGAGGACAGCCTTCCCCAACTGACATTATACAGGATTACAATAGAAACCAGCTGTGTGCCATCCTACGTCATTTACTATGACACCAGGATGCCACAACAGGGATGAGGGAACACTGACACAGGGATACTGACACTGACTGACACAGGAGTACTGACACAAGAAGAGTGCCACTGGTACTCTAAAATGATAAAATGAGCATGAGACTCTGAAGGACTGTGACATTGGAACACTGATACAGGGAGACTGACACAGGATTCCTGGTGTGAGACTTCGACAATGGGGCTCTGACACATGGCTCTAGAATATTGCCATTGACAATGGGATAGGCACCCTGAGACACTGAGTAAGTGAAATGTACATGTGGGCACTGACAAGTAGGTGCTTCTGTGACAACACTTACAGGAGGGCTGCTGACACTGTAACAGGGACATTGATACTGGGGTTGGCTACGAGACAGGGGCACAGGGACAGTGTGTGGTAATGTGAACATAGGCAGTGCCACAGAGACATTAAATACAAAGACACTGACATTGGAATGCTGACACGGTCACAAAGACGAGGCAATAGACACAACTTATTTTTATTGTTACTCAACTAAATGGTACTTTTTATACACTTCATGGGGATGAAAGTCTGAGTGCCATGGTTCAATCCTTTTAGTATGTGGTCAGACATAAAGCCCTGCATTGATTATATTCATTCACTGAGTCATCAGACGTGGCTATTGGTACTGTCCAAAAACATTAAGGCATCCTTTTTGGTAAGTGCTGGCACTGTCTAATAAATATATGGCAGAACTGCAGGGAAGTTTTGAGGTTGACAATAAAAGAATGGATACTGTATTTGGAAGTGTTGGCACTGCCATGGAAAGTATATCAGCCCAGCAAACAGGTTTGGACAGAGTACATGAAAGATGTATTAGACCTACTAAAAATGTTGCACCTATCACATGAAAGCTGTATCAAGTTCAAGTTCAAAAACTTTATTCGGTCACTCGACCATAAAAGCATTATAAAATCACAGTGAAACAAATTAAAAACATCTTATTACAATACATCCATTATAAAATCACAGTAAAAAATTAAAGCATCTTGTTACAGTTCATCCACACCACAGTCAGGCAATAAGTATTAACAAGCATTTGCAATGCAATAGGTCTCGCATTTACGCAAGTTTAAGCTATTGGCATTGTAAATGATAATGCCTTTTATTTATGTTTTAAAAAAATAAAAATAATAGGCATTGTCATTTACAATGCCAATATCTTAAACTCGCGTAAATGCGAGACCTATTGCATTGCAAATGCTTGTTTTAAAATACTGAGCGGCTTTCATTAGCACAGGCTGGGTCAATGATGTGGAGAGAGTGGCACTGATGATAAAGTGGTGCACTATGTATGTCGCCCATTCGAGTTGAACCAAATCCCTCCTAACCCACCTATTTCATTGAAAGTATAACACTTTTTTGTTACAATCCCAACAAATGGCTCAGTGAAGATGGCAAGTGTGGTGGACGTTTTCACAGGAGCCTGGGCAACTATGGCTGGGCTTTCCATCTCCAGGCTGCCGGCCATCTTACTCTAAATAGAGCCTTTTACGAAAGTCTCTTTTCCGCGGCTCGTGGGAGGCAGCAGGGCACCGTGCCTTGAGCCTTGACTGGGGGAGCGCCATTGGTGCTGTCTCACAAATCTTCTGCAATAATAAAAATGACAATGTCTTTTACACAAAGATAGATTGAAATGTTTCAAAATCTCAGCGCGCTTTCACGTCGACATTCTTCAGAAAAGTAACATAAAATGTCCCGGGGCCCCTCACCCATCCGAATACGGGACATTCGGGTAGTAGAAGTTGCAGTCGGACACGGGCAGAGATAAGCCCCAGATGCAGTACATTCGCAAGAAGAAATGCCTGCTCCGGCTTGGCTCCCCCTCCCCACCTCTGTCAGCAGGAAGAGCGGCTCTGTGAGCGGAGAGCCTTTTGCACGCTGAACTCCGTGCACCACAGAGGGGTCTGTTTATGCAGCCTTCAGATTTCCTGCTCAAGTGTTTAGATCTGACAGAGGGGCACTCCCCGCCTCGACACGCACCAGCTCCCTTGCCCTGCTGGTGCTTTTAAGCAAACTTGATTCGGCTCTTGGCCTCGCTTTAGAGGCGGTCACGGCCCGGTGGGTGTACAGCGGGGCAGAGACGGTAACCGTGCCAGCACTGCGCCGAGCACAACGACGGAGAAAGGGTGGGGGAGGGGGCTATTTATAACCTCCGAGCCGTGAGCCGCCTGCATTGAGGAGGCTGTGCACCCAAGCAGAGCTATGAAAGGGGAGAGTCCGAGGCCGGGGGATGGGGGTGCAGAAGCGCTGGGATCGTGTGAAAAGCAAGGGGTAACAGAGGAAACAAAGTGGGGAAGGAACAATCAAAGAATACACTGAAAGGAAGGGGGAGCGCTGAGAAGTGTGAGAAATATATGGTAAGCGACTATCGGGGAAGGGGAAGGGAAAGAGGGCAGAGAAGAAGCAAAGGGAAGGGAAGGTGTAAGGGCCATGCAAACAGCAACAACATACTCCTACCTGCCAACTCACAGTGCTTACCCACTAATTCGGGCGCCGCGCACTAAATGAAAGTAAAAAAATAAATAAATAAACGGAGCGCGATGTCCACATACAGCTTAGAACATCGCGCTTCAAAAGTGCTTACCCACTAATTCGGGCGCCGCGCACCAAATGAAAGTAAAAAAATAAACAAATAAACGGAGCGCAATGTCCACATACAACTTAGAACATCGCGCTTCACATCCGGAATGACAAAAAAAAAGTTCTCTCCCACTAATAAAAGGAGACAGTATCACGCCGCAAGTAAAGGATCCCGTCCAGGTAGGCGTGGCCAAAAGAGGACAGGGTGGTAACCAGGAGGGACTAAAAAGCCTCTGTGACAATCAGAACACACCGTTTAGCATAAACAGTGACGCAAAATGACGCACACCAATAGAAATTACAGGCGGAGACGAAACTCAGCTTCTTAAAGAATATTGATTCCAAGAAGCCCTCGCAGAGCGAGCAGCGCATGCGCGCTGCAACGCCAGGCGAGACCTAAAAAGGGACTATATCCCCATAGATATAGTGTCGTATCCAGTTTGAAAATAGATCAATTTAAAACATAAACATTTTAAAACGCTAACATTGCTTCAATTACGTAGCATATTTCCTCCTCATTTTCAATGCTTGTGCAATAAAATTCAAGACTGCACAGCAAATCAATGAGGAGTCAAGGCACTGAAGGAAAAGCAGGCCCTCCTGGTGATAAATAGATTGCTTCCCACTAAGGATAGCGCAGACAAACCGTGTCCTGAATGGAGTGTATAAATTGCAGAAAAGCATAAAGTGCTTAGTTCAATTGTGCGGTCTCCGATCACATGCACAGCACGGTAAAGTTGGAAACTAGGTCCCTGGAAGTGGAAAGGCCACTAAAAAGAGAATCTTATTCCCTTGCAACCGTGTAAGATAAAATCTAAGCTCCGGGTCCTTTGCCCATGTAAGGTAAGGCTCCATACCATTTGTAGTGGAGAGTGGCACATATGATTGGACCGGTCCTGAGTCCAGGACTTTTACAAGCCTGGTTTCTTCTTTGCTTGCACTAAATGTTTCCTTTACCAATTTCTTGGAAGGGGGGGTGTGCTAGCCAGGTCCTCAAAATATTCAGTAATCGCACTGAGAGCTGTGTCAGCTCTGCTGAGAAGTGTTGGTTCTACCCAACAACTTATTTCAACCCCACTGCCCTTACAAAGAAAAGTAGCTATGCTGTTGTTGCTGTCCAATAAATGTATGACAATCCTTCTCAGGAATGGCTATACTATACCAGTACAAGCACAGAGGCCCTCCTGAGAAGTTCTACTTCTCTTTTTAGGTAGTATCATTCATGAAACATACAGCAACAGTACTGAAAGGTTTTGGTCCTATCCTATTACAAATTTGGTTGTATGGTGAAAAGTGATCTTACTAAAGTTGTAGCAACAAAATGGGCTTCTTTAACTACATTTTAGCTATGCTGGCTATCAGCTGCCCAATATCAAGATATCACAACCCTGCTCCCCGCAATGATGAGATTCCAGATCAAACTGTTTTTCAATTCCATCTCTGGCAGAATTGTTATTGTGCCTAAAAATACAAGACTTGGAGTATATTTTCACATGAATCCCGGTGGAGAAATCCCACAAATTCACTACAAAGTATTGTTTAAGTTGTATACTGTTCTGGACAATGTTTCTCGCTGAAAATGCACGACATGATACTCCTTTTAACAAAGCAGCTTCTTGATGAAGACCTCTGATATCCCCCCTAGAAACCAACATTTTACTTCTTTCTAGCTTTCACCATTGTCACTGGCCCATTTATGATGCTTTAAAACATATGTTTTGACACACATTTTACAGAAATTCCTAAGGGAAGCCCCTCAGAACTATCTACAAAATTATATCTTCTTTTCACCGAGGTTTCTAGCCCAGTGAGCTTTACAATGCACACTATTATACTATTGTGTTCAAATATTGTTTGGGGTATAATATTAAAAATGAAAAAGGCAATATGATGTTAATCTCACAATAGAATTAATGTTTTAAACCAAATTCTGGTGGAGATCCTAATCCAACCTTCAAAATCCCTTTTACTTTGTTGTCATTGCCAGGGGTCAATCCCCCCAAAACATATACTCCTGGCTGTGGGCTTGTTTAGAACAGCTGTGACCGTGCCCAATGCATCTCCAAAGTTGTCTCCATTCTGGTGTAGAAGATCTAGAGAGGGGCGGCAACAGGGAGCATGGAACATCTCCCAGTGGCTGCTCCAGCCAATCAGACCTGCGGGGGGGAAAGCGGAGAAACAAATAATAAAAAATATACCCTTACCTTTCGCGGACGGCCGTGCGATCTTCTGCTCCTGCACCGCACTGCTCCTCTGCTGGCACTCCAATACAAAGGACTCCCCACGCAATACCAACGCTGCTCTTATGTGGTTACTCCCAGCATGAGAGCAGCGCTGGGATTGGACGGAGCGGGCTGGTCTCATGCTCCAGCAGGGAGTGGGAGCCTGTGCCCTGAGCTTTGGGGATATCTCCAAGGAAACAGCCTGGAGATATTCCAGTGCGCATGTCTCTTTCGCCGGCTGTGGACGGCCAGCCAAAGAGACATGCGCACTTTCAGTGCATACCACCACTCCCCCCTGCTGCTGACGTGGCATGGCCCGCCCCACCTTAGACTCACAGTTTAGAAGTCAAAAATAAAATGACAATAAAATAGTTTTATTGTCATTTTATTTTTCTCCTGCCTGCTGCATTTCAGAAGTGGGGCGATGCTCCTCCGCCATAGTGGAGGAGCCGCCCCTGACATCTCCTAGGGTGAGAGCACAGGTGATGACACAGCTCCTCAACTCTTTACTTAGCCCATTTACTCTTGGCACACATATGCTTTCTTGAATGGGTATTATTTAATTGAGAGGACCCACATCACCTTTAAGGTTACTCCCCTCCTCCCCTTGCACAATGTTCCCTTAACATTACAAACTGTTCTATTTTCCCTCCTATGTAAATTAGTTAACACATCCCCTCAAACTTATTTTTTATGTTTTTGTGGTTCTTATATCATGCAGAGTAGCCCTATCAAAGATGACAGAGAAGTAGCAATACTTATAGACATTCTTGTTTCTCAATAAGGTCTATTGTCCCATGTTGTGTGTGTTTTATTTATTTCTGGTGCTTGTCATTTTCCAAGTGGATCCCTTCCCTATTGCAAATGGGTTACCACTTCAACTGGGGAGTCATTAATTTCTCAATGTTTTGCCACCAGATGTTGTCCAAAAACATTGATACATAACATACCGATTCAATTGGAAGGGATGTCCAAAACATTGTCCTTTCAAGTACCGACACAGTATCCATTCTCAATCTCATTTTAGGAATCAGTAAAAGCTTACCAACTCCTAAAATGGGGTTAGTACATTTAAAAAAGCATTTTTGTGGTTGCAAACTCTGAATTGAAGCATTTGCAACCGTAAAAATGCTTAGTACATCTGCTCCATAGTGTTTTAATTGGATGAGATGTATCGCCCCCCTGTATACCTCAGGGTTGTTTTCTATTAAGGGGCCGATTCCGATTCAGGCCGGAAAACGTACCGACCGACTCGGTACGGGAATTAAGTCCGACCGACACGTACCGGCGCTGCCCGAACCGGGTAGTACGATGAAATGCATGTGAATCACGACCGACTCGTACGGAACTCAAGCCGAACGACCGACCCGGACGGAAACAAGCTATCCGGCCGGGAAACCACGCGAATCGAACCGACCGACACGCACCAGGAATGAACCCGAACGAAACGTACCCGCGAACTCCGACCCGCGCAGTACGATGCAATGCGTGCAAAATCAGACCGATTCGCACGGAGCCCAAGCCGTACGACCGACACGCATACAAAAGCCAGCCGAACAAACACAATACTCCGTGACCGACCCGTACGCCGCACATGAAACCTAGCTGAAACACAGCGGGAACGACTCGGAGAAGCGCGCACGAGACAACTGCAGCGTCCTACTCGGTCAGAAGAACGTCTCCTACATGCACAAAAATTACAAAGGAAAAAATACAAAAAAAGAGGGCCAAACAAGCAATGACAAAGTCAATAAATACAGGGGGGGGGAAATGGAACAAGGACACACCCCCAACTCCACCTATATAAAGGCCACAAATCCCTACCATGATCCTTTGCAAATTCCACTGACCTGCTAGCACAGAACACCATCAGACAGCAACCACAGACACACTCAAAACTCATCCAACACACAAGCCACACACCATTAGCACCTCAACAAATAGCACCCTCACACACACCCAGCAAAACCTACACTCACACACCCTCACTTGCACACACACACATCAATCACCACCACCACCCATCACCATGCCCCCAAAGAAGAATCCAAAGTTCCTAGATAGGGAATTGGAAGTCCTGGTAGACGAGATCCTGAGGGTAGAGCCACAGTTGTTTGGCACATTGGTCCAACAGACCCCCATGCCGCAGAAAACCGAGATGTGGGAGAGGATCGTTGACAGGGTCAACGCACAATCACCATGTTTGCGCACAAAGGAAGACATCCAGAACAGGTGGTATGATATGCGCAGGAGGGTCAGGGACCTACTGAAGAAGGATTACATCCTGAGCCAGCACACCGGCAGTGGCCCTCCTGCCAAACCAGTATACCTCAGGCCCTGGGAGGAGAAGGTGCGGGCCATCCTACCGCCAGTGAGCGTATATGGACTAACAAACATCCCAGAGCCTGGTGAGTACACAACAAATATACACAATATGGTGTGACAATACACACACATCACTGTCAAGGGGATAGTCAAACCATGCACCCTTAGCAAATCCACAGCAACCAAAAGATAATCATCCCAAGATGTGAATGCCAGTCAGACAAACACAATACCTGCCATCTCATAGTGACATGTAACTGTGTCATGACATGTACAAACACAACAACAAATAGAGCAAGGCAGTGGCACGAATATAACCAACAAACACTGTCTGATACTTTGCCACCACTAGAACATCACCTCACAGGGAAGCTCACTGAAAGGAAGGAATCATGTGTATGCTGGGAGTTGTAGTCACAGATAATGGTCAGCCTCACATTTGGCCCATCAACACCACCCTGAACTATGCCCACAACACAAGGAGTGGAAAAGGACTGACAAGATGGCTGACACTGGGTACTGCTGTGGGGAGCACAAGGCCCTGCTGGGAACTGTGCAATAACCAACAGCAGAACACCACTGACTGACATCCTGAAAGCCAACTTGCACTCCCTGCAATGCAAGCACGTTCCATGGTGGGATACCTGGCTGGGTGGGAAGGAGGACTGACAGCACTGACCATAGTTACAAGCAGCTCTCCTCACACACCCCTCAACACAAACTCCACATAACCCACCTGGGAGAATGCAATGCCTCACACTCTAAATGAAGATCCCACAAAGAACCACCACCCTGGGTAATGCTGTGTGAAGCACAGGGACACTCTTGGGACTTGTAGCCAATCAAACGCCAGGACAACAATGTCAGCCATCCTGTCAGCACAGGCACACTACCCCACAGGGAAGCAGAGTCAAAAGGAAGGAAGTATGGGCATGCTGGGAAGGGGGGGTGTAGGCAATAGCATGATGGGAGTGGTAGTCACAGCTCAATATCCCCCACCCACATGGCCCAGCAAGCTCCCACTGAACCATGCACACCTCACAGGGAGTGAAAAGCCACTTCAAAGATGTCTGACACTGGCCTCAGCTGTGGGGAGCACAAGGCCCTGCTGGGAACTGGGCACCAACAAACAACAGGACCACACTGTCAGCCATCTTACCATTGCTGTCACACTCACACACAGTGAAGTCCACTCAAAAGGAAAGAAGTATGGGCATGCTGGGAAGGGGGGTGCAGGCAATAGCATGATGGGAGTGGTAGTCACAGCTCAACATCCCCCGCCCACATGGCCCAGCAAGCTCCCACTGAAGCATGCACACCTCACAGGGAGTGGAAAGCCACCTCAAAGATGTCTGACACTGGCCTCAGCTGTGGGGAGCACAAGGCCCTGCTGGGAACTGGGCACCAACAAACAACAGGACCACACTGTCAGTCATCTTAGCATTGCTGTCACACTCACACACAGTGAAGTCCACTCAAAATGAAGGAAGTATGGGCATGCTGGGAAGGGGGGTGCAGGCAATAGCATGATGGAAGTGCTAGTCACAGCTCAACATCCCCCACCCACATGGCCCAGCAAGCTCACACTGAAGCATGCACACCTCACAGGGAGTGAAAAGCCACCTCAAAGATGTCTGACACTGGGTACTGCTGTGGGGAGCACAAGGCCATGCTGGGAACTGGGCACCAACAAACAACAGGACCACACTGTCAGCCATCTTACCATTGCTGTCACACTCACACACAGTGGAGTCCACTCAAAAGGAAGGAAATATGGGCATGCTGGGAAGGTGGGTGTAGGCAATAGCATGATGGGAGTTGTAGTCACAGATATTGCTCACCCTCACAATTGGCCCATCAACACCACTCTGAACCATGCTCACATCGCAGGGAGTGGAAAAGGACTGACAAGATGGCTGACACTGGGTACTGCTGTGGGGAGCACAAGGCCCTGCTGGGAACTGTGCAACAACCAACAGCAGAACACCACTGACTGACATCCTGAAAGCCAACTTGCACTCCCTGCAATGCAAGCACGTTCCATGGTGGGATACCTGGCTGGGTGGGAAGGAGGACTGACAGCACTGACCATAGTTACAAGCAGCTCTCCTCACACACCCCCTCAACACAAACTCCACATAACCCACCTGGGAGAATGCAATGCCTCACACTCTAAATGAAGATCCCACAAAGAACCACCACCCTGGGTAATGCTGTATGAAGCACAGGGACACTCTTGGGACTTGTAGCCAAACAAACGCCAGGACAACACTGTCAGCCATGCTGTCAGCACAGGCACACTACCCCACAGGGAAGCAGAGTCAAAAGGAAGGAAGTATGGGCATGCTGGGAAGGGGGGGGCGTAGGCAATAGCATGATGTGAGTGGTAGTCACAGCTCAACATCCCCCACCCACATGGCCCAGAAAGCTCACACTGAACCATGCACACCTCACAGGGAGTGAAAAGCCACCTCAAAGATGTCTGACACAGGCCTCAGCTGTGGGGAGCACAAGGCCCTGCTGGGAACTGGGCACCAACAAACAACAGGACCACACTGTCAGCCATCTAACCATTGCTGTCACACTCACACACAGTGGAGTCCACTCAAAAGGAAGGAAGTATGGGCATGCTGGGAAGGGGGGTGTAGGCAATAGCATGATGGGAGTTGTAGTCACAGATATTGCTCACCCTCACAATTGGCCCATCAACACCACTCTGAACCATGCTCACATCGCAGGGAGTGGAAAAGGACTGACAAGATGGCTGACACTGGGTACTGCTGTGGGAGCACAAGGCCCTGCTGGGAACTGTGCAACAACAAACAGCAGGACACCACTGAATGACATCCTGAGAGTCAACCTGAACCCACTGCAAGGGTGGCATGCTTCATGGTGGGATAACTGGGCTAGGTGGAGAAAGAGGGCCGGATGTCCACCAAATACAACCAATGCTGGCCATGCACACACCTCAACATTCACATTGAAATGCCTCAGGTTTGCAGGACAATGTGCTACAAGAATATCAACCTCTTACTGTGACAACTTAGGACAATGCAATGTACAGGCCCGCATCCAGAGGTACAGTCACAACTGTCAGGTGTGTGAACCATTGATGCTTGTAGAAATATAACATACATTGTGTGTCTCTTCCAAAAACAGGTGATGATGGGGACACAGCAGCAGGCGAGGAGGAGTCCCTGTCCCAGGCTCCGGGGGACACTGAGCCCACTGGTGTGGAACAGCCTCTGCCCTCCTTGGATGATGAAGACCTACCTGGCCCCTCCAGCGTGAGTCATCATGCAGCACCAGCAGGACCAACATCTGCACCCCCTGCACCCACTGCTCCAACAACTGCCAACACACAGACCACCCCCGCCGACACGGACAGACCAAGGACCACCAATGACAACAGCACAGGGACCCAGGCCCAACGTCGAGCTACAGACAACGAGCCCAGTAACAACCCCCAAGGGGGTCTAGGGTCACCTGTGTGTAACACCGCAGGTCCCGCACGTGTCGCCAGGGGTGGTGGGAGGGGTGGTAGACATAGGTCACTGTTTGCAGAGGGGTCTGGACTGCATGATGACCCACAACTGGCACGCATTGCTGATGCGTACCAGAATAGCACCGGAGAGGTCAGCCAGGTAGTGGGGATCCTCAAGGACATACAACAGCAGCAGGCTGCCCATCATGCCCGCTTGGACTCCCACATGTCCCGTGTGGAGACACACATGTCTCGCATGGAGTCCAAGTGGGACACATTGCAAGAACTGACAGTGGTGCATAGGGACATATTGACATGCCTCCGCCAGATTAGCACCAACATGGCCACACCTCCCTGTGTGCCCACAACATCTGGTGCTGCAACAACTGCAACTGCCACAGGGAGGGAGGAGTACTCTGGTGGAGAGTCCCCTGCACCGCAGCAGCCTGCACGTGAGGGTCCCCCCTCAAAGAAGAGGGGTCGTCCGAGGAAGGAAAACTGAGAGGTCGATGGCCATGTGCATCCCCCAGGATGCCAACACCTGTTCTGGAAATTCTCCTTTGTGTGCAAACTGTTCACCCTGTCGAATGCAACACAACTCTCCCACATGACATGGGGAGTTCAAGTTGGACTAATGTATCAGATGACTGTGGACTTCACTCAGGACATTTCTGCTACCAAGACTTGCAACTCAACTGGGAACTTTGGATCACAATCCCAATGTACAGCACCCACCATCCTGTGCACTATACTCACACATTTTTGTAAATAAAATCACTAGTACACCATACTTGCCTCTGTTGTGATTCCAATGTGGTTACTGTTATGGGGGATGATGATCAGCTAAATTACACTGTGTATGCTAACTGCTACAGCAAGTACAACACCGTCATGTGAGTCATGGTGATGTGACACATATGAGGGAGACACACCACTAGGGCTACACAACACAGAGACACCAGGGCCATCGGACTCATCGCCTACACTGATGTTGCCAGGAAATACTGTGGAATGCACAGACACCACACCTATTCACAGTCTGTGTCAACTAGCCCACAGGTGCAGTAAGCAAATGTCAGTCAGATGTGTGACCACAGACAACGCACATCCAAAAGTGAAGCACAGGTTTATTACACATTTGCAACATGTTGTTTCCACTAGAAATGCAAGGTAATCCCACGTGGCAGTGGCCACACAGTCAAAAAGTGCAGAAGATATAAAGTCCAGGGGTGTGTGGCACATCACCTGTAGGGAAACGACTGCTGCCACCCTGAAAGCTGAATCATGGTGTCGGGGGATCCAAGTTGACCAAACAACTCTGTAAGCACCCTGTGAAGGACAGACATGACACACAGTCAAAACCACTGAAGAACAGGACAGAACTGCAATACTCATGCCCAATACATGTCACAAGATAACTACACAAAACCAAGTTAGCATGTCAACACTGTTGGGGAGTACAGACTACCTGTAAGGACACATCGCTGCACGCATCCAGTCAAGTAGCACATGGCCACACTCAAACAGCACCAGAGCACCACCCACACATATCATGCAAACTCACATCATTCACATCACAACACCCTGGATACTCACATTCAGCTGAAGAAGTTGGTGATGAGCTGTGTGCGGACATCACCATCATCATCATCATCATCACTGGCATCGTGGTCCAGGCCAGGATCCTCCACAGGTGGCGGACGTTGGTCATCGTCATACAGGATGAGAGGCAACTCCTTCCGCACTGCCAGGTTGTGTAGCATGCAGCAGACGATGACAATCTTGCACACCTTCGCTGGGGCAAATGGGAGGGCCCCTCCTGTCTTGTCCAGGCAGTGGAATCGGCTCTTCAGGAGACCAAATGTTGCTCGATCACTCTCCTGGTCCGACCATGTGCCTCATTGTAGCACATCTGGGCTGGTGTCACAGGGTTCCTGAGGGGTGTCAGCAACCACGGCATGTTGGGGTATCCGGAGTCACCTATGGACAGACAATTGCACATTAGCTGAGTTGGAAAAGTGGGCGGAATACAACATAGCAGAACACACACAATGGTACAAAGTCAGTACACACCGACAAGCCAGGCACGCTGGTTCTGCATCTGTGACATTATCCTCGGGATGCGACTACTCCTCATCACGTAGGCATCGTGTGCCGAACCAGGGAAATGGGCACACACATGTGTGATGCTCATATCTGCAAGACATATCACCAGAACATTGATAGAATGGTAATGTTTCCGGTTTCGGTATGCCTGCTCATGTGCCTGTGGTGGTACCAAAGCCACATGTGTCCCATCAATGGAGCCAATGACATGTGGCATCCTCCCCAGGGCATAGAAGTCACTCTTGACGTCAGTGAGTTGTTGACGTGTAGGGAAATAGATGTACTGGTTCAGGCATCTCAACATTGCCTCCAGAACATCGCGTAGCACATGGCTGAACATAGTCTGTGACATCCCACCAGCAGTCGCCACAGTGTGTTGAAAGGTACCGGTGACAAAGAAGTGTAGGGCTGCCATCAACTTCACCTTGGGGGTCAGCGCTGTAGGGTACGGCCGGCCAGGTTGCAAATGTGGTGCCAAGCGCACTGCCAAATCCTCAATCAGCTGCCTGGTGAAGCGGTACCGTCGGATGCTGTTACATTCCACCTTCGTTGCCAGGTCAGGGAATGGTCTATGGACAGCTGGAGCCCTGCAGTGCATAGGTTGAAGAAAGAAAGATTGTCAGTCACCCCACATATGTGCCATTCACCATACTTAATTTCACATGATACATCATTACGAGACACAAGTACTTGATGTGTGTGCCGTTCTGTTCGGACATATCTGGCACCTACATGGCCATCATCTAACATCTCAGTACAACATGTGTTGACAACAGGTTCCAGGTTGTGCTATGGGAAACCATTAGGCTGTGTCACAGTACCCATGTACTGCTGTCACGTTCCACACACACACCACAGTGACATGTCTGGACAGATGCGCCACAGGCATCACAGCTCATTGACAGGTAGATTCCCAGTGACCCTGTCTTGCCACATGGACACTGGCATGACATGGCGTATCATGTACACGTCAGAAAAACAAACATGACTCCCACAGGTAGTGGCCCCTGTTGCCTCCGCAGGACAGACCTGGACGTCAGTGACGCACAACATCAAAGTCCATGCACAAACAACGTTGATGTGGAGACTGTCTCCCATCGTGCACATTGAATCAGAGACATCGGAAACACAACATGCACACAGACTGTGGAGGGCCATCACTATTGTGGCAATGGGTCACCCTGTGACGTACATGCCTTCCCCCATGGGACCCTGGGGGTATGTGACACGTCATACACATACACAACCTGGAAATGTGACCATGCCACATGCTCCGAAATGAACAGTTGCACATCACAGTGGTCATGTGCACAACACACAAAGGACCCTGTCCCCATGAACACGTGCACAGCCTGGGTGTGGCTGCCCCCAAGTGCCACCCCAAAAACCACATGTTTACCCCCATACACAGAAAAGGTAATGTAGCCTTACATGCCTTAGGAAACAGTGTGGACTGGGTGTGGTGTTGTAGGTGTGCCCCTGAGTCCCTGGCAAGTATATGTGGCTGGCATACGTTCACCAGTGACAATCATGGTGACATATGCGAGTGACCTGTACAGGGACGCGTTGTACAGCAATGGACCGATCGGTGTGCCCGCACGGCCCATTGCATCGGTAGTGAGCGGGTACGCGTTGTATCCCGGAATACGCGTTGTACAGCAATGGACCGATCGGTGTGCCCGCACGGCCCTTTGCATCGGTTGTGAGCGGGTACCCGTTGTACAGCAATGGACCGATCGGTGTGCCCGCACGGCCCATTGCATCGGTTGTGAGCGGGTACGCGTTGTACAGCAATGGACCGATCGGTGTGCCCGCACGGCCCATTGCATCGGTAGTGAGCGGGTATGCGTTGTACAGCAATGGACCGATCGGTGTGCCCACACTGCCCATTGCATCGGTAGTGAGCGGGTACGCGTTGTACAGCAATGGACCGATCGGTGTGCCCGCACGGCCCATTGCATCGGTAGTGAGCGGGTACGCGTTGTATCCCGGAATACGCGTTGTACAGCAATGGACCGATCAGTGTGCCCGCACGGCCCATTGCATCGGTTGTGAGCGGGTACGCGTTGTATCCAGGAATACGCGTTGTACAACAATGGACCGATCGGTGTGCCCGCACGGCCCATTGCATCGGTAGTGAGCGGGTACGCGTTGTATCCCGGAATACGCGTTGTACAGCAATGGACCGATCGGTGTGCCCGCACGGCCCATTGCATCGGTTGTGAGCGGGTACGCGTTGTATCCCGGAATACGCATTGTACAGCAATGGACCGATCGGTGCGCATGCATTGGCTGGGGCCTGGCATGGCAACAGACGCGTTTTCAAAGCCTCAACGAGTCTGATGCAGTGAATTCAGTTGGCCAGCCACAACAATGTTGCAAATTCATGGGTGTCATGAAGTTGAACTTTTGAAGGATGCTGTGGGCGTGTATTAGTGGTGCAATTCCATGGATTGGCCAGATTCAGAAGATGCTAACGACTTGGACCCCTGACCTTGACTGGTAGGTCGCTCCCCCACCACACAGCTCCGTCTGTGTGCCCTGCTGCTGCCCCTGATTGTGCTCGTTTTTCCTTTCTGTGCCCCCTTGCTGCCCCTGATTGTGCTCGTTTTTTCCTTCCTGTGCCCCCTTGCTGCCCCTGATTGTGCTCGTTTTTTCCTTTCTGTGCCCCCTTGCTGCCCCTGATTGTGATCGTTTTTTCCTTTCTGTGCCCCCTTGCTGCCCCTGATTGTGATCGTTTTTCCTTTCTGTGCCCCCTTGCTGCCCCTGATTGTGCTCGTTTTTCCTTTCTGTGCCCCCTTGCTGCCCCTGATTGTGCTCGTTTTTCCTTTCTGTGCCCCCTTGCTGCCCCTGATTGTGCTCGTTTTTCCTTTCTGTGCCCCCTTGCTGCCCCTGATTGTGCTCGTTTTTTCTATTCTGTGCCCCTTGCTGCCCCTGATTGTGATCGTTTTTCCTTTCTGTGCCCCCTTGCTGCCCCTGATTGTGATCGTTTTTTTCCTTTCTGTGCCCCCTTGCTGCCCCTGATTGTGATCGTTTTTTCCTTTCTGTGCCTGTTTCCCGCCGCTGCGCCCCTGCGGCCCCGCCCCCTCACTGCCCATTCGCTGCCCCATTCCCTGCTCGCCTAAGGCAAGCCCGTCTGCGCCCGTCCGCGCCGTGGCCGCGCCCAGCGCCAGACCCCCTGGTCCGGGCATCCCCCGCGCCCGCCACATCAACAGACGCCGATACGACGCCAGCACCCTCCACGCACTCAACCCCGGAAAAGATCACGCCTGCTACCAGGCCACCCCGAAGCGCACCCAAGGGCCCTTCACCTGCCGGAACTGCAGCTTCGCCAGCACCCGCCCCGCCAAACCACCGCCCAGGAAAGAACCCAACTACCTCAGATGCATCCTCCTCAACACCCGCTCCGCCCGCAAACACGCCATCGAACTCTGGGACCTTCTCGACTCAACCTCCCCAGACGTCGCATTCCTGACGGAGACCTGGCTGAATCCCGCTTCAGCCCCCGACATCGCCATTGCCATCCCGGACGGATACAAGATCACCCGCAGGGACCGCACCAACGGAGTCGGAGGAGGCATCGCCATCGTCCACAGGAACACCCTCAGAGTCTCAACCAACACCGACGACACCCTCAGCACCGCCGAACACATGCACTTCCAGATCCACACCGATCCCAACACCACCCTCAGAGGAACCCTCATCTACAGACCCCCGGACCCCGACCACAGTTCAGCGATTCCATCGCTGACTTCGTCAGCACACACGCCATCGCCTCCACGGACTACATCCTCCTCGGGGACCTGAACTTCCACCTCGAGAACAACAAGGACACCAACTCCACCACCCTGATCGACAACCTCGTCACCCTCGGACTCAGACAGCTCGTGACTACACCCACCCACGCCGCCGGCCACACGCTAGACTCCATCTTTTCCGCAAGCCCACACGTCTCCTTCAACCACACCTCCGAACCCCACTGGACTGACCACCACTGCATCCACTTCACCTACAGGAAGCCCACCATGCACCACCGCACCGAACAAATGCCTCGCCGCTGCTGGAGCAGAGTCACGGAAGACCAGCTAACCACAACCCTCGCCCTGAGCCCACCCGCCGAACCCTCCGACCCCGACACCGCCGCCCGCAACCTCAGACAGTGGATCGACGACTGCGCCAACACCCTCGCCCCGCTCAAGAATCCGCCCAACAGCCACACCAGCAAGAAAGCCACCTGGTTCACCGAAGACCTCCAGGCCTCCAAACGAACATGCCGAAAACTGGAGAAGATCTGGCTCCACGAACGGACAGCGGACAGCTACGCCGCCCACAAGAGCGCCACCCGCAATCACCATCACCTCATCAGATCCGCCAAAAGGGCCTCACTCAAAGACCGCCTAGACAACAACGCACACAACAGCAAAGAGCTCTTCAACATCGTGAAGGAACTCTCCAACCCCAGCTCCAACACCAACGACATCCAGCCGTCGCAAGACCTGTGCGACTCACTGGCCACCTCCTTCCACCGCAAAATCGCCGACATCCACGACAGCTTCAACACCACGACCGCCCCAGCAACCACCGAGACCACTGCCCCCACAACCACCAACCGCCTGCTCTCCTGGACCAACATCAACGATGAGGACACCAGCGAGATCATGAACACCATCCACTCCGGTTCACCGCTAGACCCGTGCCCTCACCACATCTTCAACAAAGCCAGTACAGCCATCGCGCCCCATCTCTGGAAAATAATCAACATCTCCTTCGAGACAGCAACCTTCCCGGAAAGCTGGAAGCACGCCGAGATCACCGCCTTACTCAAGAAACCCAAGGCAGACCCCAAGGACCTCAAGAACTTCCGACCCATCTTCTGCTCCCGTTCCCGCGAAGGTCACCGAGAAAATCGTCAACAAACAACTGACCCGCTACCTCGAGGAGAACAACATCCTGGACCCTTCCCAGTCCGGCTTCCGCAGCAACCACAGCACCGAAACCGCCCTCATCGCCGCCACCGATGACATCAGGACCCTGCTAGACAACGGAGAAACAGCAGCCCTCATCCTCCTGGACCTATCAGCCGCCTTCGACACGGTCTGCCACCACACACTACGAACACGCCTTCACGACGCCGGGATCCAAGAGAAGGCCCTGGACTGGACCACATCCTTCCTTTCCGGCAGAACACAAAGCGTCCGCCTCGCCCCCTTCCGATCCAAGGCCACCAAGATCATCTGCGGCGTACCCCAAGGCTCCTCCCTCAGCCCAACGCTGTTCAACATCTACATGGCACCCTCGCCCACGTCGCCCGACAGCACAACCTCAACATCATCTCCTACGCCGACGACACCCAGCTGATCCTCTCCCTCACCAAAGACCCTCACACCGCCAAAGCCCACCTCCACGAAGGAATGAAGGCCGTCGCCGAATGGATGAGGACCAGCCGCCTGAAGCTGAACTCGGACAAGACGGAGGTCCTCATCCTTGGTTCCAACCCTTCAGCCTGGGATGACTCCTGGTGGCCAACATCACTGGGAACAGCCCCGCCACCCACCGACCACGTACGCAACCTAGGGGTCATCCTCGACCCCACCCTCTCCATGACTAAGCAGGTCAACGCCGTTTCCTCATCCTGCTTCAACATCCTCCGAATGCTCCGCAGGATCTTCAAGTGGATCCCCACCGAAACAAGAAAAACAGTCACCCCGGCCCTCGTCACCAGCAGGCTGGACTACGGAAACGCCCTCTACGCAGGAACGACGGCTAAGCTCCTGAAACGGCTGCAACGCATCCAGAACGCCTCTGCACGTCTTATCCTCGACATCCCCCGACGCAGCCACATCACACCCCACCTGAGAGACCTGCACTGGCTCCCTGTCAACAAGAGGATAACCTTCAAGCTCCTCACCCACGCACACAAAGCACTCCACAACTCCGGACCAGCCTACCTCAACAGACGACTCAGCTTCTACACCCCCACCCGCCAGCTCCGCTCGACCAGCCTCGCCCTCGCCACAGTCCCCCGCATCCGGAAAACGACCGCCGGCGGCAGATCCTTCTCCCACCTCGCCGCCAAGACCTGGAACACCCTCCCCACCAACCTCCGACAGACCCAAGACCTACTGGCCTTCAGAAGACTCCTCAAGACCTGGCTCTTCGATCAGTAGCAGCACCACCCCCCTCTTCCCCCAGCGCCTTGAGACCCTCGCGGGTATGTAGTGCGCTTTATAAGTGACATGATTGATTGATTGATTGACCTATCACTCTGGACACATGGGACAGTATCTGCCTCTGCAGCACACATATAATGCTGGCTGTTCCCCTGAGGGCTCACTTGCCTGCACTACATGCTCAAGGACGACATCTGCCACCAACACTGCTGCTGTCTCTGCATCCTCTGGCTACTGCAATGGCACGTACTGTGGAGAGAGCCCCAGCCTTCAGCCTTGAGGAGAACCAGGCCCTGCTCGACAGCCTCCTTCCACAGTACAGCAAGCTGTATGGGAAACCAGGGGAGCAGGTGAGTGTGCTGTCCACTGCCTTACTAATTGTGCATGTTGTCTGACTAGCAAGACTTACAGTGTGCACACCACTGGCTAGCATGCTCACTGAGTAGTTCTCCCCCCCAAAGTGTGTAGTCACATGCACTGAACAGGTACAGTGCAGTAACAGTGCATTCCAACAAGGTTTACTTCCCAAGCAATGATACCATGTAGTAACTGCTGGCAAACTGTTCTTAGCCATCGTTGCACTGCCTGTGTACATCATATGCCCCTGTGATTGAGACATGTATATCCAACTGTGTGATGCACGGATATGTTGCATGTGTAGTAATGGCCTTTTCACTTTGTCATCCTCACAGGTTGATGCCCACCAGAAGCAGGAAATCTGGCTGACCATCGCCCGGGAAGTAAGATCCGTGGGGGTCTACAAGCGCCGGATCCGCAACTGCCGGAAGAGGTGGCAGGACCTTCGGGGCTGGACCCGGAGGATCGCAAGGGTCCAGCTGAAGCTGTCGCCTCCTCGCAGGAGGGGCGGACACCGGACCCTGACCCCCCACATGCTCCGGATCCTGGCGGTGGTCTTCCCTGACCTGGATGGGCAGCTGAAGGACAGACAGCAGCAAGGAGGGGGTGAGTTCATGACTGCACTGTGAACTTTGTCTGACATGCTATGTGCCCTCCTCTGGCCTAGTTAAACTTCCACAGTACATCAGTCTTGTGGTCCAGGACCCATGTCCCTCAATTGTGACATTCCCACTCCTCATCTGATACGCAGGTGTGGTCCTTACAATCAGGAAATTGTGTCACTTGGGTACTGTGTCCTTGCATTTTGCTTCGCTCAAGGTGGGGTACTGCATTTCTTCCTGTGACTTTGTGGTGTGCTTCATGGGTGGGTCAATTGCTCACACAATGCCTAAGTCCTGACATGTAATCTGGGTGTAACTTTGATATGTGGTCCAATTGCTGATCTGAATCACCACATGTCCCTGGGGTATTTGGCACACCCCCATGCTGCGGGTGGGAACAATGTTTGGGCCTCAGGAGTATGTATATCAAGTGTGTCACAC
Organism: Calotriton arnoldi; assembly: GCA_963921515.1. Classification (NCBI taxonomy): domain Eukaryota; kingdom Metazoa; phylum Chordata; class Amphibia; order Caudata; family Salamandridae; genus Calotriton; species Calotriton arnoldi. The sequence continues at coordinate 215,075 of CAWUFW010004560.1, read as the reverse complement.
ATGCTTAGCCACCTGCCTACTGTCCAGGGCTCATCCCTCCTTCAAGTGGAGCAGGACAGTCATGCCTACTCCAGGGCACACAATACACTCTGTACTCCCACTCCCGTGTATCAGCTGACATGTTGTGATCAGTGAAATGTTCCCTCAGGTGTCTGCCTCTGTGTCATTGTGCTGTGGCTTCGTTGTAAGGACTACTGGGATGTTAATCGGTTAGGGCTCAGCATGCCATCTGAGATGTGACCATGAGAGACGATACTTCTGTGACTTATAGGTGTTTGATCACTTGACTGTGCACACAGGTGTATGCGACTGTGAATTTCAGGCAGCTGTTTTTCATTCACAGCAGACTGTGAGGTGCTCAGGTTCAGAGGGTTGTGTTTCATGTCTCCCATATGTCCAATTGGTATGACGTGGACAAATAAGAGTTCAGATGCTGTGGTTTGTGGGGTATGGACATGTGCACTTGTCAGATACATAACTTGCATTCACCATGTCCTAGGATTGTGACACAGTGCAGACTGTTGTTGGCTGGCTGCCATGCCCATGTGACTGGAGACAGTTATGTATGACTTTGCAGGCATGCCTGTGCCATGGCATTGACCTTCCTAAGAGTGATCCTGCAGGGGAGTGACATGTGCAACATGCACCCCATTGTGGCATTGACTATCCGGACCTGGGTGCATCATGGTGTCTGGTGCTGGTATGCATCACATGCATTTCTAATTAGACTCTGGCCATCCCTTCATCCGGACACCTGTACTGACTCAGTGGCAAGAGATGTGATGTGTGCATGTTCACATACTTCACCGTGTTCTCTGCGATGTCCAACAACTGTGTAGGTGGTGCATGTGTCCACACAGGGGTATTACCATCAGACAGGCACCAGACCGATGGGTGCAAGGGTAGGAGGGTGTGAGTTCCATGGTTGACCATCAGACTGACAATTGGCTTCTCCTAATCTGTGTGAGGACTATTGGCAATGCTCAACTAAGGATGCCAGGGCTTGCTCTGTAATGTGCTGTACTTACTGTGGTGTGTGCGGTCAGTGCAGGTGACTGATGTTTGTCTGTTTCCCTAATTGTTTGCAGATACTTCCACGGCCACAGGAGGGGACAGCTCCACGGACCAGGAGGAGCTGCAGAGCCAGACTGGGTCAACAGCCGACGAGTGGTCGGAGGGATCCAGTGGCACGGAGGGCGAGGGGAGCCACACCGAGGAGTCCTCAGCACCATCCACCTCAGCTGAGGACCACAGCAGCTCGGAGGATGACTCCCTTGTGGAGGCGGGTGTCAGCAGCCACCACACCCCAGCTAGTGTGGCTGGCCCCGCCACCACCACCACCACCGCCATCCCATTGGCTCCCATTCCAGAGGTCCATGGAGGCGCCCGTGTTCGGAAGCGTGTCTCCTTTGTGCCAGGCACCACACCCCCTGCCCCGATTTCCCCTGCTGCCCCGAGTGAGGAGTCTGTGTACCTACTTCGGCAGCTCCATGTAGGGCAGACAGCAATGCTGAGTGTCCTCCATGCACACACCACTCTGTTGACACAGCTGGTTTCGTTCATGGAGGGCATCTCAACGGGTATGTCTGCCCTACAGAGGAGCAATAAGTCCATGGACTCCTCCCTGACGGCAGCAGTGTCCCTCCTCCAACAGTCCCTCACCCCTCCTACCTCTGCCTCATCCACACTTCCTGGCACCCTACCTGTCCCAAGCACATGCACACCTGCACGATCACCCCAACACACAGACACGAGCAGCACAGAAACACCCAAAACAAAGGCAAGACGTGCACACAAGCATCCTCAGGGGACTGATACCACACCCACAGGGGATGGGGAACAGACACACACACAGGCATCCACAGTCACTCCGCAGTCTTCCAAATCCTCTCCCTCCAAGACCCCTTCCCTTGCCTCACCTGCAACCCCACCTACACAGAAAATCTTCCTCTGTGACCTCGGCCTCTTCCCCTCAGATCCCGCTGATCCAGCATACAGGGGGAAGAGGAAGTCCACCCACACAGAGGGGAGTGCCCCTCGCCCCCGGACACCCTCCCCCAGGCGCAGACAGACGTGGGCTCCCACCCGCAAGTCCCCCCGGTCCCGGAAGAGCAAGACCCCACCACCGCCCTGCAAGTCAAGCACACAGTCTCCTTCCTCCATCCCTCAGGCCCCCACAACACAGGTTCCCCCACCACACCCTGCCCTAGGTTCCCCACCCACAGATACACCATCCCCAAAATGATCCGGCCTTCTCCACCTCCCACTTGCTCTTCCAGCACCACACCCCCCGCTGCACATGTTGGTGCCACTGGTGTGGAGACCGTGTCCTCCCCCTCTGTCCTGCCCACCTTACCTGAACCCCATTCTACTCCCTGGAGATGGGCACTGCAGTGGAGTCCACTAACACCCCGTCTGACTTGGGCACTGCAGTGGGGAACCTGTCCTCTCCATCTGGCCAGCCCACTGGAGTTGTGCCGGCACCCACACCATCCGGCTCATGCCCCCCAGTTGTGCCGGCACAAACCATGTCAGACACCTCCACTGCAGTTGTCAGTGACTCTCCAGCACCAGCCACCCCTTCCCTGTCTCCTTCTGGTGAGCCCTGATCCTGTCCCTGCGGTGCCTGGCCTGCCCCCCGTATACCCCTCCGAGGGGAATGTCCCTGCTCCATATCAGTGCAGGCAAGCAGAGGGTGACATCTGCCACTGTCACCCTGTTTGGACTTGATTCATGGACTGGACATTGGCCTTTGTGTTTTTTCTTGACTTTAATTTTCAATATGACATATGCTGATTAAAGCTACTTTCAGTTCTCTCGTGGTTTTGCTTCAGATGTACATGATGTTGATGATGCTAACCATGCCCTTGCTACAGTGATGTTGACTTTTTGATGTCAGGTAAATGAAGTGTTACTGTGCAGGACCACATGTGGTCCAGGGGGAATGTGTCCTATCCTGGTGTGTAGCCATGTCATCCTTTGTATCAATATGAGGGTGTCATGTTTTCCATATTTGCAAATGGGATTCCCTACCTGTTTTTTCAATATCACATCTGTGGCTTACACCCCTGCACATCAAATGTGCTTGCCATTGTTCAATTGGTCTATTTCCCTGACCGTGTGACCATCTCCACTGGACATGCATGTTTGGGCATCAATGGGGAAGGACTCATCTGTGGTATCAGTGCAACTTGCTATACATGTGTATTTGATCGGTGCTGATGATTTGGGTGACAATGCCATGACCAGGCTGATGTGACGTGAGCCTTCATTTTGTGCTAATTGTTGACTGAGTGACCATGTGTTCTGCTGACATGATAGCGCCCTGCAGAGACAACGTATGGCACAGCTTTTCTTACACAGGAGTGGAGTCCCCTCATGGCAGTGTGTAATTCCGTGACATTGCCTGAGCCCAAGGTGTGTGTTGTGTGAGCATGTCTGTGTGTGTTCACTTCCATTTTGCTACGCAGGCTGGGGACCCTAGTGATGTTCCTGTTTGTGATGCTTGCTGAGTTGAGCAATGTTCCCCCCAGATCTTCTCCCTGGGTGCTCTGTGATGTGGGTGCATGGCACATTACTGGTGATCAGGGTGTCATCCATAGGTGTGTTTGCTGTCAGGGCTGAGTTTGTGGGCAAACGCAGATGAGACACAGTCAGGATTCCCCTTGGCACTTGTTGGTTACACAAGTCATGTAATTTACAATTTGCATTAGCTTCCAGTGATTGTGACACTTTGTGTGTGTGACTGCTGTCACTCCTCAGGGTCAGAGCTGCAATGTTGGAAGTTGTCTATGTGTGTTGTTTGTGGGTGAGCTTGCCATCTTCATTGGTGTGTGACTGTGTCCGGGATCCCATTGGTTGGTATGGATTTGACGTCATGCCCATGTACAGCGTACTGTGCAGTGTGTGAGACATTCACAAGTCTTGTTGACTGGCCATGAGTGATGGGTATCTCCGCCTTAGTTCCCCCCACCACCCCTGGGATTGTCATGGGTGCATGTGCAATGTCACCAGTCCATGTGAGCTTCACTGCTGCACATTGTTGGAGATCAAGGTGTGTGGTGTTTAGTGTGCGCAAATGAGAGTTGTTGCACGGCTGGACCCCTACCTCCATGTTGGCCTTGGCTGACAGGCCGTGCTGTTTTATTTGTGCTTGTGTAGGTGTGATGGTAGTTAGTTGCTCAGGACACATGACTGTGGTTCACAGTGTGTACGACATCTACCTTTGTCATCACAGTGGGATTATCATGCAGGCCAGTGTCACCACAATGTGGGGTCCCTGGGGGTAGTGCTGTGGTGGGTCTGTCTCTTGCTGTGTTAGTTGCTGTTCCTACATGCTAGTGTGACATTTGTAATTTGGGCTCCCTCTCATCTAACAATGCCTGATTGCCCACATAGGGGAATCCGATCCATGAGTTACTTTTGTGTGGCACTGTGTTGACATCTGTGTAATGGGGATTCAGGCCTCCTCGTGTGTTGTGTGTTTGCCTGGGGTCACTGGCACACCACCCCCTCACCTGTAGTGTTTGATATGCAGTGTGAGTCTGCCTGTTTGTGTTTGTGCATTTGCACCACTGCATTGGCATATCTTTAGTGTGCCATTGGCTGTATGTTGTTTGGTGGCTTCCCCTGCTGTCCCTGGGACTCCTAGGTCATCAGTCAGCACAATGATCATGGTTTGTATGTCCCATTGCTGCCATGGTATGGTATTTGTTCACCTGACATCTACAGTCTCCACAGGATATCTACATTAGTGTGTCCATTGGTGCAGATATGTGGATCTGCATTGTGATGGTCACTTCTGTCATTGTGTTATTTGTGAATGTTGACAATGTGAGCCCCCATGGGTGATGTTTGTCTGCACATGGCCAAAGCGATGTTTCATTTGCACTGCACTGTTTGCCTCACCCAATCTCTGTTGCTATGGGACACAAGCACTGCTATGCCACTGATGTGTTTGTTGTTGTGTGACCAGGAATCATCCATGCAGTTTGGCATTTGCAGCTTTTACCATGACTACACTTACATTTTGGTCACTGTGGTGTTGGGGCTTTAGACCCCATTGCCACAATGTTCAAAATGTGCTTCAGCTATGGCACCCACACTTACTTTTTGGTCACTGTGATGATGGGGCTTTAGACCCCATTGCCACAATGTTCAAAATGTGCTTCAGCTATGGAACCCACACTTACCTTTTGGTCACTGTGATGATGGGGTGTTCGACCCCATTGCCACAGTGGTCATGGTTGGCTCGCATTGTGGAGGCCACACACATTTATGTGTGACACATGTGATAGGGGGTCACATTGTATGTTCAATGTCATGTTCAGTGTTGTAGGCATTTGACACTGACTACACACGCTTGTCATGTTGTTGGGGGGGTGTAATTTTCTGGCATTCCTTATGTTGGAGTATGCTGGTTGTGTCATGCATTACCCGTTCTATGAGTGGGGGTTGTGTGGGTGGTAGGCATCCAGGCCCCCATTAGTAGGGGTGGTGGTGGTGGCAGGCATCTAGCCCCCCATGAGTAGGGGTGGTATTAGTGGTAGGCATCCATCCCCCTATGAGTGGGGATGGTAGTAGTGACAGGCATCCAGGCCCCCATGAGTAGGGGTGGTGGTAGTGCTAGGCATCCATCCCCCTAGGAGTGGGGATGGTGGTAGTGACAGGCATCCAGGTCCCCATGAGTAGGGGTGGTGGTAGTGCTAGGCATCCATCCCCCTATGAGTGGGGATGGTGGTAGTGACAGGCATCCAGCCCCCCATTAGTAGGTGTGGTATTAGTGGTAGGCATCCATCCCCCATTAGTAGGGGTGGTGGTAGTGGCAGGCATCTAGCCCCCCATGAGTAGGGGTGGTGGTAGTGGTAGGCATCCAGGCCCCCATGAGTAGGGGTGGTGGTAGTGGCAGGCATCTAGCCCCCATGAGTAGGGGTGGTGGTAGTGGCAGGCGTCTAGCCCCCATGAGTAGGGGTGGTGGTAGTGGTAGGCATCCATCCCCCTATGAGTGGGGATGGTAGTAGTGACAGGCATCCAGGCCCCCCTGAGTAGGGGTGGTGGTAGTGGTAGGCATCCAGGCCCCATTAGTAGGGGTGGTGGTAGTGGCAGGCATCTAGCCCCCCATGAGTAGGGGTGGTGGTAGTGGCAGGCATCCAGCCCCCCATGAGTTGGGGTGGTGTGTTAGTGACAGGCATCCAGGCCCCCATGAGTAGGGGTGGTGGTAGTGCTAGGCATCCATCCCCCTATGAGTGGGGATGGTGGTAGTGACAGGCATCCAGCCCCCCATTAGTAGGTGTGGTATTAGTGGTAGACATCCATCCCCCTATGAGTGGGGATGGTAGTAGTGACAGGCATCCATGCCCCCATGAGTAGGGGTGGTGGTAGTGGTGGGCATCCAGGCCCCCATTAGTATGGGTGGTGGTAGTGGCAGGCATCTAGCCCCCCATGAGTAGGAGTGGTGGTAGTGGCAGGCATCTAGCCCCCCATGAGTAGGGGTGGTGGTAGTGGCAGGCATCTGGCCCCCCATGAGTAGGGGTGGTGGTAGTGGTAGGCATACAGCCCCCCATGAGTAGGGGTGGTGGTAGTGGCAGGCATCTAGCCCCCCATGAGTAGGGGTGGTGGTAGTGGCAGGCTTCTAGCCCCCCATGAGTAGGGGTGGTGGTAGTGGCAGGCATCTAGCCCCCCATGAGTAGGGGTGGTGGTAGTGGCAGGCATCTAGCCCCCCATGAGTAGGGGTGGTGGTAGTGGTAGGCATCCATCCCCCTATGAGTGGGGATGGTGGTAGTGACAGGCATCCAGCCCCCCATTAGTAGGTGTGGTATTAGTGGTAGGCATCCAGGCCCCCATTAGTAGGGGTGGTGGTAGTGGCAGGCATCCAGCCCCCATTAGTAGGGGTGGTGGTAGTGACAGGCATCCAGGCCCCCTGAGTAGGGGTGGTGGTAGTGGCAGGCATCTAGCCCCCATTAGTAGGGGTGGTGGTAGTGACAGGCATCCAGGCCTCCCTGAGTAGGGGTGGTGGTAGTGGCAGGCATCCAGGCCCCCTGAGTAGGGGTGGTGGTAGTGGTAGGCATCCATCCCCCTATGGGTGTGTATGGCATTGGTGATGGCCATCCCGCCCCTATGGTTCTGCTGTTGCTGGTGTACGTCATTTGTGCATCTCTATGTGTGTGTGACATATTTCGGGTATGTGTCGTTTGTTTGTGTTGTGGGTGTTTGACTTACCGTCTGCGCCGTACGCGTCCGTGCCGGTCCCGGTAATAGATGTAGAGTATTGGTAGGACCTGCGCGATGGGATTCATGGTTGGGTCGTCTCGTTCGGGTTTCTCGTGTCTTCGACTCGTACTCGTCGCAGGCTTGTTCGTCTCGTAGCCGTGGATCGTCTTGTGGCGCAAAACGGAACTTATGTGCGGCTCGCCCGGATGCTCAAACGTGCCGGACGTAGCGACGGGTTCGGCGCGTACGGAAGGCGCATCGTACTCGTCCGGCCGGAAGGTGCTGTGTATTTGCTTCCGTGCGACTCGATTCGGCGTTTACGGATCCGGCTCGGGCGGGGAACAGGAGCTGATATGGGTAAGTACGGCTCGCTCGGAATCTGGGCTGTTATGCGCATCGTACTTGTTCGTTCGGACGAGTGTTCGAATCGGTCGGGAAACACGCATTTGGCTGGTTTTTTTTCCGGATGAATACTGTTAGGTGCGCTTCCGGCCGAGATCGGAATCGACCCCTTAGTGTTCTGCACTACGTGGGAGTGCGTGTGTTTCCTTGCTCTTTCCCCTTTCTTTTTTCTGTGCCTTCGCTCTCCACACGCTTTCTCACAAAGCTTTGGAAAAGCTAGCAACTTTGTCAAAAAGCTTTGGTAATGCCAATAGCCTGGCCTTTTAAAGCTAATACCTATTGGCATTGCCAATGGTTGTGAAAACTGACTACACCAAGGTAATGGATGGAATTGTTGAATTAATCTCAGCCACTGGCAACGGCTCAAGCCACATTCCAGACTATCATTTTTCACCCACCATGCCACTCTAGACATAGGTCTAACTTATGCAAATCAGTATCAACCCTGATCCTCATGGGAACGGTCCGTTCCAAATTGCCAGGTGAGGCCCTCCCAGAAGGGACTCCAAGGAAACCTCGATCGGTTTCGGCCTATTTAGCTCTCATCAGTGAGGTCCAGGAACCATATATGGGTATACCCGTCGCATTTAAGGTGTAAACTGCAACAACAACAAGGTGATGGATGGAATGCTTGAATTAATCTCAGCCACTGGCAATTGCTCGGGCCGCATTCCAGTCCATTGTTTTTCACAAATCCTGCCACACTAGACAAAGGCTCAACACGACCAGTGTTATTAAATCCAGGAAATAGTTTTCTCTTTCAAAACTATGAAGGCTTGAATAAAAAGAGATCGCTGATTCACTTCTACATAAAACACATAGGCTGTAATTTTCATGGCAGGTTTAATGCTGTGTCTCACGTGTAGCTTTCGATTTTAGCAAGTTGTACCAAAATTACCTTTTCATTTGCCTTACATTTAAACTATAAAACTGTAGCACACACTATCTTAACAGATCTTATTCAATTCTATTTTTACTCTGGTACCAATGAATATAAAACCAGATGAAATATGCACGTTGTAAGTATTTAGGGGCATATCAGCAAGGTCCTGCGATAATCATCGCTCAGCGCTTTTAGCTCGAGGATAATTATCGCAGGCTAACGCTGGATTCTATCGTGGAGATAGCGTGCTATCAGCAACGTTATCTCCCAAGCGATAGGAATCCATGCGTTAGCTGGAAAACAGTGTGATTATCGCTGGAAATCCAGCGATAATCACACTGCGACCAGCGATACCTTGCTGATAGGGCAGGGTGGTTTTAGCCATGTAATCCACCTCCCATTGGATTACATGGCTAAGTCAGATTACAAGCAGGCGTAAGGAAAGTAGCGATAACTGTGGTTATCGCTATTTTTCTTATCGCTCTGCTTGTTTGCGTGCAGCTTGATAATTGGAGAAATGTCGGTTAGCGACAATTCTCCAGTTATTTTGACACGGAACGCCCACTTTGCATCTCATTAGAGATGCAAAGCTGGGCGTTGTTGTAAGGGGCGCTAAATCAGCAAAACACGCGATAGCGTGTCTTTGCTGATACGACGATGAAATTATCGCCGCTTTTCGCCCGAAAACGGACGCAAAAGCGGCGATAATTTCATAGCGCCGCCTTGCTGATATGCCCCTTAGTGTTTCCTCTCCTTTGCTCCTATGTTCGAAAGTTGTTGTCTGGGTTGGAACGTTGAGCTGGTTGTAGACGTGCCGTGTTTCTCATATCCAAGGGCTTTATTTGTGTTTGTTGGCGACGTTTTGGAAACTTTGCAATAAACTTCCGTGGGAATGAATAATGATGACTTCATCTTGAACTTGTGAACATACCAGAATCATGACTAGTAGAAAACGTCTACTGGCAAAAATCATCCTCTGAGCTTTAAAAGTACTTTAACAATAGAACTAAGAGGGGCATCAGCGTGGGCTGTCATTTGACCACAGAAGTCGGGCTGGAGTTTCCATTGTTTCTCTTTGCTTTGTTTAAATCATAGGCAGATGGCTGTTGTCACCTAGACAGTGTATATATCAATTATTTTTTTTAATAGTGTATATAACATTTTTTCCTTTCCCCCAAACCATACCAGTGTTAAGGAATAGAATTTTAAAACAGGGGTCCTACTCACAAACTGCATTTTGTAGTATGTTTAGTAGTTCTATAATAGCGCTACTAACGTACTACAAATGCTATTCACTAACCTACATGTGGAGGTGAACGCCTCCTTCGTCTTTTATGTGCATAGATCTCCGCCCGACTGCAGAGATCTACGCACACATTAGGTATACATTTTAGGAGTAAATGTGGGAGGAATGGAGAGAGTAGTTGGAAAATGGGAAATACTTACTAGCAAAACGGAGGGGTACTGGGAGGAGTAAGGAGTGGTTAAAAAATAATTAAATTAATTTTATACATAACTTTAAATAGTTTGTAATACAAATAAAAGAAATATAAACTGCGTACTTTATGTGAGAATTCTTTTATTTAAATCTTAAGAAATATATTTTTTCATTTAATGTATTATATTCAAAATAAGTAAATATTTAATGAATAATTAATTTAATAATGCAGTACCTTTTTTCATTTTGTTCTACATTTAAGCAAAATATATTGAATTAATTTACAATGATAATTAACATGGAAATATTTTTACTATTTTTTTCAGTTTAATAAAATTTTTAACTTTTTCTATACTTTACCATAGGTAGTTCTCCGCCCAGTGAGTATTCAATTATTTTATAATTAAATAATAAATAAATAATAATAAATATATACTATCTTATATACTGTTTCTATATATATATATATATATATATATATATATTAAACATTCAATTATATTTATTGATATTTTTAACTATTTTAAATAATTTCATTTAATTTTATTAAACATTATTTCCTATTGGATTTTATTTTATCTCCCTACCTCCATTATTTTCCATGAGTGGGAGTTGCAGTAACAGTGGTTGGCAATGTGTGGTGCTGGACTTACTATTGTTTTTTATTAGGTCGATGCCTACCAGAGAGCTCAGCAGTCTGGTTTGCTAACAACATATTGGGGACATTCAGAAAGCTTCCCTGGGAATGCATTCCACCCATTGCTTATCAGTGGCTTTGTGGTTTGTAACTCACATTTGCTTGCTTTCTATTTACTGACTCTGTTTGATTTAGGCTGTCCAACTTGAGTTTCACCCTTTCATCGCCCAAACTTTAATTACTGTAATCTTCCACCAGTCCTTGATTTCTGGAAACACGCCTTTATATCTTGTTCTTATCTTGTCACATTTGCTGTGCATTCAACGACAGAGGTCAAATGTCAGGCTCTGTCTTCAAGGGAGCTTGGTGTTTACTTTTCTTTCTCTGACTTCAAAGGATTTATGTGACAATCATGCTGACTAATGTGGGTGTCCAATGTTATTTTCTTTTCAAGCATCCAACAAAATTTAAATGTCTGTAAATTAATATTTCAGAATATATCAGAATTAGAAAAGCCAAATAAAGCATATTTTTGGTAATTCTGAAGTGTGGTGGAAACAAATATTTTAATACTATCAGAACAAATCAGTACACTAGGTGTTGGCATTTCCACACATTATCGTTTGTGTGCTGTATACTTTTATCAGTAACACTGTTTGTCTGTATAAATGTAATGGTCATTTCAATTGAAGATGTGTTGTCTGTAATGGCAGTACGCTACAATACCATGTATACTTCACTTTACCCCATTCCACTCTACTCTGCACCACTCCACTCTATGCCAATTCACTCTACCCCACACTACTCTACTATGCACCACTGGATTCTTCTCCACTGCACTCTGCACCACTCCACTTTACGCCACTCCACACCGCAACATTGCACTCTGTGCCACTGCACTCCACGTCAACGTGCTCTACTCTGTACAACTCCACTCTATGACAGTGCACTCTATGCCAAGCCACTCTAATCCACTCTAATCTACTCAGCACTCTACTGCAATCTAGTCTACGCCACTGCACTCAGTGACACACCACTCTACTCTGCGCCGCTGTACAGCACTCTGCGTCACTCCACTCTGCTCAAGTGTACTGTACTCTGCACCACTGTACTGCACTCAGGGCCACTTCACTATGCGCCACTGTACTGCACTCAGTGCCACTCAACTCTGCGCCACTCCACTTTGTGCCACTTAACTGCATGCTGCGCCACTCCACTCTACACCACTATACTGCACTCTGTGCTACTGCACTCTGCACTGATGCACTCTATACTGCTGCACTCTACTCCACTCCACTCTACACCACTACAATCTGTATCACTCCATGCCACTCTAATCTATTCTGCACCACTGCACTCTATGCCACTTGTTGGAAGTGGAGGTCCCTGTCGCTTACCGCCGCCACCAAATGCTGGAGGCGTGCGCCCTCAACCCCTCGCTTCAATGTTAGGCTAAGTAAGGACACCGTCTGAGATAGCCCTGCTCACCCCCTTAGTAGCTTGGCACGAGCAGCCAGGCTTATCTCCAAGGCACGAGTGTTCAGTATGTGCAACCACGCTCACAATAACCCCATGATGTCATCACATGTATTGATAAAATGAGTATAATCTTTATATAAGAAATTATACGATACGACCACACGATACAAAATCAACATATAAGAACGGGTATTATTCTTTCCGGTGGGTTGGTAGGTTCTAATCCCAACCACCGCGTCTAACCAACAGTTAAGCTCTTCTCTAACTGTTTCCCTATAGGTTAGACCAGTCGTATTGCTAGAAACACACACGTTGCATAAGGAAACAATACTGCAATGCGCAACAATATTCTCTTATACTGCGCAACAGAGAAATAATGCCATAGGTAGCGCCACAGTCATGTACTTTGCAATTGAAGGAATAATGCAATGCGTATCACCACAAGCATGCCCTGTACCAGGAAGAAACAAAGCAATGCGTCACGCTACAATCCTGTGCGGTGCAATAAAGAAATAATACACTGCGCCACGTTATACTCAGAAACTGTGCACTGACGAAATCATACAATGCGCTACGTTACAATCAAATAACATGCATGGGAGAAATAACGCAGTGCGTACCGCACCAAGCATAAAGTTCGTTAGGCACAAATGAGGTCAGGCGTCATACGACAGTTCGATAGTTCGTTAGCAGCAATAATGCAATGGTGTAATACGACAGTTTTACGTGCTCCAGTAACAGTGCCCCCGTTATGGATCAAATGATGTCACACAAAGTACTGCTTCCCACTCCGGCCCCAGTACTACCCCGTCCTGGGTCAGCACGGGCCGGGATACGAGCCGAAGCAACGGCTCACGCAGCTGACTGAGCGGGAGGCCGAGAGAGTGTCCCTCCGGGCCCGCACCCCACCCCAGGTGTTGATCCACGTTACCTGGGGGGGGCGCGATCCCACTCTCCTCCCCGACGTCAGCGACTTGGGCCTTGATCCAGAACTCCGTCATGGGTTTTGGCAGGACTCGGGCCGGCGGCTCAGCTCTTCCATGGCTGCCGGTCCGGGCCGCTACTGATGGACTCCGAGGGCCCCGATGACTTGGCCCTCACTCCGGCGGACTCGGTCCACACCGAGACCCGCCCTCAGCACTGTGGAGACTTTACTTTAGTTTGGTGCACAACCTAACCCGGCACTCCTCACCAGCACCTCAGGTTGTACTTTGACATGCACACCGCGCGTCCGAGACTTGCCTCTTCTCTGTTGCTCATGACGATCCGGCGCTCTTCACCAACGCTCCGCTTGCACCTCAACACGCACATTGAGGTTCGAGCCTCGCCTCTTCTCCCGGTGCACACGATGTCCAGGCGCTCTTCCTCACGCCCTGGCTGCACCACGACACGCACTCCTGCACGTCCGAGTCTCACCTCTTCTCCCGGTGCACACGATGTCCAGGCGCTCTTCCTTACGCCCTGGCTGCACCACGACACGCACCCTTGCACGTCGGAGACTCACTTCTTCTTTTGGTGCCTACGAGGCCCAAGCGCTCCTCACCAACACCCGGGCTGCACCACGACACGCACCCAGCGCGTCCGAGACTCACTTCTTCCGCTGGTGCACACAATGTCCAGGCGCTCCTCACCAATGCCCTGACTACACCACGACACGCACACTGTGCGTCCGAGTCTCGCTGCTTCCTTTGGTGCACACGAGGCCCAGGAGCTCTTCACTAGCACCCGGGCTCCACCACGACACGCACACTGCGCGTCCTCGCCTCGTCTCGTCTCCCTGTGCACTCCACGACCAGACACTCCTCACCAACGCCTTGGCCTGCACCACGACACGCACTCTGCGCGTCTTAGACTTGCCTTCCTGCGTGCCCACGATCACATGGCACAACTTCTGAGGGTCTCAAGCGGCACAAAGCATGCGCACACCGCGTTGCTTGGGACTTCTCCGGAAACTTTTATGATCCTGTATTTCCAAACAGGGAGCCAGCTCTCCTCGGGCCCTTGGGGTTAGAAGACACAGCACAAAGCACAGTCTTCTTCAAGCAGGGGGACCCAGCGCCGCCAAGCACAGTCCCAACAGCCTCTTCCTTAGTTAGAACAGCAAACTGCAGACCAGCCCCAGATCACGAAGCAAGGATTGGTCTATCCACCACAGTCTCTTCAGTTGTTCCTTCTTTAGCAGAGGTTCCTCTTGACCACAGAATGTGTCCACGCCTTTTCAGTCTCAATCCATATCTGTTTCATTCCAACGTTCAGGGGTTTCAGCTCTCATAGTTATACCCCTTACTGTCTTTGAAGTTTGTATGTGCTCAGGGGTCCCTGACCCCTCCCTAAATCAGTTCTGGGTGTCTCCCTCCCAGTGTCACCTCTCTCCCTTTGATACTGGGGGTCTGGATCCTTAATCACTCAGCAGAAGATGGGTCAATTGGTTTATAGCACCAGCCCAGGCTTTTTCACCTCCCGGGCTTCTCCTCCCCCTACTCTCCAGATGCAGGGCGGCCTGGTGCCATCTCAACCCCTCCCTGGGTCAAGACCTCTCCCAGCTCCTCTCACCTTTCAATTCCAGACAGACAATCCACATTTCAGAGACACACAGAAATGCTCAGAGCACAAAACTCAGCCACTTCTAAAAGAGTGTTTTACAAACACACAGTGACAAAACCACCTTTACAGAAAGATGCATTATGACACTGTGAGTTCACACATACCAAACTTCACCTCTCCATTAAAAACTGACAGGAAACTAGGCTAACATATACAACACCTAGCCTCCCCCATTCTGTCCTATGGGCAGAATGGCCTTTCAGCAGTGAAAAACAAAATGGAGAGTTTTTCACTGCCAGAACACAACACACACCTCCGTTTATGTTCTGCCTTTTACCTACACTGCACCCTGCCCAGGGGTTACCTGAGACCTACCACAGGGGTGCCCCATGTGTATGTAAAAGGGAAAGTCAGGCCTGACAAGTGGTTGCACTTGTCAGGACAACATGCTAACTTAGCATTCTGCGCGCAGGCCCTACACTGAAGGCCTGAGTTCCCTTCTCTGCGCGCCCTTGCATTACTAGCCCTTGCACACACAGTGCACATCACTAGGGACTTTTACTAGTAAGGCAAACCTACCAATCATGGCCAACCAATCACCATACATTTTACACAGGGAACTCCTGTACTTTGACACTGATCAGCAGTGGCAAAGTACCCAAAGCATCTAAATTGGCATCTCTAGGTCAGGAAAATGGTCTAGGGGAAAGCAAAAAGTTTAGGGAACTTTAACCAAAAAGGCCAAGTCCTACACAACCCCCTCCCAGCCAAAAGCCAGGGGAGACCAATCATTACTTTGATGGACTTCGTGGCTTCGGGCGATAGAACCAGGACGCAGGCCCTCTACCACAGGGAAACCCTCCTGTTCCTCGCCTTCCTACCCCCAGGGGGACTTCTTGATCACCACCCCCTGAGCCAACAATGCTGTTCCATGGATCTCCCCCACCAGGGGGACCCCTCCAGGGGTGCTGGACCCATGCCAACCCCTCCCTGGAGTGGTACCCTGGGGAGAGCCATCGGCCAGGATACTACCTCCAATTATCCTGCCCTCTAGATTAAGAGTGGGTCTACCTTGGTCACTCCTAGGGGACCCAGCCCTACTGGCTGGACCATGTCCCCTCAGTGTCCCCACCGGGGAACACAACCCTTTCTTAATCTTCCATTTAGTTTTCTGGGCCTGCCACTTAGGAATGGCACTCACAAACTTCAGAACTGCAGGAGCTCTGGCTACAGACTCCCCACGCCCTCCTGACGTTAGGTGTTCTTCCCCACACTGCTGGCACCCAGGCACGAGGCCTCCACCCGGGGGCTCTCCTACGCCCCCCCCCCAGTTTCCTGGGTGGTGCTGCTGATCCCTGGGGGTGCTGCTCACTCTGCCTCCCCCCCTTTGGAGACAAGGGGCTAGCCAGCAACCCCTCCTCCCTACTCTGGGATCTCCTCGCGCCACCTGGCCCTCCTTCCCTCTCTGGGGCCCCTTCAGGCCCCTGGACCCATGACCAGGGGTCCGGTTCTCGTGCAGGCTCCCGGGAATCAAGGAACCCACACCCTAACCCGGGGTGGCGCAATCCTGGAAAATAATTTCTGAGCCTAGGCTCCCCTTGGGCCAAATCTGATAACCCCTTCAAATCATTTACCATGCTGACCACTGCCCAATCCTCCAGTGCACTCTTGTACTCATCCACACTTGGCACTGTCTGTGCGCTGCCACCAATCACACTGGACTCTGCTTGTCTACCCTTAATGTCCAGTTCCCTCATGCTTAACTCATGAGCGAAGAGAAGCCATTTCTCTTCCAACGCGAGAGCGTTCCTGCTCTCCTCTGCTTGAGTTTTAAGTTTTAACACCTCCAACTCATGCAGCCTGACCCTTTGGTTTTCCTCCAACTCCTCTGGTGAAAAACTCCTCCCTGAATGGCTACTACCAGCCCCTCCGGCTGGTCCTTCCACTGGCAAATCCTGTGGACCAAATCCATTCCCTGGGTCATCCTCATTCACCTCACCATCACCTGTCTCCTGAGCCTCTTTGGCTTCCCACAAGGCCCTGAAGGCCACCTGCAGCTCCTCCTTCTTGGCGCTACTCTTCATGGGACATCCCAAAGCCCTGCAGAATTTTCTCGACTGATCAACCTTGTAGGTAAACAGTGCCTCAATGTCAAACTCCAATTCTGCAATCTCAGCCTCACCGGCTATCTGGCTCTCCCCCTGAGACATGATGTGTGGATTAAACTTAGAACCACCAAATCAAAAAACAATATGTTGTTGTATCGCAGGCCAACAATCAATTTATGATGAACACCAATTACTGTGAGTGGTTTTGCACATACACGTTTACTTTCTATTAGGATCGAATCCCACCGCTCTGCCACCAAATCTTGGAAGTGGAGGTCCCTGTCGCTTACCGCCGCCACCAAATGCTGGAGGCGTGCGCCCTCGACCCCTCGCTTCAACGTTAGGCTAAGTAAGGACACCGTCTGAGATAGCCCTGCTCACCCCCTTAGTAGCTTGGCACGAGCAGCCAGGCTTATCTCCAAGGCACGAGTGTTCAGTATGTGCAACCACGCTCACAATAACCCCGTGATGTCATCACAAATAGACTCCACACGAGTATTGATAAAAAGAGTATAATCTTTATATAAGAAATTATACGATACGACCACACGATACAAAATCAACATATAAGAATGGGTAGTATTCTTTCCGGTGGGTTGGTAGGTTCTAATCCAAACCACCACGTCTAACCAACAGTTAAGCTCTTCTCTAACTGTTTCCCAATAGGTTAGACCAGTCGTATTGCTAGAAACACACACGTTGCATAAGGAAACAATACTGCAATGCGTAACGATATTCTCTTATACTGTGCAACAGAGAAATAATGCCATACGTAGTGCCACAGTCATGTACTTTGCAATTGAAGGAATAATGCAATGCATATCACCATAAGCATGCCCTGTACCAGGAAGAAACAAAGCATTGCATCACGCTACAATCCTGTGCGGTGCAATAAAGAAATAATACACTGCGCCACGTTATACTCAGATACTGTGCACTGACGAAATCATACAATGCGCTACGTTACAATCAAATAACATGCATGGGAGAAATAACGCAGTGCGTAGCGCACCAAGCATAAAGTTCATTAGGCACAAATGAGTTCAGGCGTCATACGACAGTTCGATAGTTCGTTAGCAGCAATAATGCAATGGTGTAATACGACAGTTTTACGTGCTCCAGTAACAGTGCCCCCGTTATGGATCAAATGATGTCACACAAAGTACTGCTTCCCACTCCGGCCCCAGTACTGCCCCGTCCTGGGTCAGCACGGGCCGGGATCCGAGCCGAAGCAACGGCTCGTGCAGCTGACTGAGCGGGAGGCCGAGAGAGTGTCCCTCCGGGCCCGCACCCCACCCCTGGTGTTGATCCACGTTACCTGGGGGGACGCGATCCCACTCTCCTCCCCGACATCAGCGACTTGGGCCTTGATCCAGAACTCGGTCACGGGTTTTGGCGGACTCGGGCCGGCGGCTCAGCTCTTCCGTGGCTGCCGGTCAGAGCCGCTACTGATGGACTCCGAGGGCCCCGATGACTTGGCCCTCACTCCGGCGGACTCGGTTCACACAGAGGCCCGCCCTCAGCACTGTGGAGACTTTACTTTAGTTTGGTGCACAACCTAACCCGGCACTCCTCACCAGCACCTCAGGTTGTACTTCGACACGCCCACCGCGCGTCCGAGACTTGCCTCTTCTCTGGTGCTCACGACAATCCGGCGCTCTTCACCAACACTCCGCTTGCACCTCAACACGCACCCTGCGCGTTCGAGCCTCGCCTCTTCTCCCGGTGCACACGATGTCCAGGCTCTCTTCCTCACGCCCTGGCTGCACCACGACACGCACTCCTGCGCGTCCGAGTCTCACCTCTTCTCCCGGTGCACACGATGTCCAGGCGCTCTTCCTTACGCCCTGGATGCACCACGACACGCACCCTTGCACGTCGGAGACTCACTTCTTCTTTTGGTGCCTACGAGGCCCAGGCGCTCCTCACCAACACCCGGGCTGCACCACGACACGCACCCAGCGCGTCCGAGACTCACTTCTTCCGCTGGTGCACACGATGTCCAGGCGCTCCTCACCAACGCCCTGACTGCACCACGACACGCACACTGCGCGTCCGAGTCTCGCTGCTCCCTTTGCTGCACACGAGGCCCAGGCGCTCTTCACTAGCACCCGGGCTGCACCACGACACGCACACTGCGCGTCCGAGCCTCGCCTCGTCTCCCTGTGCACTCCACGACCAGACGCTCCTCACCAACGCCTTGGCCTGCACCACGACACGCACTCTGCGCGTCTTAGACTTAGCTTACTCCTGCGTGCCCACGATCACACGGCACAACTTCTGAGGTTCTCAAGCGGCACAAAGCACGCGCACACCACGTTGCTTGGGACTTCTCCAGAAACTTTTATGATCCTGTATTTCCAAACAGGGAGCCAGCTCACCTCGGGCCCCTGGGGTTACAAGACACAGCACAAAGCACAGTCTTCTTCAAGCAGGGGGACCCAGCGCCTCCAAGCACAGTCCCAACAGCCTCTTCCTTAGTTAGAACAGCAAACTGCAGACCAGCCCCAGATCACGAAGCAAGGATTGGTCTATCCACCACAGTCTCTTCAGTTGTTCCTTCTTTAGCAGAGGTTCCTCTTGACCACAGAATGGGTCAAAGTCCTTTCAGTCTCAATCCATATCTGTTTCATTCCAACGTTCAGGAGTTTCAGCTCTCATAGTTATACCCCTTACTGTCTTTGAAGTTTGTATGTGCTCAGGGGTCCCTGACCCCTCCCTAAATCAGTTCTGGGTGTCTCCCTCCCAGTGTCACCTCTCTCCCTTTGATACTGGGGGTCTGGATCCTTAATCACTCAGCAGGAGATGGGTCAATTGGTTTATAGCACCAGCCCAGGACTTGTGCCATCTCAACCCCTCCCTGGGTCAAGACCTCTCTCAGCTCCTCTCACCTTTCAATTCCAGACAGACAATCCACATTTCAGAGACACACAGAAATGCTCAGAGCACAAAACTCAGCCACTTTTAAAAGAGTGGTTTACAAACACACAGTGACAAAACCACCTTTACAGAAAGATGCATTATGACTCTGTGAGTTCACACATACCAAACTTCACCTCTCCATTATAAACTGACAGGAAACTAGGCTAACAAATACAACACCTAGCCTCCCCCATTCTGTCCTATGGGCAGAATGGCCTTTCAGCAGCGAAAAACGAAATGGAGAGTTTTTCACTGCCAGAACACAACACACACCTCCGTTTATGTTCTGCCTTTTACCTACTCTGCACCCTGCCCAGGGGTTACCTGAGACCTACCACAGGGGTGCCCCATGTGTATGTAAAAGGGAAAGTCAGGCCTGACAAGTGGTTGCACTTGTCAGGACAACATGCTAACTTAGCATTCTGCCCGCAGGCCCTACACTGAAGGCCTGAGTTCCCTTCTCTGCGCGCCCTTGCATTACTAGCCCTTGCACACACAGTGCACATCACTAGAGACTTTTACTAGTAAGGCAAACATACCAATCATGGCCAACCAATCACCATACATTTTACACAGGGAACTCCTGTACTTTGACACTGATCAGCAGTGGCAAAGTACCCAAAGCATCTAAATTGGCATCTGTAGGTCAGGAAAACGGTCTAGGGGGAAAGCAAAAAGTTTAGGGAACTTTAACCAAAAAGGCCAAGTCCTACACAACTGCACTCTACATCTCTGCACTCTACACCGCTGCACTTTACCCTGTACCACTCCACTCTCCCTCCTCTCCACTCCACTCTACGCCACTTCACTCCACTCTGAAACAATTTACTCTACAACACTGCACTCTACACCACTGGACTCTACGCCAATGCACTGTACGCCACTTTACTCAAAACCAATGCACTCTATGCCAATCTACTCTGCACCACTGTACTTTACGCCACTTCACTCGAGGCCACACTGCTACACTCTACAACACTCCACAGCACTACACTCTACGATACTCTACTCTATGACACTCTAGTCCATTAAACTGTACTCCACTCAGTAGCACTACTCCAATCTATATAAATCAATCAAGGAGGGACGGGGAGCAAAAAGGAAAGAGAGCGGTCCAGTACCCGTGCTCCTCTGGCGGCCAGCAGCCGTGGGTAGGTGCAACTGCAAGCAACCTCGAGGGTCAATGTAACCTTTAGAAATGCCTGCCTTCCCCCGCAGAGGCCTCCCCCGCATCAACTGGGGTTGGATATACCCTTCATGTGGTCGTGGATCACTGGCCCATGACTACACTACCACGAGCCTAATTGGGGCTTGTGTTACAGGGCGTAATTTCTTTATTAACCCCTCTCTCTTTGCACAGATAACACCTTCCTGTTGGTCCTGATGAAACGCCAAAGATCCAGTATGGATCACTAGGGCGGGAAACATGTCGACCCCTTGACCTTTATCACTATTCACCTTTTTTTTTTTTTTTTTAAATGAACTAACCCTCCTCATTGTTGGAAGGTCTGACAGTTCTTACTGTTTTTAACCATACCGGACGGATCCTAGAATAAACGTCTGTTGGGGTACCATCACAATATTTTTAACTCACCCTTGCACTGTGGAAGAGGTGTGGCACAGCGGCCAGGGCGGCTGATTTCGGAACCTGGGGGCTCACGGTTCGATCGCCGGAGGCAGATCAGCCCAGCACCATGTGACTCTGGGCAATAGCTAGCTTAATCTTCCCGACGGCCCCCAGCGCCTTGACACCCTCGGGTAATTGTTTGCGCTTAACAAATACTGGACATTTACATTTACATTTACCCCACACACCCGCACTCACAACTACGACGTTCCTCAAAAATATCTCTGCTAAAAAGCCCTCTCGCGGGGCCCGTGGGAGACTACAGCGCCAACCCCACGAGGAGCAAAAACGCCCTATGATGAAGCATGACACCTTGACAGGTCTGTGAGCGCAACACTTCAAATTTGAGGAATTTCCCAACCATCTCTTCTATCCAACCTACAACTTATTCATCTATGATAAGTGATCTCTGTTCTTTCTACACTATCCGGAACCGAGTAAGCCGGTATTCTTCTATAGGAACAGTTACCCCCCAGTATAGTCACTACTTCACTCTATGCCACTCTACTCCAATCCACTCAATGCCACTCTACACCACTATTCCACTCTACAATGCTCTACGCAACGCCCTCTATGCCACTCCTTGCCACTTTACTCCACTGTATTCTATGACACACTACTCCACTCCACTCTATGCCACTCAACTCCACTACATGCCACTCCACTATACTCTACACCACTCAGCTCTAAAACACTCAACTCCACTCTATGGCATTCCACTCTCCTCCACTCTATGCCAGTCCACTCTAAGACAATCTACTCTGCTCTACGGCACACTACAACATTGTACTCCATTCTACACAACATCCTCTACACCACATACTCTATACCACTCCACACTACTCCAATCTGACACTCTACTCCACTCAACTCTTCAACACTCTACGCCCTTCCAGTCTATGACTCTTTACTCCCTCCATGACACTCCACAACACTCTACACACTCCAGGCCACTCCACTTCACTCCACCTTACTCCACTCAATTCTACTCTAAGTCACTGTATGAAAGTGCCCATTTTTGCATGGTTAACCCCCCTCCCCCTTTTTGCCTGACACTTGATGCACTTTGACTTGATGTGCCCTGAGTCCCTGCCAATCAGGTTACTAGGGCCTGTATTCTTTCCCAAAGCTGTACCTTTGTACCCACAATTGGTACATATCTGGCCACAGGTAAGCCCCTTGTAAAAGTTACCATGGGAACCGAGGGCACTGTGACCAGAAAAGGCCTCTAAGGGCTGCAGCACCTATTGTGCCACCCTTGGGGTCCCTGCACCTTAACACCCACACTCTGCCATTGCAGGCTGCATGTTTTGCTGCAAAGACAAGTGAAGAGTCAACATGGCACACATCCCTGTGTGCCATGCCTGCAACCCACTGCCTGTGGCCTAGGTAAGTCACCCCTCTAGCAGGGTGCACTAGCCCACAGGTGAGGGTACAGTTGCATGAGCACTGTACCCCACAGTGTCTACGTCCATTCTTAGACATTGTAAGTGCAGTAAAGTCATAAAGAGTATATGGGCTGGAAGTTGGTCACCCCAAACTCCACAGCTCCATAATGGCTTTACTGAAATCTGGGAAGTTTGGTAGCAAACTTCTCAGCACATTAAACCCACACTGATGCCAATGTGGTTTTTAATATAAAATGTACCCAGAGCGCATATTAGAGATGCCCCCTGCAAAAACTGAATGGCTGCCCGCCATTTGCCACCACCAGACAGGTTTCTGGACCCCTGGGTAGAGGGCCTCCACTCTCTGTGTCCAGAAACAAAGCCCATCCTGTGCAGAGGTGTCATGCCTCCTCCACCAGGATGGGCTAGGTCCACGAAGGGGAAGCTTCCAAGGCATGCCGCCTTTGTGAGCTGACCCTGCCTTTTGCTGCCCCCAGCAACTGGCTCCCACCGGTTCTGGCCCCCACTTTAGGTGGGAGAATTGGTGGGAAAACCAAGGGACCGATTCACAGAAATAATCTGAGACAAAATCCTAAACTTACTACTTTTGGTATTCACAGAAGGCATTTAGTAGTAGTAAAGTTAGGATTTTGTCTTAAATTAGGAGTTTGTCTTAAGTTAGGATTTTGTCTTAAGACCAAATCTTAAGACAAACTTAAGTTTAACTTAAGTTTAACTTAAGTTTAACCTAAGACAATATCCTAACTTAAGACAAAATCCTAACTTAAGACAAAATTCTAACTTAAGACAAAATCCTAACTTAATACAAAATCCTAACTTAAGACAAAATCCTAACTTTACTACTACTAAATGTCTTCTGTGAATACCAAAAGTAGTAAGTTTAGGATTTTGTCTCAGATTAGTTCTGTGAATCGGCCCCCAAGTGAGGAAGAAATGTGTGCCCACCTTTACCAACCCCACCCCTCAGGTGGGGGAGTTGAGGTGAAGTACACATCTCAGTCCCCTCCATCTTGAAGATGAGAGGACACAGCCAATTAGAGAGAGGCTCAAGCCCCCCTCCCACTGGAGGGTGGCATAATAGCGGGTGTACTCACCCCAAGGAAGGGACCTATTGGTCACGACCTGCACACCCCTGTAATGCCCCTAAATTTAGTATTTAGGGGTGACCCTGAACCTTGCCTCCTCAGATTCGAGGAAGAAAGAAGAAGGACCGAAGAGCTGTGCTAACCCAGGAAGAAGAGGACACTAACTGCCCTACCGGCCTGTCCCAACTCCGACCTGCCTACAGCAAAACCCTGGTGTATCCAGCAGCCCCCCAGAACCTGGAGGACCTGCCCTGCACTTATCTGATAGACTCTGTCTCCCGTGAGCACCAGATTTGCTCAACCAAGGCTCCAACACAGAACCCGGATCCAGGCGGCTCCGCGGTTCTGCACCACTCTGCACCCAATGCCCACGACCTGAGTCAGAGTGTCCCAACACCACCAGAAGGTCTCCCCAGTAATTCTGACCTGGGATCTGGTGATCCTTGACCTACCTCGAGCTCAAGACTGACGCCTGCAGCCTCAACCTGAATGGTCCCCCTGACCGCGACTGGAGCTGGTAAGAAGATCTGATGCCTAAAGACACGCCTGCACCTGATGCCCCATGGCCTTGGGTGGCCCAACCGACAGTGCCCAGGCATCCCCCAAAAACCCAAATTACCTCTCCTGCCAGTGGTCACCTTCAGGAAACCTCCTTTCCTAAGCCTGCAGCATTTTCTTCAAACTGGAGATCTCCATTGCAAACCACAGGGCTCCCGATATCTTCTTGGCAGTCTGCATCCGGCCGCCCCCATTCTGCTGGTGGTGCAGCTCCTGTGCTGATTGTTGGCCCCTGCAGTGCTGATCATAAACCCAGGAGCTTTGCTCCCACACCTGAGTGGCCTGCTCGTAAGCAGCCCCTGACCGAATGCCCCCCTTCTAACATTGGCTAACATTGAGCCACCTGCACTCTGCACCCGGCCGCCCTAGTGCCGCTGGTGGTGTGATTTGAGTGCCTAACTGAACCTTGGGGAACCTTCATTCTAACCCCCAAAAGCCATACTTGCAGATCACTTATTTCTCTGTAAACCTTTAACCCTCTTTTCCTCCATAGGAACCAAGGTTATGATTTTTGTTCCAAAAATGTTGTCCAACTGAACTTTTGTATTGAAAACAAAGTAACTTTGTTTTAAATCCAAAATTGTCATACTTACCTGTAAGTTATAGACTCCAGTGTGTGATATCTCGGCATATCACCTCAAATACTCAAAGTAACTGAAAAGTAAACAAAAGTCATTTCTATGTATTTTAAACTGTTTTGAAAGCAAATACAAATCTGTAACGAAGCCAATTCCATTTACAACTGCATTTCCTTGTAAGGTTTTGCAGTTGAAAGTATATTCTACTTACCTGTGCCAAGTCCTGCTTGGTTCTAGCAATAAAACATAAGTATACCTTTTTTATACTTATTGGCCTGGATTCTGTCTCTGAGTGCGTGTCTTCAGCCTTGATTGAGTGAATACAATAAATTCTTAACACACCCTCCTGATAAGCCTAACTGCTCGACCACACTAACACAAAGAGAGCTGTTAGTGATGATCTAATTTAGCCTCTGCTATACCACTGGGGATCCCCTGGACTCTGTGCACACTATACCTTACTTTGGAATAGTATATTCAGAGCCAGCTTCCTACAGTCACTCCATAACACTCCACTCTGCTCCACTTTACAGCAGTCTACTATATGCCACTCTCTTTTACCCCACTAACTTTTAGCTATGATGAACAGCAGACACGCTGGTGTGCAACATTGCTAAATCATATTGACAAAGTCAATAACTCTTGCATAAGTGAGACCTATTGGCTTTGCCTATACTTGTTCTTTTAGTAGTAACTTACACTTAGATATTGTGAACAGTCAAAAGTAGTAATCTTACTCAAAAGTGAAAATTAGTTAAGAGAGTAAGTTCGATTTGCGAATCAGACCCCATATATATATACATCCGTTTTTTGGCATTTTCCTCCTCTTTCCTTTTATGATTTTAGATGCGCCCGCCACAGGAGTACATCTGCTGTCAGTTTCAGAGTGGGAAGCAACCTGCAGATGTTTAGCCACTATCCCAAAATTTTACCGTGTTGGTGTTCAGCACTTTTTGCATGTGTATCTCCACAAAACTGCCCACAACCATCCAAGTGAGACAATATAGTCCCTCTTAAAATTTAACCATATCGGCATAATTTTAAGTGTGAGCCATTTACGAAAGTAAGTGTGCATTTTGTGAATCATTGATATAACTTTGCACTGGTAAATGAAGGTAATTGCACACTTCTGCAAAATTTTGCGCTAGGAAATATGTTTGTGAATTGGCCCTTAATTTTTTAATTATTGGGGTCCACTGAGAACAGCTACTGTTATGGAGACTTTGCATGACCCTTATATCAAACAATGACAGTCTTACACGATTTTACATTAAGCATGGTTCCAGCAAATAGTGATTTAAATATATTTATTTGGACCAGCTTGTCCCATATAACTGTCTGTGGCTTGTGAAGGGACCCATTCCTGCACTCCTCTGCATTCTGGATAGCCCTGGGCTTGCTGTAGTCATTCAAAGTATGACTCTAGCTGCGATGTTGGGGGATTCCTTTCCTGTCGAGTTTTTCCCTGCTTTTTCAGACCTACCCTCTTTGCTCACTGCACTTCTCAGTTGTACTCCCAGCAATTTCAGGTGAGAGATCTGTGAAAAGGCCACGCGCTCTTTTCCCACCAAAAGTCCAAAACATCAATGTTTGCTCCACAAGCACAAGTTCTAAAATCTGACATATTTTGTTACTTTCTTTCCAGTTAACTAGCATTTTAAATTTCACTGCATACAAAGCATGTAAATCTCCCAAAAACAATGTCGATTATTCAGGGTACTTCTAAAGTTTCTCTAGAGCTGGGCAGATGAAAACCGAAGACTCTTTACCCCCAGGTCCGTAATGTCCTCGTCCCATTCATTAACAAAGTGGAGATAATCATCTCCCGACAGAAAAAAGAAAAGAGGAATGCTGGGACCCTAACCCTAGCCCCTCCCACTGGGAGTACATAAGCAGTACTTACCCAGCATTCCGCCTGTTCTTTTTTTCTGTCTGTCGACAGAATTCGGATGTGGATGCTGGTGCTGCTCCTGCTGGGCTTGAGTGGCTTTCTTCCTTGGAATTCCTCGTCCGGCTGCTTGGCTGTGCGGTCGGGGTGTCTGGTACTCTGCCTCCCAGCCTGCCGGGCTTGCTGGGAGGCTTGGTTTTCCCGGCCGGCTCTTGCAGGCCGGCCAGCCCTTTGCGGCTGGTGCGCTGGCCTCCCGAGTGGTTCCCGGTTGCTGGGCTCGTCTTCCTGGGGCCTGGCCGGATGGGAGACGAGCTGTGTTGCCTGGTTCCTCCGCCTTCCTGTTTCCCCCTGCCCTGGCGGGGTTGTGTTCGAGCGCCTTGGGCTGGCTGCGGCTGAAAGGGGGGGCCTTGTTCCTGTCTCCGCCCCCCCCGGGTGAGTCCCGCATAGCGGTTTCTATTTTTCTCTTTCTGTCCTTGCGCCTCCTTCTGCTTGCCGAGGTCGCGGACAGCTGCTTTCCCTGTTGTTCCCTACGGAGGGGATGGGCACGCAGCTCTCCTACCCACCCTGTCAACAGGTGCAACTTGTTCGCGGCGGGTGCTCTCCGGGGTCGTTGCTCTGCGTCCTTGCTGCTGCCATGCCTGGATTGTTGCAGGCTTGCTCTGGCTGCCTGCTGCTCTGCCTGTCCCGGCTACAGTGGGGACGTGGCTCAGTGATCGTGTGCATGCTTCGCCTTCCCCGGCATCTCCTGGGTACTTCGTGCTTTTTCTGGATGGCTAGCCTGCCATGGTGTGTAAGGGTGGGATACCCCATGCGGTTGAGGCGAGTTCCCCACTTATACAGTCGGACGTTTGCTTCCTCTCTGGCATTTTTGGCAATGGAGGGGGCTGTCTGTTACATTGCAGTTGCAGTCTGTTGCTCCTGTGGTTTCTGGGGTCGCATTATGGGCTTTGGCGCTTTCTTTCTAGTTGCCTGTTGCTTCTTGTTGTAGGGAGGGGTTGTGGTGTAGTGGCCGGTGCTGCCGGCTTCGGAGCTGGGGTTGCAGGTTCGATTTCGGCATCAGCTCACCATCTGGTGTTACTGGCGGCTCTCTTACTCTTCCAGTGCCTGCCGTGATTGTCTGTGTCCTTTCCTGGTGCTCCTGCTGTTGGCCGCTGTTGCTTCTTCGGTGCCTGTGGTGTGCGCAGGATGCCGCTAGCTCACATTTGGCTCTGTGGGTGCGTGCGTTGCCTGTTTGAGTGCTATGGGTTCTGGGCGGTTGGCTCCCCTGCTGCCCTCTACGGTTGCCGTCCGAGTGCGGTTGGGCCTGGCTCATGCCGGGCTTTGGCTCGGCTCGTGGTCCCGCGAGCCCTGACCAGGTCCCTCCTTGCTGTAGCTTCTGCCTGCTGCGCACGGTCTGGCCTTCTGGTCCTATTCTTTTACGATGTTTCTTCCTCTTTGCGACAGTTGTGGCTCCTCGGCGCTGTCTTTGTTCTTTGGTGTCCTGGTCACTGGCGGCCTGGGGGGGCCTTGTTCCTGTTTCTGCCCGCCCCACGTGTGTTTTCCACGTGGCGGGGCTGTTTCCTCTGTGTGCTGTTGCTGGCTGCCTGGTTGCGCTCTGGTTGCCTTGTGCTCCTCCTGTGGTTCCCGTTTCTGGGCTCGTTCTTCTTTCTCTCTTGCAGGGTTCGTCTCTTCATGGGACGAAGGGGCCTTGTTCTGTATCTGCTGGGCCCGCCTCCTCCATGTGCGGGCCGCGTGGTGGTTTTGGCCTCCTGGGTCGACCACGTGCGGTGGCGTTTGGCCTCTTCTGTCTTGCCTTTGGTGCTGGCACTGCGGGTTCCTGGCTCGTCCTCCTGGGTGTCCGGGTTCCTCGCCTTGTCGCTTCCCTTGCCGCTCCTGTGCTGCATTTCCTCTTGGGGTGGTCCTTTTGTCCTCCCTGCCTTTGCTTCAGTCTTCCTCCTGGGGTGTGTCTGCCCTCAGGGTGTTCTGTCCCGGTTGTTCCCTGGCTGGGTGCCTGCCTGGTTTGCAGGGGCTGTGGTCTCTGGCCCCTCTGTGGCTGGTTTTTGGGCTGCAACTTTGCTGCCTTGTCTGCCCCCGGTTTTGCCTGTTTGCTGGGTGTGGTGCTGGTTTGGATCTGGTCCTTCCCTATTTGCATCCGCCTGGGGTTGCCACGGGCTGTGGTGTTTGTTCCTCCTGTGGGGGGCCTCTTGGGGCCTTTTTCTTCGTCAGGCCCTCCCAGCCTCTGGCTGGGTTTGCCTGCTGGTCCCTGGTCTGTTCTGGTTTCGGCACTTTTTTTGGTGGGTGCTTGTGCGGGCCTGGGTGGTCGGGTGCTCTCGGCTTCTGCTGCCGGCTGTTCTCCTCTGCTCTGTTGGGTTTGGGCTTTCGGCCCTGTCCTGTGGTCTCTGGCTGTTCTGGTGTCCGCCTGTGGGTGGCTATTCCCTTGGCAGTCGTTTCCTGGCTCTTGCTGGGGTGGGCTGGTTTTGCCCCCTGTGGCCTAGGCCTCCCCTTTCCGGCTGCGCTGGTCTTCTGCCTGGGGGGGCTGCTCCTGTCTTTTCTGCATGCCCCCCCTTTGTTTCTGAGGCCCGCTCTCTTTGGCGGTGTCTGTCTCTCTGTGCCCCCCTCCCTCTGTTCAGGAGGGGCGGTCACGGGGTGTTTGTCTTGCCCCCTTGGGATGCCTGCCTGCTTGGCTGCTGGTTTCCTGGGGCTGGTTGCTGTGGTTTGAGGGGGTGGTTGGGGGCTTTGTGCCTCTGGTTCCTGTGGCCCTCCATGGTCTTTGCTTTCGCCTGTGCCCTGCTGGGGCCTTCCCCATTTGGAGCCTTCCCCGGTTGTGGGTTGGGCCACTGGGTCCTTCTGGTCGTGCGGGTTGCTTGGCTTCGGCCCTGGCTTCCCGTCTGCTTGGCACTCTGTTGTCTGGGTTCTGCCCTGGGTTTTGTTTTCCCCTGATCCTGCCGTCTCTTGGTGGTTGCTGGGCCGGGGTGTTTGTGGGCCTCGGCGGTCTGCTTGGCTTCTGTTGCCTCTCTGACTTGGCTGGTTTTGGGGGTTCGTTTCCCTCCCCTCGGGGTTGTGGGTTTTGGGTTTTGGGCCGTTGGCTCTGTCCTGCCCCTTACGGGCCTGTGCGGGTTCCGGGTTGTTGGTCCCCGGTCTTTGCTGGCCTGTCTGTTGTTTGGTTGACTGTCTGCCTGGTCTCTTTGAGAGGCATCTCTGGCTGGCTTTTCTTCTGCCCTGGTCTTTGTGGCTTTGGGGTTAGCCTCGCCTGACCCTGCTGCTCTGGTGTTTCCTGTCGGTCCCTGGTTCGGTTGGGGCCTTGTTCCTTGTGGTGCGTTTGGCCTCCTGGAGTTTTGGTCTGTGGCTCTTCCCCTGTCCTTTTCGGTTTTCTTGGGGTCTGGCTGCCTGGTCCTCCTGGTGTTCTTTCGGAGTCTGGTTTCTGTTGGGTTCTCAGGCCTGCTCCCTTCTGGCTCTGTGGGCCTTGTGGGCCTTGTGGGGTGGCGTTCCTGTGGTTGTGTTCCTGTTTTCCCGGCTTTCTTGTGTGTACCTTGGCCTTTGCTGGCTCTTGGCCTGTTCCTGGGCTCTCGCTGTGGCTCCACCTCCCTGATGGGGTGCTTGGTGGTTGTCGTTTGGCTGATCTGGTGGTTGTTGCTGGCCGTTCTTTCCTGGGGCCTGGTCCTCCTCTGTGGGGTTTCGGGGGCTTTGTCCTCTGGGGGGCCTGGTCGTTCTGGTGGGGGGGGTAGGGCTGGTGCCTGGCCGGTGCTTCCCTCCTTCTTGGTTTGGTCTGGGTGGTCCTGCCCTGGGGTGGTCCTCTGGGTTTGTGCCATGTTGGCTGGCCCTGGCCTCTTTCCTTTTTTTCCATTTTCCGGTGTGGCTGTCCGGTGGTGTTGGGGTTTGTCCTCTGGTTGGCCCCTTTTCGCCTTTCGTGCCTGGTTGCGCCGGGGGCTGTGGGGCCTTCCTTTCTTCCCCTTTTGGGGCTGCTTGCGTGTCCGTTTGTCTGTCGGGCCTTCCCTTCTTCCTTGTTGGGGCTAGCTCTGTGTCTGTGCTGCTGCAGAGTCCTTTGTGCCTGCCTGATGGTGCTGGGCTTGTCGGTCTTTTTGTCCGGTGGGCTCCCTTGGTCGTGTCCTGTTGGGGCTTCATCTTCTCTGGTCCGCTGTGGTCCCGGGTGTTGGTTTCTTTGGCACCTGTTTCACTTCTGGGGCTTTGCATTTGGAGTCTCTTTGGGGTGCCTCCTTTTCGGCTTCCTTTTTGGCCTGGTCGCCCTTTTAGCGTGCTCTCCTCCGTTTGGCGGGTTGGGGTTTCCCTTTGGTTGGCCTGGGTCCTCTGTTTCCTGGTTCTCTGGTTGGCTGCCTCCTTGCTGTCGTCTTCGGTTTTCCTTGGCCCTGGTTTCCGGTCCTTGGTTGTTTCCCTGCTGGCCTGTTTTGGCTTTCTGGCCGGTTGGGCCGCTGGGGGTCTTCTTCTTTGTGTGGCCTCCTCGCTGTCCTTTTGTTGTGGACGGCCTCTGTTGGTGTTTTTGTTTGGTGTGTTCTCCCCCTTCCTTGTTCGCGGGGGGGGCTCCTGGTATATGCTGACTGCCCTCGGTGGGTTGTCCTCTTCTTCGGCTTGGTCGTCTCCCGTTTGTTTTGGTGGGTGCGACCATGCTTTGGTGGGGTGCTTTCCTGTCTGGGTGCTCTGCCTGTTGTTTCCTGCGGTTCTCCCTTTTGCTTCCCTTGGGTTGCTGCCTTTGGTGTGGTTTCCTGGGGGTGCTTGCGGGTTTGGAAGGCCGGGTTTTCAGCTTTGGTATTCTCCACTTTGTTAATGAATGGGACGAGGAGATAAGGGACCTGGGGGTAATGCTCTATTACTTACCGGTAATATTCATTGCTCCGGGTCCCGTTGTCCTCGTCCCATTCATATGCCCCACCCTCCCTCCTGGACGGCCGGCCTTCCTATGGGGGCTTGGTTGTTCAGGCGGAATGCTGGGTAAGTACTGCTTATGTACTCCCAGTGGGAGGGGCTAGGGCTGGGTCCCAGCATTCCTCTTTTCTTTTTTCTGTCGGGAGATGATTATCTCCACTTTGTTAATGAATGGGACGAGGACAACGGGGCCCGTAGTAATGAAGAGCATTCTCCACCTGTATCCTTCATGCAAGTAAGCTACTTGTTTAGAATTCTTGTAGCCTCATTGCGCCTGAGCAGTAATCGACCAAGTAGGATAAATGAGTTTTTACTTCAGTCACACTGTGCACGTCATATGCACATTGAAATATACTCATCTATGCCTGCTTCACAGCACTGATGGCTCAGTTCTCCACATGCTCCTTTTGGACTAGTAGTAGTGCAAGCATCTTAAGTGCTCCAGGCAAAATTCTACTTTGCTTCTGGGTTTGCTCCATCTGTCGGACAAGCTAGTTATTATCTTGTCTAGGAACTCTTCTTTCAGAGGCCCAATATACTAGACGATTCTGGCTTGCTCACTTTCCTCAGCTGCTAAAAGAGGCCTGTATTACTGACTGTTAGCCATCTTGAAGTGGTCTCCTCCTTTAAGCGTCCCGGCATTAGTGAGCGGGGTCCTCTGAAGTCTAGAACATAAGACACAGCACTGACATTGGGTATTACCTATAATTGGATTATGCCGTTATTATTATTGATTTAAGCCCTGATGGATTATCCCATTCGCAAATCAGGGGTGTGCAAATTATACACCGACTTGTTAGTGAACGAGGATGTAATTTGGGATGTGACCTACGTACTAATAGGACACATCATAAGTTGCTCTTTCGCCTGAACTGTTTTAGGCAGGTCACATTTTGTTGCTTCCTGTGAACGGAGGTGAATCATGGATGGTGTCTTGGAATGGATAGGGAAACATGTTTTTAAAGCAGCCCATTTACTTTTAGCAGGTGGACTCTGCTTTTTTGCCATTTTGGAGCACATGTGGTAGAGTATGCACGGGTCCTCTGCAGCCTTGCCTGTTCCTCCTAGGGCCATCTAATGCGATTCCCAAAGGAACAGCTTCCCATTTGTAAATCATTTACCACCCAACTTGAGAAGTTGTAGATTTTGATTAGTTTGTGACCATAACTGAGGTCACTGGCCATCAGTAGATTCCTTTGCATCTCTCAAACCGGACAGGAACGCTTTTTTCAAGCCCTCTCCTGTTTGCTATTCAGAAAAGATAGCAACATCCTTTTAGGAATTGGAAAATGTCTACCAACTAATAAAAGGGGTTTTGCACATTGTGAAAAGGTGTTTTGTCTAAAACCCTGGTTTGTAGGCTTTGTGATTTAAACACTTTAGTACACGATACCCTGTTATTTAGACATTTATTAAGGGCACCCTATTTCAAGGAAGGTGGTGCTCTCTGGTGCAACCAAATTAACAGTATAGCTACATCAATAAACATAAACAAATAGGGAAAAAAAGAAAATTATTATTTCTAAAGAATAAAACAATTTTAACAAGGAAAGATCGGAAAAGTTAATTAAAATGTAACTCAGTAGAAGAAGACAACTTTAGAAAAAGTAAGCTAAGGGATTCACTTAGAGGCTGGTGATTATGGGTCATCTGTAATAATCGATGGGTGTC
This sequence comes from Calotriton arnoldi, assembly GCA_963921515.1. Lineage (NCBI taxonomy): Eukaryota > Metazoa > Chordata > Amphibia > Caudata > Salamandridae > Calotriton > Calotriton arnoldi. The sequence continues at coordinate 181,780 of CAWUFW010004560.1, read as the reverse complement.
CCATCTGCAACTCACTTAGGAATTATTGTGTTTCCGAATGTGGTCACACTGTCGAAACGCCTTGGGGTGGCCCACCACCACCAGCGTCCCTAAGCAGACATTGCATCAGCAAACCAAACATATTTAGGACTTGTCACCCAATGCCTTGCCTGCTGTATTTTTATCTCCTGGGACTGCCATGCACAGTATAATGATCAATATTCCCTTCCAAGTCAGTGAGGAGTTTACATAATAGTGTTTATTCTAACACACTGGGAGAACTTTAAACAAAAATCTTCCAAAGTGCTATTGTGGCATGAAGGACCAGTCTGCATTCTTTTTGTTTTTCAAAAATAGACTTCCAAAGCAGAGGTTTGTACTTGAAAACCAAACATTGGGTCCCCAGAATGCTGGAATTATCTCCAGGCATAAGGAAACATTGCTGGTATTTTTGCTGGCAGAGACTAACATGCTGTGCGTCACAAGTATCACCATAGTGGTTTGCTATGTATGCTTTATTAACACCAGTCAGTAGGAAAGGGCCGTAGGGGGTCATTTCGAGTTTCACAGAGCGGAAATACTGCCATAAATTGATGGTGCTCTTGCCCTGCCAAACCTATGGCTTCTTTGCACTAATTTGAGTCTGGGATACACCCTCCCCATGACGGCTGTTAGGTCAGGGTGGCGGTTGCCCTACCCTACTTAAGGTGGAGTGACCATCTCTTATTTTCTCTACCTAGGGCTGCCAAGTGAGGTTTGGCCATCCAAGGTAGGCAATACAAATTCACAGTGGCACCCATCCACAGAAAGAAAACTCGATGGGCGTCAGGAGTGTTTTTTTCTGTTTGTTTGTTTGTTTTCTGAAAACAAATTCACTCTTTCGGAGTTTGTCTTATAGAAAACGAAAAAACATCAGAGCGAGCTCTCACAAATGGTGCCCACTCTTCAAAGCTTCAGTGGATGCGATGGAACCACCACAGCGAGGCTCCCACGAAGTCACAGTGATCCCCGACTACTTTCCGGGATCTCTAAATATGGCAGGTGATTTGCCATTAGGAAAGCGTAGATCACAGTCTTTACTAACCTGGCAGGCCGGCAGTCTCTCATATCTTTAACTTGTCGACAATATAAGCAGACTGACCATGGGTAAGGACCTTAAAGGCTGTACAGAACAGTTTGAAACCTAACCTCATATGCAATGGCAATAAGTGTAAATTAAATAGCAGCCAGTAAACCAACGAAAATGCTGCTTTCAAAAAAGGAAGCAGTTCCGCCTGAAATATCTTATAAATTTCTACAGGAATCCCGTCTGCTCCACTAGCTTTGGCATTCGCCATACTCTTTAATACTGCCTGTGCTTCAGGGATTCGAATTTGTGAGCTCAGTGCTTCTGAAAATTGCTGTGATAACAAAGGTAGCTCCAGTGAGTCAAAATATCTCCCAAGATCTGCCTCATCCACCCCCTGCGTTTCTCCATAAATATAATTAAAGTGTGAACTAAACACCTAACCAATACCCCGCTTATCCTCTACTAGGAGACCTGTAGCTGGATTTTTATTTGAGAGATTAATTGTGCAGCTTTTTGTGATTTCATGGACCAAGCCAGAAATCTACCAATCTGCTGACTCTCCTTATATAATTTTTGTTGGTAGGCCTTACTTCCCGCAATTTCCTCTGTTAAGAAAAAATCTTTCAGATTCTCCATTGCCATAGCTAGGTCTTGTTGCTGTGCCTTTATTATAGGCGCTGAGGAATCTGTAAGAGTTATCTTTCGTCTAGCCTCCTCCACAGCAGTTTGTAGTGTGGCAATCTTATGTCTCCGTAGGTTATTAATTCTTGCTTTATACGAAATAACCTGGCCTCTGAAAGTAGCTTTAAAGGCCTCCCATACCGAGAATAAAGGGGCAGTATTTACATTATTTTGAAAAAACTCCTTGATAAACCGTCTGGTTTCTATTAACCAGGTCGCATCTTGTAAAAGGGTTTTATCAAATTGCCATCTAGGTCTGTTTTTCACATTCTTATTTAATAATAAAGAAAAAGAGACTAGAGAGTGGTCTGAAAATGAGTTGGTTACTATTTCTGCCGGGCCCCTAACGGCTGATTTATCCACTAAAAATAATCCAAACTTGAGGCTGATCTGAATCTACCAGAATAGCAGGTATATTGTAAGAGAGTGGGATTGGCTAATCTCCAGGGATCCACTAATGAAAAATCTTTTGTTAGGCTGCTAATTATTTTTGCGGTTTTAGGTTTCAGTTGACGCTTCGCTTTGTTTGATGCATCGAGGGCTAGATTCTGAATAAAATTAAAATCACCACCCAAAACTACAAGACCTTCCATACTTATTACTAATTGGTAAATTTGGACAAGTGCTGAAGTATCGTCCTCAATAGGACCATAATAATTTACCAAATTCAGCAATGTTCCTTGCAGTTTAACCTTTACCCACACCCATCTACCTTTCCCATCTCGCTGAACATCCTTGACTTGCCAATCGAGTGTATTTGAAAGTAAAATCCCAACCCTCGAACGGCTAAATTAGCGGATGAAAAAAATGCCTGTACATACCTTTTGGGAAATACTATCTTTGGGTTATCAGATCTAAAATGAGTTTCCTGTAGAAACACAATCTCAGGGGAAAGCGACGTAACCCAGTTTAAAAAAGCAACTCTTTTACATGGATTAAGTAATCCATTAACATTACAAGATACTATTTTCACAATCTGCATTAGAACAATTTATCTATAAATCTAAACAATCCCAATTACCGTGGCCTGCATCACATAAAGTAAATCTGTAAAATTGGATACACATTTTTTCCCCTGTTCATTTTTTCCTGCAATTGTTTAATGAAATTAAGGATGGTATAGATACCCCCAAAGGTTTTAAGGAATCAGTAGTAATAGTTTTTCTTAAGAAGGATAAGGACCCTGCCGATCCAAGTTCCTACCGTCCTATCAGTCTGTTAAATACAGATTATAAATTTCTTATGAAAATTTGGGCAAAAAGGATTGCTCCCTGTGCACAACAGCTGGTTCATAGCGATCAAAACGGTTTTTATTCCTGGACGTTTAATGGCATCAAATACCTATTTTTTAATGCAAGCCATTGATTACTTCTCTATTAATCAGATTGATGCGGTGATCATGATGATGGATGCTGAAAAAGCTTTTGATCTGGTAGATTGGAGTGCGTTATTTTTTATTTTATCAAAGTTTGGTTTTCCACAACAACTTATACAGATGTTAATAAAAATATACAGAGGGGCAGAAGTTACAATCATGATCAATGGCTTAGTAAATGGTAAGGTTACTATCCAACGAGGCACCCGTCAGGGATGCCCGTTGTCTCCTCTCCTATTTTCATTGTTTATCGAACCCCTTGCCGAGAAGATCCGGAAGAGCATAAGTATCGTCCCTCCTATAAAGGGTATGGCAAAAATTAAGCTCTATGCAGACGATATCATTCTATATTTGAAGTCAGGGGCAGATAACCTACAGAATGTATTGGATGAAATTCAAAATTTTACACAAGTTGGAGGATATAAAGTCAATCATGCAAAAACTGAAATTTTAGCATTTAATACGACTCCTTTGGATTTTCCATCTGCCATCCATCTAAAACCTCCGCACCCAATTAGGTATCTGGGAATTCATGTCACTAATGATTTTGGGCAATTATTTTCTATGAATTATGTTACATTGCTTACGAAAGTCAAAAAGTTAATTGATAGTTGGTCTTTGTTGCAACTGTCCTTAGTGGGAAGGGTGTCAATGGTTAAAATGACGGTACTTCCACTGTTTTTGTTTCTATTTATTAATCTGCCCATTAAAATCCCGAGTTATTATTTTAAGGAGCTGGATCAATTAATAAGGAAGTTTGTTTGGAATAATAAACAACCTAGGGTTAAGTTCTCTATATTGCAACTTGATGTAACTTCAGGAGGACTGGCACTCCCACATTTTGTAACTTATTATCAGGCTTCTTTACTTAATCTGTTTTCCCAATTGGGTAAGGAAAATTCTGTTTTTGATAATTTTTTTTTGATACATATGCTTAATGAAAGTGCCATCGGACTCCCAGCTTTCCTACGTTTGGCGAAACTTCCTAAAAAAACGCGCTATAAGGTTATCTTCACTCTGGCTGACAGAATGCAGTTATTTTTTAAATCATGGAAGATCCCTCTATTTCACGCCTATACCCCAATACAGGATGGGGCATTAGGAGGTCTTAAACTTTCCAGAAGGCTTTTTCAGGACTGGCAAGAACTGGGCTATCTCCAGCTTGGGGATTTTTATAACCTTGATTCCTTAATTATATGGGAAACGGTTTGTCTTCAGGCCATTACACCGAATACTGCACTGGCCTTGAGCTTTGCACAAATATCTAATTTTCTTAAAAACAACTATGCAATTCTAGATGAGACGATAAGGCCAATTGTCAAGCAGATAGTAAATAAAACGGTAGGGGTTGGCTGCTGGTATAAGTTACTTCATCAAAAAGCCAACTCAGAAGAGGTCCTGATAAAAGAGCTTCAAAAAATTCATTCAGAGACAGGTTGCAAGTTTAATACCAAAGAGTGGTCTCAGCTTAATGATCTAGCGAATAAAGCTCTTAGAGGCGCCAATTTTAAAAGAATGAATTTTTTATCTAGATGGTTATTATATTTTACTCCTCTGAAATTGTCTAAAATGTTTTTAACTTGCTCAAATAAATGTTTTCGCTGTAACAGAGAGGGGGAAGGGGGATGGCTACATATATTTTTTGAATGTAATGATTTACAATATTTTTGGAAGAGGGTTTTCGAGGAAATTTCTTTGATTTTATCCTTGGAAATCTGTCCGTCAGCCATGTTGGTGTTATACGGTTCTTCAGCAGAAGTGAAATGCTTTACAAAACATCAGCAATATTTTATATTAATTGCTATTGCAGTTGCTAGATCACTTGTTCTGCAAACCTGGAGAACCAGTTTACAACCTAGCATTGTACATTGGTTTAATAAAATGACTAGGACTTATAAACTTGAGGAGGCCTATGCCAAACGTATAGGAGCGGTAGCAAGATTTAGAGGTATATGGCGTTCTTTTCTCCCTTATGGGTTTATTGTTGAAGCCTGATGATTATGAATTAGTTAAAATAGAAGTCATATTTGCATGTTGCACTTAGTAGAAGGTAGGATATTTCTAAAAAATATAAAATGAAATGATTTGTACATGGCACTTTTCACTTTATCTTTGCACTTTGCACTTTATCTCTTACTTCTATTTAATGTAATTTAATAAATTAAATAGTTTAGTTTAGATGTTTTTAGCTGAGGACTGTGGGAGGCTGATGAAAAAATATATAGTTTTTTTTTAGTTTTTTTTATCAGTTGCCTTTTGAAAATGTAATGCGAAATGCTCTTTATAAATTGTTGAACATGCTTGCTTAATTTATTGGTCTTGCTTTTGATATGTAAACCGACATGTAAAATATTTGCTTTATGTATTTTTCTCCTGTTCTAATAAAAATAAAAAAAATAAAAAAAAATAAAAAATGCTGCTTTCACTCTCATTGCATGAAAGAACAAAAAGGCCTGCACTGAGTTTCTAAAACGAGAGGAAGCTAAAAAGGGTTTGATTTTCCTTACAGGGGAGAGTTGTTAGAAACATAAATTAGAGATCCTGTTAGTATATGACTTGACAGTTTAAGATCAAGATCAAGAGTAAAATCCAGAGAATTCACCAAAGAAACAGATATTGTGTAATAATCAGAGGAGATAGGCTACTAATACAGATTTGGATATGGGGAGGCATGCTACCTGTTGTTAACAAAACAGATTAGTCTTTGAGATATTCAGCTTCAAGTGTAAAAAGTGATGACAGTCATGCAGAAAATTAATATCCTCCAGAGACGAAACCCAAGCTGGAATAGATGGCTAGAGAGGCGTTGAGAACATAGATTGAACCCTGGGGCACTCCCCAACACTGTGGAATGGGCTGAACCTGGACGCACCTACATTTAAGAAATAAGTACGCTTAGAGATGTAGCATTAACGCCTGTCCAAGACTCAGCCGGCCAAACATTTATGGGCAGAAATAATGCAAACAAGTCGGCCAAATGTATCGAAAGCAGACAGGACATCCAGGATGACTAGCAAAGGCATTCCCAACATGAAGCACTCATATGATGTCCTCCATCATTTGTAGGGTAGTTTCTTAAAAAAGAATAGAAAAGAGATTAACGTGCACATAAATAGATGTGGTCAGAGATATATCTCTGGAGTTGAAGTGCAGCACAACGTTAAAGAGGGTTATGCAAAAACGTAGGGGGAACTATAGGGTGTGAATTTGCCATATCATCACAGCCTTATGGATAGCTTGGCAATACTGGACCTGTTTTCAGGGAATCAAGAAACATTTCCCCGTGCAAAGATAAATAGTTATGATGGGAAGCTATTATAGTTGCTGGAATAACATAGCCTGTAGTTTGTAGTCTTCTTAGACGCCACAGCAATTAAAAATTCATACCAATTAAAGTTAAAGGAGAAAAATCCTCCCAAATATCAAATGTATTATCTGCTGGAAAAGTTAAAACATAACTAAATCTAACATTTGTGGCCGAGATGCTAGAATGAACCAATTCATTTTTGTTTTATAAAAGGATATTGATTATGTCAGCTCTAGAAGGAAAGATAGTTTGATCCAAGGAAGGTAGATGATGTTTCCAGTGAATAACTGCAAAGAATATCGGTTTGTGAAGCTTTCCGTTGTAATGATAAGTTTGGTCAGCATGCACCAAAGCAGAGAGCACAGAGAAACAGAAAAGGACACAAGTTTTTCTTCATTTCTTCAATTTTGTCAAATACATTATCACAAAGAAAATTGTAATAACTAAGCATGATATTCACATCATAAGCAGTAGATAGAGATTTGTAAATATTCAAATTGGACCCTACAATGTCAATGTGCTTTTTAAAGGAATTAGAATGTATCACAGATGAAAATTACAGTACTGAAGTGCAAAATCTTCACGGAAACTGTGAGTAATGAGAACCCTGAAGACATACCAGAGATTTATCAACATGAGATAGAGGCAAACATTGCTGCAAGGCCTTGCCCATCTTAATGGAGCATGTAAAGCATTTGAATGGAATAGCCTGCTTGAACCGGTTGGTCCACATAAGGAGTATCTGCATATTTTAACCAAGTCTTAGTAAAAACTGAATGTCCAGGTCATGTAAGACAACAACATCATGAAAAAATAGATTTAGCAATGCTAGAGTGACCATTAAGTAACATGCATTCCACATTAGGTTGTGACATAACATAGGAAGTAGGCCTTAAAAGGGTGCTTCACAAACAGAATGTAAGGGGATCATATGGCATCCCCACCCAAGCAGTTATTGTAGTGAACCTTTCCCCCCACCACAAACATATACTCCATCCACTTACGAGAGAAAGAAAATGAAAAGAGAGATCTCCTTATATTATGTCGGTGTTAAACACTGCTTACAAGCATGTTATCCCCTTAAAATGTCAAGACAACAAAAAAGGAAACAGAAGAAGTCTTTGGATGAATGATATAAAAATATAAAAGCACAAATATCTACCCTTCAACAATCGTGGTGCAAATCTAACAGCCTGCTGAGCAAAACACACCTACAAAGACACCATAGAATGCACAAATCATATTTTAGAAAAGTAGGCCTGGACAAAATTAAATTTGACCAGTGCAATTTGCATAATTTTGGGAATTTTTCAATATGTTTGTTATGTGGAATTCCTGAAATGATGCTACTTTACATATTCTGCGCCATTCACAGTATACATTTGCTGTGAATGCACAGGAACACAGAATGTGAGTGGATGTTGTTGGCAGGGTTTTTTTGTCTGCACTTTTTTTTTAGTGCAAATGCATTCTTGCGTCTAAAATCAATGGGAGAAGGTATTTGGTGCTAAAATATAGCGCTGAATGACGGATTTGCATTTTGCATAACTATGTGTAATTTCATGTAAATTTGCTAAAATGTTGTATTACTAGGCAAAAGCAAAGTATGCAAATTTCACTCAAACTTACAGGAAAACAGAGAACTATGAAAGTTTTCATCCGAATTTCGCAATCCAGTTTGCACAACAGTATGAACTCCTCAATCCCAGAGCATTAAAAATTATGATCCTTTCATCTCTAAGGCCAAAGTTCTAGATTAGTACATACTAAATAAAGGGAACATATACAGTTTCTACAACCACATCAAGGGGGTTCAATGGAGAAAAACACACACACTCTGTCCTTCTTCAACGAACTGTCTCTCATAGAATTCTATGAGCTAGTCAGGGCCGGCTTTAGCGCTGGTGGCGCCCTGTGCGACAATGTCTATTGGCGCCCCCCCAATGGCCACCTCTGCCACGGATTCCCTCACTAGCACCCTTTAACAGTGCCCCCCAAGTCTCCATCACCACTGTCTCTCGGATTTATTTAGTTTTTTAGCACCACTCATACCACTATAAGGTGTCAGAGCACTTTACATCACACACACATTGCACAGAGACAATCACATGTGTGTAAATAAGTGTATAGGAAATGTTACATCAGACAGGATGTCATCGATACTGGTAGGCAATATAATTTGAGTCCTTATTCCGGAAAAGCACAAATTCAGAATTTAAAACGTAACTTCATTGTTAGGGGTTCTCTTTCATAATAAGAATTGTTTTCTACCCAAATAAACCCTCTTCACAAAATTAGGATGATGAAAGACTGGGCAAAAAAACATATAGCTCTAACATATACCTTGCAGTTTGCAGCAGCTCTAGGGTGACAGTTAATAGCTCAATGTTCTATATTAGGATTTTGACTAAAAAACGACAAGTAACAAAAGGAGCTCTCTTACAGAAGCAGTAACCCACTGCCCTATTTACATTATATGCACTTCGTTACCTGCATGGTACATGTTCCTAGCAGCAGGCATTTTAACCCTCTGCACTACCTGAGGATGAGTCAAAACTTCCACTAGACAAACCTCCGGTCTCTTTCCAGGAAGACGATTAATCACCGGAGTTATCCTGACATTTTAAATTATGTCTGAAAATTGCTGGAGGCCAGGAACGGGGCAGTGGGTGCTTTTAAAATGATATACTTTTTGAAAAATGACGCCCCCACCACAAGTCAACGCCCGGTGCGGTCGCACAGATCGCACTGCCCTAGAGCAGGCCCTGGAGCTCGTGCACTTGAGAGCTCTAGCATCAGATCCTTGCCCCCCAATGTTATTCAAGCAAACCCACTATCAACCTCAGCAGCAATACCAGCAATGAATGGATTTCTGACAGAATATCGATTCCTACAATATCGAGGGACATAAATATTGAGTCAAAAATATTGATTACAAAAATATTGTTTGCTTATACTTATAAGAGTAGTACAAAAATATTTAAAAAAAATATTTGTGTACACTAATATTGTTTAAAAACATACAGAAATATATACTGCAAAATAAATAAATGTAAGTAACATTTAATACTATATATAAATATATCTCATATAAACATACACACATAAATGTATGTATGTGTATATTTATATACATATATACATAATATTGCACTATTATTAAAAATATATTTTTCATTATATTATTTTTTATTTACTACTATAAAAAGAATATATGTTTACACATATATAAATATAGAAATCACAATAAATTAACAAATTAAATGCAAAATATTAAATAAATTGCAAAACTAAATACATATAAAAACAATTACTAAAAATATTACAAAACAAAATTATACAACAAAATACATATATATGCACAAATATTATAAAATTAAACAAATAATAATATATATATTTCAACAACATTAAAAAATATTAAAATCTGGGATAAGTACATATACTATACCCACTCCAGTCTGTGAAACAGTAAGGAAAGCCTTGGACATCAGAGGGGTAACATTTACCATTCCCACTTCAGTCTTTCCAACAGTAGGGAAAGCGTTGGACATTGAAGGGGTAAAATTGACCATTCCCACTCCAATCTGTGCAGCAGTAGGGAAAGCGTTGAGGACAGTTTACTAGTCCCACTCCAGTCTGTGCAGCAGAAAGGAAAGCATTGGACTTCGGAGGGGTAAAAGTTACTATTCTCATGCCAGTCTTTGTCACAGTAGGGAAAGTGTTAAACTGCAGAGGGTTAACATTTTCAATTCCCACTCCAGTCTTTGCAACAGTAGGGAAAGTGTTGGACTCTGGAGGGGTAACATTTACTATTCCCACTCCAGTCTGTGCAACAGTAGAGAAAGCATTGGACTCCAGAGGAGTGCCATTTACTATTACCACTTCAGTCTGTGCAACAGTAGGGGAAGCATTGAACTCCAGATAAGTAAAATGTACTATTCCCATTCCAGTCTGTACAACAGTAGGGAAAGCATTGGAGTTTGGAGGGGTAACATTTACTATTTCCACTCCAGTCTGTGCAATTGTAGGGAAAGCATTGGAGTTTGGAGGGGTAACATTCACTTTTTCCACTTCAGTCTGTTCAACAGTAGTGAAAGTGAAGTGAAGTAGAGGGGTAAAATACACTTTTCTCACTAAGGTCTGTGCAACAGTAAAGAAAGTGTTGGACTCCAGAGGGGTAAAATTTACTATTCTCACTCCAGTCTATGCAACAGTAGGGAAAGTATTGGACTTCAGACGGGTTAAATTAACTATTCCCAGTCCAGTCTGTACAACAGTAGGGAAAGCGTTGGACTGCAGAGGGGTAACATTTACTATTCCCACTCCAGTCTGTGCAACAGTAGGGAAAGTATTGGAGTTTGGAGGGCTAAAATTTACTATTCCAACTTCCGTCTGTGCAACAGTAGGGAAAGTATTGGAGTTTGGAGGGCTAAAATTTACTATTCCAACTTCAGTCTGTGCAACAGTAGGGAAAGCATTGGACTTCAGAGAAGTAACATTTACTATTCCCACTCCAGTCTGTGCAACAGTAGGGAAAGTGTTGGACTCCAGAGAGATAACATTTGCTATTCCCACTCCAGTCTGTGCAACCGTAGAGAAAGCGTTGGACTTCGGAGCGGTACAATTTACTATTCCCACTTCAGTCTATGCAACAGTACTTCACTTCAAACACATAACATATATGAAACATAACCCTATTAATTTAATAAAAATATAAAACTAATATAAACATAATTCATTAACCCAAAAAGTTATACATATAAAAACCAATTAAACAATCAACATAATTGATAACCAATTTAATAACTAATTATTGATTAAAACAAATTGCCCATTGTTTATTTCTTGATTAACTTACCACACTATACCCCCTCAAACCTAGCAGCCCACACTTACAATATAGCTAAAATAAATAAATAAATATAACACAATTAACATAATTAGTAACAAATTAAATATTAATTAATAGATGAATATTTAATCATTGATGAATTAGTCAACTAATTATTAATTAATAAAACAATGAATATGTATGTATTAATTAATTAATCATTAACTTCCCACCGTATATACTCCTACAAACCCACCAATCTGCACCTAACAAATGACTTATAAAATGTAATTATTTACAGAATGTACATAATTAATAATCAATTAAATAATCAATAGTAAATGAATAATTAATTATTAACTAATTATACTTAACTAACTTCCCACCCTACACCCCTACAAAACTAACAACCTGCTGCGACAATATAAAAAACCTGTAGAGAGGCGTACCGGCAACTGACAAGGGCTATTAGATCGAAAGATGTGGGAGAAGTTAAACATGCCAGGGCTAATTATAAAGCAACCCAATTAAAAGCTAAAAAGGAGTGGGACGACAACCGCTGGCATGATCTGCTTCTGGCAAGCAATGAGAAAAGTATGGTTAAATTTTGGCAGTTAGTGAAGCGGGGGAGCGGTGGGACATCTAATACACCCATTAATTACGTTCCACCGGAACAGTGGGCCCAGTATTATAAGGCCCTGTTCTCTATGTCCGCCAATAACCTGGAAGATTTTAAAATTTCTACATCGATACCCACCCTACTATTTACCAAATCTGAGGTTGCGAAAGTCCTCTCCCTGGTCCCGAGTGGAAGGGCCCCGGGTCTTGATTGTGTACCGGCGGACCTATTCGTCCATGACAAGGATAATTGGGTGATTTATATTAAGTATCTGGCCAACGCCATCGCCAGTGGTGCGTGTATTCCCGATACCTGGTCCGGTGCTGTCATCATTCCGGTGTATAAAAAGGGGGACCGTGCATTACCTGGCAACTATAGGCCCATCAGCCTTATAGACTCTATTCAGAAAATAGTTGCCAGGCTAGTATTGAGTCGAGTCCAGCTGTGGATAGAGGAATCCAAGATATTATCACCCATGCAGGCAGGTTTCCGCCCCTACACCAGCACAATCGACCAAGTGCTTAGGTTTGTGATGATATACTGGCGGGTTGTTATCTTAGGTGGGGTACGCTATATGCGGCCTTCATAGACCTGAAGTCTGCATTTGACCTTGTCCCTCGTAATAAAATGTGGAGTGCCTTCCTGGAAGTGGGGATGCCGTTGGAGCTGTTAGCAATGATAGTCAAATTGCATGACCGTAATTATGCTCAGGTCCGATGGCGCACACACGGTGACGTCACTGACAGATTCCCGGTGTTAAAGGGTGTGCGCCAGGGATGCGTCCTTGCTCCCACCCTGTTTTCCTTATTTATCGACAGGGTTGTCCAGTATTATTCCACATGTCCTACCGATGCTCCAACCTTGGGGTGCCTGAAAACCCCCCTACCAGTAGCGGTCCGTAGTAGGAGTGCCGGCTGGGCGGTGACGTGGGGCGGGGGAGGGGCAGGGTGGGGGGTAGTAAACCACGGATTACGGCCGAATACAGGTAAGTAAACATTTAAATAAATAAAACGAATTTCGTTGTGAGCGCTGCATCGCCAAATGCGATGCAGTGCGCGCAACGAAATTCGTTTTATTTATTTAAATGTTTACTTACCTGTATTCGGCCGTAATCCGTGGTTTACTACCCCCAACCCTGCCCCTCCCCCGCCCCACGTCACCGCCCGGCCGGCACTCCTACCACGGACCGCTACTGCCCCCTACTCATGTTCGCGGACGACACCTTGTTTCTTTCTAAGACTCAATCTGGTCTACAGGTGGCCCTGTCCCGTTTTGAGGAGTTCTGCCGCGATCATGAGCTGGTGGTCAATGTGGACAAGACTAAGTTTATGGTTCTCCACCCACAAAAAGTTAAGAGGAGCATGGTCCACATGAATAATGTTCCATTACAGCAGACTGATGTGTTTACCTACCTGGGGGTAACCTTAAATAGGAAACTGCATTGGAAGCCTCAAATCGACATGCTCGCTCTGAAGCATGCGCAGTTGGCTGGGGCTCTTTTAAAATAGCATAGGCTCTCTTTTACCAAACCCATAGCTCCTGCTCTTAAAATATACAATTCAAAGGTTACCAGTGCAATTCTATACGGCGCTGAATTGTGGGGTCATGAGGATATTACTCCCATTGTTATCGCCCAAACCAAATTTATGTGGGCATTAAGAGGCTTGCCGCAATCGACCCCATTGGTGCCTTTGTTCTTGGACCTGGGATGTGTCTGTATTAAGGACCTGGCCTGATTCAGGCCTATAGCCTTGTGGAGAAGGCTGTGGGCCACCCCGAGCTCTCTTTGTACGCCAAAGCTCTATTGGATTTTAGGGGGGTAGGGTGCCTAAGTAAGATTAAGTGGCTTCAGCACATAAAAAAAACCCTGATAGATATGGGGATGGGTACATTGTGGGAGAACCCAGAAACGACTCCCCTGCCGACAAAAAAAGAGCTTAAAGCGGCTTAAATGGATATGGTGAAGAACCCAGCGTTTCTCTTCCATCACAGGGCCTACTTTGACTAGGGATTTCCTGTCAATCAAACATGAGGTTGGATTTGAACAATATTGGGATATTATTTCAAAACCGTTGGATAGGAAGCCTTACCATCAGTTTAGGGTGGGCTCCCTTCCAACTAGAGTTTTCTCTAGCAAATGGTCCAAGTCAACGTCTGAATTGTGCCCGCTGTGCTTAGCACAATCTGAATCAATTGCTCATATCCTATTTGCTTGTCCGGCCTACAGGCCAACAAGGATGAAATGGCTCAAACCCATCTGTTCCACCCTAGGCACGAGAGACGCTATAGAGGCCCTGAGGATCCTACAGACATGTACCCAGGAACCTATTGTCATTGCTACGGCAACATTTCTGAGTTGGGCATGGGTGATTCGGGCAAATAAATTCAAGGGCCTATTAACTTGATCTGTTTTATTTTGTTCTATCCTTATCATGTGGGTTGTGTGGCAGCCTGTGTCGGCCACACTGCCGAGAATTGTGGTGGGGCCTATTGATTTTGTGTAAGACCTGGGTAGCTTTTATCTTTTAGATTGTATGTTGTTTGGTTTTACCATTCTCCGCTCCCTTTACAAATCACAATTGAGCGGAAATCTCTTCTCATATCTTTCCTAATGAAATGTTTTAATAGTACATTAGTGTCCGCTGAAATGATGGATTAATGTTCCTTTTTTAAATATTTCACTGTGTCTGTCCCAGATCAATGTAACCCTGGCATCACCCAACTATTCTGTTACCACGTTTTTACCCTGCCTATTTTTTAATTGTTTGTATGTCTTTTATGGTTTTATAATCGAAATAACTTAAGAAGAAGAAGAAGAATAATTAATTAGTAACTAATTATACTTAATTAACTTCCCACCCTACACCCCTACAAAACTAACAACCTGCTGCGACAATATAAATTACTTTTAGAATTAAATTATAAATCACTTAACATTACAAGCTGTATTTAAAAATATTATTAACAATTATACAAACAATAATAACCCCAAGAATTAATATATAAACTAACACACATTAAGATAATTAAAAAACAATATTTTTTACAACTATATAATTGAAAACGATATTTACAAAAGCAAAATTCTTGAAACCAATATTACTTACCTAAATAAACCTTGACATCTATATTTTGGCATAACAATATTGTTGTGTCACAATATTTTTTTTAACAATATTTCTGCATCCGTTATGTCCAACTCGATATTTTGTCCAGACACCCAATGAATATTATCATGTCCCTAACCCATCCACATTTCCTTCAGATCGCATAACATCATACAGACAACTGTTCCTTAAGAAGAGTAACAATAGGTTTGACCTGCTGAAATTTAACAAATGGTGCATTCTTCATCGTACCTGCTTGGAATTGTGCTCCATGGGGAAATAGGTGTTTCTGCAGGGATCGCAATTTAACGGACCGGTTGTAATCCGGCCCTAAGTGTACTAAAAACAAACAACATGATAATACACTTTCCATCCATTGCCTTTAATCACAAAGACATAGTTACAAATGTTAATTGATGCATCAATAATAACAATTAACAATTAATGGAATGATTGATGTTGGCGGATGGTGTTAGTACCGTCGCCATGGTGATTCCTGTAAATGCAATGAAAGTGTGCCTTGCTGCTCCGTGAACATGAAGGCGCTACACAGCAAAGCACACTTCCAATTTCTTTTTTTGTTTTCAAAAACAAAATTTTAAAGTGGGATTTTTTTTCTGCAAATAAGAAAGCAATGACCACTTGGCTATGGAAGTGTTCTCCCATGGCGTGGGGGTCATTGAAAAGTTTTTACTTTTACATATCACCACGTTTTAAGTAGCAATTTGTATAGGTAAAAACTGGCCATGTGTCTGCCCAATCTAATTGGGTAGGCAGACACATGACCAAATCTCCCATACCCATTACTATGTTGGTCTGTTGGAGGGGTACGTAGGTGGCGGAGACAGAGCATCCACTGCCATCTACATACTGAAGGTCTACCCGTCTGTAAATCCGGCAGGCGGACCTTCAGGTTGGTGGAAATGTACTTTGTTTCCATTGCTAAGGAATACCCTTTCCACCAACATCTAATTTCTAGACTAGAAATTGCATGCAACTAACCGGTATACTAACTGTTATAATGTTACATAATATGACTAACTGCATCTCTTACAACTAACACTGCAGACTAACTCATGGCTCCTTGGCTTTTTGTGCTATTCATCAACAAAGTGTTTCAACGCCTCGTCAGGTGTAGTAAGAGCTATATACATCTACAATACAATACAAAACATATTGAAGAGTGTAAAGAAAAGGTACCTGAATAGTAAAACAAATAATTCATGCCCCATTGGTGGACTGTGTGAAATCCAATTTTCTGTGCTCAGTGCAGTTGCTTGTGGCAAGTGTTTACTCCCACATACAAAACCACAATCACAATTTAGCACAAATTGGCATTCATGTTGGTTAGCTTATCTGGGAGACTAGTGCCTACTCAGTAGGAAATCTGCACTACCATATAGGTTTCGCTGAGGTGATGCTTTTACAAGATAAAAGGAATATTAGTAAAGCACATTAATGCCCTATTACTTACTGGTAATCTTCATTACTCCTGGTCCCGTAGTCCTGGTCCTATTCCTTAACAAAGTGGAGATGACCATCTCCACGACAGAAAAAAAGAGCAGGAGAATGCTGGGATAACTAAACCCACCCCCTCCCACTGGGAGTACATAAGCTGTACTATCCCAGCATTCAGCCTGAAATACCAAGGCACCAACCGGAAGGCCGGCCAGTCCGGGAGGGAGGGGTGTAAGGAATGGGACGAGGACTATGGGACCAGGAGTAATGAAGATTACCGGTAAGTAATAGGGCATTACCTCCCGGTCCCTCCAGTCCTCGTCCCATTCCTTAACAAAGTGGAGAATACCAAAGCAAACAACCCGGCCTTCGGACACCCACCAACACCAGGGACACCACACAGAAAGCGGCACCCAACAGAAGCAAAAGGGAGCACACAAGAAAAAGAAAAACCCAGGCAGTAGCACACAACCAGCCATGCCCCAACCAAGCCAACAGAGCCGAAACCTCAAACCGAGCAGGGGACAACCAGAAAAACTCCAACATAAGGAGCCCAGCCAAGGAGCCGCCACCCAAGGGGCAGACAACCGACACCAGGAACCCCCCCATCAGCCACAGAGGAGGACAACCCAACAAGAAAGGACCAGAAACAGATCGCAAGAACAGCGACAAGGCCACCACAGAAGAAGACCCAGCGCAAGGAGCCAGGGCCGCAACAAGAGGGACACAAGAACCCCAGGCCAAGCCAGAAGGAAACCCAACACCCAGAGCCAAGCCTCAAGGGAACCGCCAGAGGGGCTGAAACAAACGCACCCCCCCAGAACAACCAGCAGAAGGGGGCCCAGAAGAAGCGGAAGTGCCCACACAACACAAACAAGCCAGGAAGGGCAATCAACCAGGGAGAAAACAGCCAAGGGCGAAGCCCACAGCACCAGGCACCACCAGGCAGCCGCCCAACCAGGGACAAACCAGGCCAAACCCGGCCAAACGCCTGAGAGCAGACGAGAGCAGGCCCGCGCAGGGCAGCACGGCCGAAGGCACAGAAACACCACCTGCCGACACGAACACAGCAGGAGCAAAGACAGAGAGCGAACCCCCCAGACGAGGGAAGAAAGCGACCCCCGCCAAACAAACCCACAACGACCGCACCAAAAAGCTGAGGGGAAGGAAGAAGAGCCCGAAGAAGCCCCCCCAATTGCAAGAGACCAAGGAACGACACTACCAACCACAGGACCATCCCCAACACACCAGGGGAAGCCACCAGCAGAGCCGCAAAGACTGAAGAGGACGGAACTCGAAAGCAACGCAGGCACCGACCCAGAGGACCAACCAAGGACAGGCGCAAACCGAGCAACCAGGAAGAGAGGGGACAGCGACCACGAACAAGCCCCCCCCCCGCAATGCCGACAACACCAGCAACAGAGAGCCCAGAGGCACAGAAACCCCAGAGGCGGCCCAGGCCATGGGGCAGGAACGGCCAGCAGCCAACCCCAGCGGAGACACCGGAGAGCCGCAGAAAGGCCGCCACAACCGGAGAAGAACCCGGGGCACAGGGTCAGGCCAACAGGCCAGGCCCGAGGCACACTCCCCGAAATCAGGAGACACCAGGACACAAACCCAGCACCCCGCCCAATGAAGGCCAGGGAGAGGCCAGAAGCCAAGAGAAACAACAACAGAGGGCCGAACACGGAACCGGGGAAGACCAAACCCCAGAACCGGGATGGAGGAAACTCCCACCGAACCAAGAGCAGACCCACCGGCCAGGACGACAAAGGAGGACACGAAGGAACCACCCAAGGCGAAACCCAAGAGCAGCCGCAGAAGGGCAAAAACAGGAGAGAAAGACCCACAACCCAACCCCGCAGGCGCTCCCACAAACACCCAAGAAGCCAGCAGGCCGTACAGACAGGCCAGCCAGACAGGAGGCCCCCAACACGGCGCCCCCAGGGGCCGGAAGGAGACACAAAGGGCCAACCGACCCAACCCCAAAACCCCCAACCAAGAAGGGTCACAGGGAAAGGCACAGGAGCCAGCCACAGCCAGGCCACACAGGAAGGAGAAGCAGCAGGAAGACAGGGAGGGAGCCTGGCAGCCCACACATGTCAACCCCCACAATGGCCCCAGCGCAAAGGAGGGGCACAGGAAAAGGACAGAAGGCCAGCCCAGGACCCAGGAACACCAGACAAAGGACCCACGACCATCAAGAGGCCGAAAGAACCCCACAGAAACAAGGTGCCAAGGCACCAGAGAAAGAGCGGCCAGGAAAGGACCCAGGCAGGGACCCAAAGGCGACCCCAAAGCAACCAGGGGCCCCACTGCCAAAAGCCGGACACAACCCAGCAGAGAAGGACAGCAACCCACCCGCACAGGCAAACGAGTGGCCAAACACAAGGACAGCAAGGCCAAAACCCAACAGAGGCAAAGCCGAGGCCCCAACAACACACCGGAAGACCCCAGGCACCACGAAACCCAAAGGAGAGACGTCCGGAGAACCCAAAGGCTCAGAACCCACCGAGGGGAGCGGGACCGAAAAGGAAAAGGGGAGAACGAACACCGGCCGACCGAAGAACCGCAGAGCCAACAAAAGAGCAAGGACCAGAGACACCACAGGCCCAAAACCAGCCAGCGCCGGAGCCAGAAAGGCCCAAGCCCAAATGACAGGCCCCAAGGGGAAAGCCACGGCCCCGGAGCCGAGGCAAAGCCAGCCGGAAACCACAAGGCCGACAAGGAGGAGCGGGAAAGCCGCAACGCGGCCCACACACCAGGGGAGGCCGACACCAGACCCAAAACCAACCGCCCCACCAGCACACCCACCAGCCACGGACAGGACCAGGCACGGCGAGGAGGACATAACAAACAGCCTAGAGCACCAGGTACTCCCAGGCGGTCTCCCAGCCAAGTACCAGCCAGGTGCGACCCTGCCGAACACCTGAGAGCAGACTAAAGCAGGAGCATCCAGGGTGGCATGGCCACAGGCTCCAGACAGGCACAAACACCAATAGCAGTGGAGAACAAGAACCGGCAGGGCGGAAAGGCCGCAGGGCAGGCGGAACCACAAGGACCAAACCGGCAGACAGGGCGGGGCACAGGAGCCGCGCGCCCGAGAAACCAAGGAGCCGCCCAGGCAGAAGCCAAGGAAGATCCACAACACCCAGCCACCCCAGGCGGCAAAGGAACTGGCAGCCGAGAGGCAAAGGACCCCAAAAAGCGGACCAAGCCACAAAAGAAACACAAGAGGGGAGAAGGAAACCACAACAGGAAAACCAAACCCCACCAGCCAGCCAAGCGCAACACAACCCAGCACTAGGCAACAGGCAAACACCAACGCCAGCCAGAAGGCCCACCAGGGGCACCACCAGCACAGCCCCGGAGTCAACAGCCAACCAAGGCCAAGGGCCCCGCCAGGACAGAGGAAGGGCACAACGCCCCCCTCCCCCCCCGGCAACAACGGAACCCAAGAAACAGGGAGGCTGGAAACCCCAAGAGCCCGACGCAGGACGCCAGAAGCGACCCAGCCACAGTCAGGGGCAGGAGCCCCACAAACCGCCAACTCAGGCAACAGGCAGAAACGCAAAACCCAGCAACCGGGAGGCAGGAAACTCCAAAAGACAGGGCCCCAGAACAGGAAGGCAACCACAACAGGGCACCCACCACCGGGGCAGGGGAACAGCCAACCCACCGCCTGCACCGAGCAGCCTACCCCAGGGAAGGGAAACCGGAACACCCTCAACAAAAGAGAGAGACAGCCAACAAAGACCCACACACCGACCAATGGGACACAAAGGCCAACAGCCACAGTGACCCCACGGAAGGGGCCAAGAAGAAGCACGGCACCCCCGAGCAGGGGCCAGGCAAACATCCCAGGAACGAACCAAGGTGTGCACAGCAACCGGAATGCCCAGGCCGGTACCCATACAGGCACGAACCAGGCCCGAACCCACCCATGGACCGAGCAGACATGACCAGGAACCATCATGGAGGAAAAGCCGCAGGCCAGTAAAACACACATGTGAAGCCCACAGCCCCCAGCAAGCACAGGCGGGCACCCATCCAGAAGCCCACCATGCCCGACCCTGCCGAACACCCACAGCAGACAAGACTAGGAGCCCAAAGGGTGGAAGGACCGTAGGCCGTCGAAGGGAGCACCAAGGAAAACAGCACGCCACCAGGAGGAGACTGCGCACCGGAAGAAAGCACCCCCGGAGCACAAGACAGCAAATGAAGAACTGACCCACGCACCCGGGACAACCCTGGACACGACCCCTCCAGGGGCCGAGGGTGCACAAAGGGCAATGCTGCCAGGCAGGTAGCCCCAGACGGACAGCACTGCGTCCGGTAACGCCCCACCATCCGTAGAGCGGCACCGACTGACCTGCAAAAAAGGTAGAGAACATGCAGCAAACAGCACAGGACTGCAGGAACAGTACGAAAAAGAAACCGCTACGCGATACTCACCATGGGGGCAGTCAAACACCACCACACAGTGACTGACCCCCAACCATCAGCCCAGACGCCATCCACCAACGAGCGCCGAGCAAAGGGCAAAACCAGGAGCAACCGGCACCCCCAGGTGGCCATGCAGCGTCCAGGGAGGAAAAGGCCACAATGCAGCCCCAACCGGCAACCAGGACCGACAGGGGCACCCCCAAGACCTGCCCGAGGCGACCCAAGCAGCAGCAGCAGCGCGTCTTCCCGACCGGCCCAGCCACAGGAAGACGCGACCTTCAACCCGGACCAAACCGGGAGGAACGGCACCCCAGCCACAAAGGACCGGACGCCCAACAACGCGGCTCCCAGCAAGCCCGGCAGGCCAGGAGACCGCGGAACAGGACGTCGAGGACAGCCCAGCAGCCCGACGAGACATCCAAGAAGACTCCAGCAGGTAAGAACCAGCAAATCCACGTCCCATTCTGCCGGAAGACAGAAAAAAAGAACAGGCTGAATGCTGGGATAGTACAGCTTGTGTACTCCCAGTGGGAGGGGGTGGGTTTAGGTATCCCAGCATTCTCCTGCTCTTTTTTTCTGTCGTGGAGATGGTCATCTCCACTTTGTTAAGGAATGGGACGAGGACTGGAGGGACCGGGAGGTAATGCATGCTGCAAATCTGGGAGTACATCCACATTTGTGTTTTTTAAACGAAACTTAAGAAACACTTTCTACGTCCTTTAAATTCCTCCAGCTGCACACAAGGACTAATAGGTGTGTGCAAAACAGTTGAAAACCATGAACATCAATTCAGAGGCTGTCCAAGGGCTGAAGGTGGGACAGACGTCGAACCCTGTGAAATCAATGATGGGGGTTAAAGTGCGCATGAAATAATGTCAATTACCCCAGGACTTTTAGCAAATCGACGTCTACGTGAGCACATAAATCATGATATTTGTTTGCATTTACTGTAAAATGACGTGAATATGTGAGATAAATGAAGCAGTTTTTTTACTGAGTATTTAGGGAGTGGGGGAAATGTCAAACATCTTCAGAGAAAAGGTTTTAACAGTGATAATGGATGACGAGGAAAAGTGAGAGGTGTTTGCCTTATGAGCTAAATTGGTGGTTTATTTGTGGAACGTTCAATCTGGTAAAATCAATGAGGCATCGCACTGTAGGATTCCTTAGAGGTAAACTGGAATTATTCATGAGAGCAAGATGTGCATTTGACCACCCCACCCTAACCTAATGTTATAAATTGTAATTCAAGTCTTCATGCTTACTGGCCTTTTATGAACCAATTATAGTTCAGTAATAATAAAGTATGTATCTTGACTGCAAAGCGATTCTCAGCCTTCCTAAGGATGAAATGTGTTTTATAAGTGCCACATTCATTTTAGCTGGAAGAAAGATGAAAAACTTATCACAGAAATAAACTGAAATGGAGTCTTAACCCCGTCAAAGGCCAGCTAGAATCCATACTAGTGTAAGAAGTGTTTCTTCGGGAACACAATCAGCCTTGAAACAAAAACAACTAGCAGGTACTTCCGGTAATTGGCAGCTGTGTGAACCAAATCTGTCCTTCTCAATCAGCGCTTTTTTGAGTTAATTTCTTTGTCGCCCTTTGCCCTCTAGCTGTACCACAAAGTATTTCTAGTTATTGGTGCATCAGTCTATGTCCTGATATTTGGAGGCCTGGAGAAAACCTTATACCCTAAGCATGCGATGAAGAGTTGTGTAGCCGGATAAAGTGCTTTTTCTTTTCAGAAACTGTAAATACATTATTGTGGTCTTTTCTCAAACTGTCATCTTGTGGGATAAGCATCACACAAATGAGGAGCGGAACACACGGACATCCATTTAAATAATGAGTTTAGACAACATCATTGGGGCTGTGGTTCCTTTCAAAATTAATTTAAAATTTTAAAAAACAAAAGTAGAGGCTAATCAAGCCATGTAAAGAAAACAAATGCTGGGCTGCTAAGATGCTAACAAACGAAAAGGAGAAGCGAACGGTATTAAGATAAAGAGTGACGTAACAAAACTTGAGTCCCGTCCCCCCCCCCCCCTCCCGTCCCCCCCCCCGTCTTCTCCTCCCCCTCCAGGCAAAATTCATGAAGGGGGACCCACACGCTTCGGACCCCTTCAGGAGCTCTCAGGCCAGGGGCCTGCCATCCGTGCACAGTGTCGGAGGGGGCCCCTGGAGCTCAGAACCCCCGTGCACAGCAGGGGCTGCAGCGACTTATGTTACACCACTGAAAAAGAGAGAGAACCTCCTGAAACTACAGATGACACGGTCTCAGCAACTGCAGTGTGAAAGCGGGTCAGATTGCGGTGTTGGATAAAACACTGTGCTCAGTTTATAGAACAACTCACCATGAAGCTAGAATACCTGTAACGTAAGCACACACAATCAAAAAGCAAGTAAGGCTACACATGAGAACCTAAAAACTCATACTGATTGTTCGACCTCACATCCTTGGAGTGGTCTTCCCCCAAACTATTTACCTTCACCCCTCCTATTTTCTGAATTTCATTTTTGTTGCCACTAAGCTTGTGCTCTTTCCCTAAAACATGATGCAACTGGCTTACACCTTATTGGCATATTTAATGTACTTATAAGACACTAATATATGGTACTACATGTACCCAAGGCCTGTAAGTTAAATACTACTTGTGGGCCTGCAGCACTCATTGTGCCACCCACTTAAGTAGTCTTTTAAAACATGTCTCAGGCCCCACTGCAGCCTGTAGTGCAGTTTTAAAACTGACAATTCGACTAGGTAAAATAAACCTTTAGCCTGACCTAAACCCTCCATTTTTAATATTTATAAGTCACCCCTAATGTAGGCCCTAAAAAGCCCATTGGTCAGGGTGCATTGTATTCAAAAAGTAGGACGTCTGTTTTGAGTTTTACATGTC
This sequence comes from Calotriton arnoldi, assembly GCA_963921515.1. Lineage (NCBI taxonomy): Eukaryota > Metazoa > Chordata > Amphibia > Caudata > Salamandridae > Calotriton > Calotriton arnoldi. The sequence goes on along the minus strand of CAWUFW010004560.1, from coordinate 158,001 downwards.
CTGGTAGTGAAAACCTCATATGTTCATTTTTCACTACTGCAAGGCCTATCTCTCTCATTGTATAAATTTGGGTTACCTTATTACATTTAATAAATGCTGACTTTTGATTGGGAGCAAGTAGGAATTTCCTGTTTGGACTCAAATGAATTGTAATGTGTAATCCTCTTTAATGGTAAAGCCCGATTCTAAGTCCCAATTCCCAAAAATACCACTTTTAGAAAGTTGTCTTTTTCTTGCCCTAACCATTTGGTGCCTGCTGTTAGAGACCGGGGTCACGTGACTGTGAATAGCTTAGCTGTTGGGCTTTGTGTATACCTCCCAGACAGTAAGACAATGGGGACTAGCTCTTGGCAGGAAGGACTATCATGCCAGGATAGTAGGGACTGAGCTGTTCCCTGCCCCACTTACATTTCAAAGGGCTGCCTCCAGCACACACACACAAAGGGAGCTAACACTAGCCTTTTGTCACTCCAGACTTCTTGGAGCCTTGCTAGGAGAAGGAAAGAACTTTCCAGAACCCGATGTGGGTTTAGCCTAGAAGATTCCCCTACTTCAAAGGCTGGCAACAGATATGATATAAATATTAGACTCTCAGAACAACTCTTCAGTACACTCCAGGATCTGGGGAAGACTACAGAAGGACTGTCAAGACTCTCACAGGACTACCCTGCTGCTTGAGACAAGCCTTGTTCTCCAGAGTTCTGCCCTGCTGCTTGAGGCCTTTATTGCTCCCCAGAGGACTGCCCTGCTGCTAGAGACCTGCTTTGCTCCTTGAACTCAGGACTACCGGAGTGGCTCCAAGGGTTAGATGGCTGGTCTCCTGAGTGAGCTACAGTGACATAACAAGCTCCAGAGACTTTGAATCCTGCACCTGGCCTCTGATGAAGGGAGTCCTAGCCCTCCAAGTGGTACCTTCCAGGTCCTGGACCCTTGTCAGTGGCATGAGAGGCGCTGCACCTGCCTAGCCCTGAAAATTTTCACTAAAAGTGCCATAACAACTGTCAGAAGACAGGGACATACCTGCCAGCAGATCCGTCCGTGGTGCATCACCAGTCGGCCTGACTTCACAGTAGCTCCTTCTACATTCTTCTCCTAAGCAGCATATCCTATTCAGCAGGACCTCCAAGAAATGGTATTTGGCTTTCACCTTAATCCCACTGGATGTTTTCAACTTCCAAAAAGTTGTCTAAGCTGGGAGGTAAAAATCTTCACCAGGCTGGACAGCAAAAGGCTTCTCATTGATGACGACAACCTCCTCGGTCTGGAAAATCCAACTTCTTCTGCTCAATGCTTTTTAGCGCCAATGTTGACAGCTTAACAAAGACCTTGTCACATGCTTCCCGGCGATCCCGCTACCTCCTTGGACACAGCCTGCTGCCTTGTCCCGCTGAACTCTACCTTCTCTTGGACTTTTCTTCTGAAAATGTACTAAGTCCAAAGGTAAGCCGAGACCGGGCCCAATCCACCTCTTGTATCTGACTCATGCTCCATCGTGGTCAGCCTTAACTTTTGACTTTACAGTGGTCTCGCTTGACCAGATACCCGCAGTTGGTGCTTTCTTCTTTTAGGAGCTAGATTTCACAGAAAAGTTTTAAAATTCATAATTCTTGTTCTACAGATTGAATTTTATTTGCGTTGGTGTTGTTTTATTTAATAAACTTTTCTCTATTTTTCTAAATTGGTTTGGATTTTTTATTGTGTTGTCTTTTCAATCAATTGCTGTCTATGGACTGCATAAATACTAACTGCTTTGCTGCCAAGCTACCAAAAGATTAAGCACAGGTAAATTTAGTGACGTCTGTGGTTCCTGACAAAAAATGTGTTTGTTGCCTAAGTGGGACTTCCACCCCCTCAACCAATTACCCAATTTCTTACACTTTCTCAACAGACAGACAAGCAGGCTTCTAAGCACTTCAAAGTAGGTGCACAGCTTCTCAGAAAGAGGCCCAGACTACAGGTAATATCTCCTCATCTCTGTGAGACTGGCTGTCAGGCAGACCCCAGCTGTGATTGCACAAAAGCTCTCTGAATACTCTGAGTCATAGAGGACCTGGAACTGGAATAAAGAGGAGAGGGTTGGTTTTAAATAAAACTTTCAGACTGGATATGCAGATCCACTGTATCAAACTGTAACATCGGGTTGGGTTGGTTCTTCTTTCGAGTGTTCTGTCCAGGCTGTTCTCCAGACACAGCCTTTGTGTACGGCCTATCAGGTTTCCTCTTTGATTTTAGGCCCTTGAATGCAAATGTGCTATGTGTACTGTTTAAAATTTTAACAATTTACATCACTTGGAGGGGCTCAGCCACATTTTTCTTTACACAATGGGAATTCTGTATTACAAAGTTTGAAGGCCACTGATCAATGATGTCCACCTAGAAGCAATTCGATACAAACTAGAAGGAACTGACAGCAGACAATGGAATATCTATGAAGTCCCCTTTGGGGTTGAAGATTGTTGTCTAAGGCATGCAAGGCACTATAAATACTTGGCCAAATAGGACAAGAAACTGAAAACTGAAAGTAAACCAAAGTCAGAAATATAAGAATAACACTGGAGTGTATAAATCCAAGTTTTTACCTAATGGCACCATGAGCAGCTCCATGCTAGAACGTTGTCACTCTAAAGGAGTCTTGGATGCAATGAGGGGTGAGTATAAGACACAAGATGGGGAGGAAAGAATGGTGTAAGAGTCCTGGACTAAGGCCCTCCTATGCTCTAACAGGCAAAAAGAAGGAACAGGGCACAGGAATACATCCTCAGTATCTCCACCCTTTCCTTTCCCTGGACACTTTGGATGGAGAGGTTAATTAGGTGTAATCAGTGTCAATCATTGGAAAAAGGCAGATTCAGGTCTTGGTGAGGGTGAAAAGTAGGCCATAGAGGGTCCTAATCATTTGACTCTGTGGACAAATGGGAAGAGTCCAGGATGTGCTATTGTGTTAGGAAATGGGGTTAGTTGTACCTGAAAAAAGAAAAACAAACTGCAGTGAGATAACTACACAAACTACTAAACACCGTTTTGGCCTAACCCGGTTCTTCTTATTACTATGTGCTTTAAAAATATGTGATATACATACACTCAGTGCAAAGCTATAAAAATAAAAAACAATATAAATCCTGCAGTAAGTGGAGTTACTGATTATGTTCTCGGGGGAAACCACATGCTCAGACCCACAGTCAATGGAAGGGTTTAGTGGTCTGCAGCATCTCATGCTCTGTCTCTCCATGTCAGATGACTGGTGTGGCTGAGAGGCCTCCTCTTGGTAAGATGGGGGTAGGGGTGGTCAGTTATGGAGGGACCAGCATGACTCAAGGGGCTAACAGTTACAGCCCAGGCCTGAAATCGTATTTGGATGTGAAAGAGGAACTAGTGAGATATGATGCCACTTGGTATCAATGTTTTTATCATAGAGATGTACATGTGGTCTACAGGTCATAGATACCACATGGGATCAATGTTCCTATCACAGTTAGATGGGTGTGGCCTACAGGTGACATATACCACATAGGACCAATGTTTTATCATAGAGATGTACATGAGGCCTACAGGTCACAGGTACCAAATGTGATCAATTCGCTATCATAGACATGAACATGTGTCCTACAGGTCACAGATCAAAAATTAAAAAAACAATTCTTGTGACACACCAGGTAAACCTCTTTGTATTCTGTTCGGCCTCTTTCATGCTGACCAGATGAACTGTCCGTCCAAGGTCCTCTTAATTCCAACTAGGCATGTTATATGTCAACCGACAATATAATCCCCACTTGCACATATTGCCAGTCCCTTAAACCAGCGACTGGTTTGTCGATCTCCTTCCTTTTGTGGTGGCATTCAGCCAACATCTTTTGCACTGATTGCATGTAGGTGATGAGATGTCTTGCACTTCTATGATACAAGTGCATCAGGGATCCACTTGCAGCCTATTTCGTACATTACACTGTTCAGGATCATTTCTCTGGTACAAATTAGTATTCCATGGCTCCGTGTTGCGTCTTGGAGTGTTGTAATTCATTTATATCGCCCATCCAGTGCTTAATTTGAGCCGGTGGTTGCCAATGGGGACCACCAGCACTTATTTTGGGGGACGGGAGTAGCCAGAAAATTAAAATACCCCCCACTTTGAGCCAAAGCTCTGATGGAACCAAGAAAGCAAAGCAAGTGAGAGGGAGTCTCCCTATAAGAGCTCCCTTGACCCTTCAATCCAAATATCTATCCACATATCACCCATTTCACCTTCACATCCTGTCATCCATTCATTCTTTCATCCATTATTCAGTCTTTCACCATTCCATCCATCTTTTCACCCATCCTATTACCCATCTGTCCTTTCATCCATTCACTCACCGCGCATTCTTTCATCCAGCCACGCATCCTTTCACCCATCCACCCTTTCACCTATCCTTTCACCCATGCATACTTTCACCCATTCACCCACCCACGCATCCTTTCACCCATTAGCCCACCCACACACCATTACATCCACACATGAATCCTTTCACCCATCCTTTCACCCACACATGAATCCTTTCACCCATCCTTTCACCCACACATCCTTTCACCCATGCATCCTTTCACCCATCAACCCTTTCACTCATCCTTTCACTCACTCCCTCATCCCTTAACACATCCAACCATTTACGCATCCTTTCACCCATTCACTCATCTTTTCACCCAACCATGCATCCTTTCACCCATCGATGCTTCCACCCATCCTTTTATCCATCCAACCTTTCACCTATTTGTTCACACATCTATCCTTTCACCTATCCTTTCACTCACCCATTCATCCTTTCACCCATCCACCCTTTCACCCATACATCATTTTACCCACACACACATTCTTTCACCCATCCTTTTTGCCACTCACACATCCTTTCACTCATCCACCCTTTCACCCATCCTTTCACCCACTCTTAGACCTGGCACCATTGGCGTGGGTCTCCCTTCCATTTGGTTGCTGTTGCCTCCTGTGTTTTTGCTATGTTTTTACTGGTCTAGATGCTTTGGGTACTTTGCCACTGCTATTCAGTGCCAAAGTGCAAGTGCTCCCTATTGTAGATTGTTGTATTGGATTAGTGACTCCATGATTGGCTTATTTGATTTGCTTGTCAGACCCTAGTACAGTGCACCATGAGTGCCCAGGGCCTGTAATTCAAATGCTGCTGGTGGGCTTGCAGCACTGATTGTGCCACCCACAGAAGCAGCTTGTAAAATATGGCTCAGGCCTGCCATTGCAGAGCCTATGTGCAGTCTGGGACTGCCATGTCGACTTGGCAAGTGCACCCACTTGCCAGTCCCCAAACCTTCCCTTTTCTACATATTAGTCACCCCTATGGGCAGGGTGCATTGTATGAGAAAGGTAGGACATTCCCTGATGTGTGTGGCATGTCCTGATAGTGAATTACAGCCAATTTCGTTTTTCACTATTGCAAGGCTATCTGTTCCCATAGGCCAGAATGGGCAGTTTGATTATAACACCTTATAATCCTAACTGACCCTAGGAACAAGATAGAAAAATAAAGTTTAGTATGCCTGAACTCAGAATGTTAAAATACATCTTTTAGTGTGGGTGATTTTTACATTCTGTGTTTGCAAATACCACTTTTAGAAAGTAGGTATTTTCTTGCCTAACCATCCAGCATGCCTCTGCTAGGTTTGTGTATTCCATGTCTGGTTTGTGAGTGACAGGGGGCTGGAGAGGGCCTTGGCTCCAGCAGTCTGATGGGTCAGTGCTGGGCTGAATAGAGCCTTCATAGAATAGAGAGTAGGGGGAGGAGACTTCCTTTCACTTGCCTGAGCCTTCATAGAATAGAGAGTAGGGGGAGGAGATTTCCTTTCAGCTACCTGGGCCAGGTCTGCTTTCAACAATGCTGATTCCACCTCCTGCCAGGAAGCTGCACCAGGGAGGACAGAACTGGTTTTGGCTGGGCACAGACACTCTCTGCCTTCAGAGAACAAAGGATTTTGCAGTATAAATATTGGGGCCCAGACCCCAGAACTTTAGATCACTTCTGGGAATCAAGACGAACCCTTTGCCAAGGAGAGAAACCAAGGAAGCTGAAGGAGGAGACTGCCCCTGTGCTGTTTGCTGTTTGGGGTTGGCCTGCAGTGGTTTACTCATTGCCAAGGAAAGGAGAAAAGGAACTTTGTGTGTACTTTTACTATCTTAAGGAAGATCTTCAAGGGCTTGAAGTTGAGCTTGCCTCCTGTTCTGAAGTCTCAGGGATACAAAGACGTCAACACCAGCTCCTCCTGAATTTCCTTGCTGGGAATTCTACCTGCAGTGAGGTGCCTGCTGTTGTTTTGGGCCCTCTGGAGACTGCGTGTCGCTGGGAGCTGGAAGCGCGACGCAACGAGAAAGAAGCGTGCCGCCGCCGCAGAGGTTGCCGTCTCATCACCGGAGAAGTGTGTCGCAGGGCCTGTCGCGGCTCCAAAGTTCATTGATTTCGCCGCACGGCCGCCGGGCGTGCACGCATCGCATCCACGTTGTCGCATCGCATCAAAGAAGCCATTTTGTCGCATCGCACCGGATTGTCGCATCGCATCGAGGCACCATTTTGTCGCATCGCCCCGGATCACAGTAAGAAATAGATGCTTTGCCTCCTCTCCGATAAGGAACAGACGCATCACCTCCCCTGCGCTGCAGTAAGGAACAGGTGTGCCGCCTCCCCCGAAGCAAGGAACTGACGCATCGCCTTTCCTGCAACCCTTTTGTTTGTTTTGCGAGACGCATCCAAGGTACTTTGAGAGTAAAGTGTCGCATTTACCATCTACATTGAACAAAGCTATTTCTACCATCTGAAAGTCATATTTTTATTACTGTATTGTGGATTTTAGTCGTTTGGTCTTGTGTTAAGTCTAGATAAAGATTACTTATTTTTCTAAACTGGTGTGGTGTCCATTTGTAGTGTTTTCACTTTATTACTGTATGTGTTCACAAATGCTTTACACACTGCCTCTGAGATAAGCCTGCCTGCTCGTGCTAAGCTACCAAGGGGGTGAGCAGGGGTTATTTAGGAGTGTAGCCCCCTTACCCTGACTAGAAGCAAGGGCCCCTACTTGGTCAAAGGTACCTACCTCTGCCAACTAGAGACCCCCATTTCTAAGACCCACCCATGCATCATTTCATCTATCCATCCTTTCACCCACCCATGCATCCACTCTTTCACCCATCCTTTCACTCACCCATGCATCCTTTCATCCATCCACTCTTTCACCCATGCTTTCGCCCACACAAGCATCCTTTTACCTATTCTTTCTCCCACCCATCCTTTTTCTCACCCTCCTTTCACCCAGCCACCCTTTCACCCATCCTGTCACACATCCATGCATACTTTCATCCACCCACCATTTCACCCACCCAGGCAGCCTTTCACTCATCCTTCATTTTAACCTTCAGTCCTTCTTTCTCTTTCCTACAAACCCATCTTTCTTTGGTTAATTAGTAGCCAACCGAGTTGCAGACAGAAGAGCCCCGCCATAGCTGGTAAAGCAGGGTGGATTCACGATGTCGCTGTTTTTAGGGACCGGCACTTATTTTTCCGAACCAGATACTTACCAAGAGCAAGAGAGGGAAAATACACTATTTGGAAAGATGAAAGAAGAGAAAGACAGAAAAAAACATCACAAAGGGAGAAAGCAGAACTTGCAAGAGTGAGATAAAGGGGTAGGGAGTGCCTTGTAGTGAATTAAAGAGCATGAAGTGGATTTAAGACTATCAGCTTAGGGATTTGGCACACTGATGTTTAATTGCACCAGCTGCAGGCTTCTGAGCAGAGGTTCAGGCACCTGCACTCCTTTATCAATGACTGCACCCATCCTTCTGATGTAATGAGTCACAGTCCTATTCTTGAACCTACTTCAGCAGGAACATGTCTGCACTACTGTCTGCCTTCACGAAATATCAGGCCAATTTCCTCAGACTGGCAGCAGCTTGTTAAGCGTGGGCGTCACTAACACCGATAAATGTTGGCGCTGTATCTCCTCGCTTCAGACTTCACAGCAAATGTTATATTTGGTTTCGCATTAGAGTGCTCTGTCTCCAGACCTCCATTCTGAGACACGTTCTGAAAACAGCCTTTTTTGTTAATTTCTGAATGTTTCTCGGATGATCCTCAGTGCCACAACATCCAGTCCCAGGATAGAGGAATGTTTCACGAGTGCAATGCATTCATTCATTCATTCACTGGCTGCTCTATAAATGTATGAATTTTTATTGGGCCATGGAAAGAACTGTGGTGCTAGCTATCCCAAGACATACGGCATAAACTTCTTGAAAGTGCTACTTATGGGTCAATATTTACCTCCATCACAAGGAGTGTTTGTAAGGTAGACATGCTGTTACTTGTGGAACAGGTACTTGCCAAATGCGATGCAGCGCGCGCAACGAAATTCGTTTTATTTATTTATATGTGTACTTACCTGTAATCGGCCGTAATCCGTAGTTTACTACCCCCCACCCTGCCCCTCCCCCGCCCCACGTCAGCGCCCGGCGGCACTCCCACCACCGACCGCTACTGGTTGATGCCAGTCTGGCATCGGTAACGGGCATGTCCATGGGCAAGGCCCTGATCTTGACATAATCTAAAGCAGTGTAGCCCATCTGCTGAGTTAAGAAGCTAATAGAGTTGCCCTTTTTTATTGTTGCTGCATTAACGGCAAAAAGGCATGGTAACCCCATTCCCACACATTTCGAAATGAGTGTAGAATTTGAATGACACTGTGATAAAATTACATCACAACACAAAAAATCTACACAGGTTGCCATCAGCAACAGGCTATGGTAACAATGTGGTAGTAAATGTGGAAAAACATAAACCATGGTTATTAACATAAGTTATTTCTCGTTACTCACACTGAAACTTACAATCCAGGGTAAATACATTGTGCATTGTCGTATTTGTATGGATTTAGCAATTAGATCTAAATGAGAGCCATTTTTGGGCCAATGAAGGGGCGGCGATTGATTTCCCTAAAAGAGAGAGGGCCATATTCACAACAAATTTGCTTAGATTTACCTTTGTGTTACTTCTGGTTTACGGCTAAATTTCAGGAGTACTCCTGACTATCTCCTGGAATTTAGCAGTAAGCCAGGAGTAAGTCACACCAGATCATAGTAAAATGTTTGTGAGTCAAGCCCAGAGTGAAGAAGAGAATGTATAATGGTACTCTTTACTGAGAATGACAGGCCAACCTCTAGCAAGTGATGGAGAGCCAGTGGTGCTGGAACAATTTTCAGAATGAGGTGCTGCCATCAATAATACATCACTGAATACATACAAATTATGAAAAATCCAAGTGTCACACAAAGAACAAGCGTGGTAAATGAGCCACGCCCATTCAAGGGTAAAGGTGTATTATGTAGCTGGTAGTGCATTTTGCGGAAAATTGTCACAAATATATTACTAACGGATGGTGCGGTAGTGCAATGTCATTTACAGACAGTATATTCTCCATTGAAATGGACACTGCATTTGCAAAGACAAGCACTTTTACTAATAAAACTACATAGTGCACGATAATGTGTGGAAATTGTGTTTCAAGAAAATTCGTCATCTGCACATCACCAACTAAAGTGTCTTGATTTGTTTCAATCCTATAAAGTCTGTATTTCCATGACTCTTGTGAATTACAAAAAAGTTGCAGTTCTTTCAGAGATAATTCAATTTTGTTGTTTGTTCGAAAAAATGATATCCTACAGCCTTCTTTTCACACTAGCATGATTTTCACCAAGTCCATTTTACAAAATCCTCTCACTTTATAGTAACAAGCATTGGCATAGCCAATAGGTCTCGCCTTTGGGGCCTTATAAGTGTTTAGCCAGAGCTATTGACTTTGCCAATGTCTTCAAGCTGTGCTGTAGAGAAGTGTGGCTGCTGTGCAGCATGCTGAAAAGTTATAATAAAAAAGTGTCAGAAGCATTTTTGTTACTTTATATATGACCAAGAAGGCATTATGTAAAACTGAACGACCATATTAAAAAAAGTATTTACAATAAAACATTTCCTCAGTTTTCTTTTGTTCTTGCAATGCTGGCAACTTTTTTCTGCCTATTGCAATGGTTGTTTGTTAAAGCTTTTTTTTTGAGGGGGCATAAACAATCGGAGGGTGAAGGTTGGGAACTAGTACCTGTATTATAACACTAGCAGCAGCCAGACGCTAGGGGAGAATCAACAGATGCCAGATTCCGAGAGCAGGCTGAGGTGGTGCTGAGTGATGCTGAGGTGGTAGTGGTGGTGGTGGTGGTGGTGGTGGTGGTGACTGTTGCGGAGACGATGCTGAGGTGATGCTGAATGATACTCAGGTCTTGCTGAGTGATACTGCTGTGGTGCTGAGTGATGCTGTGGTGGTGCTGAGTGATATTGTCTTGGCGCTGAGTGATGCTGTGGTGGTGCTGAGTGATATTGTGGTGGTGCTGAGTGATGCTGTGGTGGCCCTGAGTGATGCTGTGGTGGCCCTGAGTAATACTGTGGTGGCCCTGAGTGATGCTGTGGTGGCCCTGAGTGATGCTGTGGCGGCCCTGAGTGATGCTGTGGCGGCCCTGAGCGATGCTGTGGTGGTGCTGAACGATGCTGTGGTGGTGCTGAGCGATGCTGTGGTGGTGCTGAGCGATGCTGTGGTGGTGCTGACCGATGCTGTGGCGGCGCTGAGCAATGCTGTGGCGGCGCTGAGCGATGCTGTGGCGGTGCTGAGCGATGCTGTGGCGGCGCTGAGTGATGCTGTGGCGGCGCTGAGTGATGCTGTGGCGGCCCTGAGTGATGCTGTGGTGGCCCTGAGAGATGGTGTGGTGGTGCTGAGCGATGCTGTGGTGGTGCTGAGCGATGCTGTGGTGGTGCTGAGCGATGCTGTGGTGGTGCTGAGCGATGCTGTGGCGGCGCTGAGCGATGCTGTGGCGACGCTGAGCGATGCTGTTGCGGCGCTGAGCGATGCTGTGGCGGCGCTGAGTGATGCTGTGGCGGCACTGAGTGATGCTGTTGCGGCGCTGAGTGATGCTGTTGCGGCACTGAGTGATGCTGTTGCGGCGCTGAGTGAAGCTGTGGCGGCGCTGAGTGATGCTGTTGTGGCGCTGAGTGATGCTGTGGCGGCGCTGAGTGATGCTGTGGCGGCACTGAGTGATGCTGTGGCGACGCTGAGTGATGCTGTGGCGACGCTGAGTGATGCTGTGGTGGCGCTGAGTGATGCTGTGGTGGCGCTGAGTGATGCTGTGGTGGTGCTGAGTGATATTGTTGTGGCACTGAGTGATGCTGTGGTGATGCTGTGGTAGTTCTGAGTGATGCTGTTGTGGTGCTGAGTGATGCTGTGGTGGCGCTGAGTGATGCTGTGGTGGCGCTGAGTGATGCTGTGGTGGCGGTGAGTGATGCTGTGGTGGCGCTGAGTGATACTGTGGTGGCGCTGAGTGATGCTGTGGTGGCGCTGAGTGATGCTGTGGTGGCTTTGAGTGATGCTGTGGTGGTGGTGAGCGATGCTGTGGCGGTGCTGAGCAATGCAGTGGCGGTGCTGGTGATGCTGAGCGATGCTGTGGCGGCGCTGAGTGATGCTGTTGCGGCGCTGAGTGATGCTGTGGCGGCGCTGAGTGATGCTGTGGTGGCGCTGAGTGATGCTGTGGTGGCGCTGAGTGATGCTGTGGTGGCGCTGAGTGATGCTGTGGTAGCGCCGAGTGATGCTGTGGTGGTGCCGAGTGATGCTGTGGTGGTGCCGAGTGATGCTGTGGTGGCGCTGAGTGATGCTGTGGTGGCGCCGAGTGATGCTGTGGTGGCGCAGAGTGATGCTGTGGTGGCGCTGAGTGATGCTGTGGTGGTGCCGAGTGATGCTGTGGTGGTGCCGAGTGATGCTGTGGTGGTGCCGAGTGATTCTGTGGTGGTGCCGAGTGATGCTGTGGTGGTGCCGAGTGATGCTGTAGTGGCGCCGAGTGATGCTGTGGTGGCGCCGAGTGATGCTGTGGTGGCGCCGAGTGATGCTGTGGTGGCGCCGAGTGATATTGTTGTGGCGCCTAGTGATGCTGTGATGGCGTTGAGTGATGCTGTGATGGCGTTGAGAGATGTTGTGTTGGTGCTGAGTGATGCTGTGCTGGCTCTGATTGATGCTGTGGTTGCGCTGAGTGATGCTGTGGTGATGCTGAGTGATGCTGTGGTGATGCTGAGTGATGCTGTGGTATTGCCGAGTGAGAGATAGAGTGAAGATATAATGCCCAATTAGAGAGGGTGGTGAGAGAGAAAGAGAGAGAAAGGGTGTACATAGAATAAAGAGTGGAGCGGGATAGAGAGAGAGAAAGAAGGGGAGAGAGAGTGAATGAAGGAGTTTGAAAGAGAAACAGATAAAGGGGTGAGAGAGAATGAAAGGCTAAAAAAAGATAGAGAGGGGAGAGTTAATTAAGTAGAGAGAGAATTAGAGAGGGGAGAGAGAGAGAGAAGGAGAGAGACAATAAGAGTGGGGGGTGTGGAGTTTAAATAGAGTGAAGAAGTGACGCGGAAAAAGTAACCTTAAATATAGCTTTGTGCTTTGCGCGAATAAATATAAAAAAAAAAAACTGAGTGAGACAAAAATACTGGTAATTAGGCTGTGACTCCCAATATAAAACAAATAGCGATATAAGGTGAAATCAACCCACCGAAGCAATATTTCTAACTAGACAAAAAAAAGCTTGCATTTCAATGCTAATCGCTGTTGTTTTTCATGTGACTGTAGTCCAGGGCCGTCAGTTGGTAATGTGAGCTGCTGCTGCGATTGAAATATCAGAGTCCAGAGAGTTAATGAGCCATGACGAGGAAATGAGGAAGAGATAGGAAACCCAGATGCCAGCTGCGCGTGCACGCCATCGTGAACTCAAGCTGGTCGCCAGCCGAAAGCCAGTGTTTGCACTTCCAAAACCCGCTTACTAAAACTCTCGGCCAGACCAGCGCAAGCGCTGGTGCAGGCCGAGACCTAAAAAACAACAAGCATTGGCATAGCCAATAGGTCTCGCCTTTGGGGCCTTATAAGTGTTTAGTTATACAGCACAATATCCTTGGTGCAACAACATCAACTGTTGCATGGCTAAACACTTATAAGGTCCCAAAGGCGAGACCTATTGGCTATGCCAATGCTTGTTTTCTGAAGTTGTAAGGTTGCCTTCATTTTCAGCAGTCTGTTCTGAAACTAGCATGTCATCTATAGGAATGCAAGAGGGGCGGGGTGCATGGGAGGAGCTGGGTGGGGGCTGTAAAGATTAATTAAGAAGACAAACGTGGGAGCTGCGGCAGCAACAGGGAGGTAGGGGACGTGGGCTGTAAAGATAAACCAGATGCCTTTTTTGCGGACTCTTTACAGATCAGAAGATAACAGTTTGCTAATGTTCCAAAAAGAAAATACAAATTAAAACATATCCACACAGAAAAAAACACATTAATTGTCTTCCTTACCTGCCCCTCGCGGCTCAGCCATGCAAATAGTCCATTGGCGGCAGCCATCAAATTGCTTCTTTGAGGCAACAGAAAGAGCCTGTGTCTGCATGGGTCATGTCCTAGGACTAGGGAACTCTGAGCAGCAAGGGTAGCTTCTCCCAGAGATCCCATTCCCGATATACACCTAGAAGAGAGAGGTTTCATTCAGCATTATCAAGAGAGGGAAGCATCGAGGGACTGACGCTTCCTCCCGTGGGCATTATGCACGTGGCAGTGGATAAATGAAAGTGTCGGATAGGACGGCTCTTTATACACAAAACACGTTCACTGGTGAAGTACCTTTTCAGTGACATCAATGAAATGAAAGTGTGGGGGTGGAGGGCTCTTTATACACAAAACATGTTTATTGGTGTACATTTTTCAGTGACATCGATTCACCAAAATGCAAAACTAAGTCTCAAAGTATGTAAAAATATACTAAAATGCGGTTATAAACATCGGCAGCACAAATCATTCAGCAGCACCAGACTTCCTTCAACGACTGCTCCGTCTCAACATAAACAAAGAAGGAGAGGGGTGGGAAGGTTTAAGAGGGGTAGACAGAGCCTACAAAGACATGCACTCTTAAGGATTGCCTGATTAGAAAGAAACAACAAGCATTGGCCGCGCGGCCGTGAAACTGACACGGCTGCGAAAGTGAAAGTAATCGCGAGGGAAGCCAGATGGCGAGGGAAGCCATATGGCGCCTGATCGCGCGGGCACGCTCGCGTGAACGCAAGCTGGTCGCCATCAAAAGCCACTGCTGTTTGCACTTCCAAAACCTGCTTACTAAAACTCTCGCCAGAGTAGCGCATGCGCTGGCTCAGGCGAGACCTAAAAAGCAAGCATAAAAGAATTAGCAGCAATTTGTCATAAGACACAGCCTGGTATTTGACCTCTGAATTTGAATGCTCAGCAAATGTGACAAGATAAAAACAAAATTTAAAGACACCTTTATTGCTCATTCATCTTGGAACTTCAGCACATTTATTTTGGAGGTGTCCAGCACCTCCCACAGCCCTACTTCCAGCGCTTACGTGGCCTGCATGCACCCAAGGGTAACACAATTCAACCAAATTAAATTACTTTTATTATAGTTTAAAACTCTGAATATCTAAAGGAAATAATTTTCCAAGGTGTAGGTTAGGGGCCTATAAATCCACACAATGCGCGCATATTGTCCTACACAGGCATGAGAGGATTCGGGTCAAACAAGTGGCTGCATGTTGCTGAAAGGAGGAGAATGTGCCCCGCTTCTGGTGTTAAAGGCAGTTCATTGTAAATCTGGTGTAACATCTGAATGGTATGCACGCCTGCCTGCCTGGGGCTGTGGCAGGACGGCGCCTCGGCAGGCCCACCCTGCTGCCTGCTGCAGCCTGCCACAGGGCTGAAATTCAGCCGCTGAATGGAGGAGCATGAGGGATCTTGCTTAGGAAAGAAGGCCTCGAGCCGAGAACGCACCCTCCTTTATCAGCTGAACGCATTCCAAGAGATGCTCTCTGCAGACCCTGCCTAGCTCTCTGGGCACAAACTAACCAACCCCCCTCCGAGATTCACGCGTATATACCTTCAAATTAGACATATAGCGGGATCATAGAGATAAAAGTCCTTTTTTAACAGTCATTATTCCATCAAATATTTTGTAATCGATGCTGTACACATGTGGGGCTAATATTTGTATGTATATTTCCTTAAGTAAATGAACACTTGAATTTTCATTCCTATTTGGCCATCTCAATTGTCATCCATCGTTCCATGAATCCTTCTAAGTGGCAATGCTATGCATGCTGAAGTAGTCTTAAGGCAATAGTCATGTACAGTAAAATAGTTTGTTTATCATCATGTTATAAGAAATTAAACATCCGCCACACTTTCGGTAAAGAAGAGAAACTATGGGCCACATGCATCAAAGTCAGGATTTGCAAATCCTAAATAGCACATTTTAAGAAATCGCTATTTAGGACTCCCAAATCCCTATGCATGTAGGGATCGCAAAAAAATTTGCCATTCCTATATATTCCTTAATTGCGACTCGCAAATTGCGAGTCGCAATTAAGGAATAGCTACCAATTCATTCCTAAAGGAATGAATGGGAATTGCATGCGCAATTTGCGAGTACCAAATAGGTACTTGCAAATTGCGCATGCAATTTCAATGGTGCAAGGGTGCCAAAAGGACACCCTGTTGCACCCCTTAAATTGAGATGTTACCACATGTTGCGCACATACATGCCAGGGCATGTGTGTGTGTAATTTTTCAAAGTTTTTGCAAATTACCATCAAGTTCAAATTGATGGTAATTTGCGATCCCTAATTGCGAATTGCAATTTGGAATTACATCATGCATTGCATTTAGGGAATCGCAATTTGCGATTCCCTAAATGCGTTCACAATTTATGTAATCGCAAATTTTGCGATTACTTAAATTGCAAATTTGCAATTGGGTTGATGCATCCCAAATGCAAAAATACCGGTCGCAAAGGGGCAAATTCTGTGAATCTGCCCGTTTGCGATCGGTATTTTCGTTGATGCATGTGCCCATATATCCAGAATACTGACCACTGGACTTTCATCTCGACCGGATCCCTTTACAGAGAAAATGATTGCAACGGAAAATCTTACATAACTTGTTTTCAAATTACATTCTATGTTTACTTCCTTGGAAAATAATGTGTCCCAGCGATTAGGAGCAGCTGGGCGCTCGATAACACTCTGTGACCCCGGTTTCCTCCTCCCACAACTCCCCTATTAGAACTCTTGCTGCAGGAAGCAAATATCTCCCATCAGGAAAACAAACCAAACGGCATGCACGGCCAGAGTCCTTATAAAATGCGAAATCTCTTGGCGGCCCCTGGAGAGTTGAGCTTTACCAGACAACTTCAAGCCGAGCAGCTTTTTATCTGCAGCAAGACTCAACACATTGCTGAGATTTCGGCCTAAGGGCGCGTGCAGCTCTGTGCAAGCTCTCCCCCTCTGCACCCAGCCCCTCCACCCTCCAGATGCTGTAGAACCAACGTGCATTTAATATTTAGGCATTCTCGTCGGTTCCTCTCTTCTCTTTGCAGCTATATATATATATATTATAGACATATATATATATATATATATATATATACACACATTAATGTAGTTAGAATAGTTAACGCCAATGTACTATTTTTCTTTCTTTCTTACTTTTTTTTTTACACAACTCTCTTATACTGACCTGAAGTAAATATATGAATACGCTCTGCTGTATGTTGGAAAACTGTTGCTAAAATGTACTTTGATTTTAACCTTTTCGTGTCTAGATAAAAATACACAGCTGCAGCAGTGCACATAAGCAATGGACAAGCACAACGAGAATAGGGGCCATGTCACATAATGTGAGCGCTGTGGTTGAATCACAAAACATTTTTGACTGGCCCTGTTCCATGTCTTTGTAGTAAACATACATGCCAAAACACCGGTTTGTGGCTGGAGAATCCCGATTTCTGAACCCAAAAAAAGCTTTATTTTACCCGTTTCCCTCATGAAATTGCCCCTGCTTCAATAAATGTCGATGGGGAATTAATTCCAATGATTTTTTGTCAAAATCTCCCACTTTTCAAATCTAAAATGTTGGCATGTATGGTAGTAATTAAGTTAAGGCGCGGTGGTGGGTGCAACCACCTTTTACCATCAGATTAGACAAGAAGAATTCTGGATGTGGCAACGTGAGACAAGAATGTTTGTGAGTATCTGTTGCGTGTCACCACTTATTGTGGTGGAGATATGCTATTGTGCTTTCTGCTGAATTATTGCACTGTGAACTTTTTGTGGTATATTGCTTTCCGTTTGGACTGTTTTGTGTTTTTCGCTCTTATGTTTAGCTGTGTTGTTATGTTGCTTTATGTCTGTTAATGTGATGCGTTCAGTTTACTTTAGAGATGTTCACAAATGCTGCTATATTTCGAGCAAAGGGGCTGGCTAACCCAGGTGCTCCTAAATTAAAATGCCAAGTTCTCTCATCTTCACCTGGATAGCCCAAAGCGGCCAGCCAAGCTCTATCTGAAGTCTAGATCTCACACTTTAGTGGATTTCAATTACATCTCAGCTCATATTTTTTTTAATCATTGTATTGTTTTCAAATTTCTACATTCACTCACTCCAGCCAATCTGTGCTCTCTGATCTCTGTAAATCCCCACTCGTTCTCTCCGTTCCGGCTCACAATTTCTCCTGTTTCAGGACCTCCACATTCCTCTTTCCGCATTTGTTCTTGCTCCTAATCTATGGAATAACGGGGCATATTTACAAGGGTTTTATCTCCGCTTTTTTGGCTTACAAAGCCAAAAAAGCGGAGATAAAACCAGCGCCCTATTTACAAGAGGGTGCTAACATGCATAATTGCATGTTAGCACCCTTTTCTAACGCCTCCCTTTGCATCTCCAATGAGATGCAAAGTGGGCGTTACTGGGCGTATCCAAGATGGGCTACCTTGCAAATATCGCTGATGTTTACATCGCGATATTTACAAGGCAGCCCACATGATTTTAGCACACATTAGATTTTGGCGAAAACGGCCGTTTTCGCCAAAACTAACGTCTGCTAAAATCCTGACTTAGCCATCCCTAACATAGGGGTGGATTATGCTGATACGACCCTGTGGGTCGTATCAGCAAGGTTATCGCCCTTTGCAGGGAACATCGCTGGGAAACCAGCGATGTTCCCTACAAAAGGCGATATCCTCGCTATCTCTGGAATTTTTATCGCCCTGGAGTAACGCATTGTTAATAACGCGCTACCAGGGCGATAAATACCAGAGATAGCCTGCAATAATATAATTATCGCTAAGCACGGCCAGCGATAATTATCGCTGGCCGTTGTTGATATGCCCCAACGTTCCTATTTTCATTTGTTCTCCCACTTCTCTATCGTCTCTAAGAAGCTTCTGAAGGAATATTTTCTGACCTTAGAAGAGTGATGGATATCTTTTTTACCTATGTATACTGCACCCAGTTTTTGCAGTACCACTCAAATCCTCAAAGCTATGCTCTCAAGTCTCCTGAAGGCCTATGACACCTTTGAGCAGTGCCGGCTTATTTATAATGGGCGTTAGAGCTACACCCTACCAATTATGAATGAATTGCTGCAGGAATTAACATTTTTTGACTTGTCTATACATGTCATGGCGGCTTTGGCACCGTCCTCAAACACATAAGCAGACACGGAATGTTTCAAGGGAGAAAGGGACAGGGGAAGAAGATGAAAGAGGGGCACACCCTGCTGCATCGAACAATATGCAATATTGCTTTTAGAATGTACAATGAGGAGGTCCGTATTATTGGTGAGCATGGAGAAATAAATCTGAGGAGGGCGAACTGGGTTTCACTCACAACTTCTACATAGACCAGCCTGTAAACTTGGCTAAATTACATTTTTTTCCTGCAGCTCGGTTTACTTCTTTGCACGAAAATGGGGGTACATGGAAGCATTTCAGTACTGATTGCATGAAAATAATGCGTATTTCTTTAATATGAAACATGGAAGTAGTGACACACACTTTGTGCAAACACGCCCAAGAGCACTTCTGGTGTTCCATATGTAACACTTTTTTTTTTTTAGAAAGTTTGATATAGCGAGAACATGATGCATGTGGGTATCAGAGTGCTTTACACATGTCAGAGGCAGTGGAAGTAGATATTGTTCTCCGACACAAATAGATGCAAAGATAAGAGATACAAACAATAAGTAAAAACAGTAATCAGAACAATGACAGCAAACAATTGTCATGCAAGTAGTGGAGGAGAACAAATAGAGCACGGGGACAGAGATCCTATGATCTTGGTCAAAAATGTGCTCATGAGTAAAGATTTCACTTCTTTCTTGAAGGAGACCGTTAAAGGATTCAGTCTGATTTCTGGGGGCAGTGAGTTCCAGATCCTCGGGGCGCTCCCAGAAAAAGCTTGGTTGTATGTTTTCTTTTTGGAGAATCTCTGTGGTTTAAGCAGTAGAGTGCTGGAGCTTCTGGAAGATCTGTCACCACCTGAAAGCACCAACTTCTGAGCCAGATATCTCGGGGTATTGAAGTGAAGGGCATTATGGGTCATGCAAGCAATTTTTAATTGAATTCTCGCCTGATAGGGGAGCCAGTTGAGACTTTTAAGGTTGGGAGAGATGTGACAGTTTCTTTTTGATCCAGTGATAAGTCTAGCAGTGGAATTAACGGAGGCTCTTAGAGGAGCAATTGTAGACCTGGGTAGACCGCAAAGTGTTGCACTACCATAATCAAGCCTAGGGATTACTAGGGCGTGTACTGCAGATTTTAAGTCATTAGGGGAGAGGAAGGGTTTTAGTTTTCTCCGGATGTTAATTTGTAGGTTCGCTCCTTTGGCTGCTGCACTGATATGCTTCTGCATGTTAAGGTTTTTATCGAGAGTTATTCCCAGAGATCTCGCTGAGACTATAACTTGGGGCCGGCAGTTGAGTGCTGTTATTTGTTTTAGCCATTCCTCAATAATGGGTGACTGGTTAGGTGGGGTGATTAGTAAGAATTTGGTCTCGAGGGAGTTTAGTTTGAGGTGGTTACTGCAAGCCAAGGTTGTGTTTTTTGTAGAATTGAATTAAGGGATATGATATCTTCAGGGGAGGATACTTTTAAGTACAGTTGGGTGTCATCCACATACATATGATACTGTATGTTGGATGAACTCAGAAGTTCAGTGAGAGGCTCCATGAACAGGTTAAAGGGAGAGTGAGTGAGAGGGAGGAACCCTTCAAGATTCCTAGAGTGACAGAGAAGGACTTAGATAGAGACTGATTGACCTTGAATCTTTGAGATCTATTTTGGAGGAATGAGGAATACTGGGTGTATGTATGCCTGAGAGACATACATTACATAAGAGATGTAGTGCTGTGCAGTGCATACGCAGGGACTGCATGTGCTGGGTGTATGTGTGAACAGTGCGCACAGAGTGAGTGAGTGTGCTGGATGCATGGGTAAATGTGAGGGTTCAATGAAATGAGGTATTAGTGCTTAACAGTAAATGTGCTATGAATGTTCACTGAGTGAGTGTGCTTGCAATTGTACATTGCACGAAGGACCTTGTGCTCCATTTTGGGAAGTCGAGGCCTGACTGGTGAATACATAAGCATGAGAGGAACCCCCCCAGTCAGATATGTGGATTGCTGCATTCCTGTGAGCTGGATGTGGACAAACTGGAGGGAAGCAAGAGACTCCCTTTACATCTAAAAAGACTGTTCTACAATTCATTGATAGATCACAATGAAGGGGCCTGGACATATCTCAGGAAGGGAGATGGGGCTGATAAGAGAATCATAAAGAGTCTAGGGTCTGGGCTTAACTCTTTGAAACACATGTCACTGTGGCTGACATCCAGGTGTGATCTCTGGTCACTCCTATGAATTATGTTGTGGACAATTAACTTTGGAGTCGTGCCTGCTGTAACAGACCTCTTTCATGAAGGAAGATGAAAAGAGAAGTGCTGACTTCAAAAGAAGCAGAACCCCAACACAAACCTTCAAAGACCCAGACCCTAAATTACATTTGATGTCTGGAAATGGACTATAAGAAGAGGAAGTTGAGTTCCCAAATATTTATTATCTGAAAAGCAGGCATGCTGCTCCAGGCTACAGGGTAGGTAATCTTGGTGTCCTGGGTGATGTACTCTCACCCAGCAGGGAGACTAGCAGGCTTTGCCCCTGTCCTAGTCACAGTTAGAAGTCTAGCAGAGCTTCTCCTTCTCACACAGCCTGGCTGTCCTGGGTTCAGCAGTCGAACAAGGCTCAAGCAGCAGGGAAGGTCTCTGAGGGTTTAAGGCAGGCTCCAGGCAGCAAAGCAGTTCTTCCAGGTGCAGCAAAGCAGTCTTGTGGAGTACGTAGAAGGCAGTCCTCTGAGAGTCCTTCCACAAATCCAGAAAATGAACTGAAGAGTGGGTCTTAGGATCCTATTTTTATACCTGGTGTCGTCTTTGAAGTAGGAGTAGTTTCTAGATAATTCCCTTTGAAGTGTGAGAAGTTTCCTGCTTCCCCTGCCCGATCTCCAAGCTGGCTGGAGCCCAAACGTGGTGGCTGAGTCCTTTTACTCTTTATGTCCCGGGGTCCCGACCTACTATGGATCCCGCTCAACTAGGCCAAGAACCCGTTCTGCACTTGACTCTCACTGATAGCTGTGGTTGAGCAGTCAAGGTTCCCTCAGTGGGTATGTGGATAGAGGTCAGTGAACATGACTCATAACTCAAAATGCAAGCAGTATGAACAATAAATCAATTGCCAGCCAAATACTTGCTTTTATAAGAAAAAGTAGCATTTTATTTCTAGCTCTACACATGCAAAGAGATGCGACATTCAAATGCAATAATGCAATACCCTTGAGGTCAGGGCTCTACTAGTTGTCAGGTGAACCCCTGTCCCATTCTACTTCTTCTAATGTGTCCAGGGCTAATCCCCAGTCACTGGGGGCCGCATCAGGGAATGTAAACTATTAGGATGTACTTAAGATTTCTCCTTTCTGACCTTTTAGGAACTTAATCAAAAGTGTCTCTGGTGCCGCAGCACCATTAGCAGCAAGTCCCCTGGGCACCAAATAGCTGGTTTCAGTCTTACCCACTCCTGCAATATGGTAGTGTTCAGCAGTGCAAAGAGTGTCCTCTTCTTGAGCGCTCCCAAGTCCAGATCCTGTACTGCGATGTTAGGCCACTCATGATGGTCGCGGCTGAACCCGGTGGCGTAGGCTTTTCCTGTCAAGCAGTGCTCCCGGTCGGCTTCCAGCGATCAGTGATCCTCCTACTCGGCAAACACAAAAGTTAAGGTCTCTTCCACCTCGCAGAGGGGGGCACTGGTGTGATCCTCCGGCTCCTGACCGGAGCTCCAACCAGGGTGTGATGTCCTGAGCAGTGTCTCAGTGAAGCTTGGTGACTTCGTCAGGTGCAGATCACTATGTGCGGGCTCAACCCACTGGTCACAGCCGTCCTTCTGTGACCCGGACGATGGCCCGAACTCTAGGCCAAAGTGGTACCAGGAGCCCCTCCTGACATACGGGGTTGTTCGTGGTACTCAAAATCCGGGTGCAGACTCTCCTTATGTGTTCGCCTTCACTACGGTGGTCCCTCCTGGCATACGGGGTCGCAGATCTTGGCAGTCACAGGTCCTGCGCACCTGGCCCAAAAGCAGTTCACCAGTGACTGCCTCTAGCAAACAAGGTCACCGCCACACGATGGTGCGGCACTGCAGTCCAGTGCTTCCCACCCAGGGCTTCCAATACGACTCAAAATAATGCAACCCTTTCCTGTCATACCAGGGTCACAGAGCTGAAACTGTACACCGGGCAACAACCTGATTTCTACACAGCCTCACACCTTGCTCAAGGAATACTCGTGCGGGGCTCCCTACTGTCCTCGCTCCCTCCAACACTCTCCCTCATAGCTCACACTGGTCTTGGCAAGCAGGCAGGCGATGGTGCTCCAGGCTACAGGGTAGGTAATCTTGGTGACCTGGGTGATGTACTCTCACCCAGCAGGGAGACTAACAGGCTTTGCCCCTGTCCTAGTCACAGTTAGAAGTCTAGCAGAGCTTCTCCTTCTCACACAGCCTGTCTGTCCTTGGTTCAGCAGTCGAACAAGGCTCAAGCAGCAGGGAAGGTCTCTGAGGGTTTAAGGTAGGCTCCAGGCAGCAAAGCAGTTCTTCCAGGTGCAGCAAAGCAGTCTTGTGGAGTACGTAGCAGGCAGTCCTCTGAGAGTCCTCCCACAGATCCAGAAAATTAACTGAAGAGTGGGTCTGAGTAACTCCAAACTCTAATTGGCTAACCTACTGACCGGAGACTCAGGGACAGAGAAGGCTCCAACCATCTTGAACCTGCACCTGGTCCTAGATTGAGTGAGTCCTTTCCCCTAAGTGGTGCCCCTAGATCTGGACCCCTGGTGGGGGTGTTAAAGGTTCGCAGATAGCCAAATCCAAAACTTGGTACTTAGAACCTTTTTAGCTAAAAACTGCTCTGAGAACCGAGAGGAGACTGGAACACACCTGCTTGTTTATCTGCCCAAGGTGCATCGCCGGTCAGCCTGACTTTGTGGCAGCTCCTGCTACATTCTTCTCCGCTGCAGCAAATCCTGTTCAGCGGTGCTTCGCTAAAGGGGTATCCGACCTACTGAAACTCTTGTTGGCTACAGCCTCCAGCTTCGTCCCGCTGGAGATTTTCGACTTCCAGAAAGTCTGAACGAGTAAATCTTCACTGCAACTTTGTCCAGTGGCTCCTTGAAAATGGTGTCACCTTCTCAGACACCGCCTGCAGCCTTGCCTCACTGAACTTCTACCTTCTCAGAGTCTTTTTGCTGAAATTGCTATTAAGTTGGAAGGTAAGAGCCGACCGGGCCCAATCCACTTTTTGTATCCGACTCGCACTCCATTGCGGTTGGCCATATTTTTCGACTTTTACCTGGTG
Source organism: Calotriton arnoldi (assembly GCA_963921515.1). Classification (NCBI taxonomy): domain Eukaryota; kingdom Metazoa; phylum Chordata; class Amphibia; order Caudata; family Salamandridae; genus Calotriton; species Calotriton arnoldi. The sequence continues at coordinate 134,160 of CAWUFW010004560.1, read as the reverse complement.
TCGTGCAGCTAGATGTTCACGGTTGTCGCTTTGATCTTTTAGGTGCTAGTTCTTACCTTACACTTTTAAACTTAAAATTTCGTAACTCTACTGATTAGAATTTTGATGTTTTGGGTTAAAAAAATTTATTAAAATGTACTCTATTTTTCTAAATTGGGATGGAATTTCTCTTGTGTTGTGTGTTCACTTTATTACCGTTTGCATGCTGTGTTAATACTTTACACATTACCTCTAAGTTAAGCCTGACTTCTTTTGTGCCAAGCTACCAAAGGGTAGAGCACAGGGTAATTTAGTGACTTTTGTGGTTCTCCCTGACAGGGACTGTAGCTGTTTCTTGAGCAGGGTTAAAATCCCACTCGACCAACAGCCCAATTTCTGACAACAATTTTTTGTGATGTTATTTCGTTTGGCATCACTTGTTCATGTACATCAGAATATCTCACTGTTAGACTTGGCATCTTTTGGCGTGTTTCCCCTGACTTTTTGCTTTCTGACCTCCCGGTTTTGACTCTGTTTTTGCTGGTGTAATGATTCTGCGCACTTTCCTCACTGCTGTCCAGTGGGAAAGTGCAAGTGCTCCTGTATAAAATGTGTTATGGATTGGCGTTTCCATGATTGGCCTATTTGGTTTATGTGTCAGTCCCTTGTAAAGTGCACTGCGAGTGCCGGGCCTCTAGACCAAATGCTGTTGGTGGGCTGCAGCACTGGATTGTGCCACCCACGCAAACAGCCCGTAAAGTGTAACTCGGGCCTGCCATTGCAGAGCCTGTGCGCAGCCTGGGGCTGCCATGTCGACTTGGCAAGTGCGCACACTTGCAAGTCCCTAAACCTTCCCTTTTCTACATGTTAGTCACCCCTAAGGTAGGCCCAAGGTACCCCTGTGGGCAGGGTGCGTTGTATGCGAAAGGTAGGACATGCCCTGGTGTGTGTGGCATGTCCTGATAGTGAATTACAGCCTAGTTCGTTTTTCACTATAGCAAGGCTACCTGTTCCCCATAGGCCAGGATGGGCAGTTTTGATTATTACAGCTTATAATCCTAACTGACCCCGGGAACATGGTAGAGATTCGAGTTTAGTATGCCTGGACTCAGAATGATAAAATGCATCTTTTAGTGAAGTTGGTTTTAACATTCTGTGTTTGAAAATACCACTTTTAGAAAGTGGGTATTTTCTTGTCTAACCATCCAAGCCTGCCTCTGCGAGGGTGTGTATTCCTTGTCTGGAGTGTGAGTGACAGGGGCTGGGGGATGCCAGGAGACAGGGTGAGTCAGCACAGGGCTGAATAGCAAGATCTACATGTAGATGGGTGGGAGGGGTTGCACCTGGGCCCTGAATAGGACAGTGCCTTCCCTCCACAATGCTGGCTCCACCTCCTGTGGTGCGTCTGATGTCCCTGGCCTACTCTCTGAAAGAAGGGACGGAGACTTGTCAACAAAGTGCTCCAGAACTGGTTTGGACTAGGCAAAGGCCTCTCTGCCTTCAGAGAACAAAGGAATTTGGGATATAAATATTGGGGCCCTGACCCCATGAATTGAGATCTCGCTGGAATCAAGGAACCTGCCAAGACGAAGAGCTGGAAGAGCTGCCAGGAGGAGTACTGCCCCTTTGCTGTGTTGTTGCTTTGTTGGGTTGGCTGGCAGCTGCTGCTTCTGCCTTGGGCAGTGAAAGGACTAGACTGCACTTTCTACAAACTTGTGCTGAGTATCTCCAAGGGCCTGGAACCGAGCTGGCCTCCTGTTAAGAAGTCTCAGGGACTACAAAGACTTCACAAGCCTCTGGGTACCGCTTCTGGAACGCTGTTTCAGTTGCCACAGAGGAAGGGAACCGCAACCGACTCCGTCCATTGAATCCATCCCTGGCCGGTGACCTGTTTGCACCGCAGACTGCATCGCCCCGCTTCGCATCGCAACCCTGGTCTCACCGTGGGCGACGTCCGACGCCGCCAACACCGAGCCGCTGCTTGCACCGTGACCTGTGGGCACCGCAGTTCGCATCGCATCGCTTCACTGAACCAGCCGGACCCGACCGACGCGGACGCTGCAACTGGCTCAACAGTCGTGACCGCATCGCATTTGGGGCACCGCTCGCACGTTTGCGACGCACCGCTCCGACTCGCACCGCTGTCCGACGCCAGCTCCCGCACTCCGGCTTGGTCGCCTACATCGCAACCTGCCAGCACCGCATCGTACAACGTCTCGCCCTGCACCGCACGCCTTGGACTCACCGACTCCGTCTGCACAACGCTCATCGAGCCGCTGCCTGCACCGCATCGAGGGACACCGCACCTTGCATCGCTCCGTCTTGCACCGCAACCGCGACGAACGCCGACCGGCTCGTACACTCCGTACCAGCCACAACGAGAAAGGTACTGTGACCGAGTCTGTTCACGACTCTGCTGGCCCATAGCGACGCGGTCGGCTGGAACTGTTGGACTCTGTGTAATTCAGCATCGCGCTAGACTCGGACGGAGCTACCGACTCGTACGAACTTTGTTTTTGAACTATTCCTGCAAAGAAGAAGTTACCTTATCAAGCATTCATTTTTAAAGTATAGTATTGTGGATTTTTGTCGTAATTGGTCTTGTCTTGAGTATATAAAAATATCGGTTATTTTTCTAAACTGGTGTGGTGTCCGTTTGTAGTGCTTACACTGTGTTACTGTTGGTTATGTGCAAATGCTTTACACACTGCCTCTACAATAAGCCTGACTGCTCGTGCCAAGCTACCAAGGGGGTGAGCAGGGGTTATTTTAGGAGTGTAACTCCCTTACCCTGACTAGGAAGAAGGGTCCCTACTTGGACAAAGGTGCAAGCCCTTGCCAACTAGAGATCCCATTTCTAACATTGATTGTCAGCGGTGAGGATAGGACTTGTGTTTGCACTTGACTTACAGTGATTGGTGTGCACTACTACCATATCGCAGACCATTACGTACCACATACTGGTTCTTTTTCTTTTGGCCTATTTTTGATCTTGCCAGTTTTCAACTCACTACTTTTGTCATGCCTGACTCAGCTGCATCATCCGTTGCATCTCTGGAAGTTATCTTTGAGGAGGATAGGTTGGAAACCTACGCCGTAAAGGAACTACGAGCAATTTGTAAAAACCTGAAAGTCCAAATTAAAGGCCTCACAAGGAAGGAGGAGCTACAGAAGGCGCTGAGGGCCTGGGTAGCAGCCAGACATGCCAGTGGGCAGCCTGGTAATGTCAGTGAGGAGGTGGAGGAGCCTATTTCCAGGGTGGTTGTGCTTTTGGGTGGGGGGGAACCCGCCAGGTCAGGCAGCAGCAGTCTGTCCCCAGAGGAGCTGGAGGACAGGCAGGAGGCAAGGCAGTTTGAGCTGCAGAAGCTCAGGCTGGAGAGTGAGCGGGAGGAGAAGAGATTGGCCATGGAGGAGAAGAAGATGCTCTTAGAGCATGAGAGAGAACTGAAGGAGCTAGAACTTAGGAGTAAGTCAGGCTCAGATGGTGGCAGCAATTCGTCCAGAAAGGCAGACAGAATTGTGCACATTCCCAAGAATGTAGGCAAGGAGTTCAAGAAGGGGGATGACATACAAAGGTGGTTTCAGGGTTATGAGGCAGCCATACACATGAATGGGGTCCCTGAGGAGAATTGGGGAGCAGGATTGTGGCCACTTTTCCCTGAAGAAGCAAGGGATGCTCTGATAGCTTTGGGTAAGGGGTATCACCTCACCTATGCTGACATGAAGGATGCCCTTCTCACTAAGTATGGTCTTACTCCTGAAAAGTACAGGGATCAGTTCAGGTCCAGTAAGAAGTCTGATGCCAACACTTGGTTGGAATGTGTGGATGTGTTCTGCAGGTCTCTGGATGGTTGGGTGAAGGGCAGTAGTGTAACAGATTTTCAGGGGCTCTACAACTTGATTGCATGGGAGCACTTGTCTAGTCTATGTTTTGCAGATCTGCGCCAGCACCTAGTGGATAGTAAGCTAACTGACCCCAGGAAGCTTGCTATGGAAGCGGACCGCTGGGTGAGTACCAGGGTCCACAAGAAAGCATTTGGGGGAGACTCAGCCAAAGGTGGGCAGGGTCCCCAGCAGAAAGGTGGGGGGGACAAGGGTAAAGCACAGGAGTTCTCTAAAGGGCCCCAAACTAGTACCCAGGGTAAAGGTTCCCAGCCCCCCGGTGATAAGAAGAAAGGGGTCTCTACAGGGAAGCCTGCTGAGACCGGCCCCCACAAGTGTTATGCATGTGACCAGGTAGGTCACTTTAAGGGGGACCCCAAGTGCCCAAAGGGGACACAGCCACCCACCGGTGGACAGTCCAAAGTGTTGGCTAGTGTAGCGCTTGGGGAGGAGGGGTGCCCACAGGAGGGTGGGGATCCCGCAGAAATGACCCTTGTCTCACTAGGGGACAGTGAGATGGTCTCAGGAAACCAGGTGCCCCCTAACACAAAGAAATATAGCACCTGGGTGACCATCAATGGGAATAGGGTAGAGGCTCTCAGAGACACTGGAGCCAGTGTGACCTCAGTCCGGTGTCACCTGGTGTCTGAGAAGCAAGTAGTCCCAGGAGCATTCCACCAAGTAGTTGCTGTAGACAACTCTGAGCGCCAGTCTATGGTGGCGCAGGTTCCCTTTGAATGGGGGGTCTCAGGTCCCTTGAGGGTGGTTGTGAGCCCTACCATGCCTGTAGATTGTCTGCTAGGAAACGACCTGGAGCAGTCCTTATGGAAGGAGGTTGAGCTCAGGTCTCACTTGGAGATGCTTGGGTTGCCAGAGTGGGCATGCGTGTCTACTCGGTCAATGGCAGCCAGAAAGGGTGATCAAGAGGACTTGGAGCCTGGAACAGTGGCCCAAGTCCCTGCCAAGAGAAAGGGCAGGGGCGTGGGAAACCGGCCCCCGAAGTTCCCACGGACCGGGAGGAGGCGGACCTCGAGGGGACGCCCCGGTGCCCACAGGGGAGCAGGTAGCCGAACTGGGAGACATCTCTGAGCTGACCCATTGGCAGCAAGAAGGGGGTCCCACCGGGGAGGAGTTCTGCAGGGAGCAGAACGAGTGCCCTACTCTGGAGGGTCTGCGGCGGCAGGCTGCAGACCAGGCAGCTGGTAATCAGTCCGGGTCACATCTGATCTACTGGGAGAGTGGTCTCCTACACAGTGAGCCTAAGGTTGCTGAGCCTGGGTCAGCCCGTGTGCTGGTGGTACCCCAGCGCTTCAGGACCTTCCTACTGGGTCTGGCTCATGACGTGCCTTTGGCAGGACATTTGGGGCAGGACAAGACCTTTGACAGGCTTGTCACCCACTTCTTTTGGCCCCAAATGCGAAGGCAGTCAGATGCACACTGTAGGTCTTGCCAAACTTGCCAGGCAAGTGGTAAGAGTGGGAGGAAGGTCAAAGCTCCTCTCCAACCTTTTCCTGTTGTTGGTACACCCTTTGAAAGGGTAGGGATGGATATTGTGGGGCCACTGGATCCCAAGACAGCCATGGGCAACAGGTACATCATGGTCTTGGTGGACCATGCCACCCGGTACCCGGAGGCAATCCCTCTCAGGACAAACGACGGCGCCAGTGGTGGGCCGGGCGTTAATGGGGATCTTTTCCCGTGTGGGATTCCCCAGAGAGGTGGTTTCTGATAGGGGTACCAATTTCATATCCAAGTATATGACATCCCTGTGGAAGGAGTGTGGTGTAACCTACAAGTTCACCACTCCTTACCACCCACAAGGAAACGGTCTGGTGGAGAGATTCAACCAGACCTTGAAAGGCATGATCAAGGGTCTAACAGAACCCATGAGGCGTAAGTGGGACGTCCTCTTGCCATGCCTACTCTTTGCATACAGGGAGGTGCCTCAGAAGTCTCTTGGGTACAGCCCCTTTGAGCTCCTGTATGGCCACCCTGTCAGAGGACCTCTGAGTTTGGTAAAGGAAGGCTGGGAGGCAGCTCCCAGGAAAACTCCCCAGGATGTGTTTAGCTACATGCTGGCCTTTAGAAACCAAACTTCCCGCTTCAGGAAACTCGCTCAGGCGAACCTAGAAGCAAGCCAGGAAGAAATGAAGAGATGGTATGACCAGAACGCCACTCTGGTCGAATTTCAACCTGGGCAAAAAGTGTGGGTCATGGCCCGAGTGGCACCTTGTGCCTTGCAGGACAAGTGGACTGGGCCATATGAGGTGGTGGAGCGCAAAAGTGACGTCACCTACCTGGTGGATTTGCAAGCTCCAAAGAACCCTTTGAGGGTCCTTCACGTGAACCGCCTCAAGCCCCACTTCGAGAGGTCTGAAGTGAGTATGCTCTTGGCGACAGATGATGGGGTGGAAGAGGAGAGTGAGCCTCTCCCTGACCTCCTGTCTACCAAAGAGCATGATGGGTCAGTAGAAGGTGTGATCCTCTCTCCTACTCTGACTCAGGAGCAGCAGGGGGACTGTCACCAGTTGTTGGGCCAGTTCGCCCCACTGTTCTCTCTGACCCCCGGTGTTACTCACTGGTGTACCCATGACGTGGACACTGGTGACATCCCTCCTGTGAAGCACAAGATTTACAGGTTGACTGACCGGGTCAGAGCCAGCATCAAGGAGGAGGTCTCTAAGATGTTGGCGTTAGGGGTGATTGAGCCCTTCCACACTCCTTGGGCCAGCCCAGTGGTCTTGGTCCCAAAGGCTGCTGCGCCCGGTGCCACTCCAGAACTCCGGTTTTGTGTGGACTACCGTGGGCTCAATGCCGTCACTAGGACTGACGCGCACCCCATCCCCAGAGCTGATGAGCTCATTGATCGGTTGGGAGCTGCCCGGTTCCTCAGCACGTTTGATTTGACGTCTGGGTACTGGCAGATTGCCTTAACCGATGGGGCTAGGGAGAGATCAGCATTCTCAACCCCAGAAAGTCATTACCAATTCCGGGTGATGCCCTTTGGGTTGAAGAATGCCCCTGCCACCTTTCAGAGGTTGGTCAATCAGGTGTTGGTTGGGCTGGAGGATTTCAGCGCCGCCTACCTGGATGACATTGCTGTGTTCAGTTCCAGCTGGGAAGAACATTTACAGCACCTTGAGAAAGTGTTGAGGGCCCTGCAAGGTGCAGGCCTCACGATCAAGGCCAGTAAGTGCCAGATCGGGCAGGGTTCTGTGGTGTACTTGGGACACCAGGTAGGAAGCGGCCAGGTGGCGCCCCTACAACCCAAGATTGACACCATTCTGGCTTGGGAGCCCCCAAGACCCAGACAGAGGTGAGAGCCTTCTTAGGTCTCACCGGCTACTATAGGAGATTTGTTAAGGGCTATGGCACCATCGTTGCCCCCTTAACAGAGCTGACTTCTAAGAAGCAGCCCAGGAAAGTGATCTGGACTGAGTCCTGCCAGAAAGCTTTTGATGCCCTGAAGGCAGCCATGTGCACGGCGCCCGTGCTCAAGGCACCTGACTTCTCCAAGGAATTCGTTGTGCAGACTGACGCTTCTGAGCATGGTGTGGGAGCGCTGCTCTCACAACTGAACGAAGAGGGCCTGGATCGGCCTGTAGTCTTCCTTAGCAGGAGACTACTCCCCAGGGAACAGAGGTGGAGTGCCATAGAAAGGGAAGCTTTTGCTGTGGTCTGGGCGCTGAAGAAGTTGAGACCATACCTGTTTGGGACTCACTTCCGGGTTCAGACAGACCACAGGCCCCTCAGATGGTTGATGCAAATGAGGGGTGAGAATCCAAAACTGCTGAGGTGGTCCATCTCCCTACAGGGAATGGACTTTACGGTGGAACACCGTCCTGGTACAGAACACGCCAACGCAGATGGTCTGTCCAGGTTCTTCCGCCTTAGTGAAGAGAACTCCAATGGGGTTGGGTAGTTCTCCCTACTTTCAGCTGGAGGGGACATGTGTTAGACTTGTCATCTTTTGGCGTGTTTCCCCTGACTTTTTGCTTTCTGACCTCCCGGTTTTGACTCTGTTTTTGCTGGTGTAATGATTCTGCGCACTTTCCTCACTGCTGTCCAGTGGGAAAGTGCAAGTGCTCCTGTATAAAATGTGTTATGGATTGGCGTTTCCATGATTGGCCTATTTGGTTTATGTGTCAGTCCCTTGTAAAGTGCACTGCGAGTGCCGGGGCCTCTAGACCAAATGCTGTTGGTGGGCTGCAGCACTGGATTGTGCCACCCACGCAAACAGCCCGTAAAGTGTAACTCGGGCCTGCCATTGCAGAGCCTGTGCGCAGCCTGGGGCTGCCATGTCGACTTGGCAAGTGCGCACACTTGCAAGTCCCTAAACCTTCCCTTTTCTACATGTTAGTCACCCCTAAGGTAGGCCCAAGGTACCCCTGTGTGCAGGGTGCTTTGTATGCGAAAGGTAGGACATGCCCTGGTGTGTGTGGCATGTCCTGATAGTGAATTACAGCCTAGTTCGTTTTTCACTATAGCAAGGCTACCTGTTCCCCATAGGCCAGGACGGGCAGTTTTGATTATTACAGCTTATAATCCTAACTGACCCCGGGAACATGGTAGAGATTCGAGTTTAGTATGCCTGGACTCAGAATGATAAAATGCATCTTTTAGTGAAGTTGGTTTTAACATTCTGTGTTTGAAAATACCACTTTTAGAAAGTGGGTATTTTCTTGTCTAACCATCCAAGCCTGCCTCTGCGAGGGTGTGTATTCCTTGTCTGGAGTGTGAGTGACAGGGGCTGGGGGATGCCAGGAGACAGGGTGAGTCAGCACAGGGCTGAATAGCAAGATCTACATGTAGATGGGTGGGAGGGGTTGCACCTGGGCCCTGAATAGGACAGTGCCTTCCCTCCACAATGCTGGCTCCACCTCCTGTGGTGCGTCTGATGTCCCTGGCCTACTCTCTGAAAGAAGGGACGGAGACTTGTCAACAAAGTGCTCCAGAACTGGTTTGGACTAGGCAAAGGCCTCTCTGCCTTCAGAGAACAAAGGAATTTGGGATATAAATATTAGGGCCCTGACCCCATGAATTGAGATCTCGCTGGAATCAAGGAACCTGCCAAGACGAAGAGCTGGAAGAGCTGCCAGGAGGAGTACTGCCCCTTTGCTGTGTTGTTGCTTTGTTGGGTTGGCCGGCAGCTGCTGCTTCTGCCTTGGGCAGTGAAAGGACTAGACTGAACTTTCTACAAACTTGTGCTGAGTATCTCCAAGGGCCTGGAACCGAGCTGGCCTCCTGTTAAGAAGTCTCAGGGACTACAAAGACTTCACAAGCCTCTGGGTACCACTTCTGGAACGCTGTTTCAGTTGCCACAGAGGAAGGGAACCGCAACCGACTCCGTCCACCGAATCCATCCCTGGCCGGTGACCTGTTTGCACCGCAGACCGCATCGCCCCGCTTCGCATCGCAACACTGGTCTCACCGTGGGCGACGTCCGACGCCGCCAACACCGAGCCGCTGCTTGCACCGTGACCTGTGGGCACCGCAGTTCGCATCGCATCGCTTCACTGAACCAGCCGGACCCGACCGACGCGGACGCTGCAACTGGCTCAACAGTCGTGACCGCATCGCATTTGGGGCACCGCTCGCACGTTTGCGACGCACCGCTCCGACTCGCACCGCTGTCCGACGCCAGCTCCCGCACTCCGGCTTGGTCGCCTGCATCGCAACCTGCCAGCACCGCATCGTACAACGTCTCGCCCTGCACCGCACGCCTTGGACTCACCGACTCCGTCTGCACGACGCTCATCGAGCCGCTGCCTGCACCGCATCGAGGGACACCGCACCTTGCATCGCTCCGTCTTGCACCGCAACCGCGACGAACGCCGACCGGCTCATACACTCCGTACCAGCCACAACGAGAAAGGTACTGTGACCGAGTCTGTTCACGACTCTGCTGGCCCGTAGCGACGCGGTCGGCTGGAACTGTTGGACTCTGTGTAATTCAGCATTGCGGTAGACTCGGGCGGAGCTACCGACTCGTATCGAACTTTGTTTTTGAACTATTCCTGCAAAGAAGAAGTTACCTTATCAAGCATTCATTTTTAAAGTATAGTATTGTGGATTTTTGTCGTAATTGGTCTTGTCTTGAGTATATAAAAATATCGGTTATTTTTCTAAACTGGTGTGGTGTCCGTTTGTAGTGCTTACACTGTGTTACTGTTGGTTATGTGCAAATGCTTTACACACTGCCTCTACAATAAGCCTGACTGCTCGTGCCAAGCTACCAAGGGGGTGAGCAGGGGTTATTTTAGGAGTGTAACTCCCTTACCCTGACTAGGAAGAAGGGTCCCTACTTGGACAAAGGTGCAAGCCCTTGCCAACTAGAGATCCCATTTCTAACACTCACCCTAAGCAACTGGTGACTGACAGAACTCCTTTCAGAGGGCCACGGGAGCACGCAGGGGTTTCTGGGCCCAACCATGTTGGTTAAGGCTTTTACTCCTGATGTTCCGAGGCCCGGCCTACTGTGGATCCTGAGCAACTGGGCCAAGTTCCCGTTGTGCACTTATCTCTCAGTGGTAGCTGTGGACGAGCAGTCAGAGGCTTCTCAGGGGTGAGGGGAGTGAGAATACAGATTAGTGATTACGACTCATAACTCAAAGAACACATAGCAGTGTCAATAAATCAACGTCCAGTCAAATACTTATTTTGATACTAAATAAAGTATTTTAGTTCTAACTCTACACATTCAAAGAAAGGTTACAATATTTATGAACAATAGCATATTTCTTCTTGGGTTCGGGGCTCTAGTATTTCACTGCCAAATCCCTGTTCTACCTGCTCTTCATAATCTGGTCGAGGTTATTCCCCATTCACTGGTGGCTGCATCCAGGGAATGCTCACTAGTAGACCTTAGATCAAGAGTCTACTCAGACTCTTAGAAAATAGTCAAAAGTGTCTTGGCACAGCAGTGCTCTTAGCAGTTAGTCCCCTGGGGCCCAGTAGGCCTGAAACCAGTTTTACCCACTCCATCAGCGAGGAAACATGAAGCGTCTCAGCAGGTGTCCCATCTGTAAGCACTCGCAATGCCCCAGTCCTGTTTGGGGAGTAGGCTGCATGCGGCATGCGGGGCAGCACCTGGCAAGCGCAGGCTCTCCTTTGAGCTTAAGCGGTCAGCTCCAGCATCAATCGGCGGTGCTCCGGTACTCTTCCTGCACGGTAAGTTATGCGCACCCCAACGGGAGAGGGGGAGTTGTATTCCAATGCACCCTATCTGGTCCCCAGTGTTGTGGTGATGGACACACGGCATCTTCCTTCCTTCATAAGGGCAGGTCGGGTGCAATCCTCGCTGCTTCCTTGTGGCCTACAGGAAACATGACTTCACAGGTCTAAGGCGGCATGATCCCTACATCACTCTTAATAACAGCAGCTCCTTCTGGCATACGGGGGTTGCCGCAATACTACCAAAGCACCAGCCCTCATTGCACAGCAGTCTGTACCACGGTGGCCCCTACTAGCATACAGGGTAGCTGCTGCAGTTCTGCACAGGCTTTGTCCCTCATTATCTGACAGTATCTTCCATGGCGGCGCCTCCTGTCATACAGTGCTGCACAAGCTTTATTCTCCAAGCACAGCACTCTGAATACGACTATCTTCATGGCTACCCTCTCCTGGCATACGGGGGTAAATGACTTGAAACTGCACACGGACAATGACCTGCTTGGTGCAGCAATTATCTCCACACAGGGCACACTGGTCTTGGCAAGCAGGCAGGCGCTGGTGCTCCTAGCTCCATAGCAGGTGGTCTTGGTTTACCTGCGTGATGTACCCTCACCCAGCAGGACCAGCAGGCCTAGGCCCCCTGGTCACAGGCAGAAGTCTTGCAGAGCTTCCCCTCCTTACAAAGGCCATCTGGCTGCTTGGCAGATAACAATTTTTGAGGTCTCAACCTCCCCTTATTATATTCCATTTCCAGACACCAAATGTGATTTAGGGTCAAGGCCTTTAAAGTTTTATGTTGGGGTTCTGCTTCTTTTGAAGTACACACTGCTCCTCTCCCTCTTCCTCTTGGAAAGCCATCTGTCACAGCAGGAGAAACCTCTAAGCTGACAACACGGGCCATAGGAGTGGCTGGAGTTCACACCTGGATGTCAGCCACAGTGATATGTGTATCAAAAGGTTAATCTCTGACTCCCAGCCCCACTTTTTATGATTCCCTTATCAGCCCCATCTCCTTCCTGAGATGTGTCCAGGCTTATTCATTGTGATCTCTCACTGAATCAAAGTACACACTTTGAAGTGAACAGGGGGAGTCTCTCTCTCCCTTCTCCAGTGTGTTTCACCCAGCTCGCAGGAATGTAGCAATACACAGATCTCTCTGGGGGGATTCCGTTACCTCCTCATGTCTTCACCAGGTAGGCCTGAGCTTTCCATAATTGAACCCAAGGTGCTCCATGTAATGTACTTTTACAGGCACACCTGCACATAGTGTATGTACACAGCACACACTGTCCAGCACTGTCACCTCCATGTAGTGTGCCATGCCAGGCACACATACATTCAGCACACACATTCACTCTGTGCGCACTGCTCAGTACTGTAGCTTTTCTGTATTGTGCCACTTGCAGGCACACATACAGCCAGGACACAGATTCAACTTGTGCACACCTAACAACACTACACCCTTTATGAATTGTTCTTCTTGCAGGTACACATAAACCAGTACATTGACTCACCATGCACACACCGCATAGGACTACATCTTTTGTATTAAGTATACTTGCAAGTATACATACACCCAGTACATGTATTCACCATGCACGCACTGCGGAGCACAATTCTATCTCTGTACTGAACCGTTCCCAGACACACATACAACCAGTGCAGAGTCACCACTCCTGCACTGTGCAGCACTTTATATCTACTACATTTGGGCAAAAAAGCGAGTTAAGCACACAGCAGTGGAACTTTAAAAAGGTGAGTGAGCCTGTAGGCCTTAGTCCATTGACATAGGTTAAAAAGGACCTGTACACTCCTACTGGCCACTACATGGTATACTTCCACCACTGCGCTTGTGCTGCTTAACTCCCGGTGAAAGCAGTAGCTTTCAATCACTATGAGGGTAGCACATTAGGCACCCCTCCGACAGTGGTGTAGCAAAACTTGAGGGCCCCCCCAGCAAAGTACATGGATGGGTCCCCATGCTCCTGACTCAGTCAGGAGCTCTCGGGCCAGGGGCCTGCCGCCTGTGCACAGTCTTGGAGGAGGCCCCATGGAGCTCGCCCCCTGCCACTGCACTCCCAGTCTAACAAGATCGCAATCCGTGAAACAGGCCTATGTCATGGCTCACACACATGATCCGTGTTTGCCTATGACAACAACAATCCACATTAGGGACCTAGGCAACAGTACAGTTAAGCACTCAGGGAAGGGATACATGTCCATTATCATGCAGAGGACTTTTCTGTCCCAACAAAGACTATCTCGAAACTCAAAATACTTTAACATATATGGAGAATACATGCAGTTACCCTATCCACAACCAAAACAGAGAGGAGCCCTTCAGATTAAAAGGGAACTGGGTCAAGTAGCACCAATAACCAAAGAGTGTTCCCTATGTGAGTCTTCCTCAATTGTCAACACAAATAATAGCTCATACTCATTCATACATTTAAAGCATACAACCAATAGGCATTGTTTTTGTAAACATTATATCTCCTCCTTTATTTTACAAAACAGATTATGCAAACCGTTGATAAAAACACTTCATGAATACATTTTAATATCCCATTCATTTAAAAACACAATAGTTCTTATTTATAATGAATTTCTCCTCCAAGGGACAATCCTTCGTTTTTATCCAAGTGTAGAAGTTAGTTCAACAACTTTGGAGTACACATCTCACACATTAGTGATTTATATTGATCTATATGATGTGTAATTTTACATATATTCCCAAAGAAACATATCATGAGAAAGTATTTTCAAACATACACACAGATTGTCTATCAAAGGAAAAAACAATTAGAAAACTAATATCATTTAAAACAATTATCATATTATTTAAAACCAAATGTCGACGCGGCGTTTCGGTGGACTGGAGTTAGTTGAATCACACGTATTTATCCGTGCAAATCGATAACGAAGATATACATAAACGGACTAATGGTTATCTTATCGAAAATAAGAATTCCCGTGTCTATCCGCCGTATTGCATTGAAAAAGCCACAGCCCCGAATGGATTTTACAGATCTAAGGATTAAGCAATAATATCCGGATCTAAAGGATTTCAGACCGTCAGCTGAATAGGAGGAAAATCCCCGCCAAATAATGAATGAATCTCTATGAAACATGAAGAATTTCAGTAGTGAGCATCTCTAAAATCAACTATATTGTATTTTACGCATAAACCTGTCCTGAAGAAGGTGGTGTCAACTAACTCCAGTCCACCGAAACGTCGCGTCGACATTTGGTTTTAAATAATATGATAATTGTTTTAAATGATATTAGTTTTCTAATAGTTTTTTCCTTTGATAGACAATCTGTGTGTATGTTTGAAAATACTTTCTCATGATATGTTTCTTTGGGAATATATGTAAAATTACACATCATATAGATCAATATAAATCACTAATGTGTGAGATGTGTACTCCAAAGTTGTTGAACTAACTTCTACACTTGGATAAAAACTAAGGATTGTCCCCACCACGTCTTCAACCTCAGGAGCAAGGAAATCAGCTACAAACTCACCTCCATTCTCAACTCATCCATCACCATGGCCACCTTCCCAAATGGATGGAAACACACAGAGGTCAGACCCCTCCTCAAGAAACCCTCCTCTGACCCCACCAAACTCAATAACTACTGCCCCATCTCTCTGCTCCCCTTCCCCATCAAAGTCCTCTAGAAGGCCATCAACCGCCAACTCACTGAACACCTGAAAAGAGACAACCTGCTGGACACCTCCCAATCCGGATTCTGTGCCAACCACAGCACTGGGACCACCCTGATAGCTGCCACTGATGACATCAGAACCCTCCTCAACCAGGGAGAAACAGCTGCCCTGATCCTCCTAGACCTCTCATCAGTGTTTGATACCGTATCCCACCACACACTCACCAAAAATCTCCACCATATTGGATTCCAGAGAGCCACCCTCATCTGCCTACCTCCCTTCACCTCGGAACCCAAAACAATCATCTGCGGCATCCCACGCTGTTCAACACATGCATGACGCCCCTGGACAATATTGGCACAACCTATGGCCTCAACATCATATCCTATGCAGACAACACCCAACTCATCCTCTTGCTCTCAGTAGACCTATCCACTACCAGGACCAACTTTCACAACTGCATGATGAGCGTCCCCGAATGGATGAAGACCAACTGCCTAAAGCTCAACACATATCACAATGTGGTCCTATTGGCAATTACTCAAACTGAAGTGCAATATTCAATTGCAATGTTGGCGAGTGAGAAAACACTTCAAACAGATCACACTTAAAGCTGTTTCAAATAGTAAAACACATTTTATATTTTCAAAATCATTTGTAACATACACATTTTTCCTCTCATCATGGTTGCTCCAAAAAGAGTGCAAAGAGAAGTGTTTATAGAGGTGCTCATGCTCATAGAGGTGCTCATGTGCGTAGTGATCAGAAAGAGAAAAGAAATAATAGTAGTTCCCACAATATTTACTAATTTACACCAATGGCTATGAAAAATTCAGATTAGCCAAAGTCTGTCTGAAAGGTTTGTTCAGTATTAATAATCCTTATTTGAACGGGTGGAGGCTGACTGAATCCAAACACACCACTCATGGGGATGTATATATTCAATCCAGGTTTAGAAGATTATTGTTGTCTAAATTGTGGACTAAATTAACCTCATGCAGCAGTCGGGTCGAAACGTCGACCACAATAATTTTCTAAGCCTGGATTGAATATGTACATCCCCATGAGTGGTGTGTTTGGATTCAGCCACCACCCCTGTAATAAGGAGCATTAATATTGAACAAACCTTTCAGACAGGCTACTGACTTTGGATAATTTGAATTTTTCATAGCCATTGGTGTATATTAGTAAATATTGTGGGAATTACTATTATTTCTTTTCTCTTTCTGATCACTACACACATGAGCACCTCTATAAACACTTCTCTTTGCACTATTTTTGGAGCAACCTTGATGATAGGAACTCCATAAAAAATTAAAAAATGTGTATGTTATAAATGATTTTGAAAATATTAAATGTGTTTTACTATTTGAAACAGCTTTAAGTGTGATCTGTTCAAAGTGTTTTCTTGCTTGCCAACAATGCAATTGAATATGCACTTCCATTTGAGTAATTGCCAATAGGACCACATTTTTATATGTACTATATGCTAACCAGGTACTTTGGCCTTTTTGGGTTACCCCATTAGTTTGTGATAAAGCTCAACTCAGACAAGACGGAAGTGCTGATTTTTGGGAACAACACCTCCCAGCATAACGACACCTCGTGGCCCTCCGAACTCACACCCACACCGACAAACAAGACCTGCAACCTTGGTATTATAGTGGACAGCAAACTCACCATGAAGTGCCAGATCAACGCAGTCACCTCTGCCTGCTTCAACACACTCCGCATTCTCCGAAAGATCTTCAGATGGCTCCCTGCTGGCACCAGGAAAACCAGCACTCAAGCCCTAGTCACCAGCCAGGTGGACTATGGCAATGCACTCTACGTAGGAATCACCACCAAACTCCTGAAGAGAAACCAGACGATACAGAACTCAGCTGCCAGACTCATCCTGGATCTCCCCAGAGTGACAATCATCACCCCCCACCTCAGGAACCTCCACTGGCTCCCCATCAGAAAAGATGCCAATTCAAGATGTTGACACACGTCTACAAGGCCCTCCACGATCAAGGACCAGCATGCATCAACCACCGCCTGAACTTTCTCAAATCCTCCAGACACCTGTGCTCCACCTCCCTGCCTTTGCACACACTCCTCACATCTGCCAAAGCCACAGTGGAGGACTTTCCTTCTCCTACCTCTCAGCCAAGTCCTGGAACACCCAACCCCTCCACCTTCGAACAGCATCCTCGCACCCATAGTTCAGAAAGGGACCCTGACTGATCCCAGTAAGAACCTAGCGCCCAGATACTCTTGCGGGTGATTAGCCACACTCTATAAATCCAATTTGATCAATTGATTGAAAGACTTTTGCCAAATCTAAGGAAAGTACTTGGTCTTCACTTTCCATTTCAATCATATCGATCACCTGTCTAATATTGGTTGAGAAATGTCTCCCTTGAATGAACCCAGTCTGAGAAAGACAAAGCTGTAGCTTAATTTTGTTATTTAGATGAAAAGCATATATCTTGGACAAAGTTTTAATATCAACATTTGATAATTTTACACACGGATATGTTTTAAATTCGTTTTTTTTATTTGTTGTGTTTGAAAATGACTGTTACTAAAGCAGCAGCAAGTGAATCAGGTAGCATCTCCTCAGTGATACATACTTTAAATTAGCAATATAGTGTCAGTGCAAATTCAGCTGTCCATCCAAATGCAGTGCTCTGTCAAATTGAAATATATCAATTCTTGAAATAGCCCCAAGCACCATAATAATTTTTTCTATATCCTCTTAAGCTGAACCCAATTAAAGATATTTTGATTCATGCAAGCAACCCATTTGCTAAACAGAATATCAACCATTTCACATATGAAGATTTCAATATTATTAAGTGTTAATCCGAGAACAAATCAAGTGAGAAACAAGACACACTAGAAAATCTAAGTAGTTGAGTCTCTACTACTTTTAAAACGGAGAAAGAAGAATCAAAAACTATGCATCTCCATGTACCTGCATAGTACCATACTATACTTTTGCTCCTTTTCACTAGGTAGGCTCGTATATCTTCATTTCTAAACTGATGGATCATTCAGTAGAGAGTAGATGGCATGGGCTGGGCTGGGAAGAAGAAAGGAGCAAGAGTAATAAATAATTCTGGGCAGAGAAGGCAGTGAAAGAAAATAGTGTCAGAAGGTACCAGGGTACAGATCATTTTAAAGTTGAGGTGAGCAGGGTGCTTGAAGAAGTTGTTGTAGACACTATGGTTAGCAATGAAAACAGAAAGCAGAACAAATTGTAGATGAGTATAGGTGCTTTCGTGGGAGGTTCCCTGTTCCTCTTACACATTCTTTGACACTGGGTGTGAATATTTGTATTAGTATTTTTCTTACATTTCATAGCTATACAAAATCATCATGTGTAGGATGCTGCCGTCTGGAAATATGAGAGTGACCCTGCACATTGTCTTTTGTGCGAGTATTAAAGCAAAGCCCAAGAAATGTGGAACCAACACCTAGCATGAAATGATGGCGAGAAATCATTGTTGTTTCCTTCAAGAGCAAGTACATTAGATTCAGCTGTATTTAAGTACCTGATTCATAGTCTTATTAAAAACAATTTCTCAATACTTCAACACATTGATAAACCAAATATTTTTTCTTGTAATGATACCCCGAGGCCTAATCGGAAAGCAGGAGTCACTGAAGAGGATGATGGTGAACATTTAAATAATCCTTTGAGTAATTTTGAAAACATTCCACTAAATCCTGATGATGAAAAGAAAGAGCCCTGGGGCGATGTATGAAATGAGTACAGTCCTTCTGTACCCTGGGAGGAAGTAGGTAAGATGGGTTGTGCTGATATTTTATATAGCATACCCACGTCTGGGCATACCCTGCCACTTAGGGCGAACAAAGCAAACACAAAGAGATGATGTACGGAGCGCTGAAACATTTCAGACACTCACCCCCAGTCACAGATCTGGGTTGAATCCATCATTGTTCTTTAGCTCAGTTCGCCACCCCAGTTCAGACCTAGCCATATGCAAATCAGTCTTGACCCTGTTCCTTACGGGAACAGTCCAGCCCGAACTGCCAAGCCAGGTCTTCCTTGGACCGAAACCAAGCATCCTGGGACCGGTTTCGGGGTAACACCCCTCATCAGCCAGGCTAGCTTGAATCCTGTGGCAAAGTGAGCAAGGGACCCACGTCTGAGCATACCCTGCCAACTTAGGATGAACAAAGCTAACACAAAGAGATGATGGACGGAGTGCTTAAACATTTCAGACACTCACCCCAGTCACATATCTGGGTTGAATCCATCATCATTCTTTAGCTCACTTCGCCACCCCAGTTCAGACCCAGCCAGATGCAAATCAGTCTTGACCCTGTTCCTTATGGGAACAGTCCAACCCGAACTGCCATGCCAGGTCTTCCCTGGACCGGAAACAAGCATCCTGGGATCCGATTTCGGGGTAACACCCCTCATCAGCCAGGCTAGCTTGAATCCAGTGGCAAAGTGAGCAAGGGACCCCCTCTGGGAATACCATGCTAACTTAGGGCGAACAAAGCAAACACAAAGAGATGATAGACAGAGCGCTGAAACTCCGCAGGGTATGCCCAGACGTGGGTTCCTTGCTCACTTTGCCACTGGATTCAAGCTAGCCTGGCTGATGAGGGGTGTTACCCCAAAACCGGTCTCAGGATGCTTGTTTCCGGTCCAGGGAAGACCTGGCTTGGCAGTTCGGGCTGGACTGTACCCATGAGGCACAGGGTCAAGACTAGTTTGCATATAGCTGGGTCTGAATTGGGGTGGCGAAGTGAGCTAAATAACGATGATGGATTCAACCCAGATCTGTGACTGGGGGTGAGTGTCTGAAAAGTTTCAGTGGTCTGTCCATCATCTCCTTGTGTTTGCTTTGTTCACCCTAAGTTAGCAGGGTATGCCCAGACATGGGTTCCTTGCTCACTTTGCCACTGGATTCAAGCAAACCTGGCTGATGAGGGGTGTTACCCCAAAACCGGTCCCATGATGCTTGTTTCCGGTCCAGGAAAGACCTGACTTGGCAGTTCGGGCTGGACTGTACCCATGAGGCATAGGGTCAAGACTGATTTGCATGTAGCTGGGTCTGAACTGGGGTGGCAAAGTGAGCTAAAGAACGATGATTGATTCAACCCAGATCTGTGACTGGGCGTGAGTGTCTGAAAAGTTTCAGTGTTCCGTCCATCATCTACTTGTGTTTGCTTTGTTCACCCTAAGTTGACAGGGTATGCCCGGACATGGGTTCCTTGCTCACTTTGCCACTGGATTCAAGCTAACCTGGCTGATGAGGGGTGTTACCCCAAAACCGGCCCCATGGCGCTTGTTTCCGGTCCAGGGTAGACCTGGCTCCGCAGTTCGGGCTGGACTGCACCCATGAGGCACAGGGTCAAGACTGATTTGCATGTAGCTGGCTCTGAACTGGGGTGGCAAAGTGAGCTAAAGAACGATGATGGATTCAACCCAGATCTGTGACTGGAGGTGAGTGTCTGAAAAGTTTCAGCGCTCTGTCCATCATCTCCTTGTGTTTGCTTTGTTCGCCCTAAGTTGGCAGGGTATGCCCAGACGTGGATCCCTTGCTCACTTTGCCACTGGATTCAAGCTAGCCAGGCTGATGAGGGGTGTTACCCCGAAACCGGTCCCAGGATGCTTGTTTAAGGTCCAGGGAAGACCTGGCTTGGCAGTTCGGGCTGGACTGTACCCATGAGGAACAGGATCAAGACTGATTTGCATGTAGCTGGGTCTGAACTGGGGTGGCGAAGTGAGCTAAAGAACGATGATGGATTCAACCCAGATCTGTGACTGAGGGTGAGTGTCTGAAATGTTTCAGCGCTCCGTCCATCATCTCCTTGTGTTTGCTTTGTTTGCCCTAAGTTGGCAGGGTATGCACAGACATGGATCCCTTGCTCACTTTGGCACTGGATTTAAACTAGCCTGGCTGATGAGGGGTGTTACCCCGAAACCGGTCCCAGGATGCTTGTTTCCGGTCCAGGGAAGACCTGGCTTGGCAGTTTGGGCTGGACTGTACCCATGAGGCACAGGGTGAAGACTGATTTGCATATAGCTGGGTCTGAACTGGGGTGGCGAAGTGAGCTAAAGAACAATGATGGATTCAACCTAGATCTGTGACTGGGTTGAGTGTCTGAAACGTTACAGCGCTCCGTCCATCATCTCCTTGTGTTTGCGATATTTCATATAGAACATCTGAACATAAAGGTGTAGAGACGGAAGCGGAGGACACTACAGTTCCTTTTTTCAGTGCTATGATGTTAATTGATCAACGTAAGAGGCTTATTGGTGGATTCGCAAAAGGCTGAGCGAAAAAAGCAATTGCAAAAGAGGGAAATAATCTTCGGATTTATAGGTGGTAGAAAATAAAAAACCCTTGTAACTGTGCTGTCTCCTTCAACCAGCTTCTGTTTATTTGTGTTCTCCCAAGATTTCTACAGCTAAAGAAACGAATGCAATAAAAAATCCCCCAACTAGTAACTCAGCAAAATTTGTGTTGTAAAAGTCATCCTGTTTCCAAAGTACAGTATGCTAGTAAAAGAGATGATACTTTTGTAATATGGGCAAAACTGATGGGAAAATCTTCTAAAATGGGAGATGCCCTAAATAAGAGCTTCTTTTTTATCCATAGCTACAAAAGTTAAATTCCTAAATAGGATAAAATCGTCAAATATATATTCAGTCAGCTGTATAAAGCTAGGGGAATTTACGCATGTAGGGGCACATGCATCAACGAAAATACCGATCGCAAACGGGCAGATTCGCAGAATCTGCCCCTTTGCGACTGGTATTTTTGCATTTGGGAAGCATCAACCCAAATTCGCAATTTAAGTAATCGCTAAATTTGCGATTACTTAAATTGCGAATGCATTTAGGGAATCGCAAATTGCGATTTCCTAAATGCAATGCATGATGCAATTCCTAATTGCGAATTCGCAATTAGGGATCGCAAACTACCATCAATTTGATCTTGATGGTAATTTGCAAAAACTTTGAAAAATGCACTAAAGTACATTTTTCATAGTTTCATGTTACACACACACATGCCCTTGGGGCATGTATGTGCGCAACATGTGGTAACATCTCAATTTCAGGGGTGCAAAAGGGTGTCCTTTTGGCACCCTTGCACCTTTGAAATTGCATGCGCAATTAGCGAGTACCTATTTGGTACTCACAAATTGCGCATGCAATTCCCATTCATTCCTATGGGCCTCTAGGCACATAGGAATGGATGGGTAGCTATTCCTTAATTGCGACTCGCAATTTGCGAGTCACAATTAAGGAATATGTAGGAATAGCAATTTTTTTTGCGATTCCTACATGCATATGGATTTGCGAGTCCTAAATAGCGATTTCTTAAAATTCGCTATTTAGGATTCGCAAATCCTGAGTTTGATGCATGTGGCCTGTAGATCTTTGCTGAGCTCTCTTATTGGGTATTATCAAATTCTCCAACGTAGAGTTAGAGTTCAGACTATTTATGCAGCATGCAAACAGTAATAAAGTGAAAAATAGAGCAAATTTTACCAACTACAGTGATACCAGAACGACAAAAATCCAATCAGTAGAACCAGAGATATGCAATTTCAATGTTTTAGGTAAGTATAACACCTAAAAGCACAAAGAGACAGTCGCGGTCATCTGGTCATGCTAGACCGGAGGAAAGTCACATGTTCAGGCTGACAGCGATGGAATGTGGGCCAGATACAGGGACCAGGTTAGTCCTATTGAAAAAGTTAGCTTCTCAAAGTCCAGTGTGAAGAGTCCAGTTTACGGTGGAGGAGGCCGCAATAAGCAGGGAGAGCATCGTGGATGGTCATTGTTATAGTATGAAGAGCAGGCCTGCATAGAGGATGGTCATTGCTCTAGTGCGAAGATCCAGTCAGGCGTCGCTGGAGCATTGTGTTGATGGTTACCATGGGCTGTTGTTGCTGCAGTGCGAAGTGCAGATAGTGCACTGCTGGTCGTTGCTGGTGGTTGCTGTAGCATGAACAGTTAGGTTCACCAGATCTGCGTGCTGGCGGTTATCGCGGGTGGCAGAGTCTCTTTGTGAATTGGCCCATTTGCAAAGAGAGCAAAACTTCAGGATTTCTCTTTTCTTCACAGAAGAGTAAACTCTGATGCCAGTCAAAGGTCCAGGAGCTGGGGAGGCACCTCTAAGGGATCAAGGACTCACTCGAGCAGAGGCCAGCAGGGTTCAGACAGGTCCAGTTGCAGATCTAGGTAGGTCCAGTTGCAGCAGGTCAGCTGAGCAGTTGCAGAAAGGCCTATGGAGAATGTTGTGTCCCTGTAGCAACAGGAGGTCAGCCAACTGACCCTTTGGAGTCACTCAGGTTAACCTGGGATGAAGTGAGATGGTCCAGTTTTCCTTCTTAGAGAGCAGGACAGTCCTCAAGCAGCAGGGTGGTCCTCTGGAGAACAATGCAGGCTTCCTGCAGCATGGCAGACCTCTAGTAGCAGCAGGGCAGTCCTCTGAAGAAAAAGGCAGGCCTCAAATAGCAGGGCAGTCCTCTGGGGAACAAGGCAGTCCTTTTTCTATAGTCCACTGGTCCAGTAGTGTACTGAAGAGGTGGTTCAGGAGGTCCAATATTTATACCTGATACCAGCCTTGGAAGTGTGGGGGGAGTGACATCTTGGCTATCCCCCATCTGGATCTGGAAAGTTCTTCCCTTCCCCTACCAAGATTC
Organism: Calotriton arnoldi; assembly: GCA_963921515.1. Taxonomy (NCBI): domain Eukaryota; kingdom Metazoa; phylum Chordata; class Amphibia; order Caudata; family Salamandridae; genus Calotriton; species Calotriton arnoldi. The sequence goes on along the minus strand of CAWUFW010004560.1, from coordinate 110,768 downwards.
CTAGTAGTCGGGGTGACAAAAGGCTGCTGTCTGGTCCCTTTGTGTGCCTGCTGGAGGCAGGCCTTTAAAATGTGAGTGGGGCAGGGAACAGCTCCACCCCACCCATCTTGTCAAGTTTGGCCATCCTGCCAACACTTAGGGCCTGATTTAGATCTTGGCGGATGGGTTACTCCGTGACAACAGCGACTGATATCATGTTTGCCAATATATTAATCCCATAGGATATAATAAGATTTTTATTTCAGCAGACGGGATATTCGTCACCGTTGTGACGGAGTAACCATCTTCCAAGATCTAAATCAGGTCCTTAGTCCCCATGGGCCTGATTCACAGAACTAACTTACGTCAAAAACGTAAAGTTAGTACTTTTGGTATTCACAGAATACACTTACTCATTTTGGTATTCACAGAATGAACTTACTCATTTCGGTATTCACAGAAGTTAGTAGTCCTAACTTTAGGACTCCTAAATGCCTTCTGTGAATACCGAAAGTCTTAAAGTTAGGATTTTTCTCAGTTTAGGAGTAGTAAAGTTAAGACTCTAACTTTACTACTCCTAAACTGCGAAAAATCCTAACTTAAGACTTTCGGTATTCACAGAAGGCATTTAGGAGTCCTAAAGTTAGGACTACTAACTTCTGTGAATACCGAAATGAGTAAGTTCATTCTGTGAATACCAAAATGAGTAAGTGTATTCTGTGAATACCAAAAGTACTAACTTTACGTTTTTGACGTAAGTTAGTTCTGTGAATCAGGCCCCCATGTGTCTCCCGATCTGGGAGGATAACACAAAGGCCAACTGCCAAGCTATTCACAGTCATGTGACCCAGGACATAGGCAGTAGGTAACAAATGATTAAGGTAGGAAAATGCAAACTTTCTAAAAGTGGCATTTTTAGAATTGTGACTTAAAATCCGACTTTACCATTACAGAGGATTTCAAATTACAATTCATTTAAGTACACACGACATCCCTATATGTGCCCAATCAAACGTTAGCACTTATTAAATGTAATAAGGTAACTCAATGTTATCCAATGGGAGAGATACATTAGTGAAAAAAGAATTTAGTAATTTTTCATTATCAGGGCCTGTAAAACTAAAAATACATGTCCTACTTTTTAAATACAATGCACCCTGCCCTATGGGAGTTTTAGGGCCTACATTAGGAGTGACTTATATGTATTAAAAAGGAAGATTTAGGCCTGGCAAAGGTTTATTTTGCCAAGTTGAATTGGCAGTTTTAAAACTGAACTACAGGCTGCAATGACAGTACTGAGACATGTTTTAAAGTGCTACTTATGTGGGTGACACAATGAGTGCTGCAGGCCCACTAGTAGCATTTATTTGACAGGACCTGGGTACATGTCGTACCATGTTACTAGGGACTTATAAGTAGATTAAATGTGCCAATTTGGTGTAAGCAAATTTTACCATGTTTAGAAAACAGAAAGCAAAACGTTTGGAGGTGACTCTGCAGAGAGAGCCAAGTCCAACAGCTGCTGGGAACATGCATTACCATATACTAGTGACTTATAAGTAAATTAAATGTGCCACACATGTGCAAGCCAATTTTACCATTTTTAAGGAGAGAACATAAGAACTGTATCACTGTTCAGCAGTGGCAAAGTGCACAGAGTCATAAGGACAACAAAAACGAAATTCAGAAAACAGGAGGGGTGATGGCAAAAGGTTTGGGGGAGGCCCTGCAGAGAGAGCCAAGTCCAACAAAGCTGTTAATTTAGCTGGTTGTTAATTGAGAAAACATTTTAATTTGCTGCTGGTAAAATGATAAGGAATGCCCCACTACATTGTGCGCTTTACTTTAGTTGTGCCATACACTTAGGTGCCTGCTGCCTTTTTATGTTTCTGCCTTTGATCAAGGCATAACATTAGTGTGCCTGTTAGAAAGCAAGGGAGTGGTGAGAGCCCCTCTCTCCTGGCTGGACTTTAGCAGGTCTGAAAATTACTGCAGACATGTTTAATCAAGGTGGGGCTTTTTCATAATTGATCACAGATGCAGAATGCTTTTTTCTGCCTGTACTTGTGTTAGAAAACCTTCCAGAAGTTACATAACCTTGGGCAGAGGTGTGTGTCTAAGGGGTGTGGTGCAATTACCGAAGGAGATTGTGCAGACATGTGATGCACACATTTCTCCTGCTCTTGCCCAAACAAATATAATGCATACACACACACCCTCAAAATCAACAGACACAATGGAAAAACAGCAGATTCAAGCACACAGCGCAACTGCTTTTTGTTCTCGGACACTGAAAACATTTCTATACATATTGTGCTTGTGACCTTTCCAGAGAAGTGTGCCCTTACCTTTAGTAGAAACCCACTTCTAAAAGTTTTATTCACAATTTTTTTTTTAAAGGTAATCTATTTGTCATCGATGTGCTCTTACTTTGGAGTGCATTCCTGGCTTTTATGAAATTCTCAATAATAGCATGAGAACCTCACGAAAACCTGCAAAAGTTGATAACTTTCAATGAATTGCATCATGCATACTCTTGAGAGTGGTTCCATAGGCAGACAAGCATGAATAAGTATGGTAGAGATCTGAATTTGAACATGAAACTTGAATTTTATATTAGGACTGGAGGCTACTATTATTCATCAAATTCTTACTATCAATTTTGAACAGCAGCCAGAACCTTTTTTTTAAAGGAACCCTATTTTAAAAAAATGATAAAACTACAAAGCCCAGTAAGCTTAGAGCAAAAGTACAGATGAGGGAACACAGGGGAGCAATCAGTATAAAAGAAAGAAGTCCTTCCACATGCTAGCAGTAGCAGTCCAATAAGTGGCCGCATCATTCTCTTTACACCTGTTTTAGTCAATACAGTGTAATTCTTAAAGTTATTTCAGTAATTTTGAGGTTACTTGCAAATTATTTCTTCAGCTTGATTGGCATTAGCTGCTCACTTGTTTCCTTATTCAGGACTGCTGCTGCAGAAACCTTAGTAACCTTTTGATAGGCCATAATCAGTGACACATCCAAGTGTGATTCTCTAGCCACTACCATGGCCTGTGTGGTAGGCTATAAAGTTTGGACTCCCTCCTGCTGTGACAGACTGCTTCCTGTACAAAAGGCAGGACAGAAGAGTGGGCCCTTCAAAGAGGGCAACAGGAACTTACAAGACTAACAGGCACATGCATCAACCATTTTTGCGAGCGCAAACGGTGCGATTCGCAAAAATCGGCCGTTTGCGCCCGCAAAAATGGCATTTGCGATGCATCAAGGTTCAAGGCACTCGCAATTTGAGAATTCGCAATTAATTGCGAGTTCTCAAATTGCGATAGCATTTAAGGAATCGCATTTTGTGATTCCTTAAATGCAATGCAAGAACCACTTTGAAGTAGCGATTTCGCTACTAGGGGGCGCAAATTACCATGAAGTTGAACTTGATGGTAATTTGCAAAAACTTTGAAAGATGCACTAAAGTGCATTTTTCAAAGTTGTAGGTTACACACACACATGTCCTTCGGACATGTGTGTGTCAACATTTGTGCACACCACAATTTCAGGGGTGCAACAGGGTGTCCTTTGACACCCTTGCACCCTTGAAATTGCATGTGCAATTTGCGAGTACCAATTGGTACTCGCAAATTGCGCATGCAATTTCCCATTCATTCCTATGGGCCTGTAGGCCCATAGGAATGAATGGGAAGCCATTCCTTATTTGCGACTCGCAATTTGCGAGTCGCAAATAAGGAATGTGTAGGAATCGCTATTTTTATAGCGATTCCTATATGCATAGGCTTTTGCGAGTCCTTAATTGCGATTCCTTAATAATCGCAATTAAGGACTCGCAAAATCCTACCTTGATGCATGTGCCTGTAAGACACTAAATCATATCTTTGTCTGGAAATGGTTTAAAAAAAAAAGAGGTTGAGCTGTACATCCACGTGGAGAAGCTCAGCATGACGTCTGTCTGCTGTGACCAGGTCTGAGGGCTACAATCTGGTAGTCTCTCTACTGGGTAAGGAGACTTGCCATGGAGCATCTGAATCTACATGCTTGCTGAGACCAGAGGACCCTGTGAGGAGAAGGAGAGCCAATGGAGAGAGTGAGGTTAAGCAGGGATCCTGCCTAGTGGATCCCCGAAGCAGAGTGTGACATTATGGGTCAACATTGAGGACTGTTGCACTTATCCAGCTGTCCGCCTGAGTGCTACTGTTTATTACCCCTGTATGCCAGATGGAGGCTGCAGTGAAGTTTGAGGACGTGGCTTCGATCGGGCTGTCCTCTCGAGTACTGCAGTTCACGACCCCCATATACCAGGTGGGGGTCGAGGTGAAGATAAGGGCCATTACCCTAGGGCAGCATTGTGACAAGAAGTGGACTGCCACCTGTTTAATGTCACACACAACCATCACGTGGAATGTGCTGTTTACTACTCCAGCTAAACAGGATTTGCTGCTGCAGAGAAGAACGTAGTGGGAGCTACCGAGAAGTCAGGCTGACCGGCGCTACACCTTGGGTGGACTGGAGCAGGTGGATCTCATGCCAGTTTTTGGGGTTTCAGGTCTTGGCTGTTTGGGCACCTTTAGCACCACTCAAAGGGTCCAGGACTTGTAGGACACCACTTGGAGACCAGGACTCACTTAAGGCAGGGTTCAGGTGCAGGGTTCAAGGTTGTTGAAGCTTGCTGTGTCCCTCTAGCGCAGAACAGGAGCCCAGCCACTAGCCCTTGGAGTCACTCTGGTAGTCCTGGGATCAAGTAGCAAAGCAGTATTCAAGCAGCAGGGCAGTCCTCTGGTAACAGCAGGACAGTGCTCTAAGGTACAAAGCTGGCCTCAAGCAGCAGGACAGTCCTTTAGAATACAAGGCAGCCCTTCTGATTGTCCTCCGGAGGTCAAGGAGTGAATTGAAGAGTTGGTCCGAGGTCAGGAGTGAACTGAAGAGTTATTCTGAGGGTACAACATTTGCACCTGGTGCCATCCTTTGAAGTGGGAGAAACTTCTAGGCTATCCCATCTGGTTCCAGAAAATTCCTTCCTTCCCCTTCCAAGGCTCCAAGTGGTCTAGGGTGACAAAAGGCTGATGTCAAGTTCCTTTGTGAGTATGTTGGAGGCAGCCCTTTGAAATGTAAGTGGGACAGGGAATAGCTCGGTCTCACCGATCCTAGGAGGATTACCCATCCTGTCAGCATCTAGCCCCCATTTGCCTTACTATCTGAGAGGAATACACAAAGGCCAACTGCCAACTATTTATAGTTATCGGACCCAGGACACAGACTGCAGGCACCAAATCTTTAGGACAAGAAAATGGCAACTATCTAAACGTGGCAGTTTCAGAATTGTGACTTTAAATCCGGCTTTGCTGTTAAAGAGGATTTTAAATTACAATCCTTTTGATATCAAACATGACATTTCTACCTGATCCCACTCAAAAGTTAGAACTTATTAAATGTAATAAGGTAACCCAGTATTATCCTATGGTATAGGTAGGCCTCACAGCAGTGAACACAAATTTGGGAGTTATTCTTTACTAGGTCATATAAAACATATAAATCTGGCAGTGGTTGTTCACAATGAAATCTGAGACATGTATTCCCATCTTCATTACTCAAAGAATATTGTTATTTCCAGATAGCTCATTAAATCCATTTTCAACTGTTTGCAATTTCATATTCATATTTGCCTCAACGTAAAACAAAGTGATTTCTGTTTCTCCGCCTCTGGATGTTACACATTTTAGCACACTCCATGAAAATTCGGTTTCTTTCTGGTTCTGATCAAGGAAATGTTGTACAAGGGGTACCACCATCAGTTTGCTCTTAATATGTGATTTATGTTGTATAATCCCTTTCTTTATTTCTTGTTGTGTCTTTCCAATGTATGCCAAATTACATGGCTATTTAATTATGTAAAAAAATTGCCATTACAGTTGGTAAATTCCTCATGTTTAATTCTAATGTTGTTATATATTTTTCGTGCCTTCAATAGTTGAGCCACAGGGGAAGACAGGGGAACCGTACTCACTATGGAACCAGGGTAATTATATAGCAAAAACAACGGTTCCTGTGGAATAATATAGCTAATATTTGGAATAAAAAAGCACAATCGCAATAAAGAAGGTTTGGAAAATGTCAGAGGGCGAAGGAACCACAAACACAGATATTTCAAAACAAAACTTAATTTTATCTTTCAAAACAAAGTAATCCATAAATTATTCCATTTACATTTGAGAATAACATTTGTGCATGATGTCCCCAAGTGAGGTGGGAACCCAAACCTAAGTGAGAAAAGTGACATCTATATACATGGTTTCCACAGTATAAAAGAGTCGATCATTATTCTGTAACTCCAATGTAGACAGCGGCTGTATACAATGACACGCGCTGGGTAATGGTTCGCTCTATATGTGTGTCGACAACGTTTAAACCCTTCAGTTAATACAGGGTCTCTTCAGGACATTTGATGTAGGGACATCTGAGTACGCAATTGCGCAGCCTTGTGAAGGATTGTGCCACACGTGAAGGAAGAGAATGAAGAAAGAAACTCACTTGAGGACCCGTCCGGGTACTCAATGTGAGTGAGGCTGGCAATCAATGGGTACAGTTCGGCCCAGACGGCTCTTGATAATGGACGCGCTACGGCCGTAGCGGTCTTACGATTCCCTTTGTTTGTACTGTATCAGTGAGGATGCACTGAATGTAATGGCTGCAGGAACGAAGATGGTTGATTCTGTGCGGGACAATGCTCCGTGTATGTGTGCCAAAACGGTTAGATGCCGCTCGGCGTCCGGCTACAATGACAGGGAGCCCTTGATGGCTCATTGTCCCGCACAGAATCAACCATCTTCGTTCCTGCGCAAAAGGTTTGAAAATCTCCCCCAACATCTGTAGGAATTGGATGCGGACATGGTGTTCTTTCGAGATACCATTCAATTGTTTCCAATGTGAAATCATGCGCAATATTCATGTCTAGACTCTCCACATCTAGGGTTACTAGGAATTCTTTCTCATGATCAAATTCTAAACTTCAAATTTTATTTATTATATCCATCTTATCCCTGACATAATATTTAATTTCAGTGATAAATGGTTTTTAAAAAAATTTCCACCTATTTCGCTAATGGTTCCAAAATCAAGCTGGCACGGGAAATGATTGGTAATCCTGGAGGTTTTATGGGATTGTTATGTATTTTAGGTATTATTAGATTTATTGATACACACCTTAGGTGCCCCCTGAAAACCTACCAGCTCCTGGTGTGCTGACTAACTGGTTTTCACCAGCCTGCCACCAGAGACAAGTTTCTGACCCCAAGGGTTAGGGTCTTTGCTCTCAGGAGGCCAGGAACTAAGCCTGCTCAGGTCGGGGGTGCTTACAACCTATCCCACAGGATGACCTGCAGATTAGCATTCTAAGGCAGGGAAGCTTCAAAGAGCCCACCGGCGGATGGGATATCTGTCAACGTTGTGACAAAGTAACCCATCTGCCAACATCTAAATCAGGCCCTTAGTCTGGCTGGTGGCTGGGAGCAGCAGAGAGCAGCAGAGGCTAACTGATAGATGGGGTCATTTGATGATGACTTCTTTAAAAAGTCTGTCCTTTATCAGGATTTCCAGAGTTTCTTATCATCTTTACATTGGCGACGAGCGGAAAGAACCTAACACCAAAGACCTCAATACCTTTATTTGATTATTTGGAACTGTTGTACTTTCTCCTGTCATCTAATTGTCCCTGGGTTTGACAGGATTATTTATAGAATAATTCACATCTCAGGTCAGTTACACTCAACTTTATTTACCCATTTAACCTGAGAGCCTTCCTGCTGTTATTTGGAAATTAGTCTGCTAGGACGAATTTGCCTCACGCTGCTTCAGATGTTTGTTTACTTGCCTTATGCTGCTCAGCTATTAGTTTACACACATCATTTGCACAAGCATTGGCACTAGCACAGTGAATGCAATAGTCTACTGTTTGCTTAGCATGTGGTCCTCCAAACGCAGGTGTATTGGCACCTCAGTGATCATATGAGTCTCCTCACTTAAGGATCAGCACCCTTTTTGCTTCAAATATGCTACTTCATCTTTTAGATGTCTATGACGAACATTGATCCAGAGTTGGATCTCGTCCTTCTTGTGCTGTGGGACTCCGATGAGTGATGTCATCACGCTTCTGTGGCAGCCATCTTAGCTTAGGGAACTCAGTATATACTGTGAAACATTTCTCAACATTCACCAAGACACTTTTCAGGTTTAGCCATTCATCTAAAGCTTTATGCAAATAATGAGGGTCATTTATCATCACGACTGCTGTTAAAAAAGAAAAAAACAAGGAGTAAAATTTAGAAAGGGCATTCTGAGGTAGACGACATTCTGTTTCCATTTCCTTTGCAGAAATATTTGGTTTCTCGGGTATCAAACTGGATTCTGTTGTTCATCTTAGAAGTAAAATCATGGGTATTATTACCGAATACCAGTACATTTATTCATTTATATATTGAGGTGTTTCTCTTTAGTGGTTTTTAGTTTACATATTTTTGTGCATCACTGACTATAATGCAAAACATTACTGCACCTCCATTTTTTCTCTCTCTTCCTGGTGTACTTCCAATAAAGTGGCGAAATGGAAGAAGATTTTTAATCATAATGCTAGGGTGTGGGGTACTTCTTTTAGTGCGAACATAAAATGTCTCTTCTAATGCATTGCTTAGGCCCTGAGGACCAGGAGGTATTTCAACATCTTCCCAATCTTTCTCGTGATGAAGACTCTAATCTGAATGGATATGAAATTTGTTTAAAAAAAGACTTACAATATCTTCCTAAAATCAGCAAGTTTCACAGTGCTACCATTTTGGCAAAAGAATGCAAATTTAGGGAGTCTGTTAATGAATATATTACTGAGTTAAGGAAATTAGCCTCTACTTGTAATTTAGGTGCAGTTACAGAAGAATGCTTGCGAGGCCAATTCATGTTGGTATGTATCTTAGCAAAAGTTAAGGAATGTTTATAGCAGAAAGACGACCCTTCAGTGAAGGATGTGATTACTATTGCAAAAACATGAGACTATTCACAAGCATGTGTTGATGGTATTCTCCAGAACAATGTTCACTATGATATGGGGGACACTGAAAGGGTTTTTGTTGTGAAACAAGAATCAAAGAACACAAAGCGATTCTAGGAAAATGTTTCAGATGTGGCAATGTAGGTCTTATGGCCAATTTCAAAGGAATGCCCTAATTGGAAAGCAGTTTGTAAAGTGTGTGGGAGAAAAGATCATTTCACTAATTGTTGCAGGTCAGATCATGGAAGGAAGAAAGTAAGAGAAGTGGAGGTTGCACGTGATGATGATTGTGATGCGATCTTGCACATAAAGGAAAAGAGAGATGAAGGGCCATTTGAGAGTATGCTGATAAATGTTATTTCAGTTAATATGTTATTTGACTCTGGTGTTCTTTGAAGAAAAATTAAAAAATTATGTGAAGCTGCTCAAACCAAACATAAGGCTGAAAGGTTATGGTGGAGAGCCTATTAAGCTGTTATTTTTGGGCAACAGAACTTGGTTGAAGGCAGATCAAAGGAAAGATCTGTGTGTCCATTAACGAGGATTCAATTATAAGTTGGTTTCATTAGTGGGGTCTTCTATATGTGTTTCTGGACCCTAATTAGGAGCCTTCTGTTAGATTAAGGGAAAGCACTGAAATTATCCAAAATTGTGTTAATGCATCTAGTTATGAAGAAAAATTCCCAGAGTTTTTTATTAGGAGTTTTGGCTGTTTAAGGAACTATCTTCATAACTCAAACCATGATTACATCCCAAGGTAGGAAAAGTAAGGAACGTCCTCTTATGGTGAAGGAGGCCATAATACGTGAAATTGAGGAACTGAAATAAAATGGTGGTATCTAAGAAGTGAAAGCTACTAAATGGCTTGCCCCAGTAGTCATAGCACATGAGGCTAGCGGTGAGGCAAGGTTGTGCATAGATCTCAGGGAACTAAACAAGTATGCTGTTATTGATCATTATCCTATGCCCAATATAAGGGAGATGCTGTGCTCATTGGGTGGTGCAAAGTATTTTTCTTCACTAGATGTGTCATCTACTTATCACAGATTAAGCTGCTTCCACAATTTCAAGAATTAAAATTATTTATCACGCCTTTTGCTACGTACAAGTTTGTGAGGATGCCATTTGGTCGGTTTTCAGACTCATCAGTGTTTCATAGGGTTTTGGAAAGGATTTGAAGGGTATACAGCAGGGGTCATCAAACTGGGGGGCAGGCCCCCTTAGGGGGCTTCAAGTGATCCCGGGGGGGAGACAGTCTCTGGCAAAAAGAAGCATTAGGCTTATAACAGTGCTTTGTTTTCAGTGGAAAAAAATGAGAGGATGTAGGCTGCTCTGTAATGGGCCATCACTAACATCCTTTTCCATTTATATCCTGGCAAGAGAAGGTGTTAATAGGGAAGGGACTCCAAATATTCTTCAAAGCCCCCACACCCATTTCTAATAGCCACACTGTGGATACGTTTACACATTAATAAGGCCTGGCTGACCAGAATAGTATGTTTGGCAATCATGTATTTGATTGCATTTTTAAACCAGTAACAGAACTTAACTGCAATGTTTAAATAATCCTAGACATATTTAAACATTGCCAGTTTAATAGAATAATTGTGAAAAATGTTGAGGGGGGCCCCATGTTTTTCTTTTTTACAGGGGGGCGCGGCATTAAAAAGTTTGAAGACCAATGGTATGGAGTTAAGATTTACCATGATGATGTCTTGGTATATAGTAAAAGGTTGATGGAACATGATGTAAGATTGTATGAGGTGCTGAAGAGATTGGGCGGTCTTACTCATAGGTCTGAAAATAGCAAATTTAGGGGCTGATTTACAAGCCCCTTGCCCCACTTTTGTGTCATTTTAAACATGGGAAAGTGACGCAAAAGTGGCGCAAGGGCCTTGTAAATCAGCCCCACAGTGTTTCTGAAATTGAGTGGAACTGGTTAATACCACCAAGGACTACAGCACATTTGCTCTATATTTTGTGCTATATTTTGCTGAAAAAAGGTAAAGCCATGAAAGAGTTGTGGAAGGGCACATACTTTATCTGGAATCAGAGATGTGAAGAAGAAGTTAACAACATTAAGGAGTGTTTGGATTCTCTGGATAGAACAGTTTTGAACCAGGCAGGAGCAATGTTTTGGGGACTGACACCAGCGCCAAAGGCTTGGGTGCTGTTAATTTACAAAGATCAGATGGACAGGCGAAAACAATTTTGTTTATTTCATGTGGTTTAAAGGGGGAGGAGGTAAATTATTCTGTCATTGAGAAGGATGTCTTGGCTGTGTTTTTTTTTTTGCATTGAGGAAGGTGAAGCAGTTTTTGTGGGGCAATTGTTTTGAAATTAAGATAGATAACAAACTACTGAAAGATCAAGAAAGCTTTAGATTTGTTATCAGGTAGGATTTGAAGATGGGTTGTAGCCTTACCAGAAATTGATTTTACCTTGTCATATGTCCCAGGGATGAGAAATTCTGTAGCATATTATTTTTCTAGTTTCTGCAGCATTCAGTCGCAAGATGAACATGTGTGATGATGATACTAATCAGGAGCTAGTACATGTATGTGTACTTACAGGTGGCATCATATAGGAGGAAGAATGGAGAAAGGAGTTGAGTGGTGATCAAGTTTTGCAGAAAGTGATCACTATGTTGAAGGGGGTTGTCATCTGTTTCCTTAATGAACTTTTTGGCAGGGAATGCCTCCTCCACTTTGTTAACTGATAACAGTGTGCAACTCGCATTTAAAGCTATGGGGACATATTTAAGTGTAAGAGGTATAAAAAATATGGCTTTGTATCATCCCTAGGCCAATGGTATGATTGAACCCTTTAACGAAGTGTGGTTTGTGTTGGATGGACAAGTTGAAGAAAAAAGTACGAATACATAGAATGACCCCGTGTTCTACAAAAAGGCTTTCACATTTTGAATTGTTTAAAGGGAGAACGGCTAATAGCAACTTGTGTTCGGGTTGGGTGAATGAAAGAAGGTTGTGTTGTGAGAAAATCAAGTCTAGCACTGAATGTTGGAAGGAAAAAGAGAAAGAGAAAATGGGTAAAAAGATGGAGAATTATGACAGGCGTGAGTCCTAGAAAGAATATTATAGATCACAGGATCTGGACTCTTGGAAGAGTTGCAAATTTCTATCCATTTGATTATGGATACAGGACATTGGAGAAATCAGCCAACGTTTCTAAGTGCTCTTTGGAAATGTAAGAGTGCTGTAGGAATAGTTGGTGTGTGGGAAGAATACTTGTGTATTTACATGATTATATTTGATTCCATGTCTCGTCACATGACTTTGCATTTAACTTGCATTTTTTGACTTATGCTGTACATATGTTTGTTTAATTGGGGGGGTTGGTATTCTAGGAATGATAAGCATGTTATGTTCTGTTACTAAGTACATGGAACATTTGTATTCAGTCTGGCTGGTGGTTGGGAGCAGCAGAGAGCAGCAGAAGCTTGCTGATGGATTGGGTCATTTGATGGTGAATTATTTAATAAAGTCTCCGACAGTTATCTGGAGTGATCACAATAGCATGGTGAGGAGAAATTGAGTTTCCATCTGCTTGTTGTTAATTATTTTGTACCTGAAAGAACTGCTGCCCTCTCCCACTAAATACTTTAACCTGATTATTAGCAGTATTTGCAAATCTCCATTAAATCAATCTTACCCCAAAAATCTTCTTTTTAAGGGTTTGCTTTAGGAGTGCTGTTTATTAAACATCGAGAGAATCACTCTCATTTAATACCTTTGCAGGCAGATGACACAGAGGTAGTGTGAGGAAAGAAAACGTTGTACTGATACTCTCATATAAATGGAAAATTCTAGAGCATAAGGAAACTTCAAATAGTACCAGAAGGCGTTATGCTCTAACTCTACCCATTTGTTTGGAAATCAGCTCCATTTTTGTGACCCTTAATGCATGTTTTAAATCTTCTGATACACCTCTTATTTTTCTTATGGCCTTATTATGAGTTTGGCGGTCTTCGTCTGGGACCACCGCTGCAGCGGTCCCAGGAAGACCGACAAGCCCGGGGTGCACGTGCCCACTGGATTCCAAGTTAAATCCAGAGTGGGCGGGCGGTGCAGCGGCTGTGTCACGGCAGCGGTCTGTTAGGCGCATAGGAGAGCCTAGCAAGCTGACTGCCGCTGTGACAGCACCTACTGCACATTCCTGCGCTGTATGGCATGCACCATGTCTTGCATTCCACACCGTGCATGAACGAAAGTGTAATTGCAGTGGGGCACAGCATGTGCCTCCCCTGCACGCATCCCCATGGCAAGATGCACCCGAGAGCCCTTTTAGGGCCCCCTTTCCTGCATTCCTGCCACCCATTTCATGGCGGGCTCCCCCCCCATGAAATGGGCGGTGGAAAAGCAGGTCATATTGTGCTATGCAGTGCAGGCATCGGCGCAGCCAGCATTTACTGCCCTTTTCCAAACCGCCACCACCGTGGGATCCTGGATCCTGGCAGAGGTGGCAGTCTTGTGGCGGTCCCACTGCCACCATCGTAATACGGCAGGCAGAGCCGCTTTGGTGGTGGTAGTCAGACCGCCACAATGAGTATGGCGGCTCCAGGACCAGCATACTCGTAATAAGGCCCTATGTCAAGAATTTTCCATATCACCGGCATCATGGGACCAGGTATGTGATTCTTTTGAGTGTTGACTTAAAAAATCTCCCTCCAATAGTAATTAACACCATTATGTAATGGAAGCAACATGATTGTCATATTACTCGATTTAAATAAAGGTTAGCAATGATTACCTCACTGTCATGTCATTATTAAAACCAAGACACTTATCTACAGATGAAAGATTATATATGTGTTTCAGCAGTTTGCGTTGTTTCTCATCCGTGTGCTTCCTTTTAAGGTACAACATCAGTACAAATAGCACAAGCCACAAATACATGCATTGTGATTACGGTTTCTAATTTTCCTGCCCCCCCCCACTTTAATGGCAGTGTTTTGAAAGTTCTACTATTGTACATATACCTTGCATGTGGAGTTTAAGTAGCTGCTGGACTTGAACCTCTCTGCAGGGTCACCCCCAAACTTGTCAGGTAGGTCGCTCCCCCACCACACAGCTCCGCCTGTGCTGTCCGCCCGCTGCTGCTGCTGGTAAACTCGCCCCTCCGCTTGTGGCCTCGGTGCCCGTGTTTTCCTCTGTTTTCCCTCGCTGCCCCCACCCCCCTTGTGTCCATTTTTGCCTTCTGTGCCCTCGCTGCCCCCACTGTACTGTGCCTGTGTTTTTCTTCTGTTTTCCCTCGCTGCCCCCACCCCCTTGTGTCCATTTTGCCTTCTGTGCCCTCGCTGCCCCCACTGTACTGTGCCCGTGTTTTTCTTCTGTTTTCCCTCGCTGCCCCCACCTCCCTTGTGTCCATTTTGCCTTCTGTGCCCTCGCTGCCCCCACTGTACTGTGCCCGTGTTTTTCTTCTGTTTTCCCTCGCTGCCCCCACCTCCCTTGTGTCCATTTTGCCTTCTGTGCCCTCGCTGCCCCCACTGTACTGTGCCCGTGTTTTTCTTCTGTTTTCCCTCGCTGCCCCCACCCCCCTTGTGTCCATTTTGCCTTCTGTGCCCTCGCTGCCCCCACTGTACTGTGCCCGTGTTTTTCTTCTGTTTTCCCTCGCTGCCCCCACCCCCTTGTGTCCATTTTGCCTTCTGTGCCCTCGCTGCCCCCACTGTACTGTGCCCGTGTTTTTCTTCTGTTTTCCCTCGCTGCCCCCACCTCCCTTGTGTCCATTTTGCCTTCTGTGCCCTCGCTGCCCCCACTGTACTGTGCCCGTGTTTTTCTTCTGTTTTCCCTCGCTGCCCCCACGCCCCTTGTGTCCACTTTGCCTTCTGTGCCCCTCGCTGCCTCTCTCCATTCCCGCCGCTGCGTCCCCTGCGGCCCCGCCCCCCTGACTGCCCATTCGCTGCCCCTGCCTCCCAGCTGCTCCTCCCTCCCACCTCCCCATATATGGCGGCTGCTGCGCGGTGAGGAGAGCGACCCTTGACCTTGCCAGGTAGGTCGCTCCCCCACCACACAGCTCCGCCTGTGCTGTCCGCCCGCTGCTGCTGCTGGTAAGCTCGCCCCTCCGCTTGTGGCCTCGGTGCCCGTGTTTTCCTCTGTTTTCCCTCGCTGCCCCCACCCCCTTGTGTCCATTTTTGCCTTCTGTGCCCTCGCTGCCCCCACTGTACTGTGCCCGTGTTTTTCTTCTGTTTTCCCTCGCTGCCCCCACCTCCCTTGTGTCCATTTTGCCTTCTGTGCCCTCGCTGCCCCCACTGTACTGTGCCCGTGTTTTTCCTCTGTTTTCCCTCGCTGCCCCCACCTCCCTTGTGTCCATTTTGCCTTCTGTGCCCTCGCTGCCCCCACTGTACTGTGCCCGTGTTTTCTTCTGTTTTCCCTCGCTGCCCCCACCCCCCTTGTGTCCATTTTGCCTTCTGTGCCCTCGCTGCCCCCACTGTACTGTGCCCGTGTTTTTCTTCTGTTTTCCCTCGCTGCCCCCACCCCCCTTGTGTCCACTTTGCCTTCTGTGCCCCTCGCTGCCTCTCTCCATTCCCGCCGCTGCGTCCCCTGCGGCCCCGCCCCCCTGACTGCCCATTCGCTGCCCCTGCCTCCCAGCTGCTCCTCCCTCCCACCTCCCCATATATGGCGGCCGCTGTGCGGCCGCGCCGCTGGCGCGCCGCTGGCGCGCCTAAGGCAAGCCCGTCTGCGCCCGTCCGCGACTGGATCGCGCCCAGCGCCAGAACCCCTGCGCCGCGCGCCCCCCGCTCCAGCCTCGAGGACCGACGCCGATACGATGCCACCACACTCCACGCTCTCAACCCCGGACGGACGCAGAACTGCTTCAAGGCTGCCCCGAAATGCACCCATGGTCCCTTCACCTGCCGGAACTGCAGCTACACCAGCCTCAGAGCCACCGAGGCGCCCGCCAAGAAGGACCCCAACCACCTCCGGTGCATCCTACTGAACACCCGCTCCGCACGCAAACACGCCGTCGAGCTCTGGGACCTGCTCGACACATCATCACCAGACGTCGCCTTCCTGACTGAGACCTGGATGAACGACTCCTCCGCCCCCGACATCGCCATAGCCATCCCAGACGGCTATAAGATCACCCGCAGAGACCGCATCAACGCAGTAGGAGGAGGAATCGCCATCGTCCACAAGAACACCATCAGGGTCTCGACCAGCACCGACGACACTCTCAGCACCGCCGAACACATGCACTTCCAGATCCACACGGACCCCAACACCACCCTTAGAGGCACCCTTGTCTACAGACCCCCTGGGCCCCGACCCCAGTTCAGCGACTCCATCGCCGACTTCATCAGCACGCACGCCCTGACCTCTACCGACTACATCCTCCTCGGAGACCTGAACTTTCACCTGGAGAACAACAACGACAGCAACTCCACCACCCTAATCGACAGCCTCGCCAACCTCGGTCTGAGCCAGCTCGTCACAACACCGACCCATTCCGCCGGCCACACGCTTGACCCCATCTTCTCCTCAAGCTCCCACGTCTCCTTCAGCCACACCACGGAACTCCTCTGGACCGACCACCGCTGCATCCATTTCACCTTCCAGAAACCCACCACACACCACCGCACCCAACAGATCGCTGCTGGAGCAAAGTCACTGAAGACCAACTTCGGGCAACCCTCGCTCTCAGCCCTCCCTCCGACCCATCCAACACCGACGACGCTGCCTGCAACCTCAGACGATGGATGGACGACTGTGCCAACACCCTCGCCCCGCTGAAAAAGCTCACCTACAGTGACACCACCAAAAGAGCCAGCTGGTTCACCTCGGAACTCCTAGCTTCCAAGCGTACCTGCCGGAAACTAGAGAAGAAATGGCACAGTGATAAGACACCGGACAGCCACACAGCCCACAAAGACGCCATCCGTAACCACCACCACCTCATCAGGTCCGCCAAGAGAATCTCCTTCAAAGACCGCCTCGACAACAACGCACACAACAGCAAGGAGCTTTTCAACATAGTGAAGGAACTCTCCAACCCCAGCTCCAACACCAACGACATCCCGCCGTCGCAACCCCTGTGCGATTCCCTCGCCACCTTCTTTCACCGCAAGATCGCCGACATCCACGACAGCTTCAACACCCAGACAGCCCCAACTAAGATCGATGCACCAGACCCGCCGCACACCATCGACCACGACCCCCTGCCAGCCTGGGCCAGCGTGAACATCGAGGACACCATCAAGACCATGAGCACAATACACTCCGGCTCCCCGTCAGACCCTTTCCCGCACCACATCTTCAACAAAGCCAGCAGCTCCATCGCACCCCACCTGTGCAACGTCATCAATCTCTCCTTCGAGACCGCGACCTTCCCAGAGAGCTGGAAACACGCAGAGATCAACGCCCTACTCAAAAACCCAAGGCGGACCCGAGAGACCTCAAGAACTTCCGGCCCATCTCCCTGCTTCCGTTCCCAGCCAAGGTCATCGAGAAGATCGTCAACAAACAGCTAACCTGATACCTCAAAGAAAACAGCATCTTGGACCCATCCCAATCGGGGTTCCGCAGCAACCACAGCACTGAGACTGCCCTCATCGCCGCCACCGACAACATCAGGATCCTGCTGGACAATGGTGAGACCGCAGCCCTCATCCTGCTGGACCTCTCCGCCGCCTTCGACACTGTCTGCCACCGCACTCTACGCACACGCCTCCACGACGCAGGGATCCGAGACAAGGCCCTGGAATGGGCCACCTCCTTCCTCGCCGGCAGAACCCAGAGAGTCCGCCTCCCACCATTCCGATCCGAAGCCTCCGAGATCATCTGCGGCGTACCCCAGGGATCGTCCCTCAGCCCAACACTGTTCAACATCTACATGACCCCGCTCGCACACATCGCCAGACAACACGACCTCAACATAATCTCCTACGCCGACGACACTCAACTGATCCTCTCCCTCACCAAGGACCCCTCGCCGCCAAATCCAACCTCCATGAAGGAATGAAGGCCGTCGCCGATTGGATGAAGATCAGCTGACTAAAACTGAACACGGAGAAGACAGAGGTCCTCATCCTCGGCTCCAACCCCTCAGCCTGGGACGACTCCTGGTGGCCAACGACGCTGGGAGCAGCCCGACACCCACCGACCACGCACGCAACCTGGGAGTCATCCTCGACTCAACGCTCTCCATGGACAAGCAAGTCAACGCAGTCTCATCCTCCTGCTTCAACACCCTCCGCATGCTTCGCAAGATCTACAGGTGGATCCCGACAGACACAAGAAGAACAGTCACCCAGGCCCTCGTCAGTAGCAGACTTGACTATGGGAACGCCCTCTACGCGGGAGCCCCGGCCAAGCTCATCAAGCGGCTGCAACGCATACAAAACGCCTCCGCACGCCTGATCCTCGATGTACCACGCCACAGCCACATCACCCCCACCTGAGGAACCTGCACTGGCTCCCCGTCGACAGGAGAATCTCCTTCAAACTCCTCATCCACGCACACAAGGCACTCCACAAGACTGGCCCAGCCTACCTCAACAGACGACTCCTCTTCTACGTCCCCAACCGCCAACTCCGCTCCGCCGACCTCTCCCTCGCCACCGTCCCTCGCATTCGAAGAACTACCACCGGCGGCAGATCCTTCTCCCACTTCGCCGCCAAGACCTGGAACACCCTTCCACTAAGCCTACGACAGACCCAAGACCTGCTGACCTTCAGGAGGCTACTCAAGACCTGGTTGTTCGACCAGTAGCAGCACCCCCCCCCTTTTTTTCTTTTTTCCCCAGCGCCTTGAGACCCTCACGGGTAAGTAGTGCGCTTTACAAATTCTGTGATTGATTGATTGATTGGCTTCACCGTTTCTTTTTTATGAACATGGTACAATTGGCACATTTAATTTACTTAGAAGTCCCTAGTAAAGTGGTATGACATGTATCTAGGGCCTGACAATTAAATGCTATTCATGGGCTTGCAGCACTTATTGTGCCATTCACTTAAGTAGCCTTTTAAAACATGCCTCAGGCCTGCCTTTGCAACCTGTGTGCAGTTTTAAACTGAAAATTCAACTTGGCAAAATAATTCTTTTGCCAAGCCTAAAACTCCCTTTTCAATACGTATAAGTCACCCCAAAAGGTAGTCCCTAAACTGCCAATAGGACAGGATGTACTTTTAAGTTTTTCATGTCCTGGCAGTGAAAAACTCAAAATTCATTTTTCACTATTGCAAGACCTACCTCTCCCATAGGATAACATTAGGCTACGTCATTACATTTATTAAGTGATAACATTTCCTTGGGAACCAGTAGAAATGTCATGTTTGGTGTCTAAGGAATTGTAATTTAAAATCCTCTTAAAGTTGGATTTTAAGTCACAATTCTGAACACACAACATTTAGAAAGTTGGCATATTCTTGTCTTAACCATTTGGTGCATGCAGCCTGTTTCCTGGGTCACATGACTGGGTGTAGTTGGCCTTTGTGTATTCATCTCAGACAGTCACACAAAAGGGGGACTGGGTATTGGCGGATGTGCCATCTGGACAAGATGGGGGTGGAGCTGTGCTCAGCCCCATTTACACTTCAAAGAAGCTGTCTAAGCCCACATACAAAGAACTTCACACTAGCCTTTTGTGACCCAAGACATCCTGGGGCCAGGGCAGGGAGGAAGGAAATTCCAGCACCATCTATGGGGGAGAACTCTAGAAGTTTCTTCCACTTCAAAGCTGGCAGCAGGTATAAAAATAGGAACCCTAGACCCACCATTAAGCACAGTCCTGGACCTGTGGACACTACAGAAGAAAGATTGCCCTGCTGCCAGAGGCCTGCCTTGCTGCTTGAGGTCTGTCCTGCTCTCTGAAAATCAGCCGCGGCCCATGCAGGTAAGAGCAGTGGGGCGGTGGGGCCGGGTTGGGAGGGATTCGACAGACGGCCACGAGGGAAAATTAAAGAAATAATTCATTTTCCTTCGTCGTTGTCTGTCGAAATCACCCCCACCCGGACCCACCACTCCACCGCCCTTACCTGCACGACCTGCGGCTACTGAAAAGGAAGACTAGACCTTCTCCCTTCATGACAGGCTATATGAGTGACTCCAAGGGTCAGCTGGCTGAACTCCTTTTCTGAGCTAAAGGGACACAACAAGCTCCAGAGGTCTCCCTGCAACTGCCCAGCTGATGTGCTGCAATTGGACCTGCCTGGACCCGCAACTGGACCTGCCTGAGCCCTTCTGGCCTCTGCTAGAGCGAGTCCCTGATCCCTAAAAGTCACCTCCCCTGGTCCTGGACCCTTGGTTGGCATCACAGTGCACTCATCTAAAGAAGGAGAAATTCTGAAGTTCTGGGCTATTCACACCGATATCTTTCTACCCGTGCCTACCGCCAACGCAAAACTCCAATTATCCTGACTCTTCATGCTACAGTGACCACCAGCAACAACCAGCATTGCGAATTCTGCACTTTGAATTACAACATCGACAGCCTGTGGGGCCCACCAACGCGAAGCTCCAGCAACGACCGCTTGTGACAATGCCTTCCATATACAGACTTGGTGGTCAGAATCCGACTCAGTGGGGCATTATCTGAGACCTTCCTAATCAAGAGGGGAAACAAGCATGGGTGCCTGCTGAAAGATCATGCAGGTCAACAGGATCTTTGTGCTACAGTGACCACCATTTATGAAGCCCAGCCTACTCTTCATGCAACAACTACAACCATCCGTGTCGCTCTCCCTGCTCCTCGTTGCCTCTTCACTGCCAACTCGACTCTTCGTGCCGGACTTTGAGTAGGTAAATTTTCCAGCAAGACTAATACAGTCCCTTTATCTGGCCCGTTCTCCATCGCGGTCGGCCTGAACTTGTGACTTTCCCCCGGTCTAACCCTGAGTGACGCTTTGTGCTTTTAAGCGCTACACTTACCTTCATCTTTGAAATGGCATTTCTCGGGTTCTACTGATTGGATTTTTGTTATTTTGGTGTCAGTTTATTTATTACATTTTACTCTATTTTTATAAATTGGCGTGGGATTTTTCGTGTGCTGTGTTTTCACTTTGTTACTGTTTATGTGCTGCATACATACTTTACACATTACCTCTAAGTTGAACCTGATTGCTTTTGTGCCAAGCTACCAAAGGGTTAAGCACAGTTTAATTTATTGACTTATGTTGTTCACCCCAGCAGGAACTGTGGTTGTTGCTTAAGAAGGGTTTTCACCCCCTCAATCAAATACCCAATTTTTCACAGTATCCTTGTGAGCGTAGCTGAAATAGGAATAATATCTGGTGCTTACTTTTAGAAATCAACTGCAATACCTAAGGCTCTCCTAATTTAAATCTTTATTTTTTCCATAAAATATATGAAACCAGTGAGTGCCTAAAATATTGTCACAGTATATGGATGCACAGCTAAATGAGCATATATCTTGTGTACGACTTTAAAATGTCACTGTCACTACCAGCCGTACAATTCATTACAGCAACTGCATTTCATTTTTATGAAAACCAGACAGCCACAGACCACACGACTTGTGTCTTAGCTAATTTCGAGGATGCATGGTGCCATTCATCGAACTGTTTCACTTAAAAACCATATGCTGCATATCCAAGGACACGTGCTACTATCATGAGCCATCTTATACTGAGCTCAAATTCACATAATCTGTTTGATATCTGAGAACTTTCTATGGTTTTCATGTCTGTCTGTTACAGGACTGCGCCCGAGACTTTTAATTACACCAAATGAAGCAGCTTCTAGAGTATTTATCTCTGGGAGCAGTCACCACTCTCTAAAAGGTTTCACATACTGAGTGTGTGTAGTACTGTTGAAGGCATTAGATCCCACAGACTTCTAAGACAATGAAATATGTTGGTATTAGAGTGATTAGGTGCTGTAAGAACACTGTTAGGTCTAGCCATTGAGGCTGTTATTTAAAAAACTAAAAAACATTATATAATATATAAATAATTGTAGATGCTTTTTGTCATTTGCATTTTGCTTCTACCCACCATAGTATTATGCATAGCGCAATGGGTCAGCCCACTGCAGCAATAGTCTTCCTTCACTAAATGATAACATTTATTTCTTGTGCACAATGTGCACTTCGTCCTAAAAAATAGCCTCCTTCAGTGCCAGAGCAGGCGGGCCAATGACTAGACTCTTTTTAGTAAAAAAATACTTTATTCTTTTATTATTCATGTATTTAATTACTTTTGCAAGGGCCCAGCAGCTTTTTGCATAATGCTATTGGGCTACTCACTGTCGGTAAACTGCATCCCACTTGAGCACTGATGTGGGTAACCGTCTTTGAATCAGGCTTTTTAGCCTTTATTTTGAAAAAAGTATTAAAAAATGACTCAATGTTCTGCCTATGCATGCAAATCATGTGTGGCCATCTTGGAATGGTTTTTGTTGTACTCCATGTCATCTTAAGATGGCCACCTGCTCATGCATTGGCAACATTAGCAAACATCTTGCAGTTTCAAGTTGACTGTCCATCCACCTGCATGCCTGAGCAGGGACGGGCTCCACTGTAGATTGTTGTTTCATTACAGATTATCATTAATTTACTGTTCCAAGTTTGCTGAGTTGTTGCTTACTTGGAAATGTAAACTAATGTTAAAGGCAAAAAGAACAATTGTTGGACAGAATGCAGAACAATGTCATACATTCACCCCAGTACAGAGGTCTGGGCCTAAATGCATCGTTTTTTTGCTCCCCATGCCTTTCCAGTTTGAACACAGCCATATGCAAATCAGTCTTGACTCTGCGCCCAATGGGAACAGTCCAGGCCAAACTGCCAGGCCAGGTTCTCCCTGGACTGGAAACAAGCATCCTAGGACCGGTTTCGGGGTTTTACACCTCATCAGCCAGGATAGCTTGACTCCAGTGGCATGGAGAGCACGGGACCAACGTTTGGGCATACCCGTCCCACTCGGGGTGACAAATGCAAAAAGAACAATTGATGGACAGAATGCAGAACAATTTCATACATTCACCCCAGTACAGAGATCTGGGCCTAAATGCATCGTTTTTTTGCTCCCAATGCCTTTCCAGTTTGAACCCAGACATATGCAAATCAGTCTTGACCCTGCGCCCAATGGGAACAATCTAGCCCAAACTGCCAGACCAGGTTTTCCCTGGACTGGAAACAAGCATCCTAGGACCGGTTTCGGGGTTTCAACCTTCATCAGACAGGATAGCTTGACTCCAGTGGCATAGAGAGCATGGGACCCACGTCTGGGCATACCCGTCCC
The DNA here is from genome assembly GCA_963921515.1 of Calotriton arnoldi. Lineage (NCBI taxonomy): Eukaryota > Metazoa > Chordata > Amphibia > Caudata > Salamandridae > Calotriton > Calotriton arnoldi. The sequence continues at coordinate 87,527 of CAWUFW010004560.1, read as the reverse complement.
ACTCGGGGTGACAAATGCAAAAAGAACAATTGATGGGCAGAATGAAGAACAATGTCATACATTCACCCCATTACAGAGATCTGGGCCTAAATCCATCGTTGTTTTGCTCCCCATGCCTTTCCAGTTTGAACCCAGCCATATGCAAATCAGTCTTGACCCTGCGCCCAATGGGAACAGTCCAGCCCGAACTGCCAGGCCAGGTTCTCCCTGAACTGGAAACAAGCATCCTAGGACCGGTTTCAGGGTTTCACCCCTCATCAGCCAGGATAGCTTGACTCCAGTGGCATGGAGAGTACAGGACCCACGTCTGGGCATACCCATCCCACTCGGGTGACAAATGCAAAAAGAACAATTGATGGACAGAATGCAGAACAATGTCATACATTCACCCCAGTACAGAGATCTGGGCCTAAATCCATCGTTTTTTCATCTCCTTTGTTTGCCCTAAGTTGGCAGGGTATGCCCAGACTTGGGTCCCTTGCTCACTTTGCCACTGGATTCAAGCTAGCCTGGCTGATGAGGGGGGTAACCCCGAAACTGGTCCCAAGATGCTTGTTTCCGGTTCAGGGACAACCTGGCTTGGCAGTTCGGGCTGGCCTGTTCCCATGAGGCACAGGGTCAAGGCTGATTTGCATATAGCTGGGTCTGAACTGAGGTGGCGAAGTGAGCTATAGAATGATGATGGTTTCAACCCAGGTCTGTGACTGGGGGTGAGTGTGTGAAAGGTTTCAGCGCTCCATCCATCATTTCCTTGTGTTTGCTTTGTTTGCCCTAAGTTGGCAGGGTATGCCCAGACGTGGGTCCCTTGCTCACTTTGCCACTGGATTCAAGCTAGCCTGGCTGATGAGGGGTGTAACCCCGAAACCGGCCCCAAAATGCTTGTTTCCGGTTTAGGGACAACCTGGCTTGGCAGTTCGGGCTGGCCTGTTCCCATGAGGCACAGGGTCAAGGCTGATTTGCATATAGCTGGGTCTGAACTGAGGTGGCGAAGTGAGCTATAGAATGATGATGGTTTCAACCCAGATCTGTGACTGGGGGTGAGTGTCTGAAAAGTTTCAGCGCTCCGTCCATCATCTCCTTGTGTTTGCTTTGTTTGCCCTAAGTGGCAGGGTATGCCCAGACGTGGGCCCCTTGCTCACTTTGCCACTGGATTCAAGCTAGTCTGGCTGATGAGGGGTGTTACCCCGAAACCGGTCCCAGGATGCTTGTTTCCAGTTCAGTAAAGACCTGGCTTGGCAGTTCGGGCTGGCCTGTTCCCTTGAGGCACAGGGTCAAGGCTGATTTGCATATAGCTGGGTCTGAACTGAGGTGGCGAAGTGAGCTATAGAATGATGATGGTTTCAACCCAGATCTGTGACTGGGGGTGAGTGTGTGAAAGGTTTCAGCGCTCCATCCATCATTTCCTTGTGTTTGCTTTGTTTGCCCTAAGTTGGCAGGGTATGCCCAGACGTGGGTCCCTTGCTCACTTTGCCACTGGATTCAAGCTAGCCTGGCTGATGAGGGCTGTAACCCAAAAACCGGTCCCAAGATGCTTGTTTCCGGTTCAGGGACAACCTGGCTTGGCAGTTCGGGCTGGCCTGTTCCCATGAGGCACAGGGTCAAGGCTGATTTGCATATAGCTGGGTCTGAACTGAGGTGGCGAAGTGAGCTATAGAATGATGATGGTTTCAACCCAGATCTGTGACTGGGGGTGAGTTTCTGAAAAGTTTCAGCGCTCCGTCCATCATCTCCTTGTGTTTGCTTTGTTTGCCCTAAGTGGCAGGGTATGCCCAGACGTGGGTCCCTTGCTCACTTTGCCACTGGATTCAAGCTAGTCTGGCTGATGAGGGGTGTTACCCTGAAACCGGTCCCAGGATGCTTGTTTCCAGTTCAGTAAAGACCTGGCTTGGCAGTTCGGGCTGGACTGTTCCCATGAGGCACAGGGTCAAGACTGTTTTGCCAATAGCTGGGTCTGAACTGAGGTGGCGAAGTGAGCTAAAGAACGATGATGGATTCAACCCAGATCTGTTACTGGGGGTGAGTGTCTAAAAAGTTCCAGTGCTCCGTCCATCATCTCCTTGTGTTAACTAAGTTAAAGCACAGTGCAGGCAACAAGCATTGGTGAGCCAAAAGCTCAGTGGCCACGGCCAGAACTATCGACTTTGCCAATTCTTTTTCTTCTGAGGATTGTGCGTGGAGAATATGTTCTGGATATAGAAAGTCCAGTTGCAGCTTTGAAAATGTTGAATAACCAAAATGAATTGCAAAAGGTAATCTGAAAAGTATCTTAAACAGAATATTAGCCCATTGGATGCAATAAGATGTCCACTTGGAAGAACTAGATTATGAAATTCTAGCACCAGCCGATACTGTTCAAAGACTGCATACTTTTCGTCTTGACTTAGATGACATCTTGCCATTGGGGCCTCTTTGCCAGTGAATGTAACAGAAACATGTGAAACGTGCTCATGGAACTACAGACAGTTGAAAAAGGAACAATGTTGATCCTCATCTCACTGTGGTGAACAAACAGATGTCCTGCTACAATTACAATGCTGACTGTTATCTACATATATTGAATGCAGCATGAACATTATATCAACACCAACAATGGGAACAGTGTTCAGTTCGGTTTTAAGGGAATGAGCCATAATTTGAAGCACAATTCCTTTATTTTTAATCTCCACTGAAATACAAAAATGATGCTGAAACATATTTTTGCAATGAAAATGCAACAAACTTCACTTGTACACTTATTTCTAAGTACAAGGGGATCTATTCATTTGAGTTTTGGGATTAATATTTTTACAGAGGATACACAGCTTGGAATGCAACCATAAAAGTAAACTCAGCAAGGGGAATAGAAAGTTGGAAGATTCAATGATCAGATATTTTGTTTCCAGCATGCTACTTTAAAAAATATTTTGTACTTTTGAATGTTACTATTTGAAAGGTAATAGGTGCAGGTTTTGCTAATGTTACTGACTTGCTAACAAATCTAATACCTAAAGGAAAGAGCACTGAGTGAAGATGAAATGAAAACATTAATTGCCAATGGCACTTTTAAAAATGTGTCTACTTTATCTGGGAGAACTTGTTTTTGGAGCTCCTAAGCAAAATACATGTATAATAGATTTGCTAAACGAATAACAGGACAATTAGCAAGCAAAGCTGACCTTAGGTATAACAGAGTGCATATTGATACTTATAGTGTAGGCACTTCTGTCAGGGTTGGGTAAATGATTGCTCAATAGAAACTGTAAAACAACACAGATACATTGCATGAAAACTTGAATGTATATGTTTTTCTCAAGAGTTCATCACAACAGAAAATACAACAAAACATGATTTGATTGCATAATCTGCTATGGCTATAATGCATAGATCTGCTGCAGATGCTCTTCAAAGGATAAGAGAAATAGATATCAAAGGTATTCAAGGAACATTTGAAATAATAGATAATGATTTAAAATGATAATGAAAATCTATTTTCAATTTCAGAGATGACTTCAATCACTTTGGAAACTTTACAAAAACTAAAATCACATAGTGTTCCATAAAACCTAATCAATGATGTTGAAATACTTCATCTATTTAATCTGAGTGATTATCGGAAAGTGCTGAGCAAGCAAGATTCTTTAAAAAATTTGATTTTAGTAGAGGAGTTTAAATTCTTGCCTTATTGTCCATGTGAAATCAAGTATCATATGGTTAATACTTGGTATTGTTACAATGCCTGTAAAGAAAGACGTTGGGTCTTACATGCAATTAGGGAACTTGTTTCTGAAATATGTGGGATATTCCATATTCATTGCATTGATTGTTTAAGGAACAATCTGTACTTTTGAAGACAAAAGAATGCTCAAACCCATTAGAGACTTCACTTGTAATTATACGTAAACAAATATTATTATATGACAAATGTAATGCATAAACTATTAATAATGTTTTCAAGCTGAAAGTATCACCAAAAACAAAAATTTCAGAAATTATACAAATGAAATAATTTTCTTATATTGTGAGATTCAAAGAAAACTCTTGTTATCTTAAGAATTGATTTATATATCTAAGGACTGTGGATGATTCCATTCAATTCAAATCAAATTAAATCAACGGATCTGTAGAGCGCACAGCTACTCAAAGAGTGTACCGGTGCTACTAGGGTCGCTGAATTATCATTGCTCACACGCTGTTACTTAAATGCTCTTTTGAATAGCTAGGTCTTAAGAAGGCTATTGAAGGCCTGTTCATCCTTCATCTGCCAAAGTTGCCCAGGGAGAGTGTTCCAGGCGGAGGCAGCGAGGAAAGAAAAGGAAGAACCACCCCATTTCTTCCTCTTAAATCTCAGGACCACTGCCAACAGAGCATCTGAGGAGCGAAGAGATCAGACCAGAATATACAGTCTGATCCCGTTCCTTAGATAACAAGCCTGTGTTTTGTAGAAAGCTCTGTGAGTTAGCATGAGCCCTTTGAACTGGACTCACTCCTTGATAGGAAGCTAGTGCAGCTTTCAGATAATGCTGGATATGACTCCTTTTAGGCACTTTCAATAAAAACCGAGCTGCAGCATTTTGAAGTAACTGGAGTATTCTCAGTTGGCATGGTGGCAGGCCCCAAAATAGAGCATTTGCATAGTTCAGTTGAGACGGAACCAGTGCATGAACTATTGTTCTCTGATCCTGCTCAGGTAGCAGATCCAGAAGTTTCTTTAGCTATTATAGAAGGCCATAACAAATGCCCACAAAGCTGTCGACGTGAGCACAAAACTAAGTCCTGTTGTCAAATTTCACCCTTAGATTACGCACTACAGATGAGGGGGCTGGTGGGGGTGGGACCTGGCTGGGCCAACAAAGGCCACCCCACATTGGGGGAGTAATACCAAATAACAAGATCTCTGGTTTGCTCATATTGCACTTAATTCAATTGAAAACATTCAATTGAATGTTGTAGTTATACATTACACATTACACATAAACATTCCATTGAATGTTGCAGTTATACATTACACCCATCAAAATAAGTAATAATAACTAAATTGCACTGGCCATAAAATAACAAACTGTCATACACAAATCTTAATAAACAGACAAGGATAATCTCCTTGTTGTTGAAACAAGATTTAGCATTAGAATCTGTAAGTCATTATTAGGAAACTCGAGTTGCACTTAGTGCAAGTAGAATACCACATCTACTACAAACAACATATCCATGTTCATTTATTGAAAGTTTAGAAACCCTGATTAATGTAACACAAAAGGTGTAATAGCACATATGAAGACTGCTGAAAAGTGTATGTAAGGATCATTTAAAGAAACATTAGGGTCAGCTTTGCATGCACTAGGGTATATACTTTTCAACTTATTCACGATCTTACTAGTTGGAGAGATCTCATTATTTATGGTATGGATGACGAAGAAATCAACAAAATCAGTAAACCGAAGAAGGTGTTCCAAGTGTGGGTAAGTTCAAGTTGGAACAAAATGTGTTACCTTACATCCTGCTACAAAGAGGCACTAAAGTGTTGATCTAAGAGTTGTGCTCCTAAGCATGTGAAGGATGAAACTCTACACTCCTTACCCACCAAAGATTAACACCATGAAGCAAAATGGCATGAAGCACTGAATATTAACTTAAAATCCACTGACCCAATTTGTTTTGCTCATGGATCCTTTCTATCGTAGTACAACTGTGCTATTTACACGAAGCTGCAATTACTAATTTAGATTATAACGTCTTATTAAGCTTGTCACTAATAAGAAAGAATAATATATTTAGGTCCGGGGTTAATAATTCTGCTGGTAGTTTCACAAGACGAGGGTGACATATGTGGCTGGGCTTTTCTGATGATACATACTTGTTACATACGAATCAGGCATCATCGTTTGGCAAACATAAGACACAGTAGCTCTTTAGGGGATGTATGTGCAAGACTTAGGCACCAGTAGCGGCTCGTGGAGGGAGTGCACGCTGCATCGCATTTGGCAATGCAGCGCGCGCAACGAAATTCGTTTTATTTATTTATTTGTTTACTTACCTCTGTTCGGCCGTATGCCGTAGTTTACTACCCCCCACCCTGCTCCTCTCCCGCCCCACCTCACCGCCCCGCGGCACTCCCTCCACGAGCCGCTACTGTTAGGCACTTGATAACCAATATTATTCAACAGTAAGGATAGCTAACAGCATGTTTGAGATCGTCATATTATTTTAGCAAACATGTTGACATTAGTTGCGCTACCAAAAATGCAACAAAAATAAATGGATACCCTTTTCATAGAGTTGGGCACTCAGGTCAGGGGTGCATGTCTGTTCTTGACTGGCAGTATATCTGTCAGGAAGGGAATGTCCCCTGCATGGGAAATGGGCATGCATCCCTGCCCTGACTGTCTCACTACATGTGAAACTGCTATCCTGACATGTTTTTCCTGGCATCACCCTAATCTAGCATGTGTGCATAGACCTAAGCCTCTTCCTTTCAATGACAGGTCCAGGACCTGTCCTGTGACCTAAAGAGCCACACCAAGCATACCCTCAATGAAGGCAGTGAACTACTGTCCATGCCCTGGGTTTATCACATGAAGAGGTTGTGGAGGGGATACCATGTTTTCAAATCTATAATGTGACCAGATCTTTTTCCTGTGTAAGTGATAGTATTGTCTATTGACCACTCTTGTGTAAGGTTCCACTGTTACGTGTAACCTAGAACCTTGCACTGGAATTCTGTGTGCTTGTTGAATGCATGTGTGTGCATTGTAGTACATGTGTGATAGTAAGACTCTTTGTATGGTAAGAGTCTAAGTACTAGAAGCAGTGGGATTACATTTTGCATGATCCCTGGTTTAGCATGGCGCAAGGTGGAGGACAAAGACAGCTTCCCAAGGTAGTGGAAGTATATTGACTTCAATCCTGTGGCTAGAGGGCAAACACATAGATACTGAAGTGATGGAGGACGGAGAGCGGTCTAAAGAGCTGCTGATTAGTTTTTTCTGAGCACTACCATTTGGTGGATGGTAGGAGTGACCCATCGGACTGCAGTTTCTGTTGTTCAAGGTGAAGACGATTCTAGTCAGCAGCTGTTCATTTGTCTTTCTCTGATTACTGCATCAGGAAGACTAAAGACAGCAGGGTGCAGAGACCTCACTTCATTAAACCCATTTTTGGATGCTCCTAGTTGGACCCAATGTCAGATGCACTAACCTGAGATATCCTGAACCCAGCGGGAGCAATGTTAATGCTTGTCCTACCATGCCCCTCACTGCGATGCGGACCACATTTCTGCTGGCTTGAGGCACAATGAAGGAAATGAGGGAATGGGACAAAATAATAAAGAAACAAGATCTGGTCTGTTGGCTCACTGGACACCCTCGTCTGTGGTTGCCGGGTAGGCATCGGCCATGACATAATACCAGGTGGGCATGGAGGATGTGGTATACAAGATGATATAAACATAAACAGAATTACCCACATATCATCACACTTAATGCAAGCAGTCTCCTGCGCATCCCACCACACTCACTTCACTATCTGTATTACCTTTTCATGCAACCAGATCAGCAGGTAGCCTAGGATCTTGGCTCAGGAGGATGGCAGGCTGTTGCCTTCAGTTAAGTCACTGAATAATCGCCTGAAGGAATGGAGCCCTTCTCTAATCCGAAAGCACTGTAAGGCACCTTACACACATGCCCCACAATAATGAACTGTCCAGACCTGAACCAGTAAACATTTGGGCTACTTCACCCTCCAACTATCCCTGGCGGCTATCCCAAAACATTGCAGCAAGCTGGGCACGAGATGCTGAGGGCAGTGTTATACGCGCTAGCAGTTGTAGTCTTGTATGTACTGACTTGTTACCTTTGGTGAGAGCTGCTGTGGTGAGATTCTCTTGTAAGGTGTTAAAGATGCCCCATTGGGGGTGCGCGTCTGGCGGCACAACTTACTTTACAGTTTCAGATGCGCCGATGACAACTGCAGGTCCGTGACACAGGTTGACTTGCTGACATCCACTGCAGACTCGTGACACAGGATGACGATGTCCACTGCAGACTTATGACACAGAATGATGACACAGAATGATGCGCCAATGTCCTCTGCAGGCTTGTGACTCAGGATCCACTAGATGCCATTATCATGAAGTCCAACGGTGACCGGAGTCACTCTGATGATGCGACTGAGGCTGCACAGATTCCTGATTGCCTAGCAATCGTGTGTGGGTGGGGAGTGCCTTTATAGTCCTGGTCCAATTAAGATGGCTGCTGTGGAGGTGACTCATTTCCTGGTTGTATAATCATCAGGCTCATACCATGATGTGTTCTGGGTGACTCATTTTCTGATGGTAGCAGACCACTACCGGTGACGACCAAGACAGCTGCCTATGACCTCCGGTACTTCCCGTCCAGGTGACCTGAAACTGACTGCTGTACCCAAGTCCTGGGCACCCCAAGACCTTCATCTTACCAGTGAAGAACTACCTGTGGTGACCTGAAACCCCCCCGACAGAGTGTGTTTCCCATCGACTGCGACGGTAAATGTGTTGGCGGTCTCCCGCCCTCTAACGCAATACCTTTCTTTGCAGTGACTGCGGCGGTCACTGTATTGGCAGTACGTCCGCCATGAACTGAACTCTTGAATTATTTGCTTTTTCTCCAAACGTTGCATATTTATATCTCCAAAAGCATTTATCCTAGATCTGTGTTTATGGTCGTTAAAACTATATAAAAATCTGTAATATTTTTTACAAACCCTTGGTCACGGATCTAGTCATTGATTGTGTGTAAACATTTCTTGCCTGTGTGTGTACAGCAAATGCTTAGCACTACCCTCCGATAAGCCTAACTGCTCGCCCACACTACCACAAAAGAGAGCATTAGTATTATCTACTTTAGCCTCTGTAAAGCTTCTTGGGATCCACTGGACTCTGTGCACACTATACCTTACTTTGGTATAGTATATACTGAGCCAGCTTCGTACAGTGCCTTTGGGCCCTCCCGTGCCTGATCCCGATCCGACCGGGCTTTGGGCGACCAAGCAGTGGCCCTTCTCAGGTAGCAGGTCAGCCTGGAAGAGAAGGAGCCGGGGCCGTGAGGGGACCCCGGCTCCTCTTGGCGGTTGGTGTGCGGGATGGGAAGCACCAGGCTCTTCCATTCTGGCGCTTCTGACCAGGGTAGGAGTGGGATACCCACCAGCCCACTGGCATTGCTGGGGGCTGCCGCCCAAGCCGGGGAATCTTGATGCTGCTGGGTTCAAGCCTAGTGGTGGTCGGCTGATGTTCAGGTGGGGAGACCCTCCCTCGTTGCCAGGTACCTGGTTTGTCCCGGTCCCGTGCAGCTGGGCTGAGGGTTTCAAGACTTGTGCGGTCCTTTCTGGTCCTCTGGGAGGGACTGATGGCAGTGGTGCTGCCTGCTTCCGTTGCTTTGGGAGCCCCCCTTGCGTGGGCTGAGAGCCTGGTTTCACTCTTCAAATCGTGGAGGTGACTCCCAGAGGGGAAGCCTGGACGGGGCACCAGGCCGTCTCACCTGGTGGGTGGCAGACAGAAGCATGGCGTTGCCTTCCTCCCACCTATCCTGCACCCGCAGGTGGGAGAATGTTTTTAAAAGTTCCCTGTGTCTCTTGGTGGTGGATCACTTGGCTCACGCGTCGAGGAAGAACGCAGCTAGCTGCAAGAATTAGTGTGAAATACAGGACAGATTGATCATTGAAACTTCAAATGCACCTTGCGCCCCCGGATTCCTCGGGGGCCTACGCCTGTCTGAGGGTAGCTCAATAATCAATTGCCCCAGGGCTTCCCCGGGGTGTGGCTGGGGCCGTCGCAGGGTAACTACGCTCCTTTTGTCCCCCCACAAGGTCAGGCCACTGATTGCCTGTCGCAAGATCATTCCCCCTGGTCCTGTTGTGTAGCTACGCTGCCGGTGTGCCTAAAATTCCCTCCTACCTTGACGGGGTACAGGATGACGACCGGTCTGCCCTGGGCCTGTCCCAGGGAGCCTGGCTGTGTGCCACGCATGGCTGTCTGTGGTGTCCCACGGCTGCCCCTGCACACTGCCTCGGGCCCCCACTTCCGCGGCCAGGTTTGGGGAAGGCACACCCCTGCCTGGCCTGCGGGTGCTCGCTTGCATCAGTCTCCAAACTGGGAAAAAGGGTGCGTTGCCGCGACCTCTGCCCACGCAGCCCAGGGGCCGGTGTTCCCCGGCTCCCCTACGCTTCAGCATCCGACTATGACCTCACATCATACTAGTGACCTGTTGGATTTAAGCATATTACTAAGTGGAGGAAAAGAAACTAACCAGGATTCCCTCAGTAACAGTGAGCTAAGAGCCCAGTGCAGAATCCCCACTTGGCGGCGGGTGCGGGAAATGTGGCCTACAGAAGACCAACTCCCCAACATCAGTCAGGGGGCCCAAGTCCTTCTGATCTAGGCTCATACTGCGGGCGGAGTTAGACTGGTAGCGGCCCCTGGCGTGCTGGGATTGGGCCTTCTCGGAGTCGGGTTGCTTGGGAATGCAGCCCAAAGCGGGTGGTAAACTCCATTTAAGACAGTACTTAATTTGTAAAAAAAATAGGTGCCAGGGCTCAAAGTTATCACAGAATCTCATTACCAGCGCTGCAGAATGTGGGGCTGACATTTGATTTATCTACCACCATTCTCCACCGCGCTGCTCTCCTCGGAGGTTCGTGCCCTCTACGAGAACAACAAAAAGGTCATTTCATTTGTATAGCACCGAACACCATTTGAATGCCATTGCTGCGCTTCCTGTTTTTTTTACAGTGATAAAACATGTGAGGCGGGGATAAAGTACCCCTTGCTGATAGACATTGCGGGAGTGAGAGTTGGAAAATGCCCCCTAGCATGTCGAATAAAATGCAAATGCCTTTGTTCTAGGCTCCAGTCCAGTACACTGTCTGAAGGAGCATTAACAAAGCAATGCTTTTGAAATTTTTTGTGTTAAACTTGTGGAACGTGCAAAATACCTAACTATGACCCGGAGTTTCGCTCTCTGTCCCTCTTGGTGAAGTCAAATAGAACCTTTTGACATAGCATTTCATCGTTTTTGATAAAATGATGGTTATTCCACCAGACACTCCCTGGCAGAGTACGAAAAGCCTCAGAAAAAAAAGGTTTTGTTTTTGCTCTAATGCGCTTACCAAAACAACGTTGTTCTCTTTACCAGCCCTGTGTCTCTGTTGGTCTCCAACAATAAGCTTTCGAGAAAAATACTTTGTTTTATGACCAATGAGGCCAGTACTGGAGGAGGCAGAAAGAGATTCAGACTGAAATCCAGCGGTCCCGTCCAGCTCAGCACCCAGCAACAGAGTGCCCAAGAGGCTGTCCCAGGAAGCAAGATGCATGCAATTGCAGTCACCTGTGCACAAAACTGGTGCTGCCTTCATCTTTGAAAAATTGTCTGCACTTCAGTTGCCCGAATGAAGGAAAGCTATAGCACCGGCACTGTAAAATAAATACCAGCGCTGAGCCCCGGAAAACACGGGCACAAATTAAGCACTGATCTAAGGCTAAATACGGGCGTGAGACCGATAGCCAACAAGTACCGTAAGGGAAAGTTGAAAAGAACTTTAAAGAGAGAGTTCAAGAGGGTGTGAAACTGTTGAGAGGTAAATTTGTGGGGTCCGTGCAGTCCACCCAGAGGATTCAACACAGCGGGAAGGTCGGTCACCCGCAGGGCAGATCCTCTCCACGGGACCGCCACCCGGGTGCCCCTGGCCTCTGCAGGGTGCATTTCTTCCACGGCGGTGCACTGCAAATGGCTCTGGGTCAGCTGGGAAGGCTTTGGGGTGGCAGGTGGCTCTCCGCTCCGGTGGAGAGTGTTAAAGCCCCTCTGGCAGCAGCTTCGCCCTGTCCATAGGGCTGAGGGAGATTTGACCGCCTCCACGCCCTCCCTCGGCAACCGTTCCTGGCCACCTCTCGGGGTGCGCCAGGGTGGGGAAGGGGAACAGGGCCCCCTGCTCCCGGCACAACTGTCACCTGCGGCAGACTGTGCTCACTGCACCCTGACCATGTTACACCACCAGTCGGGGCTGTCCCCACCGGATATCAAGGGCCTGCTGCGATGTCGGTTACCCACCTGACCCGTATTAAACGAGGACCAAGAAGTCTAACACTTATGACAGTTGGAGGGCTGAGCAAAACCCTGTGGCGCAATGAAGGTGAGGGGCAGCGCACACCAGCTGAGGTGGGATCCTGCCGCGAAGTCAGCAACGGGCGCACCTCCGGCCCATCTCGCCTGCTCCATCTGGGAGGTGGAGCAAAAGTGTGCATGATAGGACCCGAAAGATGGTGAACTATGTCTGGGCAGGGCAAAGCCAGAGGAAACTCTGGTGGAGGTCTGTAGTGGTTCTGACATGCAAATCGGTCATCTGACCTGGGTATAGGAGTGAAAGACTAATCGAACCATCTAGTAGCTGGTTTCCTCCGAAATTTCCCTCTGGATAGCTGGTGCTCAGAACCACCAGTTTTATCTGGTAAAGCGAATGATTAGATGTCTTGGGTCTGAAACAATCTCAATCTATTCTCAAACTTGAAATGGGTAAGAAGCCCGGCTCACTGGTGTGGAGCCAGGCATGGAATGCAAGTGCATTGCGGGCCACTTCTGGTAAGCAGAACTTGCACTGCGGGATGAACCAAATGCCGGGTTAAGGTGCCCGATGCTGATGCTCATCAGACCCCAGAAAGGGTTTTGGTTGATATAGACATCAGGATGGTGGCCATGGAAGTCAGAATCCGCTAAGGAGTGTGTGACAACTCACCTCCCGAATCAACTAGCTTTGAAAATGGATGGTGCTGGAGCATTGGGTCCATACCTGGCCATCGCCAGCGCTGAGAGCCGTGGTGGCTAAGCTGCAACGACTAGGTGGGCCGCTGCAGTGCGCATGGAAGCCCGGGGCTCGGGTGGAACAGCCGCAGGTGCAGATCTTATTGGTAGTAGCAAATATTCAAACGAGAACTTTGAAGGCCGAAGTGGAGAAGGGTTTCTTGTGAACAGCAGTTGAACATGGGTCAGTCAGTCCTAAGAGATGGGTGACTGCCGTTCTAAGGAATAGGCAATGACCTCCATTGCCCTCGGCCAGTCAAAAGGGATTCGGGTTCAGATCCCTGAACCCAAAGTGGCGGAGACGGCTGCCCTCACGGCGTCCAGTGCGGTAACGCAAACGATCTTGGAGAAGCCGACAGGAGCCCCGGGGAAAGTTCTCTTTTTTTTGTGAAGGGCAGGGCACCGTGGAATGGGTTCGCTCCGATGAGAGGGGCCTGAGCCTTGGAAGCGTTGCAGTTCTGACGGCATCTGGTGAGCTCTTGCTGGTCCTTAAAAATCTGGGGGAGATGGTGTAAATCTCACACCGAGCCATACCGATATCCGGAGTAGGTCCCCAAGGTGAACAGCCGCTGGCATGTTGGAACAATGTAGGTAAGGGAAGTTGGCAAGTCAGATCTGTAACTTCAGGATAAGGATTGGCTCTAAGGGCTGGGTCATTTGGGCTGGGGCGCATGGCGGGGTTGGGTGCACGCATCGGCTAAACAAGTCGCCGTCCTCCAGGCCGGCTGCAACTCTGGACACGAACCGGGCCCTTCCTGTGGATCACTCCAGCTGCAGTGGTTGCCTCTCCCGTGCCCCTCCTCGGGGTGTGGGGCCGGCGTTCTGCCTCAGCCGGCGCCTAGCAGCTGACATAGAACTGGTGTGGGCCAGGGGAATCTGTTTGTTTAATTAAAACAAAGCATCACGAAGGCCCGAGGCGGTGTTGATGTGATGGGATTTTTTTCCCAGTGCTCGGTCAAAGTGAAGAAATTTGATGGCGATCAGGTAAATGGCAGGAGTAACTATGACTCTCTTAAGTATCAGTGAAAATAATAAGAGAAAGGCGTAAAGACTTTTAAAAACAGAAAGCGTGCGCCAAAATTCTGAAACTTTGATGATCTGAACAACAGAATTTCAGAAGTTCAGAAATACTCCCAAAATCCAAAGCATCACAATGCTGCTTTGGACCTGATGGATGAAATTGTGACTTTTTCAGAAAACACCAGCGAAATAAGTCCTATGCCAGTTAATCGCAATGAACTTCCAAGTGTACCCAGTAATGAGCCTAAGAATACTGCTCAAGAGGAGCATCAGAATGCCCTAGTCCAAAACAACTAGCCAAACAAAGACAAGAAAGATGGAAGGCTCAATAGAATGCATAAGAAAATATATGCAAAAGCAAATGGCAGCTATAAGGTATACCAGGCAATGTTTATGAAAGACAAGAAGAAAATGGCCAGGATAATCACTGATGATGCAGAAGATGCCACTTACCAAATCAGTGCCAGTTATATTTTTCAATACTACAAAGATATTATAGAAAAAGAGAACAAGAAAACCCCAAAATTCATCCCTATTGACATGAAACCGGAAGATCGGGATGTTGAAAGACTATGCAAAGAAATTACACTGCTTGAAATATTTACAGCTTTCAAAGAATCTAACTTAAATAAAGCAGTGGGGCCTGACAATATTGGCTTAAATGATCTTAACAATGTTCACAATAAGCAACCAAGGCTGCTGCCCAAAATATTATCGACTTGGTTAACTATGAAAAGAGTTCCAGAATGTATAAAGAAAAACTGTTCAATACTAATCCCAAAGAATGTACTGATCAGTGAACTAAACAAAATAAGCAACTGGAGACCAATTTCCAATCGGTACACCATTCACAAAGCTAGTTACAAAAATCTTGCCCAAAAGACTTACTTCATTCGTCAATCTGAATAAGAGACAAAAAGGCATCATGAAGGTGAGAGTTTTTTTTTTACAGAGTTTTATATAGCGCGAACTTGACCCGAATCGGGTATCAGAGCGCTTTACATAGCACCAGTTGCATTACATGAGGACACATTCATTTTTGTTAGGCACGGGGAGATTAAGTGCTTTGCCCAGAATCACAGGATGTACAGCGTCATTGCCGAGACTCAAACCCGGAAACCCAGATTCGAGGTCGATCGCCCTAGCCATTAGGCCATCTCCTCTCCCCTTTAACTCTTCTTCAGAATATTATAAAAGGGGCACGAAAAAACAAATGCACACATCTCCAAAGCTTTTGGCTCTGTCAGCAATGGTCACATTCTATGGAGTCTCGAAAGGCACAGATTTCCTTCATACATCAGGAGTGAAAAAAATTTTTGTAAACAGACTCAACAATGTCTTTCAAGGGCAACAATAATGAATCTACATCTGAAATAACGATGAAATCTGGAGTAAAGCAAGCTGACTCGTTATCCCCACTGTTATTTAACATTGCCATGGATCCCATGATATGTGATCTTCAGAAAAAAGGCAAGGGCTTCACATTCGGCTCAGATGGCCTTATTGAGCAGATCACTGCTCTAGCCTTTGCCAATGATATAGCAGTACTCAGCAACACCTGCGAAGGAATGCGTACTAATCTGAAAATCATTGAAAACTTTAGTAAAGCATCAGGTTTAAAACTAAATGTTAAAAAAACACAGAGATTCAACATAAGTCATCACAAAGACAAAATCCTGGTGAACAACTGCAAACCATGGCAATTTGAAAAAACAAGATATTGAGAATATTCATACAGGTGACAGTGAGAAATACCTCGGATTGAACTTTGATCCACACACCGGCCATACAAGTAACAGCAAAATAAATGAGGTTCTCATAAACTGGACTCAAAAACTTTACAATTTACCACTCAATCCCACTCAAAAAATTGAAATCTTTTGCCAATATCTGGTTCCTAAATTGTCATTTAAATTGGAAATGGCAGGCGCAGATGCAAAAACTCTAAACATTCTGGATCAAATAATAAAGAAATATGTCAAACACTTCCTACACCTACCTGCATACACCTGTGATGGTCTCCTCTACTCCAAAAGCTCATACATGGACCTCAGTAGATCAAAGCTATATACAACAATCGAACTCAACAAAATCAACAATCTACTATACCTCAGAGAACCTCCAGATTTGTACATTGCTCACTCGTACAAGTATGCAGGAGAAATAATAAATCAAAAAATTGATAATATTATCAAAACCTACACACTTAACATTCTAGACAGTAGATTCCTGAGCTATGATTTGCAATTGTTAGCCGCTTATGATTTCCGACAAGAGGAATTTGAGAAATGAAAAAATCTCCCTGTCCAGGGTGATGGTATTAACTATCTGGCAAACAATTCAACTTTGAATTTCTGGATTAGCAAACACAACAAGCTAAAGGAAAACCAATACATAGCTGCGCTGATGTTACGAGCAAATGTTCTGTACACTAGATAAACCATCACTAGAGGAAGAAATCGAACATTTGCTACTTGCAGATATTGTAAGGATGTTTGCGAAACAATTGCTCATATTTCAGGTACATGCCTAAAACCATGGACATACGGATCAAAAGACATAGCAAAATATTGGAACTTCTCATTGATAGAGCTAAAAGGTGCAGTTGGATGACTTATAGGGAACCTCATGTCAAAAAATGTCAAGGCGAACTAAGAAAACCGGATGTAGTATTTACCAAAGATGGTACTGCTGTAGTGATTGATGTCTCAATTTGATATGAAAACTCACAAAATTCCCTTGAACTAGAGTTTGAGAGTAAAGTTAAATATTATCAGGATTTACCACAGGAAACCAAAAATCTCACCAGCTGTTCCACTGTGAAATTTCATGGTTTTATTATAGGATGTTGGGGTATTTGGCCTCAATTTAATGACGTTGTTCTGGCTGATCTTAGTTTACAAATGTCTTTCCCATTTCAGAAGAATGTTTGCCTGACTGCTTTAATGGACACTCTTAAAATGTGCCATGTATTCATGGACAATTAACTGTTAAGCTCAACGCTCAGATGTACTCTGTTTTTCACCACACATATTTCATTCTTGTTAATATACTGCTTTAAGAATGTTTATTTGTTGATATTTGAATCTAGTATAGTTACACATTTAGAGTTTGCACATAAAGTTGATTACAGTTAACATGTTTGAATTTAAATATATTTTTAGAATAGGAATGTTAAGTCACTAGCTTCAGAATTATTATTATAGGTATGTGTGTGTGCATGTAGATGTACAAGTGTACATCATGATAATTGATATATGATGAATTCAGGATAGAGCTCAAGTAATTGCCTACACATAATCAGTACATATCACATATTGATTATTAATATCCTCCTAATCATACCTTAATTTTCTCAGGACTCTTCGTAGACAATTTATATTGTTAGAATAGTACTGGAGGGTGTACTATCTCTATCCTATATGTGATTCCAGTTCCTGTGAGGACAGCTTTAAATGTGGCTGTACTCCGGAATTAATGTGTTGTTGGAAGCAAGATTGATTTGATGTTGATGGGCAGCAATAATAACCCAAAATGAGCCATTGCATGGTGGTCCAGATAGCCAAATGCCTCGTCATCTAATTAGTGAGGCGCATGAATTGATGAACTGTGGGGCTCTCGCTTCTGGCTCCAAGCACCCGGTGCCTGCCGGGCTCAACCCACTCCGGGGACAGTGGCAGGTGGGGAGTTTGACTGAGGTGGTACACCTGTCAAACGATAACGCAGGTGTCCTAAGGTGAGCTCAGGGAGGATAGAAACCTCCTGTGGAGCAGAAGGGCAAAAGCTTGCTTGATCTCAATTTTCAGTATGAATACAGACCGTGAAAGCGGGGCCTCACAATCCTTCTGACTTTTTGGGTTTCAAGCAGGAGGTGTCAGAAAAGTTACCACAGGGATATCTGGCTTGTGGCGGCCAAGCGTTCATAGCGACGTCACTTTTTGATCCGTCGATGTCGGCTCTTCCTATCATTGTGAAGCAGAATTCACCAAGCATTGGATAATAGGGAAGGCGAGCCCGGTATAGACCGTCGTGAGACAGGTTAGTTGTACCCTCTTGTTGATGTGTTGTTGCAATAGTAATCCTGCTCAGTACGAGAGGAACCGCAGGTTCAGAAACTTTGTGTATGTGCTTGGCTAAGGAACCTATTGGCTGAACCTACCATCTGTGTGATTATAACTGAACGCCTCTGCCCAGAGTCAGAGTCAGAATCCCCCCTAAACCGTAACGATACTGCAGTGCTGCGGACCCTCAGTTGTCCTGGGATAGCCAGCCTCTTGGGCCAGTGGGTACAGCCGCTCACTTGGGGACCAGAGCACAGACGGAAGGGGGCAGCCTCCTTTGCCCTTAGTGCACCGCATGTTTGCGGGGCACCCGGTGCTAAATCATTCGTAGACTACCTGATTCTGGGTCAGGGTTTCGTAAGTGCAGAGCAGCTGCCTCGCTGCAATCTATTGAAAGTCATCCTCTGAGCCAAGTGTCCGTGGGTGCCCTCGGACCCCCCATCACACCTCGGGGTTGGTCCCTCTGCCGCCAGACCTGTGGGAGGGATGACGAGGGGTAATGTGGGTCCGTGGGAGGCTGCCTCCACCAGGTGCTGACCAGCATGGGGATCCTCCCTCTCCCGTGCTGCGCCACTGGGTGCAGGGACGAGGGGCGATCCCTAGCAGGACGACCAGATGGCCAGACCGGGATCGTCCTACTCACGCACAAGTTACTGGGAGGCAAGCAGCCCTGGGAAAGAGCCTCCCGAGCACCGGCCTCAAAGCGCATGGCCACTCTTTTCGTTGTTGGACTGCTGTGTGATCGGGTCATGGGACTGGTCATCCCAGGCCATCTGGTCACTGGGTCATCCTGGGCCATCTGGTTGCCCTGCTGTGCAACCAGATGGCCCACTGGGCTGGGCGACCAGAAGGAAGGTTGGCCAGGCGGCTGGCCGGGCCAGCTCCAACTTTTGTCCCCCCCCCAGGGTTCTCTAAACATAGCTGAGGAAAATGGGGTTCCCGGGCAGGCCCGTGGGCAGACGATGTGGCCTGGGCTTAACCTTACTTGGCTCCACAGGCTCCAGGAAGGTACCCACCCAAGTCAGCACCCTGAGCCCATGGTATGGGGGTGAGTTACTAACCAGGGCAGGGTGGCTGCAGACCGGAGAGGACTCTCTTGCTCCACCACTGGGTTCAGGGTAAGGAGCAGAGACCAACCCTGCATGAAGGCCCAGCCCCCGGGGCGCCGAGCTGGAACAGGAGCCTGGGAGAGCTCTGATAAGCCCACAGCAGATGCCCGGACCTGGTCTCGAATGGCAGCAAATGTCGATGTCCCGTGCTACTAAGGAGGTGACGTTGGTAGGCCCCGCCCAAGGCTTACCATTCTAAGAATGAGCAGGGCCTGGCAAAGGGGAAGCAGCAGGCCCGCAAAGCCCCCTCCCCTTTTTCTGGCAGGGAGGGAGGCCATGGTCGTGCCCTCAGTCAGAGCTCCAGGGGGGCCTGGGCTCCATGCACTATCCCTCCATGCTGCCAAGTCCGCGGGGGAATGGGTTCCGCCGTCACCAACAGGGCAGCCTGTCCGGGGAAGGTCCAGACCGGACTCTGTTAGATCGGGCATAGTTGGGCCTATTTGGCAACTCTGGGCTGCTTGGTTGGAAACACCTGACCACGGCCCCGGTCAGGGCTTACAAGCCACAGAGCTGACAGGAAGGGGCTCCGCAGGGTCAGGGAGCCGGCAAACCTGGTTCTGCAAGCCCACCAGGGCCCTGGGTTCCCTTCCTTGACCTGCAGTGTCGTAAAGGGGATGCTTCACCTGCGTGGCTGGGTTCAGAGGATCTGAACAGGGCGACCGCTGGGCCCTGGGGTGGGCGCCCCGTTCTGGGGCCCCGTCCTCTAGCCTGCTGCTTTGCAAAGGGCACTCTACGGGGGTCCTACAGACCCAGGGAGGCTTGCCCTGCTTGGGTTCAGGAGCACGGAATGGGGCCAGGGCTCCAGTGGGACCAGGGGTGGGAGCCCCGTCCTGCAGTCTGTTGAATGTCCAAGTGCCTGGAATGGGGTCCTGCAGGCCTGGGAAGGCCTCCCCTGCGTTGCCGGGTTGAGAAGCTCTGGCCGAGCTCTGTGCCGGGAGCTCCCGCTCCGGGCTCCATCCTCCACAGGTCTCGAAAAATCCTAAAAATGGTACTAGACCTGCAGGTCGAGTAACTTGAATAAAATCTATATTTTGTGCCCATTTCGGAATTACATAGGTTTCCTTGATATCTATTTTTCACTTTTTATATTTTACCAAATGAATGGCTGTATACCCGGTACACAATGAAGAATCATTGTAAGGTGCAACTCAGTTATTTGCTCTGGGTTTTTCGGGTTCTTGGAGGACCTACAGTACATTGCTTTAAAAAATATGCCATAGTTAGAAGAAGTTACAGATGAAAACGTAGACATAAATGGCTGTTTTTTTCAACTCAATTTCAATATTTTTTTATTTAAACTGTTACTTTATATGGAAAACCCTTGAAGGTTCTACACATAAATAGCCCTTGCTGCATTCACAATTTTGTCTATGTTTCAGAAATGTATAACTTTCTGGGATCCACAATGGGTTTCATACCCAATTCTACCACTAACTGGAAGGAGGGTGAACACACAAAAATTAGGAAAAATGGGTTATATCCCAGTAAAATGCCAAAACTGTGTTGAAAAATGTATTTTTCTGATTCAAGTATGCCTGGTCTTGAAAGCTGGGAATATGGTGATTGCAGCACTAAAAACCCTTTATTGATGCCATTTGAAGGGAAAAAAACTGATGGTTTTAAACCCCAAATTTAGCTGTAAATTGGCTAATTTCTCAGTCCCCTCCAGGGGAATCCACAAACCCTAGGTACCTTTAGAATCCACAGGATATTGGAATAAAGGATGCAAATTTGGCATGCATAGCTTATGTGGACAAAAGATTATGGGGGCCTAACGCCAACTACCCCAAATAGCCAAAAAAAGACTTAGCACAGGATGGGGAAAAGGCCTGGCAGCGCAGCGGTTCGTTCTGTTTTATTTACTTATGAGTGGTAGTTGAACGTGTCATGAATTTAGCTTTTTACTACAAGAGGCTGCAGCATCTCGCTTGACAAAGTGTTTCTTTGATGGAGGATTTTATCAATTATCTACAACTTATTTTGCAAGCATTATCAGCAAGTAATTTCTTTATAATAGGCCTGTCTGCCTGCAATGAAAAGACTGAAATTCTAAAAAGAAAATCAGAAAATCACATAACGAAACAAATTGGGACCTGTTGGCTGAAATGTGTAATATCTATTGTCTGAACCCTCCCTGTGCTCCTCTGAATAGCTGCAGCCCACCCACATGCACTATCACACACGTATGCATTTGCAGACGTGCACACACACATACATGCTCACAAACACACACATCATGACTCTCAGTCTATACTGGCTGGAGTCCAAAGGCTTCTAAGGCAATTATTCCCATTCCCCCAGTTTAGGACAACCATTTAAGGGGCAAACGTTGCACACTGCCAGACATTAGCATTAGCGGTTCCATGTCAGAATGCTGACTGCAGATATATCGTGCAACAATAATATTGAAGCAAAAATATTGACAAACAAACTATCAGGGAGGTAAGTCTTTATTTGTAAATGCAAATTTGCACTTATGAATTCCACATCCATGTCACTTGTAGATATATATGGTTATTGTACATCTATGTGGAGTTACAGGTACCTAAATATACTTACCTACTTACCATGGTTTAAGGGTGCCGGCGTTGCAGGATAGTTATTTTTGTGCAGGAAGGGAAACCTTTCTGCAAAAAACAATCATGAGGCTTTTTCCTCTTGTGCAGAATGCAGCACACATAAAAAGAGGAAAAACGAGGAGAAATAAAGATATTTCTCCTCATTGTGCCTCCCTTACGCATCCCCTGGGGAGGGGTATGTTTTGGTGCTGCCTCACAATTACAATTTCTCATAAATCTGGGGCACTGTCAAATAGCCATGGATGTTGCTGTTAACTCCCCAAGCAACACCCATGGAAGCAGCCGTGGCCTATGCAGGTAAGAGTGGTGGGGCGGTGGGGCCGGAGACAGATGACCATAAGG
Source organism: Calotriton arnoldi (assembly GCA_963921515.1). Taxonomy (NCBI): domain Eukaryota; kingdom Metazoa; phylum Chordata; class Amphibia; order Caudata; family Salamandridae; genus Calotriton; species Calotriton arnoldi. The sequence goes on along the minus strand of CAWUFW010004560.1, from coordinate 65,616 downwards.
GAAAATTAAATAAATAATTAATTTCCCCTCATCATTGTCTGTCGAAATCCCCCCACACTCAGCCCCACTGCCCCACCACTCTTACCTGCACGGGCCGCGGCTGCATGGAGCGCCCCTTCCACGCAGTTTTCTGCGTGAAAGGGGCACATATTTATAAGGCCATGAAAAGCCATGTAACGTGGCTTTACGTGGCCTTATAAATATGCCAGAGGCACATTGCGCCACTGGAACGTCAAAAAAGTGACGCTACGGCGGCGCAAAAGTGTCGGTAGGTATAAGAAGCCTGGCAAGTGAATTCTCTGCTGAGTCACCATGTAAAGATCAGGTTAATATTAGGGGGTGGGCGAAATGTTTCATTCTGCCCACAGAATTGGTGGAATGTGGCAATTCTGCATTACTTTTGTAACGCAGAGTTCCGATCAAATTCCACCAATCGCTGCATGGCGTAATTTGTTCCCCCTGGGCTCCAGAACTGCGAGCACTACTTGGTATCGCTCAGCATGAATTTCAAGCGCGGGTGGTTGCGGTTGATGTGAGGGCTGCTTCTTGAGTAGATTTGCTGCAGCTCGAGTAGATTTTCTACTTGAGCTGCAGTAAAATCAACTTGAAAGGCCATACGCTCTTGCTCAGCACATGATGCCATTCATGCTGATTTTTCAGTGCTGCTCATGCTGAATGCACTAAATTGCAGTGCGAGCAGAGCAACATGCATATTTACTGCCCGTTGACAGAACTCCGCGGAATCTTGCAGAGTTTTTCTTTAATCTTGCTGAATTCCATGGAGTGAAATTTCGTGAGTTTCCCCCACCCTAGTTAAAACCTTCTGAATGTAATATATCTAGTCCACTTGCAAAACAAGAACTTAATGGCACATATTTAAAGTATCTGCCTTTAAAAATAACACACATTTATTCTTCAATTGCACTCAATTGAAGAGCCCGGCCTTAGCTGGGATTGTTCACTCATAATCTTCTTCTCCCATCCCTGTGCTTTTTGGAGCCATCAAAGTATTTTAAAGAGCCATGATTTTTCTCCCTTCTACAATTTTAATCAGAATTTAATGTGGTTTAGGTCAGAGGTCGTCAACTTTTTCTGTCATAAGAGCTACTTCTGGTCACTGGAAAGAATACTGAGCTACCACCTAATATATGATAATGGTATATAAAAAGGTCCCTTAACTGAAATACTGCTCCTAGAGTATTCCAGTCCTGTTCCATTGATCATACAGCATTAATGCCACTACAACTCTATAGCAAATGTTAACTCTGGGGTCCCTAAGATCATTTTTTCCCCTTGTTTCTGAATCGCACTAAGAGGTGAGAGTTTAATTTAGACTTGAGTTCTCATTGTCATGCAATACATAAGATGACACTACTCATTTTGTGAGTGAGAGCACGAAGGACCATTATCAATAATACAATTTGTGAGGTCCATGTAGACTTCATACCCCTCTATAAGTGACTTGCATACTGTACAACAGTCAGACAATAATGACACACAAATTGATGTATGAAGCGATTGCTTTAGGAATCCAAGCACTCAATAAACAAAGGAAGAAAGAACAGAAGAAAGACAGAAATAAAGCAATGAAGAATGGAAGAGGAAAAAAAGAAGAAAGAGGAAGAAAAAGAACAGAAATGATGTGGAGAGATAAAAAAGGAAATGTGAGCAGGACAAAAAAGTAGAAGAAGGAAGGAGACAATGAAAGAAAGGAAGTAGAGGTAGAAAAATGAGGAAGAAGGAATGAAAGGAATAGACAGTAAGTCAGTGAAAGAGTGAGAGAGAAAAATAAAAGGATACAAAAGAGAAAAGCAGTAAGAAAAGGAAAAGAATGAGAGATAAAGGAAGATAGAGAGAGAAAGGTTGGGTAAGAGAAAGTATATTGGGGGAAACGAAGGAAGAGAATGAAAGGGAAAATAGAAAGGAAGAAGAGGACGAGAAACAAAAAATGGAGAGAAAAAACAAAAAATGAAAAGGCTGAATAACAAAGAGAAAGAATGAAAAGAAAAAAGAAAAGCAAAACAGAAAGAAAGAAAAAGAAACAGAAGCTAAACAAAGATGAAGAAATAAAGGAGAAACAAAATAAGGAGTATAAGAAAAAAGAGGAAGAAGAGAAAGGAGAGAAAGAAAAAGAGGCAGAACAAAAGGTAGGACTGAAACGAGGAAATAACAAGGTAGAAAGAAAAAATTAGGAATGAAAGAGAGAAGGAGAGCAAGAAGAGATTAAGGGCCCCATGCATCAAACTAAAAACCGGTCGCAAACGGGCAGATTCTCAGAATCTGCCCCTTTGCGACCGGTATTTTTGCATTTGGGATGCATCATCCCAAATGCAAAAATCGCAATTTAAGTAATCTCTAAATTGCGATTACTTAAATTGCGATTGCATTTAATGAATCGCAAATTGACATTCCTTAAATGCAATGCATTAAAGTAAAAAATTTAGCGATTTCGCTAATAGGAGTCACAAATTACCATCAATTTGTACTTGATGGTAATTTGCAAAAACTTTGAAAAATTCACTAAAGTGCATTTTTCAAAGTTCCATTTACACACACACATGCCCTTGGGGCATGTGTGTGTGCAAATGTACTCATATGCAGATTTCAGGGTGCAACAGGGTGTCCTTTTGACACCCTTGCACCCTTGAAATAGCATGAGCAATTTGCGAGTACCTATTGGGTACTCGCAAATTGCGAATGCAATTCCCATTCATTCCTATGGGCCTCCAGGCCCATAGGAATGAATGGGAAGCCATTCCTTAATTGCGACTTGCAATTTGCGAGTCGCTATTAAGGAATTTGTAGGAATCGCTATTTTTTTAGCGATTCCTACATGCATTGGCTTTTGCAATTCCTTATTAGCGAATCCTTATTTTTTGCTAATAAGGAATCGCAAATGGCATTTTTGATGCATGTGCCAGTAAGTCTAGAAGGAAAGGTAGAAACAAGTAAAGCAAGAAAGAAAACACAAAGTAAAAGAAAGAGAAAAACAGAAATGTGGGTAAGACAGGAAAGCAGGAGGGATGAAAGAGGGGAAGAAAAAAGAAAGTAACAACGAAAGAGAAAGGAGAGAAAAGGGAGAGAAGTAGATGAAAGTAGAAAATGGAATGAAGCAGAAGAAATAGGAAGCAACTAGCGAAACAGAAGGATGTAAAGAAGAAAAGGAGAAAACGAAATAAAGTAGTAAAAGAAGGAAACAAAGAAGTAATGAAAATAAAAAAAAGGAGAAACAAAAATATTTTTCAGAAGTGTGGGGTACATAGTCCAGCATTTTCAGCTTCCCACAAGCAGTGCACTGTGTTTGACAGTGCTGCCTTAGCCTTTGGACAGTAGCATATTGTCAAACCAGTTGACAGGAAATTATCATGTGCGAGCTACTCAGAAGTAGCATGAGAGCTACTGGTAGCTTGCGATCTACCTGTTGCAGTCCCTGGCTTAGGTAGTGTACCAGCAGGAACCGACAAAGTTAATAGGTTTTGAGTCTGAAATTGCCTTTGTTATGTACATTGGTAGGTGCAGAGTTTACTCCAAATTAATCAAATGTATCTGAATGACTGGTGCAGGTAAGATTGACAAACATTATCTTAAATTTAACTTAGAAACAGATTTAGAGAGCTACTCGAAAAAGGTGCAACGAGGCTGAGGGATAATTTTAAGAAATGTATTGATATTTTGATAAAAGCAAGGAGCAATCACAGGCCAACACGTTTCGCAACAGTCAAATACATAAGTCATTTCTTAAGGGCAAGAATGATTATGACTAAGTGCTTATAAGATCATCAGTTGAGCGTTACATAAGGTGCATAAGTGTGGTGCAAATTTTAGCATCAAAGACGATTCTGTGTTAGGTAAGTAGAGTCGGGCGTGGTAATACCTTGATTCTAGATTGTGATGTAAACAATACCTTGCAAAATTTGCACCTCACTTTTTGGCATGTGGTTGGGCCTTGTCTTTATCTAAATATCAATTCATTTCTTACAATTATCCCTCAGTCTCATTGCAATTATTTCAAACAGATCTCTAAATGTGTCTCTAAGTTAATAATTATCAGCAGTATCGTGGGGAACTGGTACAGCATTATCGGGGATCCAGTAAACTGGTTCCTATCTTAGCTCCTTCCCCATTTTTGCTCTAATATTATCTAAAATGTGCTTCCTTAGGGTTATACATATGTTTGGAGCTCATTTCTGACTTTCTGTGATTTCACATAAGGTTGCAAGAGTACTCCTGGTACACTGCACATGTGGCAGGTTGATAGGAACATTTACACGTGGAAACATTTCAAATGTATATTTCCTAATAGGTAAATGTTTTGTGTAAGCATTTGCACTTGATAACTTATTTCTGTACAGCCAAAACATGTTCCCCTTGGATAAATCTCTCTTCTACACCTCCACCAAGTTTGGAGGTTTTCTTCCCCTTTCCTATCTTATAAAGAGATTCATTCCTGTCACTGACTGGAGTAAATACTGACCATTCACAGCATGGGAAACTAGCTGCAAAAGGGCTTGTGGAGAATCACAAACTTGCAAGTTTGTGGGAGTTCAGCATCTTTTGCAGTATTCCCACCCAAGAACATATAAAAAACACCCCTGTCAGCAGTGTTACTGAAATAGAAAATCATTCCTCAATGATAATTTTTTATGGGAGTACCTCCATTTATTTGTGCAAGTTCACGTTTTGTGAATCCCTAAGTTGCATTTTCACTCACATAATGCTGTTGTTTGGTATTTAAATTTAATAAGACATTTATAAAGCTACTTACCGGTAATGCTTCCAAAGATGCTTCCGATTACAAACAGATGCAGGCATCACCTGTTCACTTCAAGCTATTGCTATTTCATGTTCATCAAAGGTAAATATTTTTTTATTGGACCATGAAATCACGCACCAAAACAATTGAAAACACATTTTGTAACTGCTTTTGTAAATATTTAACTGGATTTAAAAGAATGTAAAAGTACTACAGCATATACATTAGATCTATTTAAACGATTCTATGATCATTACTGTGAGAGTGTGCACAGAGCTTGTGAGTGTGAAAACAAATTAGTTAACGAATTCCGTTTTGGCATACTTGACAATCACATAGCAAAAGGCTTTAGACTTCTTTATATACGGCAGTTCGACAAGAAACAGAAGGTAGTTATCACAAAAAAGTAATCTCTATCAAGTTTCTGGTATTCACTTCTGGTCTCAGAAAAGTGGGCTAGCCCTGTTGTAGGCAGGACTATATCGGCAGAGATTTTTTCTTCTCTTCACCGCAATCAGACCCTGTTTAATAATTATTCCTAGTGGCCTTCATCAGGATATATATATATATATATATATATATATATATATATATATATATATATATATATTATACAAAAAGAGTTGCCTCTAGGTGGGATGCACTCCGAGGTGGAAATTAAGCCAAAGCAAGGGCACACGCCATGAACAAAGTCCTTTTCTGGTTACCTGCCAGACGCGTTTCGGGCCAACGCCCTCTTCAGTGGCAGACCATGTGACGTGCCGGCGTGCAGCAACCACCAGTAAATCCCCGTAATAATTATGCTCAGGTGAACCACCTGAAGCAATGCTTCCTGGGACTGGTGGTTCAGTAAAACCCAAGTGGGTCGCCGCCGGCACTCACATTCAAAAATGTCTTTAAAAGGATTGCGGATGTTCGCGCCGGCACCCCTGCATATAACAGGCACCTCCTGTTCCACAGTTAGCTGCCCCAATAAAGCAGCCACGGACCCGCCAGTGTTTCGCGGTGGTGCAATCCGCGACCAGGCAGGCCGCTGTACAAAATACAAAAGAGTTGCCTCTAGGAGGATGCACTCCCAGGTGGAAATTACGCCAAAGCAGGGGCACACGCCATGAACAAAGTCCTTTTCTGGTATCCTGCCAGACACGTTTCGGGCCAACGCCCTCTTAAGTGGCAGACCATGTGACGTGCCGGCGTGCGGCAACCACCAGTAAATCCCCGTAATAATTATGCTCAGGTGAACCACCTGAAGCAATGCTTACTGGGACTGGTGGTTCAGTAAAACCCAAGTGGGTCGCCACCGGCACTCACATTCAAAAATGTCTTTAAAAGGATTGCCGATGTTCACGCCGGCACCCCTGCATATAACAGGCACCTCCTGTTCCACAGTTAGCTGCCCCAATAAAGCAGCAACTCTTTTTGTATTTTGTACAGCGGCCTGCCTGGTCGCGGGATTGCACCACCGCGAAACACTTGCGGGTCCGCGGCTGCGTTATTGGGGCAGCTAACTGTGGAACAGGAGGTGCCTGTTATATGCAGGCGTGCCGGCGCGAAAATCGGCAATCCTTTTAAAGATATTTTTGAATGTGAGTGCCGGCGGCGACCCACTTGGGTTTTACTGAACCACCAGTCCCAGGAAGCATTGTTTCAGGTGGTTCACCTGAGCATAATTGTTACGGGATTTACTGGTGGTTGCCGCATGCCGGCACGTCACATGGTCTGCCACTGAAGAGGCGTTGGCCCGAACGCGTCTGGCAGGTAACCAGAAAGGACTTTGTTCATGGCGTGTGCCCTTGCTTGGCGTAATTCGACCTGGGAGTGCATCCCACCTAGAGGCAACTCTTTTTGTATTTTGCACAGCGGCCTGCCTGGTCGTGGGATTGCACCACCGCGAAACACTTGCGGGTCCGCGGCTGCTTTATTGGGGCAGCTAACTGTGGAACAGGAGGTGCCTGTTATAGGCAGGAGTGCCGGCGCGAACATCGGCAATCCTTTTAAAGACATTTTTGAATGTGAGTGCCGGCGGCGACCCACTTGGGTTTACTGAACCACCAGACCCAGGAAGCATTGCTTCAGGTGGTTCACCTGAGCATAATTATTACGGGGATTTACTGGTGGTTGCCGCATGCCGGCACGTCACATGGTCTGCCACTGAAGAGGGCGTTGGCCCGAAACGCGTCTGGCAGGTAACCAGAAAAGGACTATGTTCATGGCGTGTGCCCTTGCTTTGGCGTAATTTCCACCTGGGAGTGCATCCCACCTAGAGGCAACTCTTTTTGTATTTTGTACAGCGGCCTGCCTGGTCGCGGGATTGCACCACCGCGAAACACTTGCGGGTCCGTGGCTGCTTTATTGGGGTAGCTAACTGTGGAACAGGAGGTGCCTGTTATATGCAGGGGTGCCGGCGCGAACATCGGCAATGCTTTTAAAGACATTTTTGAATGTGAGTGCCGGCGGCGACCCACTTGGGTTTTACTGAACCACCAGTCCCAGGAAGCATTGCTTCAGGTGGTTCACCTGAGCATAATTATTACGGGGATTTACTGGTGGTTGCCGCATGCCGGCACGTCACATGGTCTGCCACTGAAGAGGGCGTTGGCCCGAAACGCGTCTGGCAGGTAACCAGAAAAGGACTATGTTCATGGCGTGTGCCCTTGCTTTGGCGTAATTTCCACCTGGGAGTTCATCCCACCTAGAGGCAACTCTTTTTGTATTTTGTACAGCGGCCTGCCTGGCGCGGGATTGCACCACCGCGAAACACTTGCGGGTCCGCGGCTGCTTTATTGGGGCAGCTAACTGTGGAACAGGAGGTGCCTGTTATATGCAGGGGTGCCGGTGCGAACACCGGCAATCCTTTTAAAGACATTTTTTAATGTGAGTGCCGGCGGCGACCCACTTGGGTTTTACTGAACCACCAGTCCCAGGAAGCATTGCTTCAGGTGGTTCACCTAAGCTTAATTATTGCGGGGATTTACTGGTGGTTGCCGCATGCCGGCACGTCACATGGTCTGCCACTGAAGAGGGCGTTGGCCCGAAACGCGTCTGGCAGGTAACCAGAAAAGGACTTTGTTCATGGCGTGTGCCCTTGCTTTGGCATAATTTCCACCTGGGAGTGCATCCCACCTAGAGGCAACTCTTTTTGTATTTTGTACAGCGGCCTGCCTGGTCGCGGGATTGCACCACCGCGAAACACTTGCGGATCCGCGGCTGCTTTATTGGGGCAGCTAACTGTGGAACAGGAGCTGCCTGTTATATGCAGGGGTGCCGGCGTGAACATCGGCAATCCTTTTAAAGACATTTTTTAATGTGAGTGCCGGCGGCGACCCACTTGGGTTTTACTGAACCACCAGTCCCAGGAAGCATTGCTTCAGGTGGTTCATCTGAGCATAATTATTACGGGGATTAACTGGTGGTTGCCGCATGCCGGCACGTCACATGGTCTGCCACTGAAGAGGGCGTTGGCCCGAAACACGTCTGGCAGGTAACCAGAAAAGGACTTTGTTCATGGCGTGTGCCCTTGCTTTGGCGTAATTTCCACCTGGGAGTGCATCCCACCTAGAGGCAACTCTTTTTGTATTTTGTACAGCGGCCTGCCTGGTCGCGGGATTGCACCACCGCGAAACACTTGCGGGTCCGCTGCTGCTTTATTGGGGCAGCTAACTGTGGAACAGGAGGTGTCTGTTATATGCAGAGGTGCCGCGCGAACATCGGCAATCCTTTTGAAGACATTTTTGAATGTGAGTGCCGGCGGCGACCCACTTGGGTTTTACTGAACCAGCAGTCCCAGGAAGCATTGCTTCAGGTGGTTCACCTGAGCATAATTATTACGGGGATTTACTGGTGGTTGCCGCACGCCGGCACGTCACATTGTCTGCCACTGAAGAGGGCGTTGGCCCGAAACGCGTCTGGCAGGATACCAGAAAATGACTTTGTTCATGGCCTGTGCCCTTGCTTTGGCGTAATTTCCACCTGGGAGTGCATCCCACCTAGAGGCAACTCTTTTTCTATTTTGTACAGCGGCCTGCCTGGTCGCGGGATTGCACCACCGCGAAACACTTGCGGGTCCGTGGCTGCTTTATTGGGGCAGCTAACTGTGGAACAGGAGGTGCCTGTTAAATGCAGGGGTGCCGGCGCGAACATCGGCAATCCTTTTAAAGACATTTTTGAATGTGAGTGCCGGCGGCGACCCACTTGGGTTTTACTGAACCACCAGTCCCAGGAAGCATTGCTTCAAGTGGTTCACCTGAGCATAATTATTACGGGGATTTACTGGTGGTTGCCGCACGCCGGCACGTCACATGGTCTGCCACTGAAGAGGGCGTTGGCCCAAAACGCGTCTGGCAGGTAACCTGAAAAGGACTTTGTTCATGACGTGTGCCCTTGCTTTGGCGTAATTTCCACCTGGGAGTGCATCCCACCTAGAGGCAACTCTTTTTGTATTTTGTACAGTGGCATGCCTGGTCGCGGGATTGCACCACCGCGAAACACTTGCGGGTCCGTGGCTGCTTTATTGGGGCAGCTATCTGTGGAACAGGAGGTGCCTGTTATATGCAGGGGTGCCGGCGCGAACATCGGCAATCCTTTTAAAGACATTTTTGAATGTGAGTGCCGGCGGCGACCCACTTGGGTTTTACTGAACCACCAGTCCCAGGAAGCATTGCTTCAGGTGGTTCACCTGAGCATAATTATTACGGGGATTTACTGGTGGTTGCCGCACGCCGGCATGTCACATGGTCTGCCACTGAAGAGGGCGTTGGCCTGAAACGCGTCTGGCAGGATACCAGAAAAGGACTTTTTCATGGCGGGTGCCCTTGCTTTGGCGTAATTTCCACCTGGGAGTGCATCCCACCTAAAGGCAACTCTTTTTGTATTTTGTACAGCGGCCTGCCTGGTCGCGGGATTGCTCCACCGCGAAACACTTGCGGGTCCGTGGCTGCTTTATTGGGGCAGCTAACTGTGGAACAGGAGGTGCCTGTTATATGCAGGGGTGCCGGCGCGAACATCGGCAATCCTTTTAAAGACATTGTTTAATGTGAGTGCCGGCGGCAACCCACTTGGGTTTTACTGAGCCACCAGTCCCAGGAAGCATTGCTTCAGGTGGTTCACCTGAGCATAATTATTACGGGGATTTACTGGTGGTTGCCGCACGCCGGCACGTCACATGGTCTGCCACTGAAGAGGGCTTTGGCCCGAAACGCGTCTGGCAGGATACCAGAAAAGGACTTTGTTCATGGCGCGTGCCCTTGCTTTGGGGTAATTTCCACCTGCGAGTGCATCCCACCTAGAGGCAACTCTTTTTGTAATATATATATATATATATTCCAAGGTTGCCCTGTAAGCAGAGACGCACATACAGTGGATGGATCACCAGGATATTTATTTCAAAATCGGCATTTCCTCCCCAGTACAATTCCGTTGCCTGACGCGTTTCGGAGCGGGCTGCTCCTTCCTCATAGGCTCTGAGCGCAAACCACAGTCCAAGTGAACCAACCCTCTTTCCCTTTCATGCATGCTCCTCGGTAATTGCCCTCTGGTGGGCCTCTCAGGTGAGTCAAACCTTTGCATGCTGGGAGTTTGAGTCCACTTCACTAAATCATCCCTCCAGTGGGGTCCGTGATTTTGCCTCAATAATATTTCTTTTGTTAAGCCCTCCAGTGGGCCACAGGGAAGAAAGGCCGGTTTCAATCATGCATCCACTGCGCTGCTTCGGCTCCGATATTCAAAACCAGCAGCCCCAGATTCCATTCTCCTGGCAGTGCAGCCTCCCACGGCCGGACTGCCGCGCGTTAAATCTTCCAAGGTTGCCCTGTAAGCAGAGACGCACATACAGTGGATGGATCACCAGGATATTTATTTCAAAATCGGCATTTCCTCCCCAGTACAATTCCGTTGCCTGACGTGTTTCGGAGTGGGCTGCTCCTTCCTCATAGGCTCTGAGCGCAAACCACAGTCCAAGTGAACCAACCCTCTTTCCCTTTCATGCATGCTCCTCGGTAATTGCCCTCTGGTGGGCCTCTCAGGTGAGTCAAGCCTTTGCATGCTGAGAGTTTGAGTCCGCTTCACTAAATCATCCCCTCCAGTGGGGTCCGTGATTTTGCCTCAATAATATTTCTTTTGTTAAGCCCTCCAGTGGGCCACAGGGAAGAAAGGCCGGTTTCAATCATGCATCCACTGCGCTGCTTCGGCTCCGATATTCAAAACCAGCAGCCCCAGATTCCATTCTCCTGGCAGTGCAGCCTCCCACGGCCGGACTGCCGCGAGTTAAATCTTCCAATGTTGCCCTGTAAGCAGAGACGCACATACAGTGGATGGATCACCAGGATATTTATTTCAAAATCGGCATTTCCTCCCCAGTCACTTGGACTGTGGTTTGCGCTCAGAGCCTATGAGGAAGGAGCAGCCCGCTCCGAAACGCGTCAGGCAATGGAATTGTACTGGGGAAGAAATGCCGATTTTGAATATAAATATCCTGGTGATCCATCCACTGTATGTGCGTCTCTGCTTACAGGGCACCTTTGGAAGATTTAACGCGCGGCAGTCCGGCCGTGGGAGGCTGCACTGCCAGGAGAATGGAATCTGGGGCTGCTGGTTTTGAATATCGGAGCCGAAGCAGCGCAGTGGATGCATGATTGAAACCGGCATTTCTTCCCTGGGGCCCACTGGAGGGCTTAAATAAAAGAAATATTATTGAGGCAAAATCACGGACCCCACTGGAGGGGATGATTTAGTGAAGCGGACTCAAACTCCCAGCATGCAAAGGTTTGACTCACCTGAGAGGCCCACCAGAGGGCAATTACCGAGGAGCATGCATGAAAGGGAAAGAGTGTTGGTTCACTTGGACTGTGGTTTGCGCTCAGAGCCTATGAGGAAGGAGCAGCCCGCTCCGAAACGCGTCAGGCAATGGAATTGTACTGGGGAAGAAATGCCGATTTTGAATAAAATATCCTGGTGATCCATCCACTGTATGTGCGTCTCTGCTTACAGGGCACCTTTGGAAGATTTAACGTGCGGCAGTCCGGCCGGGGGAGGCTGCACTGCCAGGAGAATGGAATCTGGGGCTGCTGGTTTTGAATATCGGAGCCGAAGCAGCGCAGTGGATGCATGATTGAAACCGGCATTTCTTCCCTGGGGCCCACTGGAGGGCTTAAATAAAAGAAATATTATTGAGGCAAAATCACGGACCCCACTGGAGGGGATGATTTAGTGAAGCGGACTCAAACTCCCAGCATGCAAAGGTTTGACTCACCTGAGAGGCCCACCAGAGGGCAATTACCGAGGAGCATGCATGAAAGGGAAAGAGTGTTGGTTCACTTGGACTGTGGTTTGCGCTCAGAGCCTATGAGGAAGGAGCAGCCCGCTCCGAAACGCGTCAGGCAATGGAATTGTACTGGGGAAGAAATGCCGATTTTGAATAAAATATCCTGGTGATCCATCCACTGTATGTGCGTCTCTGCTTACAGGGCACCTTTGGAAGATTTAACGCGCGGCAGTCCGGCCGTGGGAGGCTGCACTGCCAGGAGAATGGAATCTGGGGCTGCTGGTTTTGAATATCGGAGCCGAAGCAGCGCAGTGGATGCATGATTGAAACCGGCCTTTCTTCCCTGGGGCCCACTGGAGGGCTTAAATAAAAGAAATATTATTGAGGCAAAATCACGGACCCCACTGGAGGGGATGATTTAGTGAAGCGGACTCAAACTCCCAGCATGCAAAGGTTTGACTCACCTGAGAGGCCCACCAGAGGGCAATTACCGAGGAGCATGCATGAAAGGGAAAGAGTGTTGGTTCACTTGGACTGTGGTTTGCGCTCAGAGCCTATGAGGAAGGAGCAGCCCGCTCCGAAACGCGTCAGGCAATGGAATTGTACTGGGGAAGAAATGCCGATTTTGAATATAAATATCCTGGTGATCCATCCACTGTATGTGCGTCTCTGCTTACAGGGCACCTTTGGAAGATTTAACGCGCGGCAGTCCGGCCGTGGGAGGCTGCACTGCCAGGAGAATGGAATCTGGGGCTGCTGGTTTTGAATATCGGAGCCGAAGCAGCGCAGTGGATGCATGATTGAAACCGGCCTTTCTTCCCTGGGGCCCACTGGAGGGCTTAAACAAAAGAAATATTATTGAGGCAAAATCACGGACCCCACTGGAGGGGATGATTTAGTGAAGCGGACTCAAACTCCCAGCATGCAAAGGTTTGACTCACCTGAGAGGCCCACCAGAGGGCAATTACCGAGGAGCATGCATGAAAGGGAAAGAGTGTTGGTTCACTTGGACTGTGGTTTGCGCTCAGAGCCTATGAGGAAGGAGCAGCCCGCTCCGAAACGCGTCAGGCAACGGAATTGTACTGGGGAAGAAATGCCGATTTTGAAATAAAATATCCTGGTGATCCATCCACTGTATGTGCGTCTCTGCTTACAGGGCAACCTTGGAAGATTTAACGCGCGGCAGTCCGGCCGTGGGAGGCTGCACTGCCAGGAGAATGGAATCTGGGGCTGCTGGTTTTGAATATCGGAGCCGAAGCAGCGCAGTGGATGCATGATTGAAACCGGCCTTTCTTCCCTGTGGCCCACTGGAGGGCTTAAACAAAAGAAATATTATTGAGGCAAAATCACGGACCCCACTGGAGGGGATGATTTAGTGAAGCGGACTCAAACTCCCAGCATGCAAAGGTTTGACTCACCTGAGAGGCCCACCAGAGGGCAATTACCGAGGAGCATGCATGAAAGGGAAAGAGGGTTGGTTCACTTGGACTGTGGTTTGCGCTCAGAGCCTATGAGGAAGGAGCAGCCCACTCCGAAACACGTCAGGCAACGGAATTGTACTGGGGAGGAAATGCCGATTTTGAAATAAATATCCTGGTAATCCATCCACTGTATGTGCGTCTCTGCTTACAGGGCAACCTTGGAAGATTTAACGCGCGGCAGTCCGGCCGTGGGAGGCTGCACTGCCAGGAGAATGGAATCTGGGGCTGCTGGTTTTGAATATCGGAGCCGAAGCAGCGCAGTGGATGCATGATTGAAACCGGCCTTTCTTCCCTGTGGCCCACTGGAGGGCTTAAATAAAAGAAATATTATTGAGGCAAAATCACGGACCCCACTGGAGGGGATGATTTAGTGAAGCGGACTCAAACTCCCAGCATGCAAAGGTTTGACTCACCTGAGAGGCCCACCAGAGGGCAATTACCGAGGAGCATGCATGAAAGGGAAAGAGGGTTGGTTCACTTGGACTGTGGTTTGCGCTCAGAGCCTATGAGGAAGGAGCAGCCCGCTCCGAAACGCGTCAGGCAACGGAATTGTACTGGGGAAGAAATGCCGATTTTGAATATAAATATCCTGGTGATCCATCCACTGTATGTGCGTCTCTGCTTACAGGGCAACCTTGGAAGATTTAACGCGCGGCAGTCCGGCCGTGGGAGGCTGCACTGCCAGGAGAATGGAATCTGGGGCTGCTGGTTTTGAATATCGGAGCCGAAGCAGCGCAGTGGATGCATGATTGAAACCCGCCTTTCTTCCCTGTGGCCCGCTGGAGGGCTTAACAAAAGAAATATTATTGAGGCAAAATCACGGACCCCACTGGAGGGGATGATTTAGTGAAGCGGACTCAAACTCCCAGCATGCAAAGGTTTGACTCACCTGAGAGGCCCACCAGAGGGCAATTACCGAGGAGCATGCATGAAAGGGAAAGAGGGTTGGTTCACTTGGACTGTGGTTTGCGCTCAGAGCCTATGAGGAAGGAGCAGCCCGCTCCGAAACGCGTCATGCAACGGAATTATACTGGGGAGGAAATGCCGATTTTGAAATAAATATCCTGGTGATCCATCCACTGTATGTGCGTCTCTGCTTACAGGGCAACCTTGGAAGATATATATATATATATATTCCTGATGTGAATATATATATATATATATATATATATATATATATATATATGTATTAACTAAAAAAAAACAAAGGTTACTGGGACATTATAGTTAGGCTGACATTTCAGTCCTGCAAAACTAGAGAAATTGAGCAGCTATAGTTAGCTGAGCTAAATGTAACTCACGCCCCCGCAATCCACTGCTTATGACCTCACATATTACATCACTGATGATATGGTCAGTGACATCACTGATGACATCTCAAATGACATCACTGATGACATCACTGATGACATCATCCAGTGACTGTGAGTTTTTCTAAAAAGTTTATGAGAGTTAAATATATATACACCAAGGTGTATTGATGAATCAGTGGGTGTATGAGTGCCTGTATGGATGATTTAGTGGGAACGTGACTGACTGTATAAGTGAGTGATTATACGTGTCTCTGTGAATGTATGGGTGATTGATTAATTTGTGTGAATGTCTGTATCAGTCTGTCAGTTGGTGTGTAAGTGGCTGCATTGGTTGGTGAGTAGGTACATGAGTGCCTATATGGGTTATTCATTGGTTGTCTGAGTACCTGTATGGGTGCATGAGTATCTGTGTGGGTGGGTGAGGGGGTGTGTGACTCCCTGCAAGGATGATTGAGTGGGTGAATCACTGGCTGTAGGGGTTCATGAGTGTATCTGAGAGGGTCTGTATGGGTGAGTGAGTGTGCGTATGGCTGTGTCGGTGAGTGAATGGATGTCTCAGTGGTATATGGGTAAGTAACTGCATACGTGAAAGGCAGTATATGTGAGTGTTGGAGTATATAAGCGACTGCACGTGTGAGTGATTGTGAGAGTGGCTGTATGGGTGAGTGTGTGCTTGTGTCAGCGACTGTATAGGTGAGTAGGTATGTGTTAGTATCTGTATGAATAAGTGAGTTGGTGTGTGTATAACTGTGTATGTGAGTAAGTGGCAGTGTGATTGACTCTATGGGTGAGTGAGTAGGCTTATGAGTAGCTCTATGAGTGTCTGAAAGTGTGTGAGTGGCTGTATGGGTATATGAGTGGATATGTCAGTGGGTGTATTAGTGATTGAGTGGGTATATAAGTGTCTGTATGGGTGAATGAGTGGATGTGTGTGTAGACCTATGAATCAGTGAGTGGGTATGTACATACTGGTATGGGTGTGTCAATGGTTTTGAGAATGGTAGTGTGAAAGTTGGAGTGGGTGTATGAATGGTTACATGGGGGTATGAATGGCTGCGTCAGAGATTCTGTGGATGATGTCATCAGTGATGACATTTGAGATGTCATCAGTGATGTCACTGACCATGTCATGAGTGATATAATATGTGAGGTCATAAGCAGTGCATTGCGGGGGCTCAGCTAACTGCTGAATTTCTCTGGTTTTGTACGAGTGAAATGTCAGTCTAACTATAACGTCCTTGTAACCTTTGTTTTTTTCACTGAATATCTAAGGTTTTTTTAATCCTATTTCCTAACTATAACAGCCCTGTAACCTTTGGTTTCTTCAGTGAATTTCTTAGGTTTTTTTAATGCTAATTACTAACTATAACTTACCTGTAACTTTTGATTTTTTCAGTGAATTTCCATGGTTTTTTAACTAGCAATGGTCTTTGCAGAATCGTCTGGAAAAGGGATGGGCCTCTGACCAGCTCTCAGAAATCCCGTTGAATAGGCCTTATAGAAAGTACCAGGAGGGCTTCTTGGTCCCCAAAGTGCTTTAGCATAAAAGACAACTTTATTCCCCAACCAGTAGTATGCCAGGAGACGTGTTTGCAGAGTGGTGCAGAAAGGGGGTGTGGCCTCCGAAGACCTCTTAGCAAACTGACTCTGTGGAACTTGCTGGAGGTAACAAAAGGAATACTTGGCCCCAAATGCCCTCAATAACCAAGGAGACTTCATCCCCCAACTAGTAGTATGCCAGGAGGTGCATTTGCAGAGTGATGGAGAAAGGATGTCCTTGATGATTGCACAGGTAGTGCCTGTATGATTCTATGAGTTCCATTGCCAAGGACAGACTGTGAATACCGGGCATTTTTGACAAAGTTTAAAACACATATATAGACATATCTTACATGAACTTTCACTGTAGCTATTTAGTAAGATACTAATTAAACTTTCCCCTTTGTATACATTTGTCAAAAAAAAATAAAAACACATTTTCCTTCTCCATAGCAACACCGAAGGTCGCAATTACATCAGTAGTCACAAATACAAATGGCAAAATATTCAACAGATATTTAAACATATTTTACACAAAGTTTGATCTAGCTGTTTAGTAACATAATTTTTTAACTTTATATTAACAACATATTTAACAAAAACAACAATTTAACCTAACTTTCAACATCTGAACTCAGGAATAGAACATAACTACAAAACACCCATAAAACTACCCATTCTTACCCAAACTCAACAGAAATCAAAAACTGCTCCAAAACTAGTACAATGCACACTCTGTGAAAAGATCCACTGTAGAGAGACGAATAAAAAATATTCATGTGGGATAACGTCCATAGTGTATCATCTTAAAACCTAACATAGAAAATCTCTAACTGGCAATCTTGCAGAGGGAAGCTGACGGATCATCTACTTCAGCAGCAGCAGCAACAATTTCCGGCCACAAAGTCCCTTTAGAGGTACAGACTACTACAACAGATATGGCCCCAGAGTTTTCAAGAATAGCCACGTATTGCATGGACTGTAGTGTTGTTAGGTCGAGCCTAGCGCAGCGTGCATGTACTGCTCGCTCTGCGAGACTGCTGTAGTAGAGTATGGGAGAGAAGCCGCGCCCACTCTCCTCCCATATTTTTAATTGACTTCTGTCATTGTCTTTTGTGAATGCTGCCTTCAGATTCGTTAATAGGCTTGTTTGTCCCTCCTTAGTACGGCCTTGTCTTCATTTGTACCTTCCCATGGCGACTGGCCCTTTTACTTCGGTTGTTACACAGGACCTGTTATTTAGTCTGTAAGCACTATTTACTTTATTGAGTTTCTCTTACTGCAGGCCGGACATTTGCTGCTTTAGCTGAAACCGCTTGTGTTTTTTTAAGCAGCACGGCCGTTCCGTAACACGGGCGCCTGCTTTCAATCACTTTAACCTGGCATTATCTCGTGTCTGTTTCAACCCCTCCTGTGCTAATGAGCTGAAGCTGACAACAGCACATCTGTGTTACATGTAATCTGTACTAAAGCCACCTGACGGGTTGTTTTCAAAAGCCTGTTATATTAACAACAACACCAATACCACCACCACCAATACCACCATACCACCAATGTCACCACCAATACCACCACCATTGCCAATACCACCACCAATACCACCACCACCGCCAATACCACCACAACCACCAATACCACCACCACCACCACCAATACCACCACCATCAACATCACCAATACCACTACCACCACCAATACCACCACCAATACCACCACCACCAATACCACCACCATCACTAATACCACCACCACCAATGCCACCACCATCAATAACACCACCAATACCACCAACACCACCACCACCACCAATGCCAATACCACCACCACCAATACCACCACCACCACCAATACCACCACCAATACCACCACCACCAAAACCACCACCAATAACACCACCACCACCATCAATACCACCACCTCCACCACCACCAATGCCACCACCAATACCACCACCACCACCAATACCCCCACCAGCACCAATACCACCACCACCAATACCACCATCAATACCACCACCACCAATAACACCACCACCACCAATACCACGACTAATACCACCACCACCACCAATTCCGCCACCACCACCACCAATATCACCACCACCAATACCACCAATACCATCACCACCACCACTACTACCACCAATACCACCACCACCAATACCAATACCACCACCACCACCAATTCCATTACCAATACCACCACTAATACCACCACCACAAATAACACCACCAATACCACCACCACCAATATCACCACCACCACTACCACCACCAATACCACCACCACCAATACCACTATCAATACCACCAATACAACCACCACCAATTCCACCAATACCACCAATACCACCACCAATACCACCACCACCAATACCACCACCACCACCACCACCAATATCACCACCACCAGTACCAATACCAATATCACCACAAATACCACCACCAATACCACCACCAATACCACCACCACAAATAACACCACTACCACCACTACCACCAATACCACCACCGCCACCAATACCACCACCACCACCAATACCACCACCACCAATACCACCACCACCAGCACCACCACCACGAATACCAATACCACCACCATTACCAATACCACCACCACCAATACCAATACCACCACCACCACCAATACCAATACCGCCACCACTAATATCAGTACCACCACCAATACCAGCACCACCACCACCAATACCAATACCACCACCAATACCAATACCACCACCACAAATATATCTCTTTACTACGCATGCGATACATCGCATGCCATTACAACGCGATCGATACAATGACTGCATTGCTACATCGCGATCCATTACATCACAAGTCGTTACAACGACTTGCTGTAGGAGGCGCGCTGGACTTAGGAATACTATAATTTTATATTCCTACTCCAGTTTGTGCAACAGCAGGGAAGGTGTTGGATTGTAAATCCAACACCTTCTGCCCCTACAGCAAGTCGTTGTAACGACTTGCGATGTAATGGTTTACGTTGTAACAATGCGGTCATTGTAACGACCCAGTTGTAATGGCATGCGATGTAAACGCTGTTTCCCCCACCACCACCAATACCACCAATGCCACCACCACCAATACCAGCACCACCAATACCAGCACCACCAATACCACCACAACCAATACCACCAATAACAATACCACCACCACCAATACCACCAATACCACCAATACCACCACCACCAATACCACCACCACCAATACCAATACCACCACCTCAGCACCTCTTGCTCACTAGTAATAGCAGGGGCACTATACGACGCCAGAGCTGCAGCCGAGACTATCCATCCCTCCCTCCATGCCTGCCATAAAGCACAGCCCACCCTGCACCAGGAGGTGAAGCCAGGGTCCTACTACAGCTGGAGTGTTTTTTATTAGGCCAAAGATAGCAATGACATTACTCAATGCCACAATGCACACTCAAATCACGGAGAGGGCAGGAAATAGCTTCCCCCCTCCCGCTCTTCCTCCTGAGCCTCGACAGTGTAATCACAGAGCGAAAGGTGTTGGAGCGCTTTGTTAGTGTTTTTAGGTCGGATCATATGTAACTCTCACTTTACACTTTGTGTCTGTGAAATTTACAACACTTACACATCTTCTTCACTGCACTATTTATCACTACTTTGAAGACGTCGCAGGCCGGTCTCTTCCTCTGATATTTACAATCTAACAAGCGATTGAGAAGGCCCTTTATTGCAATGCAATAGGTCTCGCATTTGCGAGAGTTTAAGCTATTAGTATTGTAAATAACAATGCCTTTTATTTATATTTTAAAACGCAAAACATAAATAAAATGCATTGTCATTTACAATGCCAATAGCTCAAACGTGCGTGAATGCGAGACCTATTGCATTGCAATTGCTTGTTCTAACAGCTAGTGAGCAGTGTGTTACAGCTATTCGCAATGCTGCCAAAAATCATACCTAGTAATTTTTTACCCCCTTTTATATTTTTTGCACATTTCATAAGACGAGTACATAGTGAGCAGCAACGAGGCAACGCAAAGCTGAAGGACCCTTGACTTCAATAGGAGCACAACAACACCAAAGCAGAGAGTCCATTCAAAAGTCCAATCTCAACTTCAAGATTTGACTCCACAGTTTTGTTCGATGGCATCATACTGCATGGATTTTGCAGTTGTAGTGAATGCTGGAGAGCAATCCATAACCACTCTTCGCAATGCTGCAAAGAATAATAAATGTTGATTTTTTTTAATTTTTGGACCTTCATAGTTTTTCTACATTAGCAGGCATTTTATTAAGTTACAAAATGGGTATCTAATATCTATGTGTTGTTCATTCAATTATCTTCTAATTTATTGTAACACTACTTACATATAACTTGCTGTATAGAGAAGTTATGCACTTACCAGAAGATTTAAACACAGACTGTTGACTTATATTTATACAGTGAAAAAGTAAATAATGATAACTGGCAAAAGTTATCTGTGTATTTATGTGTAGGGGGACTGTGGATTTAGGCCCAGATCTCTGTACTGGGGTGAATGTATGACATTGTTCTGCATTCTGTCCATCAATTGTTCTTTTTGCATTTGTCACCACGAGTGGGACGGGTATGCCCAGATGTGGGTCTCGTGCTCTCCATGCCACTGGAGTCAAGCTATCCTGGCTGATGAGGGGTGAAATCCGAAAACCGGTCCTAGGATGCTTGTTTCCAGTCCAGGGAGGACCTGGCTTGGCAGTTCGGGCTGGACTGTTCCCATTGGGCACAGGGTCAAGAGTGATTTGCATATGGCTGGGTTCAAACTCGAATGGCATGGGGGCAAAAAAATGATGGATTTAGGCCCAGATCTCTGTACTTGGGTGAATGTATGACATTGTTCTGCATTCTGTCCATCATTTTTTCTTTTTGTATTTGTCACCCTGAGTGGGATGGGTATGCCCTAAAGTGGGTCTCGTGCTCTCCATGCCACTGGAATCTAGCTATCCTGGCTGATGAGTGGTGAAACCCCAAAACCAGTCCTAGGATGATTGTTTCCAGTCCAGGGAGGACCTGGCCTGGCAGTTTGGGCTGGACTGTTCCCATTGGGCGCAATGTCAAGACTGATTTGCATATGGCTGGGTTCAAACAGGAATGGCATGGGAAGCAAAAAAATGATGGATTTAGGACCAGATCTCTGTACTGGGGTGAATGTATGACATTGTTCTGCATTCTGTCCATCAATTGTTCTTTTTGCATTTGTCACCCGAGTGGGAGAGGTATGCCCAGATGTGGGTCCGGAGCTCTCCATGCCACTGGAGTCAAGCTATCCTGGCTGATCAGGCGTGAAACCCCAAAACCGGTCCTAGGATGCTTGTTTCCAGTCCAGGGAGGACCTGGCCTGGCAGTTTGGGCTGGACTGTTCCCATTGGGCACAGGTCAAGACTGATTTGCATATGGCTGGGTTCAAACTCGAATGGCATGGGGGCAAAAAAATGATGGATTTAGGCCCAGATCTCTGTACTTGGGTGAATGTATGACATTGTTCTGCATTCTGTCCATCATTTTTTCTTTTTGTATTTGTCACCCTGAGTGGGATGGGTATGCCCTAAAGTGGGTATCATGCTCTCCATGCCACTGGAGTCAAGCTATCCTGGCTGATGAGGGGTGAAACCCCGAAACCAGTCCTAGGATGCTTGTTTCCAGTCCAGGGAGGACCTGGCCTGGCACTTCGGGCTGGACTGTTGCCATTGGGCACAGGGTCAAGAGTAATTTGCATATGTCTGGGTTCAAACTGGAATGGCATGGGGGGCAAAAAAACGATGGATTTAGGCCCAGATCCCTGTACTGGGGTGAATGTATGACATTGTTCTGCATTCTGTCCATCAATTGTCCTTTTTGAATTTTCGGTTTGTCCGGTTATCATTATTTACTTTTTCACTTTATAAATATAAGTCACCAGTCTGTGCTTAAATCTTCTAGTAAGTGCATCAACAACATGTACAAACATACTCTGTTTTTTTTTAGACAACACTTTGTTAAATTTTGTAATCTCTTCTTTAAAACTATCAACTGTAATGTGTCTTGTTCTGCAACTCCTCCTCTTAACAACTCTTCATTTTCCCTATAATCCTGCTCAGGACCAAAGAAACGAAACTGCACATCACCACAAACCTTATCTACGCCTGCCACACTACCATGCAAAAGTGCTCTATTAATTTCTCCTAAACATAAAGCAGGAGTTTTCACATAATACAGCCTCGTACCAAAAGTTCGCATTGTTGAGTGGTATAACTTGTTTTGAGTTTTAAACTTCTCCTTGTAAAGATATGTAGGACATTTCTTAATATATCAATGGATTGCTGTCTAATACTAGAAACACTACAACAATTCCATTTGTATACAGTACCCTGACTGTACCTTCCTTGTACCTCTTCTGCAATAACTTCTTCTACATTTCTAGGTACCATCACCTCTTTTGCTATAGGTCTACCATTATTTATTTAATAACATTGTCTTCTTTAATCAATACCATGAACTAATCTGTTATCCTGGAGATAGCTTTCTTCATTAAAGAAAGGCTCTGTACTAGAAATATGTATCCATTCTCCACTAAAAACTGTACAAGAGTTACTTCTATTCACTAATATTTTATTCTGGTTTTGTCTCCTCATGCACAACACTAATTTGTCAAGAGTCTTGATTCTATTTAGAATCAAAATGAAAAGCTTCCCCTTCAAAGCAAAGGCCTTATCAACTACTCTCTCAACTTGTTCTTTCAGTTTCACTGCCTCTCTCCTTCTTCTACACTTTTTTAAATTTCTCACTAAATTTACAAGGCTGTAACTATGCAATCATTATAACATTTGCACAGAACCTATGCAGCCATCTAAACACCCACTTACAACCCATGCAGTCATTGAAATACTGAGGCATACACGTGCACTGATGAAACACTCAGGCTCTACTCATTCACTCATGTAATTATGTAGAGAATACCATTGTAGTAAACCTATCACCCACATTGTCTAAAGACTACATATTCCTCAGTAAAACTTGTAAATACATGGGTTTGTGGTTGAAAACATCAATACTCCCTGGATGATTGAATGAGTGCATAGGTAGTGCTTAGGTGATCCCCTGACAATACAAGTAGTGCCTAGATGATTCCCTGACTATGTCATAACTTCATGAGTCATTCCATATCTGCATACTTACTGCCTGCGTGTTTGCATGAGTTAGTATCTGGGTGTTTGGATGAGTGCATGAGTAGAGCGTGAAAGATTCGACAAGTGCGTGACCAATGCTTCATGTTAGAAATGGGGGTCTCTGGTTGGCAATGGTTTGCACTGTTGTCCAAGTAGGGACCCTTCTTCCTAGTCAGAATAAGGGGGATACACTACTAAAATAATCCCTGCTCACCCCCTTGGTAGCTTCGCACGAGCAGACAGGCTTATCTCAGAGGCAGTGTGTAAAGCATTTGTGTATGCATACAGTAACACAGTGAAAACACTACAAATGGACACCACACCAGTTTAGAAAAATAAGTAATCTTTATCTAAACCAAAACAAGACCAAACAACAAAAATCCACAATACAGCATTAAAAATATAAATTTCAAAAGGTAGAAACAGTTCAGTTCCAAGAAAATGTGAGATGCAACACTTTTACACAAAGTACCTTGGATGCGTAAAAAATGCAAGCAAAAAGGGTCGCAGGGAAGGTGATGCGTCGGTTTCTTACACTCAGGGAAGGTGATGCATTGATTCCTTGCTCCGGGGAGGTGATGTGTTGGATCCTTACTGCTGCGCAGGGGAGGTGATGCGTTGGTTCCTTACCGGAGAGGAGGTGATGCGTCGGTTTCTTACTGCATGGGGAGGTGTTGCGTTGGTTTCTTACTGCGTCCCCCAACAATGCGACAATCTTGGCGCTTCGAAGCGATGCGTGACGATCCAGTGCGATGAGTCAGTTCTTCTCCAACCGGGCCTGCATCAGAATCTGTGCCGTGATCTCGGACGTCCGAGATCGGTGCACAGGATTCATCGCACAGCGGACACTTCAGCCCTGAGCAGGTGCTGCGTCGATTCTTCAGCGGCAGCGATGCATCGGAAATTTTCTCTCGCACCACTGCGATGCGTCGGCATCAGGCGATGCGTCGATTTTCACAGTTCTTGCAGTTTCCAGTCCCAAAACAACTTCCAGAGGCCTAGAACACTGGCAGGAACCTCTCAGCAGGTCAGAACTCCCAGCAGAGGAGTTCAGGGGGGACTAGGGGTGAAGTATTTGTGTCCCTGAGACTTCAGAACAGGAGGCAAGCTCAATTCAAGCCCTTGGAGATCTTCCTCATGCAGGGGACACAGGAAACAGCAAGTAGCCAATGCAGTCCAACCCCAGACAGCAAACAGTACAGGGGCAGTATTACTCCTCAGCTTCTCCGGCTCGTCTTCTTGGCAAAGGTTCCTCTTGATTCCCAGAAGTGATCTAAAGTTCTGGGGTCTGGGCCCCAATATTTATACAGCAAAAATCCTTTGTTCTCTGGTGGCAGAGAAGACCTGTGCTCAGTCAAAACCAGTTCTGTCCTCTCTGGTGCAGATTCCTGCCAGGAGATTGAGACAGCATTGTGGAAGGCAGGCCAGGCCCACTCAGGTGAAAGGAAATCTCCTCCCCCTATTCTAATTGCAGCCCAGGTCTATTCAGCCCAGCCCTGACTCATCCAGACTCTCTGGAGCCACTGCACATCCCCAGCCCCTGTCACTCCAAAGCCAAACAATCAATACACATCCTAGCAGAGGCACACTGGATGGCTAAGCAAGAAAATACCTGCTTTCTAAAAGTGGTATTTTCAAACACAGAATGTAAACATCACCCTCACTAAAAGATGCATTTGAACATTCTGAGTTCAGGCATACTAAACTTTATTTTCTTACCTTGTTCCCAGGGGTAGTTATGCTTATAAGATGTTATAAGCAAACTCCCCATTCTATCCTGTGGGTACAGATAGCCTTGCAATAGTGAAAAACACAATTGGCAGTATTTCACTATCAGGACATGCCACACACATCAGGGCATGTCCTACCTTTCACATACACTGCACCCTGACCCGAGGGTTACCTTGGGCCTACCTTAGGGTTGACTAACATGTACAGAAAGTGAAGGTTAGGGCCTGGCAAGTGGGTGGACTTTCCAAGTTGACATGGCAGTACTAGACTGCACACAGGCACTGCAATGGCAGGCCTGAGTTACATTTACAGGCTGCTTATCTGGGTCGGACCACCAGTGCCGCAGGCTTCCTGTGTCTTTTGCTTCCTCGCACTAAATGCTTCGGATATGCCCAGACGTGGGTCCTGGGCTCACTGTGCCACTGGATTCAAGCTATTCTGGCTGATGAGGGGTGAAACCCCGAAACCAGTCCTAGGATGCTTGTTTCCGGTCAAGGGAGGACCTGGCTTGGCAGTTCGGGCTGGACTGTTCCTATGAGGCAAAGGGTCAAGACTGATTTCCATATGGCCAGGTCTAAACTGGGGTGGCATGGTAAGCAAAAGAATGATGGATTTAACCCAGATCTTTTGACTGGGGGTGAATGTTTTGATTTGTTCTGCATTCTGCCCATCAATTGTGTGTCTTTTGCTTCCTCACCCTAAGTGCGCCGGATATGTCCAGACGTGGGTCCTGGGCTCACTGTGCGACTGGCTTTAAGCTATCCTGGCTGATGAGGGGTGAAACCCCGAAACCGGTCCTAGGATGCTTGTTTCCGGTCCAGGGAAGACCTAGCTTGGCAGTTTGGGCTGGACTGTTCCCATGAGGCACAGGGTCAAAACTGATTTGCATATGGCCAGGTCTAATCTAGGGTGGCATGGTGAGCAAAAGAATGATGGATTTAACCCAGATCTCTTGACTGGGGGTGAATGTTTTGATTTGTTCTGCATTACGTCCATCTATTGTGTGTCTTTTGCTTCCAGGCCCACTAGCAGCATTTGATTTACAGGCCCTAGGCACACACTGTGCACTGTACTAGGGACTGACTAGTAAATCAAATAAGCCAATTATGGAAACACCAATCCATAACAACAATTTACAAAGGGTGCATTTGCACTTTGGCACTGAAAAGCAGTGGCTACCTAATGAGATGAGTGCATGACTAGTGTCTGAGTGACTCCATGGTTAAAGCTTGAGAGATTGTATGAAAGTAAAAATACTGCTGGGGTGATTGTATTAGTGCAAGAGTATTCCCTTAGTAATTAAATGAATGCATAGGTACTGGATGAGTGATAGGTCTGCTACAATTGTACTCTCTATGTAAATACATGAGTGCATGAGTAGAGCCTGAGCGTTTCATCAGTGCACGCGTGTGCCTCAGTATTTCAATGATTGCATGGGTTATAAGTGGGTGTTTAGATGGCTGCTTAGGTTCTGCGCAAATGTTATAATGATTGCATAGTTACAGCCTTGTTAATTGCATACGTCAATAGTTAGTAAATTAGATGATTAGATGAATGTATATGTAGTGCCTGCATACTTCAATGACTACATAATTTCTGCCTGCCTGCCTGATTGCAAGAGTACATGTGTAGTTTCTGCATAATTGAATAACTCCATGGATAGTGAACCACTGATTTGATGACTGCCTGAGTAGGTGCTGGGTGATTCCATGAGTGCCTGAATACTGCCTGACTGACTGAGAAAGTACCTCCATTGGTGTTAGATACATAACAGTTGTCACTATATCTCTGACTCATTGTTTTTCTCCTTCTGTCAGTATCAAACTATCTGTTTTACTGTATACGTGATTTTCTTCTGAGCTTCGTGTGAGTGAAATCTAGGTATCACACTTGATATATAATTGCATACATGGCCCTCTAGAAACATACATTGATTTGTTACTGAGCATGCACATGCATCATTAAGTTTCTAAAACGGAAAATAACATTTTAAAAATTTTCAAAACACAAATCCTTTTGTGAATGGCATACCTACATAATTTCTTAAATACTTCTTCTGCTTCTAAAACATATATTCAGCATATCTCAAACAAAAGTTACACTTGAAATGAAGCTAGCACAAGAATTCTCGAGGCATTCTCCACTATTAATCCTTCTCAATTTTAAACCATGCATGTTTAAAGAAAAACACTACCCTCACCATAAACATGAAATTTTCATAAGCCTTACTGAACATAGATCACCATGTAAACATATATGTGATTTCTTAATAGTTGAACACCTTCAAGCCATCTTTCCCAACATATATACCTCTCTGCATCTTTAAGCAAACTCAAAAGTCCCACTGTATATATAACTATGTGCAAGCACAAAAACCATATCTCACCTTCTAAGTATATGTAAAGTGGTCATATAAGTTAAAAAACACATTGACAAACACTTCCCAATATACACCTAACAAGTATTACTTCTTTCTAATTCATATACAGGTGGACAACATTGTTCTCATCTTTTATTTCTCACTACACTATTCCTGTTTCATAATGTTACTAAAAGTACTACAACTCCCAGAATGCAAATCACAGATGTATCTATTCTGCACATGATATTTGGACATTTAAAACATTCTTAGTTCCTCATTACAACTTTCCACAAGACTATTCTCTTATTTTTCAATAAAATACACAATGTAATAAAGAGGCACTAATTCATTTTTCTGTTACTTCCCAAAACATTCCCCACTAACCTCTTAAACACATACACTCTCTTACATACAGTTCATCTGATATATTTTTTCTCATCACTGTGATACTCCTTTTAATCAAACTCCCATATATATCTTCATTTCTAATGTACATGTTTAAAATAATTACAAAGTTATATACATACCACTGAATTCAGTTTGTAGATTATATTGTTGTTTTAGCTCTTTCTGCATAGTTAAGACACTGTTAAGATTTGTAAAAACTAAGCACAAGAATGGTACACCACTCTCATACAAAGCAACTCTGAAATGGCAAGCTCTTCAACTTTCCACTCTATCATCATGAGAAAGGCAGCAAATTAAATCATGTCTTTCATTTTAGACTACTGGATCTCCACGTGTGCATGGTTAGTATCTGTTAACCCATTCCCTCTTTTTCAAAAAGAGATTCTTATCTATGTGTGTTTGCGATGTATTCACGATGATCGCTGAGAAATCGCAAAAAACCGGGAGTCCCAACCTATATCTAGCTTCATTTAAAAAAAATGTAAATACTACACAACAGTTTATTACATAGCCCTGAGTTAGAAATTAAATCCTGCCATTACTTAAATTGTCATCACTCCTCAACTTTAAAAAAAAAATGTTCTGCCTCTTTAACACTGTTCCCCCCAATACACTCTTAGCTCAGTGTACCTGGCAACCCAGTTCAACCAGTAGGTCACAAGTTCATAACACATTCTAGAAGGAACATGCGACTTCCAAATTTGAATCCAATTTTTTTTTTTTTAATCCATTTTAACTGCTTTTCATTTGGAAAACGACCTTATTCAGCTCCAGCCTTCTCCTGACTGCTATTGCTCCTTCACTTCAATGCTTAGAGTATGGATTGTGGGCCACAGCTATATCTATTGGGCTAAAGAGGCAGCAAAAAAGAGAGGTATTGCCAAAGACTTGGGTTTTCCAAATGTGCAGATTCCTTGGTTTGCCTAAAAAGGATTAAAGTTTCATCAGTTGCTGGCTTTGGTTAAATCCATTGTGGATTCCCAAACTCCTCACCTCATGATTGTGCACTGTGGTGGCAATGACCTAGGCACATTGACTGGGGTAGGGCTGGAAATCCTAATGAAAGAAATCTTTGCAGAACTGAGGTCACTTTTCCCTCACACTGTCATGGTGTACTCTAATATATGCCAAAGACAGAAATGGAAGTGGTCAAATTCATGATCAATTCTGTCCATAGATTGACAAAGCCAGGAAACCTGTTAAAAAAACTGTTTCTGCATTCCTCAGAGACCATCGCATGGGCTGTATCTATAACAACAATCTGCGTTTTGACATGCATGGAATTTATAGAAATGATGGAGTGCACTTTACAGATGAAGGCAACAGGGTGTTTCTAAGTAACCTGAAACTCTGCATCCGGTCTTATGTGTAGCAGCCATATACACACAACCAACACAACGGCTCTTGTCTGAGTCCCCCCCAGTACCTGAAATATTGTGAAGTGTTTTTCTTAAGGGTTTTTTTCTTTAGTTTATGGGGATCTTCGCGACGACGTCGCGATCCCCGCAGACACATCGCAAAAATAGAAAACAAAAGTAGACATTCAATGGCCACCAACACATCCAAAAATAATATGGACAAAAATCCATTCTGAACATTGCCCTACACATATTACTATATACATACTTCTTTCAAAGCATGAATGTTAAAACTCATATTTTTGTAGTAAGTTTCTTTAAAAACCATCTTTCAGCCCTATTTTCCGTTTTCGCAGTTATTAGGGACATTGCGATGACATCGTTAACTGCGACGATCGTGCCTTTTCCATAAAGTGAAAATACATACATGCACACACATTACAGTATTTTACACTCTAGAGGTCTATTACTGTAAACTTTAAGCTCATGTTTTTCTAGTGTATTTCTAGAACAACCATCTGTAAAAACCTATCTTATACTTTCACGGTGACTCCGGATATCGCGATGACATCGGTAACAGCAATCCTCGCGGATACATCGCAAAGTGGAAAGCAAAAGCTGGATTTCAATAGCCACGACCGCATTCAATAATTAAAACTATAAAATTAATTCTAACCATCACAGTAGATAACTCACTATATAAATAACTCTACAAAACATTTACCAGAACCTCAATATCTCTATAACAATGCGTATTAATGATTCACTGATATTTTTTTTTTATATTTCCACCAATATTCGCGACGACGTCGGTAGTCGCGACGTACCTGCAATGGTACACGGAGGGGTCACGCTAGTACCTTAGTATATATATTTAACACTCATAAATGTTTAAAAAACACTCACAATTACTAGATGATGTCATCAGGGATGTCATTTGAGATGTCATGATTAATATCACTGACCATGTCATGAGTGATGTAATATGAGAGGTCATAAGCAGTGCATTGCGGGGCGTAAGTTATAGTTGGCTCAGGTAACTTTAACTGCTGAATTTCTATAGTTTTGTATAAGTGCAATATGAGCCTAGCTATAACGTCCCTCGAACCTTTGGTTTTTTCAGTGAATTTCTAAGGTTTTTTATAAAACAAATTCCTAGCTATAACGTCCTGTACCCTTAGTTTATTTTCAGTGGATTTTGAAGTTTTTTTTCCAAATTTTATTTCCTAACAATAACATCCCTGTAACCTTTGTTTTTTCTGGGAATTTTAACATTTAAAAAAAATGTATTTCCTAACTGTAACCTGTAACCTTTGAGAGTAGGTGTGTGAGTGGCTGTATAGGTAGGTGAGTGGGTGTGTGAGTGACTGTATGGGTCTCTGGGTGTGTGAGTGGTTTTGTGAGTGTGTGAGTGGCTGTATGGGTCTATGAGTGGGTGTGTGAATGATTGTATGGGTGTGTACATGGCCGTGTGAGTGGGTGTGTGTATGGTTGTGTGGATCTGTGAGTGAGTGTGTGAGTGCCTGAGTGGGTCTATGACTGGCTGCGTGAGTGTCTGAGTGGGTCTGTGACTGGATGCGTGAGTGTGTCTGTGTTTGGGTGTGTGAGTGTCTGGGTGGGTCTATAAGTGGGTACCTGAGTGTCTGAGTTGGTCTGGGAGTGGGTGTGTGAGCGTATGAGTGGGTCTGTCAGTGGGTGTGCACTAAATAAAGGAGGGAGGCACATGGGACCCCCCTCCTAGAGCTCCTCAAAAAACATTTAAAAAAGGACATAAGGGGGCAGGGTAAGAATACCCTGACCCCCTAGGTCTGGTGGTGAGGTCCCACAGGGGGTTAAAAAAAATTCCCAATTTTGCCTCAAAATTGTGGGTTGATCAACAAATTTGTGGCAAAATTGAAAAAAGAAATACAAGCACGGTCTCCCGTGCTTGTTTATACTATATGCCCTGGGTGGGCCAGGTCCTGTGGGCATAAAAAATAAAAGGAGGAGCAAACAAGGCCCCCCAAGGGTCTTTTAGCCCCAGGGACCACCACCTCCCCAGGGCTTTAGTTATTATATTGGAGGGGCCGCATGGACGCCCCTCAATTGGGCTTATTGAGCACCGGGGACCACCACCTCCCCAGGGTTTTATTTTATCAATGGAGAGGGGCCGTGCAGACCCCCCTCCTGCGGCTTTACCATGCCCTGGGGACCACCACCTCCCTGGGGCTAAATTTAAAAAATAAGCAGGGGGGCTGCGTGGACCCCCCAGGGACCACCATCTCACCAGGGCCTATTAAAAAATTGATATTGGGAGGGGGGCCATGCTGACCTGTGTACCCCATCCCCGGGGCCCGCCAAAGTTCAATGGGGAGGGGGGCCGCATGGCCCCCCTTACCAGGCCGAGTTCAGCCCCAGGGACCCCATCCCCTGGGGTCCAGTCACATCTCCCTGGGTGCCCTGGAGCCCATCCAGGGCACTCAGTGTGCTATGATGAGGACAGTGGGGGGAGCCTAAAGGCCCCTGAGGTCCCAGCCGGTTCCCCACCTTCTGCGGGAGACACCATTGCTCCTGCAGGCAGGGAGCTGCTAAATATGCATCTCCCTGCATGCAGGAGCCATCTTTCATCTGTTTCCCTGCCCGCATGACAGCGGGCAGGGAAACAAATTAAAACTCTGCTCACAGCAAGTGGGAGCAGTTTGACATCTCTCGCTTGCTGTGGGGAGAGTTATGTTTGCTCTCGCTTGGCGGGAGCTGTCAGCTCCCACCAAGTGAAAGCAAACAACTATCTCCTGAGGGTTGGCATCTCAGAAGATAGTAGGAGCCGGCCCTGGGGGGTGGCGGTGCCTAGGGCCATTATTGGCAGGAAGGTGCTGCGTGTCCCCCCTCATTTACTTTTCACGGGCCGGCCCTGGGGAGGTGGTGGTCCCCGGGGCGTATATGGCCCTGGACTCCCAGTTTTAAATATGTCTTTGGCCCGTGTGAGGTGGTGGTCCCTGGGGCCTCCGGGGTCAGCATGTACACCCCTTAAAAGTTTAATTTTAGCCCCAGGTAGATTGTGGTTTTGAAACTTGGAGGACATGAAACAGTCCCAAGAAGGGGGTCCGTGCAGCCCCCCCTTTATTTAAAAAATAAAGCCATGGGGAGTTGGTGGTCACTGGGGCTCAATATGCGCAATGGAGGGGGGTCTGCTTGGCCCCCTCCAATATATTAAATAAAGCCCCAGGGAGGTGGTCTTCCCCAGGGCTAAAAAGACCCTAGTAGGGGGGCACAGTGAGCCCCCTCCTTTTCTTTTTTATTACCAACATGTCCCAGGACCTGGCACGCCCAGGGGCTATAGTGTAAACAACCGCAGGAGACTGCGCTTGTTTTTTTTTCAATGTTGCCGCAAATTTGTAGATCCACTTGTGATTTCGCTGCAAAATGAAAAAAATGTTTTTAACCAACGGCGGGGCCCCTGTGGGATCCCAACACCACACCTAGGGTGTCAGGGTATTCCTACCCTGCCCCCTTTTCTTTATTTTTAACGTTTTCTTTGAGACTTGGCTGAAGCCGAGCCCTAACATGGCTCCCAACACTTCCTTGTTGAAGTGTTGGCAGCCAATCATATTTCAGCACTTGGACTGTCGGATCCACGAAGGATTCGGGCTCCCAGATATACAAATTTGGTTTTCATTTAATATCTCTAGAACTGCTGAGCGGATTTACACCAAATTACAAAAAGTACACTTTCGGGACCAAGAGCTAGCTTTCTGCCAAATTTGGTTTAATTTCGTCCAGCTGTTCAGGTTGTAGTGGTGTTCAAAATTCTTATCGAAATTAACATGGGGAAAGCTTGTTTTGTGACACATTCTTCTTCTCGGCCCCCACTTGATGGATCACCCCAAAACCTTCAACACTGCAGCTAAACTGAGCATTGTATTCGTTTTTAAAATTTCATGACGATTCGTCAAACGGCACCAAAGATATAGGCAAAACAAAAAACACTCTTCCTATCCAAGTTGGTATATCTAGGGTCGCGGATCCTCCAGGGATCTGACAGTCCCGGTGCTGATATCTGATTGGCTGCCAACACTTCAACTAGGAAGTGTTGGCAGCCATTTTGGAACTCATCTTCAGCCGAGTCCCCCAAAAAAACCACTAAAGAAAAGAAAAAGGGGCAGGGTGGGAATACCCTGACCTCCTAGCACTGGTCCTGGAGTCCCCTAGGGACCCTGTCAGGGCGAAAAAGCATTTTTAAAAACAATTTAGTTGCAAAATCGTGACGGAGTCGCGATTCCACGGCAAAAATAAAAAACAAACACAGGCTCCCATGCTTGTTTACAGGGATAGCGCCGGGTGGGCAAGGTCCCAGGTCCATGAGGATAATTACATAAAAAGGAGGGGGTGCACGGGGCCAACCTCCTAGTGCTCTTTTTAGCCCCGAGGATCACCACCTCCATGGGGCTTTATTTAAATATTGGAGGGGGCGCACGGATCCGCCTCCATTGGGCTCTTTGAGCCCCAGGGATTACCACCTTCCCGGGGCTTTATTTATTTATGAAATGGAGGGGGGGCTGCACAGACACCCCTTCTGGGGCTGTTTGAAGCCCCGGGGACCACCAACTCTCAGGGGCACAAAAAAACAATTAATGGGGGAGGCGTGGACCCCGTTGCCCCAAGGACCACCACTTCCCCAGGGCCTACCTAATATAAAAAACTGGGAGGAGGGCCGCATGCCCCCCATCCCAGGCCGTATACGGGCCCGGTGACCACCACCTTCCTGGGCAGTAAGAAGGGGGGGTACTTGCCCATCCTTCTGGAGCCATTAATGGCCCTCGGAACTGCCACCACAGGACATGTAAAACACACTAGCACATGTCCCATCTTTCACATACACTTCACCTTCCCATGGGGTTACCTTGGGTCTATTTTCGGGGTGCCTAACCTATAGTAAAAGTAAAGGTTAGGGCCTGGCAAGTAGGTGCACTTGCCAGGTTGACATAAAAGTTAAAACTGTGCACAGACACTGCAGTGGCAGGTCTGAAGCACATTTGAAAGGCTACTTGTGTGGGTGGCACAACCGGTTCTGCAGACCTACTAGTAGCAATTGATTTACAGGCCCTGGGCACACCAAGTGCAATATACCAGGGACTTACTAGTTAATCAAATAGGCCAATCATGGAAAACCAATCATAAAACAATTTACAGTAGGAGCACTGGCACCTTATCCCTGAATAGCAGTGAAAAAGTGCGCAGAGACACTAAACCAGCAAAAACAAAGTCCAGCATACAGGGTCGGATTGGTAAAGCGACAATCGGGCCGCGGACAATGGGCTGGTGCTTGACAACCAACTGTGGGCCGCTTTTTTTATGCACACAGTCCAGTTTTAAATCATATTTTTTTATTAAAAGAGGATTGATAGGCTTATGCCGAAGTCCAAAGGCTGTAGCAGCCCCCTCGCCCCCACCATCTTCCCAATCGCGCACACTCAGAGGGCCCATTTTCACCTTCTACAGAATAATAATGTCTTTAGGGTCACAACATGTGGCAGCCTCCTACATTCCGGCCTCTGGGCACTACAAGGAGTCTCTGCCAGGTGAAATTCTGTGAACAGCAGAGTTCGTACTCCTTTGCCAAGGGAATAAGAGGCATGTGTAGGATGAGAGGACTTGAGATGGTTCTGCTTTCACCTCCCATGGCAAACTTGGTGCCGCAAGATGGCTACCACCAATTCCAGTTCAGGTGAGGAAAGTGAAACGGCATCAGAGAATCAAGTCTGTAAAAATAAACATGTAACTGCGACCTTAAATTCAATGGGGACGGAGTCTGTAGGTGTAGGTAGGAGGCAAAGCTGTGGCTAAAATGAACAAAATGCCTTGTAAACTATTCTGTTGGCTTTCATCTACAAGTAACTGCATATAAAATATTACGTACACACCTTAAATTAGAAATAAATGCAAGTTAAATTAATCTGTGGGAATTGCACTATGTTTGGGTAGGATAGCTCACTTGGTGAAGTAACTATTGTAAATGTCTGTGTGTAACAGGACGGTCCCAGATATAAATCCTGGCTGGAGCACTGGAGAATAGTTACATGTCTTCAATAGTGCTTCGAGGTGCAGCCGGTGACAGAAAGCACATTGAATAGGTAATTATTTTAAAACTGCATTATGTACAACATAATATCGGCTGCTGCAAAATGCACAACGAGATTTTGTTTAAGTTAAAACAAGTACTTCTGAAAATATATATTTATAGTAAGACTCAGTTACACCGTAGCTAATGCAAAACATTTTGTAAGTTTCCATTAAAAGACACACTCGTGAACTCAGGTGCTGAAACACC
Organism: Calotriton arnoldi; assembly: GCA_963921515.1. Classification (NCBI taxonomy): domain Eukaryota; kingdom Metazoa; phylum Chordata; class Amphibia; order Caudata; family Salamandridae; genus Calotriton; species Calotriton arnoldi. Next base: position 29,929 of record CAWUFW010004560.1, on the reverse strand, counting down.
TCCTCTGCTCTTATAGAGAATACATCTTTGCCACCATTGAGCTCAAATGATTCTATTAATGAAAGCCTGCACTGGCTCCCAAGGATCCTTTAAATTTGCAGATTAACCAACTGCACACATTTGCATTTCTTTAAGGCGGCAGGCATCATAGAGAGAATGCTTCCTTCTTCTTTAGCTGTCTATTCCTCTCACTTCACAGAACAGCAGATCAACTACCACCCTTTTAACCTGAGGCACCTGGCACCTCAAGGTCAGAATTAACCTTTCAGGGACAGTTGTTTTTTAACAGAAATTAGAAGAATAATTTTGGTCAAATTGTTGCTTGGAGCCTGTTGGTGTCCAGAGGCGACACCAGTAACATCGGAGCTCTAGATCTATCGGTAGGATGGATCCAACAGGATCATCCACAGAGAGATCTTTCCTGAGAAGGTCTCGGTCTCCTTGCTGCCAGAAGCTGGAGGTGGTTCCCACTTTGGGAGGCAGGACCTGTTGCAGTTAGTCTCCACCATGTAAAAGTCTGGTTTTCAGCACATCAGGGTGATTTGTATTTCATTTAACCTAGGAATTTTGCATCCTGGATGTATTTTGTATGGCCCTTTCTGCCCCCTCTTCTGGTCTGCTTGCTATTCTAGCGACAGACGGTTTTGCCTTGGAAGGTTTGTTGTAACTTGGTAATAGTACAGAATGTGGGTTAGTAGCACACCGTGCGCTATACTCAGAGCCTGCAGATAAAGACTGCGAGGGGGTACACTGCCTGTTACCCATTTTATTAAGGGTGAAAGTACTGTTAACCTAGAGGAGATCCTAGTGTAATTACTGGGTTTAAAGCTAGATAACAGCTAACCATGCATGAAGTGTGCTGGGATGGCAAACTACAAAGTCAAGTATCAGTTTAGACTTATTGGGGTATATTAAAAGAGGGCAGGTGGGGGAAGAGCAGCTGGATGACACAGGGTCATGGCTGATATCAAATAGTTTAACTTCCATCTTTTCTCTCTTCCTCACTTTAATCACATGCTTTCTTCCCTTTCCTTCTTTAATCACAGAGTGTAGCAGACCCTCCCTTGCTTCACGAGTTTAGCCTTCCTTTCAGGTAAAAACCCAGGAAAACACACACTGAAAGCCTACGGTGTAGTGTGTTGCACACAATTTTAATGGATAATTGAGAGGAGACTTTAAATGTAGTATGGAAAAGGATCACTGGGAACAGTTATATGAATCCCCCTTTTCTAGAGAGCAGTGGTGTAAGTAGCAGAAACTTCACAATTTCTTTGCTGTGTTGCTGTGGCTATGGTTGATGGCCTGCTACAGTAGAGGTAACTAGTCACTTTTTATATATCAACCAGGAACTGAAATGCCTCTTGGTTTTAAAATAATGGGTCTGTTCATTATCTAGTCCATTAGTACCCACTTAACTGTCTTCAGGTGATGAACGGCTGGGTTGGCCCTGCTAGAGTCCAGTCCCCTGCCCTGTATTTGTACATAAGCATTTACATTACTCAGTGATATTGCGAGCTAGTTGAATAGTTTATTTGACTTGTACTGGGCAACAAGTTTTACTGATGGGAGAAAGTCTTGCAGTCTGAGGTAAAGTATGCCTGCCTGTATGTATTGTTGTTTGTGCAGCATACTCTGTGTGCCCTGAGACTTGCTTCTGATAATGTAATAGAGCTAAAGAAGATTTGGGTGGGAAGATGGCCTTCAAGGTCTTAGCCAATCTCAGTACCCCAGTGAATTGGGTCTTTGTTTTGAAAACCATCCTTCTCTAGGCAGCCATGCAGGAGGGAGCTAGCTAATCGTATAGCTCCTTGTGAGAGAACGGAAAGGGTGAGATCTTGAAGCATTGCTACATTTGTAGATGATCAGAAGTTAACCTCATTCAATGAGGTCATGTGTGAGTCAAGACCCTAAAAGTGAAAAAAGTAAACCTGGAGACCATGTAGAATAAACAGGTAAGCAAGGATTTTGGGACCAGCAGCAGGTCAGCAGGGGCTTCAGGGAACTGAGAGTGAGGCTACAGCCATCTAGACTTGAGAGTAAGCTGGAATCTTAGGGAATTAAATTGAAAAGGGCCATTACTTGAAACCTAAGGGTGAGAAGAAGCTAGTTGGGCTTAGGGACAAGCAGGAGCTTTGGCAATCTGGGGCCGTATTACGCAAAGTGCCCCAGGGATGCAACGGGCATTTGTGCCCGCTTTGCGCGCCCCTGGGGCACTTTGGTATTACGGATGGGGCAGCAGACGCTTGTGCGGCCCCTTCTGTAATACCGATAGCGCTGGCACACATAAAGCGCCAGCGTTATCTTCAGGGGGTGTTCCCTCATTTGCCTGGGGGCATACCCCATGCAAATGAGGGAATACCTTTGCCTCTGCGCCGTACGGGCGCAGAGGCAAAGAAGCTCTTAGTCAGTCAGTGCGCCCCCTGAGAGCAGCCCTCTGGAGGGGGTCCTATGGACCCCCCAGACATCCAATTGCAGGCGGGTGCAGTCACTGACTGCACCCTCTGAAAGGGAATCTCTAATCTCCTTTAAAAGTGCAGGCGGGTTGCCACCTGCACTGTGAAAGTGCATAGTGACTTCAAAGCAGCAGCTCCGTTTTTCACATGAATCATCATAATATGGCGCACTCTCCTTCATTGCCCTGGGCGCCCCTTTTAAAAGGTGCGTCCAGCGCAATGAATGAAAATGCGTTGCATGTATAATGTGGCCCCTGGTGATTAGTGGGATTCTCAGGGCCCTAATGTGTGCAGAGCACCAGGGGGGCTGACATTAAACAGAAGCCTTAGGGAATTCTCATGGTGAAGATGGACTTCACTTTCCTGGGTGTGTGCATGGTTCTGGGTGTGGAGATAGATAGATAGCTAGATAGATAGATAGATAGATAGATCGTAGATAGATAGACAGATATTTTTTTATTGCACTATTAATTAAAATCATTGCAATGAGGCCACATATAAATGTACAATATAAAGTGCATTTGTTCCAATATTAAAAAAAGTAAAAAAAAAACAGGTTATTTCAATTGATTATGTGAAAAAGTTAAAAACACCGCTTAAGCCACTATAAACATGATGCCTTAAAAGAAGAAAAAACTAGACCCAGCGTTATAAGTTATAGTTCTGTGCAATGGTCGGAGTCAAAAAATGCCTTTACTGCCATCAGGTATTTCAAGAAGCGTGACGCCAGCTGTGCTGATTCGCCTTTCATGCACTCGACTAGGGCAGCTTGACATGTCCATATATTTAAAATACGCCAGATTGGGCGGAGCCAGTATATTCTCAGCGGACGCAGTGTCTCACAGATGCACAATATGTGAGTTAGTGATTCCTCTACTGCTCCGCATGCTCGGCACTTAGTAGCTACGAACTCTTTGTACCCTTGCCCATATTTGTATGCCAACAGTGGGATCAATCCGAACCGCAATTTCAATAATTCTCGCTTCATTATTGGTTTTAAAGGGGAGGACAGATAATATGGCAGGGTCCCACTAGTATATAGGTTTGAAGCCCAGCTTCCATGACTTCGGTTTTTTAATGTTTGCATATTGCTGTCGGCAGACAGTAACTTCGCCTGTTTTGTTAAAAGTCTTGCGGCCACTGGTATGGGTAGGGTGGCTGACCATATTTCCTTTGCTTCCAATACCTTGACACAATGGGCTAGAAATTCACACCATGTGGACCCTAGGGTGTTTATCATTGTCCAGATATGTTTCTTTAGTGACTTTTCTCGTGCTTGTTTAGCTTTTAGACAATACGCTATAAATCTAGCTTTCAGGATCCACTTTTGGGATGAAAGGTTGAATTCCCTATGGATTTGCACATGAGCGGTCGCGGTCGGTAGGAAGAAGACTTTACGAAAGCAGGCCGATTGTGCTCTGTCCAGCCATGTTGTCATCTTGTCTTTGAAGGCTATTGCACCATGGGCTACAGATGGTAAAAATGTTGCCCCCATTATTCGAATTAAGGGAGTGAGATCAGGTGAACTTATGGCTTTCCTTGCTCTGCAAAAAATGCCTTCCAAGGATTGAGCTATTCCTTGCATTGCAGTGATGTGAGCAGAGGGCCGTCCTTTATGGTCGATCCACACTCCTAAATACTTATAGGTAGTCACTATCTCGATGGGTTTACCTTTGAGGTTCCATGCACCTTTCCTTTTTGTCGCAAGATTATCATTGCCTTTGTTTTTGCCGTGTTTATTTATAAATTGTTCTCTCTGCAGCATAGAGACAGTGCCATTAGCAACCGCTGTAGACCAATCTGGGTTTGGTCGAGCAATATTGTGTCGTCCGCATATTGGAGCGATTGAATTTTGGTATCAGCTAATTTGGGAGGAAACGCTCGTGCTTCAGCCAACCATTCCGGTAAATTAGCCAAGTATAGATTAAAAAGCATTGGGGCCAATAGGCACCCTTGCTTTAAGCCTCTGTTAGTTTGTATTTTTTTAGTGGTGGAGCAGGCTGTTGTGACTCTAATCTTGACCCAGGTGTCCGAGTATAAAACAATCAGTGCTGTTAAGAGCATGTTATCAATGCCCCAATTTTTTAATTTCATCTGGGTGTGGAGAATACCATACCAGAGGGTGAGTAGGATTACTCAGTGACATTTCGGGCTAGTTTAATAGTTTATTTGACTTGTACTGGGCAACCAGTTTTACTGATGGGGGAAAGTCTTGCAGTCTGAGGTAAAGTATGCCTGCTTGTATGTATTGTTGTTTGTGCAGCATACTCTGTGTGCCCTGAGACTTGCTTCAGATAATGTAATAGAGCTAAAGAAGATTTGTGTGGGAAGATGGCCTTCAAGGTCTTAGCCAATCTCAGTGCCCCAGTGAATTGGGTCTTTGTTTTGAAAACCATCCTTCTCTAGGCAGCCATGCAGGAGGGAGCTAGCTAATCGTAAAGCTCCTTGTGAGAGGACGGAAAGGGTGAGATCTTGAAGCATTGCTACATTTGTAGATGATCAAAAGTTAACCTCATTCAATGAGGTCATGTGTGAGTCAAGACACTAAAAGTGAAAAAAGTAAACCTGGAGACCATGTAGAATAAACAGGTAAGCAAGGATTTTGGGACCAGCAGCAGGTCAGCAGGGGCTTCAGGGAACTGAGAGTGAGGCTACAGCCATCTAGACTTGAGAGTAAGCTGGAATCTTAGAGAATTAAATTGAAGATGGACTTCACTTTCCTGGGTGTGTGCATGGCTCTCGGTGTGGAGAATACCATACCAGAGGGTGAGTAGGATTCCAATCGCACAGTAGCCTCTGGAGATCTCAGTGTGAGCAGGAGACTGAGGGATATGAGTCTGTGCATGAGCCTCTGGGGACCTGAGAGTGGAAATGAGCTTAAGGGTTGTGAGGGAGAATGAGAAGTTTGGGACCCACTGATGATGAGCAAGAGCCTCACCGTCTTAGGATAAGTAGGGTACACAGTTCCTTAAAAGTAAATAATAGCCAGACCTACAAATAAACATGATCTTCTGCGGACCTGTTGGCCAATGGACAGTGAGAATCCCCATGAATGAGCAGAAGCTTTAGGCCCTTCTACTGGCAAGGAGTGGACTCAGTGATCTGTGGGTGAGCAAGGTTGAAGGAGATTCATAGACCTGAATAGAGTTGAATAATGGTGTTTCTAAACTTGACCAATGTTACTGACCCCACAAGCTGTAAATAGATTCATGTATCACAAACTTTCTATCAAAATTAGCTCCAGTACTACCAAACAATACTTTGTGAAAGGTCGTGATCCACAAATGCGAGCCACTTTTTTTTTTTTGTGTCTGGGCCCATTTTTGGTCCCAATCCGACTCTGCCAGCATACCATCAGAAACAGGAGGTCAGAAAGCAAAAAGACAGGGGAAACATGCCAAAATATGCCAGGTCTAACACTACTCTACGCATTGTATTTTGTACTGGAATGGTACCCTTCCAGTACAAAACCTATGCTAGACTCATGCAGATACCCTTGCACTATGTGGCAAAGGTGTGGAGGGCGCGTTCTGCAGCCCGATTGTGCGCCAGCACTAGAGTCAGAGTAAAGACGAAATAATTAAAATCCAGGGGAAAATATCGAGCTTCATTTGGGCATCTCGGGGGTGCGCCTCTCATGGAAAAAGTTACGGAGCAAACTTAAAAAGGGCGGGTTAGCATTGCCAGACCTTAAACTTTACTGCATGGCCTACCAATTTAAAAACATCCGTATGTTGGCAGGGGAGCCCATTAGCACCACATGGGGGTCAATATTAAGAGAAATGGCTAAAGAACTGAGTCCAAAAGCATTTTTATTAAGCCTGGGCGTAGTTCGCGAAGTAGCGCTACGCGAAGCTACGCAAAGTGCAGTTCGCACTAAGCGAGCTACGCGTAGCACTACGCGAACTGCGTAGTGCACTGTTCGCAATGATTGCACAGTGCCGGATGCTTGTCCGCACTGTGCAATCATTGAAAACGGCATCTTGCACAGTGCGAGCTGTCTTTTACTGCCGCTCGAGTAGATTTTTACTCGAGCGGCAGCTTCCTCAACGCGGACTGGTAGTTTCTCATCGCGAGCTGTCGCGAGCATACGCGACCACTCGCAATGAGAAACCTCACCTCCCGCGTTGAGAATCTCGCCGGGAGGTTTATTTTCCACGCTCGCGATCGGCAACTTGATGTTGCTGATCGCGAACGAGAAAAAGTCTCGCCGGGATGTCATTTTGCTTGCTCGCGGTCGCCAACTTGGCGTTGAGGACCGCGAGCAAGCAAAATGACCGCTGCACTATGCTACGCGTGTTTGCACTGTGCTACGTGCAATTCGCGTTGTGCGAAGTAGTGCAAACTTCGCAAACTACGCGAGCGTAGCGTAGTGCTTTGCCCAGGGTTCATTTTTATACAAATTTGGAGCCCACATTTTTTTTTTTTAAGTAAGGCTAAAATTCCTAAAATCTGCACTGAAATTGTGGCTCACAGTGAGACGATTATTAAAGATCGGTTACTTTTCAGATTTTTCTCCAATTTGGGAATCCCCTGGAACGCCGTAGTGTATGAAAGACGCTTTGAGTTTGCCATTAAAACAGGCAGGGATAACAAATTGGGGGGACCTGTTAACAACAGACGGAATGATTCCTTGGGATAGGACAGGTAATAAGTTATCCAGGTTCAAGTACTTGCAGCTCACTTCATGGTCTTCCACTGCTGCAGAGGAGGTGGGGGGCAGGTGGGATTTTGAAGCCTCACTACAGGATACAAACCCAAGCACTAAAGAAGTGGCAAAATGGTATGGACAGTTCTTGGAGGCGGAAGAAGACAAACTGAAGGCCCCTTCTGATATCTGGAGAAGTACACTACAGGAAGCTTGTATACAGTCATTGTGGATGGATTCCTTGAAAATGTTATATGCTATTGTATCCCCTGCTAATTTTAAACGTCATCATTTTTTTGTCATCCACAGATTATATTGGACCCCACAAAGATTAGCTAAATTTGTGCTGCAACCGGTTCCCAGCTGTAAGAGGTGCAATCTTTTAAGGGCCAATGATGTCCATGTTTTCTTCACTTGTCCAGGTATTCAAGAATTTTGGAAGAATGTTGAAATCATTATAAGGGCAATTATAGCAGAGAACATTGTTTTGACTGAAACACTGGTGCTTCTTGGGGACGATAGTGCCTCTCGACAGGCTCTGAGCAGTAAGCAAAGGGGCTTATTATTCTATTTGTTGCATCTGGCAAGAAGAGAGATATGTAAAAGGTGGTTAGACTCTTTGCCTCCCCACCCAGCAACTTGGTTAAGAGCAGTAAATTGGACATGTAAATCAGATATTAAATGTAACCCACACAGGTCAAAAGAGTTTTGGGCGGACTACTTGAAGTGGTTAGGATAGGGCTTCAACATAAAGCTTTTGGTTGGTCACAAACATGGATACTTGGTCCAATGATTACATCATGCCATGAATTTGGTGGTGGCGGATCCCGCTCGCTCCTTATAAGACCAGTGCCGTGGAGGCCACGAGTCTGAATCTGCATGGACCACAGACGGATCGAGGGTGTTTTTATACGGCCCAGAATGCAGTAGCCATGGTGAAATGAGGACTAAAAAAAAAAAAAAAGCACTAGAGTGAGAGCAGGACAGTGCCATATCTTAGTAGGTAGGACGCTTTCCTACTCTCTGCTTGTCATGCAATGTAGCGCATCAACAATGGTAGCTGTGATGCGTGGAGTGTCACTTTTGATAACCTGGGCCCAAATGGAAATGTGGCATTAGACAAGACTCTCGCTGTGTAAAATGCCATGCAGAGGAGGCCGGGTTCATGCGCCTGCTTTGGTATTGCCCTGGGGTGAGGAGTTTTGGCGTAACAATGTCGGAGACTCTTTCAAAGATGATCGACATCTCTGGTGGCCTTACACTTGAAATGCCATTACTGGGGAGGGTCGAATTCAGCATTCGTACAGAAAAATGTGTGTCCTTGCTCTGCTGCTCACAAAGCATTGCGTTGCATGCCATTGGGGTAGGGGTAAGGGGCCAACATACAAAACGTGGCAATAGGGCGTGATCTACTGCAATTAGCAACTTGAAAGATATGCAGAGATGGTTCCGGTGACGTCATGACATATATATGAACTCCTTTGTGCCTCTTTCTATTGTCGGAATCGACAAATGAGGTAGCCCACTCTAGAACATGAGTACTCTATCCCGACTTTACTCCTGAAATGGGATCAAGAAATGGTAAGTAGATTCCCTGAGCCACATATTTGAGGGAATACGTTAGAAGACAGTTAAATGCACTGTTCTTTAATACCTATGCTCTGCTGTTGCCAATGTGTCTATCTAAATTATAATGCCAAGCTGAACAGAAATGGTAATGTCTGGTCAAATGCTTTCATGTACCTTATCTGGCTGACTGTTTCTAATTAGGGTTCTGTCATTTTCTGGAAAACAAATAAATAAATTATATTAAAAAAATCCTAATGTCCGTAGCAAACCTCAATTACATTGTTTATTCTTATCGACCCTTATGGTTCTGGACTTATGTTCTGAACCTGTGTCAGCGTTGACTAAATATTTTATGTACATGGTGAGCGGGCGTTGCTTGCTTAGTTTATAAGGAAAGGATCTCATCTCAGTGAAACCGTCAGCAGAAATAGGGCCTGCTCTGCTCCGGTCTCAGCCTCTAGAAGTACTGTGCAAACAATCACAGCTGGAAAGAAGTCGGCATCGATTTCTTTTGTTAAATTCCAGAAAATGCACATTAGATCCCCAATGTATCTTTGCTTGAAGGCGCAGTGCACAGCAAAAAGTGCATGGCCTCGTTTACACTGTTGTGTAAGTAAACAAGGCCTCCATCTCAGATATTCATCACCTATCGAAATAACCAACCCAGAGGCAGCTTTAGGATTTTGACGGAATTCTGTCGACTTCCTGTCCTTGGCATTATTCTGACTTCTCGGAGCCTGCTATAGAAGATTTCCTATATCTCGATTTCTGGATAAGCACCGCAGAGAAACTTGAAAATAAACTGAATGCACTTGCCAGAAACGTTAAGGGGCAGGCCCGGGGCATGAAGCCAGAAGTCTGAGCAGGAAAGCTGTATCTGGTTCTGGCAGGTTCCGTCAGCCCCTCCCATCTCGTAGTGCTTTGAGAGCAAACTGAAACAACTGCAGAATGGGCTTGTGCTGCAGAATGAAAGTGGATGTCTCATCAATGCACTGGTTTATTTATGAAAACATGAAAACAGCAGAATGGCAGGAAATGTTTGTTTACTTAGTAATACAATCTTGTGCTATTGGATTTGGCTGCAATATTGCTGTTTCCTTCTTGAATGCCAGAGGGAGTGATTGACTTTTCCTTCGCTGCTGTAGTGGAGGGTGGAAGCAAAATGGATGCCGGCTAATGTGGGTGCCTTGACAGAGAGGGTGCAATGTAAGGTCAGGCAATGGGCACGTAATGTTTGCGCGGTTTGAGAAAACCAACAGCAAAATAACCTTTGACTCCTTAAAGCATTCTGAGGCAGATTTCCAAGCACAGATTCCAATCCGCCTCCACGCTGGCACAAACCCCATGCACATAATCACATACCCTTGTGATGTCCGAATTTATCGGACTTTTTATTTAAAGATACAACGTCTCAGTTCGTAAGGGAAGCATTTTGTGATATGCCGAGTAAAGTGTTTACACTGTTTGGTCAGGCGCTACCGAGCACAGCAACGTGTAGAAAAACACACCCATGAACATCTACAAACAAGTACAAGTGAAAAGCGCAAGTACAAAGGTACTAGAAACGGGGGGGGCAGATTTACAAGCCCCGTGCGCCACTTTTGCGCCGCCGTTGCGTCACTTCTGTGACGCAGCGGCGGCGTACAGCCAGCGCCATGCTGCGGGGATTTACAACGTGACGCATCTAGGGAGATGCGTCACGTTGTAAAGCTCCAGTGCCACATGAAACCTGCGTCAGGTTTCATATGGGCGTTCGGCGCAGGGTGGGCGTTCCGGTGCAGGGACGCCTCGGAAGAGTGCCTGAGTGAAATCTACAGATTTCACTCAGTCACTTTCTCGACCCCGCTGCGTCAAAACCTTGCGCCTGCTTGAAGCAGGCGTAAGCGCGTGATGCACCATGTTGAGGATAGGCCAGGTTGGAACAGTGCTGGAGTTGCGTCGCGCCCGCGACACAACTCCAGCACTGCGTCAATCTTGCGCCGGCAGATGCGATACGCATCTGTTTATCTTTTGAGCCATGATGCGCCGCATTGTAAATGAGGCGCATCTGTGAAGTGGCGCAAGGGTAAACTTGCGTCACGCATCTTTCTGGCGCATCCCTGCTGATTTGCAGGGATGCGCCAGGAAACGTAAATCTGCCCCCCCCGGGTCTCTAGTTGGCAGTGGTTTGCACCCTGTTCAAGTAGGGACCCTCACTCTAGTCAGGGTAAGTAAGTTACACACCTGAAATAACCCCTGCTCACCCCCTCAGTAGCTTGGCACATGGCAGTCAGGCTTATCCCAAAGGCAGTGCATAAAGTATCTGTACACACACACACACAACGCACGCATGATCGCACACGCATTATATTTACATAGCGCTATTGTCATTGGTATGAAAAGCAAAAGTAAAAAACATTGTCATTTTCAACGCCAACAACTCTAACTTTAACAAATGCGAGACCTATTGCTTTGCAAATGCTTCTTTAACTAGCCATATTGCAGGGTGCAGTGCTATATGTGGCCAAAAGAGGTCCACTGCACCCTGCAAAGTTGGAGTTATTGGCATTACAAACAGCAATGTTTTTTTACCAAGCCATTTTGCAGGGTTCAGTACCATGTGTGGCCAAAAGAGGTATCATGGGACCTCTTTTGGCCACATATGGTACTGCACTCTGCAACATGGTGTATTCTGTTATTTGCCTCCTGGTTCTCTTTCCTTTCTGCCATGAACAGGTTCTCTCACGTGGACCAAATCACAGCAGGACGCTGTTGCATATAGCCCAAGATTTAAAAATAAATAAAAAATAGTATTAGGAAGTTGTTAGTGGTGACTTATAAATATACGTCATTTCAGCCCTTTTTCACACCAAGATCGGATGAAATTATATCAATTTTAGGAAGGTTTGGAGACCATTGATTGGAGTATGGGTCGTACCGGGAACTGTTTTCAATATATGTGATCCAAAGATGCCGACTCATCTGAACTGTCATTCAAAGGTTTCCCAGAGAAGAGGAAATTACAATGAACGTTCACACTGAGGAAGGGATGTACGAGCCGTTAGTACACGCACGGACACACCTACCCGAGCAGCTTCCGCGCAGCCTGTGGCTGATATTGAGGGAGGGGCTGAGGATTCCTTCCGTTCTCAGGAGACAGCCGCATTCATTATTAGGAAGTTTCCTTTCGACTTCTGGTGGGGGGGGTGAGGAGGTGCTGTCGCTGGCTGAAAGATCACATTACTCGTGTGACTCTGGGACAACTCCAATTAGCGAAGGATTAGTACGAAGCACTGTGTAGAGTGAGGTCCGACGGAGATACACGCCCCTTGCTGTGAACACACTGCCTTATGGAACTTGCATGCACAACTCATAGCACAGACCTGGCATTGTGGGGACAGCATCCCCCAGCAAACCCGAGATAGCCATGCAATGTCAATGTTCAGATGAGGATAAAAGATGTTTTTGCGTGCTGGTTCAGAAAAGTAGTGTATGTATATATTACAACTCATGCCGATGGTGCCATAAGAGTTTGGCGAGCTGTGCCTTTCGCTGGAGTGGCTTTCTGACTCATTACGGAGCTGCCGGTGGAGCTTACGGGCCCTCATCTTGCAAATACAGCCTGATTACACGCGCTGTCAACTAATGGTGCTCCCTTTCCCCTCACTCACCTTCCCTTGAGTCCTGATGAAGACCCCCCAATAAGGATGAAGCTACCTTTATGACTACAGGGGTCGAAACGTTGACATATTGGCATTTGTATCAAACATAGGCGACAGAGACATGTCTATCTGTGCCTATAGTGTTATGTTTTGTTTACTTTACTGGTTTGCCAAGTAAAAGGCCGGATTGGATCTAAAAATTTGAATGTATCTGAACCACATTACCTTTCCGTTTCTTTACACCGTCACTCATTTTTCCTTGACCACTCACACCCCACCTCCTTCCCCCTTTTTTCTCTTTCTGAGCACCAATGTGTATTAATGTTGATTAATCGTATACTCTTATATTTGGATTGATTTTGATTCTGTGATGCGAATTAAATCATTAGAAATCATTTGTTTTTGTAGTGACGTTTGAATTGTTTAATGCATTTGAATTTGGTTCTACATACGTGAAGTCTAAATCAATTCTCCACTGTGACCATTTGTTTATGTACCATTGTTTACCCGGGTCCAGTGGTCTTACGGGTTACCCCATTTATAATACCTTTCGCTGGAGTGGGGCAAGGCGCAAGTTTTGAAAATAAAGGCTCGCGTCACCATTGGCTGCTAACGGAGACGACAAGAAAGGTGCGCAGTCGCTATTGTTAAAGAGTGCAGCGCTGCCAAACAAAATAACACAACGGTGCAAAATTAGAGTTGGGCGAGCCGCGTACAACAAAACAAACTTCGCGCAGCCGCCATTGCTAAAGTCCAAGCATGCTTTGGTGATAAAAATTAAGTTGCAGGAGAGGTATCTTGCCTGCAGCAGCAGGCAGGCAAAAGTCATGTAAGAAAATAGTGCTGACAGACTGTAAATAATCACACTGAGTAACAACATGTAAAAGGGTCAGTCCTCATGGGACGTAACAACACAAGCGAGGGAGGTGCTAAGGAGTGGCTAATAAGCCTATTAACAAATCAAAAGCTAACATTTACAAAGGACAGTGACAGCAGCCAATTACAAAGATGGGCGGAGAGTGGGCAGAGCTTCAAGTCCATACCTGAATACAGCATTTCTCAAAGAGACAGCACAAGTGCTGCCTAGGCAAGACCTAAAAATAGCCAATATTGATCTGAATAAAACAAGACCATAACAACAAAAATCCAATGAGAGAGTCACAAGATATGCAATTTCAAATAAATCGCAGAAATAGTAGTGTTTCAAGAGGAGGTTCCTTTTAGAGCCTTTGCAGTATTTCGCACTTATGCAGTTGCAAATGTGTAGACAGTCAATGCAATGCAAACTTTGTCCCTCTTAGCCGGGTACTGTAATTTGGGATAGTCGCTCTAACCCGCAAAGAAGTGCCTCCCAGGTTTACGATTTCTCGTAAATCTTGGAATATGTCAGGTTCCATGGGTGTTGCGAGGGAACATCCACAGCAACACCCATGGAACACCCCTTTTACGCAGTTTTCTGCGTGAAAGGGGCACATATTTATAAGGCCACGAAAAGCGACGTAAAGTGGCTTTACGTGGCCTTATAAATATGCTGCGTGTTACAGCAAACAAATGATGGACGGAATGCTGACAATGCAAACATTCTCCCCCAGTCAAAAGATCTGGGTTAAATCCATCATTCTTTTGCCCACTACGCCACCCCAGTTTGGACCCAACCATATGCAAATCAGTCTTGACCCTGTGCCCCATGGGAACAGTCCAGACCAAACTGCCAGGCCAGGTCCTCCCTGGACCGGAAACAAGCATCCTGGGACCGGTTTCAGGGTATGTCACCCTTCTTCAGCCAGGCTAGCTTGAATCCAGTGGCACAGTGAGCAAGGGACCCACGTCTGGGCATACCCATCCCACTTAGGGCGAAAAGTGTTACAGCAAACAAATGATGGACGGAATGCTGACAATGCAAACATTCTCCCCAGTCAAAAGATCTGGGTTAAATCCATCGTTCTTTTGCCCACTACGCCACCCCAGTTTGGACCCAGCCATATGCAAATCAGTCTTGACCCTGTGCCCCATGGGAACAGTCCAGACCAAACTGCCAGGCCAGGTCCTCCCTGGACCGGAAACAAGCATCCTGGGACCGGTTTCAGGGTATGTCACCCTTCTTCAGCCAGGCTAGCTTGAATCCAGTGGCACAGTGAGCAAGGGACCCAGGTCTGGGCATACCCATCCCACTTAGGGCGAAAAGTGTTACAGCAAACAAATGATGGACGGAATGCTGACATTGCAAACATTCTCTCCCAGTCAAAAGATCTGGGTTATATCCATCGTTCATTTGCCCACTACGCTACCCCAGTTTGGACCCAGCCAAATGCAAATCAGTCTTGACCCTGTGCCCCATGGGAACAGTCCAGACCAAACTGCCAGGCCAGGTCCTCCCTGGACCGGAAACAAGCATCCTGGGACCGGTTTCACGGTATGTCACCCTTCTTCAGCCAGGCTAGCTTGAATCAGTGGCACAGTGAGCAAGGGACCCACGTCTGGGCATACCCATCCTACTTAGGGCGAAAAGTGTTACAGCAAACAAATGATGGACGGAATGCTGACAATGCAAACATTCTCCCCCAGTCAAAAGATCTGGGTTAAATCCATTGTTCTTTTGCCCACTACGCCACCCCAGTTTGGACCCAGCCATATGCAAATCAGTCTTGACCCTGTGCCCCATGGGAACAGTCCAGACCAAACTGCCAGGCCAGGTCCTCCCTCGACCGGAAACAAGCATCCTGGGACCGGTTTAAGGGTATGTCACCCTTCTTCAGCCAGGCTAGCTTGAATCCAGTGGCACAGTGAGCAAGGGACCCACGTCTGGGCATACCCATCCCACTTAGGGCGAAAAGTGTTACAGCAAACAAATGATGGACGGAATGCTGACAATGCAAACATTCTCCCCCAGTCAAAAGATCTGGGTTAAATCCATCATTCTTTTGCCCACTACGCCACCCCAGTTTGGACCCAGCCATATGCAAATCAGTCTTGACCCTGTGCCCCATGGGAACAGTCCAGACCAAACTGCCAGGCCAGGTCCTCCCTGGACCGGAAACAAGCATCCTGGGACCGGTTTCAGGGTATGTCACTCTTCTTCAGCCAGGCTAGCTTGAATCCAGTGGCACAGTGAGCAAGGGACCCACGTCTGGGCATACCCATCCCACTTAGGGCGAAAGAGTGTTACAGCAAACAAATGATGGACGGAATGCTGACAATGCAAACATTCTCCCCCAGTCAAAAGATCTGGGTTAAATCCATCGTTCTTTTGCCCACTACGCCACCCCAGTTTGGACCCAGCCATATGCAAATCAGTCTTGACCCTGTACTCCCATGGGAACAGTCCAGACCGAACTGCCAGGCCAGGTCCTCCCTGGACTGGAAACAAGCATCCTGGGACCGGTTTCAGGGTATGTCACCCTTCTTCAGCCAGGCTAGCTTGAATCCAGTGGCACAGTGAGCAAGGGACCCACGTCTGGGCATACCCATCCCACTTAGGGCAAAAAGTGTTACAGCAAACAAATGATGGACGGAATGCTGACAATGCAAACATTGTCCCCCAGTCAAAAGATCTGGGTTAAATCCATCGTTCTTTTGCCCACTACGCCACCCCAGTTTGGACCCAGCCATATGCAAATCAGTCTTGACCCTGTGCCCCATGGGAACAGTCCAGACCAACCTGCCAGGCCAGGTCCTCCCTGGACCGGAAACAAGCATCCTGGGACCGGTTTCACGGTATGTCACCCTTCTTCAGCCAGGCTAGCTTGAATCCAGTGGCACAGTGAGCAAGGGACCCACGTCTGGGCATACCCATCCCACTTAGGGCGAAAAGTGTTACAGCAAACAAATGATGGACGGAATGCTGACAATGCAAACATTCTCCCCCAGTCAAAAGATCTGGGTTAAATCCATCGTTCTTTTGCCCACTACGCCACCCCAGTTTGGACCCAGCCATATGCAAATCAGTCTTGACCCTGTGCCCCATGGGAACAGTCCAGACCAAACTGCCAGGCCAGGTCCTCCCTGGACCGGAAACAAGCATCCTGGGACCGGTTTCACGGTATGTCACACTTCTTCAGCCAGGCTAGCTTGAATCCAGTGGCACAGTGAGCAAGGGACCCACGTCTGGGCATACCCATCCCACTTAGGGCGAAAAGTGTTACAGCAAACAAATGATGGACGGAATGCTGACAATGCAAACATTCTCCCCTGTCAAAAGATCTGGGTTAAATCCATCGTTCTTTTGCCCACTACGCCACCCCAGTTTGGACCCAGCCATATGCAAATCAGTCTTGACCCTCAGACCAAACTGCCAGGCCAGGTCCTCCCTGAACCGGAAACAAGCATCCTTGGACCGGTTTCAGGGTATGTCACCCTTCTTCAGCCAGGCTAGCTTGAATCCAGTGGCACAGTGAGCAAGGGACCCACGTCTGGGCGTACCCATCCCACTTAGGCGAAAAGTGTTACAGCAAACAAATGATGGACGGAATGCTGACAATGCAAACATTCTCCCCCAGTCAAAAGATCTGGGTTAAATCCATCGTTCTTTTGCCCACTACGCCACCCCAGTTTGGACCCAGCCATATGCAAATCAGTCTTGACCCTGTGCCCCATGGGAACAGTCCAGACCAAACTGCCAGGCCAGGTCCTCCCTGGACCGGAAACAAGCATCCTGGGACTGGTTTCAGGGTATGTCACCCTTCTTCAGCCAGGCTAGCTTGAATCCAGTGGCACAGTGAGCAAGGGACCCACGTCTGGGCATACCCATCCCACTTAGGGCGAAAAGTGTTACAGCAAACAAATGATGGACGGAATGCTGACAATGCAAACATTCTCCCCCAGTCAAAAGATCTGGGTTAAATCCATCGTTCTTTTGCCCACTACGCCACCCCAGTTTGGACCCAGCCATATGCAAATCAGTCTTGACCCTGTGCCCCATGGGAACAGTCCAGACCAAACTGCCAGGCCAGGTCCTCCCTGGACCGGAAACAAGCATCCTGGGACCGGTTTCAGGGTATGTCACCCTTCTTCAGCCAGGCTAGCTTGAATCCAGTGGCACAGTGAGCAAGGGACCCACGTCTGGGCATACCCATCCCACTTAGGGCGAAAAGTGTTACAGCAAACAAATGATGGACGGAATGCTGACAATGCAAACATTCTCCCCCAGTCAAAAGATCTGGGTTAAATCCATCGTTCTTTTGCCCACTACGCCACCCCAGTTTGGACCCAGCCATATGCAAATCAGTCTTGACCCTGTGCCCCATGGGAACAGTCCAGACCAAACTGCCAGGCCAGGTCCCCCATGGACCAGAAACAAGCATCCTGGGACCGGTTTCAGGGTATGTCACCCTTCTTCAGCCAGGCTAGCTTGAATCCAGTGGCACAGTGAGCAAGGGACCCACGTCTGGGCATACCCATCCCACTTAGGGCGAAAAGTGTTACAGCAAACAAATGTTGGACAGAATGCTGACAATGCAAACATTCTCCCCCAGTCAAAAGATCTGGGTTAAATCCATCGTTCTTTTGCCCACTACGCCACCCCAGTTTGGACCCAGCCATATGCAAATCAGTCTTGACCCTGTGCCCCATGGGAACAGTCCAGACCAAACTGCCAGGCCAGGTCCTCCCTGGACCGGAAACAAGCATCCTGGGACTGGTTTCAGGGTATGTCACCCTTCTTCAGCCAGGCTAGCTTGAATCCAGTGGCACAGTGAGCAAGGGACCCACGTCTGGGCATACCCATCCCACTTAGGGCGAAAAGTGTTACAGCAAACAAATGATGGACGGAATGCTGACAATGCAAACATTCTCCCCCAGTCAAAAGATCTGGGTTAAATCCATCGTTCTTTTGCCCACTACGCCACCCCAGTTTGGACCCAGCCATATGCAAATCAGTCTTGACCCTGTGCCCCATGGGAACAGTCCAGACCAAACTGCCAGGCCAGGTCCTCCCTGGACCGGAAACAAGCATCCTGGGACCGGTTTCATGGTATGTCACCCTTCTTCAGCCAGGCTAGCTTGAATCCAGTGGCACAGTGAGCAAGGGACCCACGTCTGGGCATACCCATCCCACTTAGGGCGAAAAGTGTTACAGTAAACAAATGATGGACGGAATGCTGACAATGCAAACATTCTCCCCCAGTCAAAAGATCTGGGTTAAATCCATCGTTCTTTTGCCCACTACGCCACTCCAGTTTGGACCTAGCCATATGCAAATCAGTCTTGACCCTGTGCCCCATGGGAACAGTCCAGACCAAACTGCCAGGCCAGGTCCTCCCTGGATCGGAAACAAGCATCCTGGGACCGGTTTCAGGGTATGTCACCCTTCTTCAGCCAGGCTAGCTTGAATCCAGTGGCACAGTGAGCAAGGGACCCACGTCTGGGCATACCCATCCCACTTAGGGCGAAAAGTGTTACAGCAAACAAATGATGGACGGAATGCTGACAATGCAAACATTCTCCCCCAGTCAAAAGATCTGGGTTAAATCCATCGTTCTTTTGCCCACTACGCCACCCCAGTTTGGACCCAGCCATATGCAAATCAGTCTTGACCCTGTGCCCCATGGGAACAGTCCAGACCAAACTGCCAGGCCAGGTCCTCCCTGGACCGGAAACAAGCATCCTGGGACCGGTTTCAGGGTATGTCACCCTTCTTCAGCCAGGCTAGCTTGAATCCAGTGGCACAGTGAGCAAGGGACCCACGTCTGGGCATACCCATCCCACTTAGGGCGAAAAGTGTTACAGCAAACAAATGATGGACGGAATGCTGACAATGCAAACATTCTCCCCCAGTCAAAAGATCTGGGTTAAATCCATCGTTCTTTTGCCCACTACGCCACCCCAGTTTGGACCCAGCCATATGCAAATCAGTCTTGACCCTGTGCCCCATGGGAACAGTCCAGACCAAACTGCCAGGCCAGGTCCTCCTGGACCGGAAACAAGCATCCTGGGACCGGTTTCAGGGTATGTCACCCTTCTTCAGCCAGGCTAGCTTGAATCCAGTGGCACAGTGAGCAAGGGACCCACGTCTGGGCATACCCATCCCACTTAGGGCGAAAAGTGTTACAGCAAACAAATGATGGACGGAATGCTGACAATGCAAACATTCTCCCCCAGTCAAAAGATCTGGGTTAAATCCATCGTTCTTTTGCCCACTACGCCACCCCAGTTTGGACCCAGCCATATGCAAATCAGTCTTGACCCTGTGCCCCATGGGAACAGTCCAGACCAAACTGCCAGGCCAGGTCCTCCCTGGACCGGAAACAAGCATCCTGGGACCGGTTTCAGGGTATGTCACCCTTCTTCAGCCAGGCTAGCTTGAATCCAGTGGCACAGTGAGCAAGGGACCCACGTCTGGGCATACCCATCCCACTTAGGGCAAAAAGTGTTACAGCAAACAAATGATGGACGGAATGCTGACAATGCAAATATTCTCCCCAGTCAAAAGATCTGGGTTAAATCCATCGTTCTTTTGCCCACTACGCCACCCCAGTTTGGACCCAGCCATATGCAAATCAGTCTTGACCCTGTGCCCCATGGGAACAGTCCAGACCAAACTGCCAGGCCAGGTCCTCCCTGGACCGGAAACAAGCATCCTGGGACCGGTTTCAGGGTATGTCACCCTTCTTCAGCCAGGCTAGCTTGAATCCAGTGGCACAGTGAGCAAGGGACCCACGTCTGGGCATACCCATCCCACTTAGTGCGAAAAGTGTTACAGCAAACAAATGATGGACAGAATGCTGACAATGCAAACATTCTCCCCCAGTCAAAAGATCTGGGTTAAATCCATCGTTCTTTTGCCCACTACGCCACCCCAGTTTGGACCCAGCCATATGCAAATCAGTCTTGACCCTGTGCCCCATGGGAACAGTCCAGACCAAACTGCCAGGCCAGGTCCTCCCTGGACCGGAAACAAGCATCCTGGGACCGGTTTCAGGGTATGTCACCCTTCTTCAGCCAGGCTAGCTTGAATCCAGTGGCACAGTGAGCAAGGGACCCACGTCTGGGCATACCCATCCCACTTAGGGCAAAAAGTGTTACAGCAAACAAATGATGGACGGAATGCTGACAATGCAAACATTCTCCCCCAGTCAAAAGATCTGGGTTAAATCCATCGTTCTTTTGCCCACTACGCCACCCCAGTTTGGACCCAGCCATATGCAAATCAGTCTTGACCCTGTGCCCCATGGGAACAGTCCAGACCAAACTGCCAGGCCAGGTCCTCCCTGGACCGGAAACAAGCATCCTGGGACCGGTTTCAGGGTATGTCACCCTTCTTCAGCCAGGCTAGCTTGAATCCAGTGGCACAGTGAGCAAGGGACCCACGTCTGGGCATACCCATCCCACTTAGGGCGAAAAAGTGTTACAGCAAACAAATGATGGACGGAATGCTGACAATGCAAACATTCTCCCCCAGTCAAAAGATCTGGGTTAAATCCATCGTTCTTTTGCCCACTACGCCACCCCAGTTTGGACCCAGCCATATGCAAATCAGTCTTGACCCTGTGCCCCATGGGAACAGTCCAGACCAAACTGCCAGGCCAGGTCCTCCCTGGACCGGAAACAAGCATCCTGGGACCGGTTTCAGGGTATGTCACCCTTCTTCAGCCAGGCTAGCTTGAATCCAGTGGCACAGTGAGCAAGGGACCCACGTCTGGGCATACCCATCCCACTTAGGGCGAAAAGTGTTACAGCAAACAAATGATGGACGGAATGCTGACAATGCAAACATTCTCCCCCAGTCAAAAGATCTGGGTTAAATCCATCGTTCTTTTGCCCACTACGCCACCCCAGTTTGGACCCAGCCATATGCAAATCAGTCTTGACCCTGTGCCCCATGGGAACAGTCCAGACCAAACTGCCAGGCCAGGTCCTCCCTGGACCGGAAACAAGCATCCTGGGACCGGTTTCAGGGTATGTCACCCTTCTTCAGCCAGGCTAGCTTGAATCCAGTGGCACAGTGAGCAAGGGACCCACGTCTGGGCATACCCATCTCACTTAGGGCGAAAAGTGTTACAGCAAACAAATGATGGACGGAATGCTGACAATGCAAACATTCTCCCCAGT
The DNA here is from genome assembly GCA_963921515.1 of Calotriton arnoldi. NCBI lineage: Eukaryota > Metazoa > Chordata > Amphibia > Caudata > Salamandridae > Calotriton > Calotriton arnoldi. The sequence continues at coordinate 8,573 of CAWUFW010004560.1, read as the reverse complement.
CAAAAGATCTGGGTTAAATCCATCGTTCTTTTGCCCACTACGCCACCCCAGTTTGGACCCAGCCATATGCAAATCAGTCTTGACCCTGTGCCCCATGGGAACAGTCCAGACCAAACTGCCAGGCCAGGTCCTCCCTGGACCGGAAACAAGCATCCTGGGACCGGTTTCAGGGTATGTCACCCTTCTTCAGCCAGACTAGCTTGAATCCAGTGGCACAGTGAGCAAGAGACCCACGTCTGGGCATACCCATCCCACTTAGTGCGAAAAGTGTTACAGCAAACAAATGATGGACAGAATGCTGACAATGCAAACATTCTCCCTCAGTCAAAAGATCTGGGTTAAATCCATCGTTCTTTTGCCCACTACGCCACCCCAGTTTGGACCCAGCCATATGCAAATCAGTCTTGACCCTGTGCCCCATGGGAACAGTCCAGACCAAACTGCCAGGCCAGGTCCTCCCTGGACCGGAAACAAGCATCCTGGGACCGGTTTCAGGGTATGTCACCCTTCTTCAGCCAGGCTAGCTTGAATCCAGTGGCACAGTGAGCAAGGGACCCACGTCTGGGCATACCCATCCCACTTAGGGCGAAAAGTGTTACAGCAAACAAATGATGGACGGAATGCTGACAATGCAAACATTCTCCCCCAGTCAAAAGATCTGGGTTAAATCCATCGTTCTTTTGCCCACTACGCCACCCCAGTTTGGACCCAGCCATATGCAAATCAGTCTTGACCCTGTGCCCCATGGGAACAGTCCAGACCAAACTGCCAGGCCAGGTCCTCCCTGGACCGGAAACAAGCATCCTGGGACCGGTTTCAGGGTATGTCACCCTTCTTCAGCCAGGCTAGCTTGAATCCAGTGGCACAGTGAGCAAGGGACCCACGTCTGGGCATACCCATCCCACTTAGGGCGAAAAGTGTTACAGCAAACAAATGATGGACGGAATGCTGACAATGCAAACATTCTCCCCAGTCAAAAGATCTGGGTTAAATCCATCGTTCTTTTGCCCACTACGCCACCCCAGTTTGGACCCAGCCATATGCAAATCAGTCTTGACCCTGTGCCCCATGGGAACAGTCCAGACCAAACTGCCAGGCCAGGTCCTCCCTGGACCGGAAACAAGCATCCTGGGACCGGTTTCAGGGTATGTCACCCTTCTTCAGCCAGGCTAGCTTGAATCCAGTGGCACAGTGAGCAAGGGACCCACGTCTGGGCATACCCATCCCACTTAGGGCGAAAAGTGTTACAGCAAACAAATGATGGACGGAATGCTGACAATTCAAACATTCTCCCCCAGTCAAAAGATCTGGGTTAAATCCATCGTTCTTTTGCCCACTACGCCACCCCAGTTTGGACCCAGCCATATGCAAATCAGTCTTGACCCTGTGCCCCATGGGAACAGTCCAGACCAAACTGCCAGGCCAGGTCCTCCCTGGACCGGAAACAAGCATCCTGGGACCGGTTTCAGGGTATGTCACCCTTCTTCAGCCAGGCTAACTTGAATCCAGTGGCACAGTGAGCAAGGGACCCACGTCTGGGCATACCCATCCCACTTAGGGCGAAAAAGTGTTACAGCAAACAAATGATGGACGGAATGCTGACAATGCAAACATTCTCCCCCAGTCAAAAGATCTGGGTTAAATCCATCGTTCTTTGCCCACTACGCCACCCCAGTTTGGACCCAGTCATATGCAAATCAGTCTTGACCCTGTGCCCCATGGGAACAGTCCAGACCAAACTGCCAGGCCAGGTCCTCCCTGGACCGGAAACAAGCATCCTGGGACCGGTTTCAGGGTATGTCACCCTTCTTCAGCCAGGCTAGCTTGAATCCAGTGGCACAGTGAGCAAGGGACCCACGTCTGGGCATACCCATCCCACTTAGGGCGAAAAGTGTTACAGCAAACAAATGATGGACGGAATGCTGAGAATGCAAACATTCTCCCCAGTCAAAAGATCTGGGTTAAATCCATCGTTCTTTTGCCCACTACGCCACCCCAGTTTGGACCCAGCCATATGCAAATCAGTCTTGACCCAGTGCCCCATGGGAACAGTCCAGACCAAACTTCCAGGCCAGGTCCTCCCTGGACCGGAAACAAGCATCCTGGGACCGGTTTCAGGGTATGTCACCCTTCTTCAGCCAGGCTACCTTGAATCCAGTGGCACAGTGAGCAAGGGACCCACGTCTGGGCATACCCATCCCACTTAGGGCAAAAAGTGTTACAGCAAACAAATGATGGACGGAATGCTGACAATGCAAACATTCTCCCCCAGTCAAAAGATCTGGGTTAAATCCATCGTTCTTTTGCCCACTACGCCACCCCAGTTTGGACCCAGCCATATGCAAATCAGTCTTGACCCTGTGCCCCATGGGAACAGTCCAGACCAAACTGCCAGGCCAGGTCCTCCCTGGACCGGAAACAAGCATCCTGGGACCGGTTTCAGGGTATGTCACCCTTCTTCAGCCAGGCTAGCTTGAATCCAGTGGCACAGTGAGCAAGGGACCCACGTCTGGGCATACCCATCCCACTTAGTGCGAAAAGTGTTACAGCAAACAAATGATGGACGGAATGCTGACAATGCAAACATTCTCCCCCAGTCAAAAGATCTGGGTTAAATCCATCGTTCTTTTGCCCACTACGCCACCCCAGTTTGGACCCAACCATATGCAAATCAGTCTTGACCCTGTGCCCCATGGGAACAGTCCAGACCAAACTGCCAGGCCAGGTCCTCCCTGGACCGGAAACAAGCATCCTGGGACCGGTTTCAGGGTATGTCACCCTTCTTCAGCCAGGCTAGCTTGAATCCAGTGGCACAGTGAGCAAGGGACCCACGCCTGGGCATACCCATCCCACTTAGGCGAAAAGTGTTACAGCAAACAAATGATGGACGGAATGCTGACAATGCAAACATTCTCCCCAGTCAAAAGATCTGGGTTAAATCCATCGTTCTTTGCCCACTACGCCACCCCAGTTTGGACCCAGCCATATGCAAATCAGTCTTGACCCTGTGCCCCATGGGAACAGTCCAGACCAAACTGCCAGGCCAGGTCCTCCCTGGACCGGAAACAAGCATCCTGGGACCGGTTTCAGGGTATGTCACCCTTCTTCAGCCAGGCTAGCTTGAATCCAGTGGCACAGTGAGCAAGGGACCCACGTCTGGGCATACCCATCCCACTTAGGGCGAAAAGTGTTACAGCAAACAAATGATGGACGGAATGCTGACAATTCAAACATTCTCCCCCAGTCAAAAGATCTGGGTTAAATCCATCGTTCTTTTGCCCACTACGCCACCCCAGTTTGGACCCAGCCATATGCAAATTAGTCTTGACCCTGTGCCCTATGGGAACAGTCCAGACTTTTCACCCTAAGTGGGATGGGTATGCCCAGACGTGGGTCCCTTGCTCACTGTGCCACTGGATTCAAGCTATCCTGGCTGATGAAGGGTGACATTCCCTGAAACTGGACCCAGGATGCTTGTTTCCGGTCCAGGGAGGACCTGGCTTGGCAGTTCGGTGTGGTCTGTTCCCATGAGGCACAGGGTCAAGACTGATTTTCATATGGCTGGTCCAAACTGGGGTGGCGTAGTGGGCAAAAGAACGATGGATTTAACCCAGATCTTTTGACTGGGGGAGAATGTTTGCAATGTCAGCATTCTGTCCATCATTTGTTTGCTGTAACACTTTTCGCCCTAAGTGGGATGGGTATGCCCAGACGTGGGTCCCTTGCTCACTGTGCCACTGGATTCAAGCTAGCCTGGCTGAAGAAGGGTGACATACCTGAAACCAGTCCCAGGATGCTTGTTTCTGGTCCAGGGAGGACCTGGCCTAGCAGTTCGGTCTGGACTGTTCCCATGGGGCACAGGGTCAAGACTGATTTGCATATGGCTGGGTCCAAACTGGGGTGGCGTAGTGGGCAGAAGAACGATGGATTTAACCCAGATCTTTGACTGGGGGAGAATGTTTGCATTGTCAGCATTCTGTCCATCATTTGTTTGCTGTAACACTTTTCGCCCTAATTGGGATGGGTATGCCCAGACGTGGGTCCCTTGCTCACTGTGCCACTGGATTCAAGCTAGCCTTGCTGAACAAGGGTGACATACCCTGAAACCGGTCCCAGGATGCTTGTTTCTGGTCCAGGGAGGCCCTGGCCTGGCAGTTCGGTCTGGACTGTTCCCATGGGGCACAGGGTCAAGACTGATTTGCATATGGCTGGGTCCAAACTGGGGTGGCGTAGTGGGCAAAAGAACGATGGATTTAACCCAGATCTTTTGACTGGGGGAGAATGTTTGCATTGTCAGCATTCTGTCCATCATTTGTTTGCTGTAACAGTTATAAATATGCTGCGTCACATTGCGCCACCGGAATGTCAAAAAAGTGACGTTCTGGCAGTGCAAAAGTGCCAGTGGGCACTCAGTGCCTTTCTGTTAATACCGTTTGAGCAGTGCCTTTAAACTAGGGAGGGTGAGAAGGAGGAGGAAGAGGCAAGATCCGTGAACTTTCCCGGGACGCAGGTATTTTTTAAGAAGGCGCATTTGCCTACTTAGCTGTGATAGTGGCTGGAAAAACCTCTCAAGAATATGTGACAACACACTTTTCTTTTGACAAAACAGAAAGGGCCTACAACTCGTTCTGATGCATGCATAACTTCACCCTACCTCACTATCAGTGATAGTCTACTGCAACACATTTTAATTTTTTCCTAGGCAAAAGTGTCAATTAGTATTTGTTACATTTGAGGATATTGCTGCATATCCATAAAGCAGCCATGTTCTGAAAAAGATTAAAAGAAGTGATACGTATTGTGAAAACAGCAGACTTTGGGGCCGATTCCGATCTCGGTCGGAGGCGCACCCAATAGCATTCGGTCGGGAAAAAAGCCATGCGAAAGCCTGTTTCCCGACCGATCCGTACAGCACACCGAACGAGTAAGTACGATGCGCACAACAGCAAAGAATCCGGCCGAGCCGTACTCACCCAAACCAGGTCCTGTTCCCCGACCGAGGCGAATCCGGAAACGCCGAATCGAGTCGCACGGAAGGAAAAATGCAGCTCCGTCCGGCCGAACGAGTACGATGCGCTTTCCGTACGCGCCGAACCCGTCGCTACGCACGGCACGTCAAAGCATCCGGGAGAGGCGCACATAAGCTCCGATTGGCGCCACAACATGATCCACGGCTCCGAGACGAATACGCCAGCGACGAGGACGAGGCGAAGCGACGAGGACGACGCGAAGCGACGAGGACGACGCGAAGCAACGAGAAGGACGAACGACACGAACCAACCATGAATCCCTTCGTCCCGATCATACCAATATTCTACATTTAGTACCGGAACAGGCACGGACGCGTACGACGCAGAAGGTAAGCCAGACACCAACCACAAAACACATACAACACGTACACGACACATCACACACACACAGAGGGATGCAGAATATACTTACACCAGCAACAGCAGCACCATAGGGGCGGGATGCCCATCACCAATGCCACATATGCACACAGGGGCCTGAATGCGCACCACCACCCCTACCCAGGGGGGCAGGATGCCTACCACTACTACCACCCTTAGCCAGGGGGCTGGATGCCTACCACTACTACCACCCTCACCCAGGGGGCTGGATGCCTACCACTACTACCACCCTCACCCAGGGGGCTGGATGCCTACCACTACTACCACCCTCACCCAGGGGGGCTGGATGCCTACCACTACTACCACCCTCAGCCAGGGGGCTGGATGCCTACCACTACTACCACCTCACCCAGGGGGGCTGGATGCCTACCACCACCCTTAGCCAGGGGGCTGGATGCCTACCACTACTACCACCCTTAGCCAGGGGGGCTGGATGCCTACCACTACTACCACCCTCACCCAGGGGGCTGGATGCCTACCACCACCCTTAGCCAGGGGGGGCTGGATGCCTACCACTACTACCACCCTTAGCCAAGGGGGCTGGATGCCTACCACTACTACCACCCTTACCCAGGGGGGCTGGATGCCTACCACTACTACCACCCTCACCCAGGGGGCTGGATGCCTACCACCACCCTTAGCCAGGGGGCTGGATGCCTACCACTACTACCACCCGCACCCAGGGGGGCTGGATGCCTACCACTACTACCACCCTCACCCAGGGGGGCTGGATGCCTACCACTACTACCACCCTTAGCCAGGGGGCTGGATGCCTACCACTACTACCACCCCCACTCATAGGATGGACAATGCATGACACAACCAGCACACCACAACCTAGGGAATGCAAGAAGAAGACATCCCCCAACACCATGACAAGCGTGTGTAGACTGTGTCAAATGCCTACAACACCGAACATGACTTTGAACATACAATGTGACCCCCTAGCACATGTGCCACACATATATGTGTGTGGCACCCACAATGCAAGCAGGCCATGACCATTGTGGCAATGGGGTCCAAACCCCCATCATCACAGTGACCAAAATGTAAGTGTGGGGTCCATAGCTGAAGCACACTTTGAACATTGTGGCAATGGGGTCCAAACCCCCATCATCACAGTGACCAAAATGTAAGTGTGGGGTCCATAGCTGAAGCACATTTCGAACATTGTGGCAATGGGGTCCAAACCCCATCATCACAGTAACCAAAAGGTAAGTGTTGACAAAGAAAGAGGTGCAACTGCCAAACTGCATGGATGATTCCTGGTCACAGAACAACAAACACATCAGTGGCAAAGTAGTGTATGTGTCCCATTGCAACATAAATTGGGGGAGCCAAATACTGCAGTGCAAATAAGACATACCTTTGGCCATGTGCAGACAAACAACACCCATGGGGGCTGACACCGTCAACAATCATCAATGACACAATGACAGAAGTGACCAATAGAATGCAGACCCACATATTTGCACCAATGGGCACACACATGCAGATACCCTGTGGAGACTGCAGATGTGAGGTGAACAGATACCATACCATGGCAGCAATGGGACACACAAACCATGATCATTGTGCTGACCGATGACCTAGGAGTCCCAGGGACAGCAGGGGAAACCCACCAAACTACATACAGCCAATGGCACACCCAAGATATGCCAATGCAGTGGTGCAGATGCACAAACACAAACAGGCAGACCCACACTGCACATCATACACAACAGGTGAGGGGGTGCCAGTGTCCCCAGGCAACCACACAACACATGAGGAGACCTGAATACCAATCATACAGATGTGCATACAGTGCCACACAAAGGTAACTCATGGATCCAAATCACCTATGTGGGCAAGCAGGCATTGTCAGATGAGAGGGAGCACAAATCACACATGTCACACAGGCACGTAGGGACAGCAACTGACACAGCAAGACACAGACACACCACAGCACCACCCCCAAGGCCCCCACAATGTGGTGACCCTGGGCTGCATTACAATCCCACTGTGATGACAAAGCTAAATGTGGTTCACACTGTGAACCACAGTCATGTGCCCTGAGCAACTAACTACCATCACACCTACACAAGCACAAATCAAACAGCATGGCCAGTAAGCCAAGGCCAACATGGAGGCAGGGGCCTAGCCGGGCAACAACTCTCATCTGCACACACTCAACACCACACCCCTCGACCTCCAACAATGTGCAGCAGTGAAGCACACATGCACTGGTGACATTGCACATGCACCCATGACTATTCCAGGGTGGTGGGTGGGAACCAAGGTGCAGAAACACATCACACATGGCCACTCAACAAGACTCCTGAATGTCTGACACACTGCACACTACGCTGTACATGGACATGACGGCAATACCACACCAACCAATGGGATCCCAGCCACAGTCACCCACCAATGAAGAAGCCAAGGTCACCCACAAAGAACACACATAGACAACAACCAACATTGCAGCCCGGACCCTGAGGAGTGCCAGCAGTCACACACACAACGTGTCACAATCACTGAAAGATAACACAAACTGGAAATCACATGACAGGGGCAAACAACAAGTGCCAAGGGGAAACCTGACTGTGACCGATCTGCGTCTGCACACAAACTCAGCCCTGACAGCAAACACACCTATGGGTGACACCCTGATGACCAGTAATGTGCCATGCACCCACATCACAGAGAACCCAGGGCGAAGACTTTGGGGAACATAGGTCAACTCAGCTAGCATCACAAACAGGTACAACACTAGGGATCACAGCATGCACAGCTAAACGGAAGTGAACACACAGACATGCACATACAACACACACCTTGGGCGCAGGCAATGTCACCGGAGTACACACTGCCATGAGGGGACTCCACTCCTGTGTGAGGAAAGCTGTGCCATATGTTGCCTCAGTAGGGCCCCATCATGTCAGCTGAGCACTTGGTCACACAATCAACAATTAGCACCAAATGAGGGCTCCCGTAACATCAGCCTGGTCATGGAAGTGCCAACGGAATCATCAGCACAGATCCAACACACTTGTATAGCAATGTTGCACTGACAACACAGATGAGTCCTTCCCCATTGATGCCCAAACCTGCATGTCCACTGGAGATGGCCACACGGTCAGGGAAGTAGACGAGCAACATGTAACCTGAACGAAGTACACA